>OX637408.1:17810420-19010420 GCA_951799425.1 Ilex aquifolium | reverse complement strand
TAAATAAATTTATAATATAAAATAGAGCGGGTTTTAATAAATTCACCCGACAATCTCAAATAAACTTATCCAACGACTACTAACATCTCTATCAAAATCATTCACGTTACACTTTACTTTCATAAATAAGATAGGAATTATAATATGGGGCGTCTACTATTACTATATAATATAAGAATACAGAGCTGCCCAACTCTGACCTGTTCCTACGTCTTATTCAAGAGAAAGAAAGGCAGCCGTTTCAAAGCTCAACATTGTCAACACTGTCATACTAGACGTGTGCTAAGCACGGCGTCGTTTACTGTCTAAGAGCATCTTCTCTTTTTCTCCCTCTTTCTAACCTTCCCTCCACCTAACTCCCTCTATTTTGATTCCTTCCCTCGTCTCTCTCTCTCTCTCTCTCTCTCTCTCTCTCGCTCTTTTTACAAGGATCTCTAGTATTCTGCTTTGGCATTGGCCCTTCTGAGTCCTGAATTTGCAGCATCTGAAGGTATCATTATACGATTTCCCTGGTGGGTTTTTATAGGTGTGTCCATATGTCTATCTGTGTGTGATCTACACATTTGATTTGATTTGGGTTTTCAATCGAGTTTTGGTTTATGGGTATTAGAAGCTACCTTGTAAATTGTTGTTTGATGATGCTTATGTGAAGGTTTGTCATGTTGAAGCCGTAATTTTGATCCGTCAGGTTGTTTAGATTGCTGAATTGTCGTGTGTTCGACACATTAGTTGTGTAAAAGTCTAATTGGTCTTTGTGTTGCTGTTATTCAGCGGGTCCAAGTAATTGGGATTTGTACCTTTGTAGAAAAGATTGCTGAATTGTCGTGTGTTCGACACATTAGTTGTGTAAAAGTCTAATTGGTCTTTGTGTTGCTGTTATTCAACATGTCCAAGTAATTGGGATTTCTTGACCCAAAAAAAAAAAAAAGGTAATTGGGATTTGTACCTTTGTAGAACTTTAGTTGAATATAAGCCATATGTTCTAGATGTTTGTATATATGCATGTAGATTGAGCTCCTATAGCTGTGACATCTAAATTTGTCGATCTGAAGATTTGGTTTATTTGTGTGGGTTAAAAGGTTTTGGTTGAGGGAAAGATTATTCTTGCATGCCAAAAAACATATGTTCTCCTGAATTCATAAGATTTATTATTTAATTTTGCTTCATTGCTTAATGTGTTAGGCATATACTCTTGAGTCTTGACAATAATTGGGAGGGCTTGAAATCTTAGCTCCAGGGTCAGGAAGACAGCCTTTTGATTTTGTCATGTCTTCTGATCAAGTTTATTTTGGTGGGTACTAAGCCAAGGTTGGATCCCAAGGTTTTCTGAATTTTGGAATTGTCAGTCCTTATACATAGTTTAGCAAATAGATAATTATCTCCCAAATTGGGAAAAACATTCACTCATTTATTTGTTAATTTAGGCTATAAGAAGAATTTGGGCTCCATATGGTATATCTTCTGTTGGCTCTTGAAAAACATTATGTTTGTCTTCTTACAATTGCAGCCTTGTCATGAGATTCCTTCCACAATTTATTTGAAGATACATCTTTAGGGTCCTGTTTGGTAGTTTTGGGGCACCCTTTTTTTCTAATATTTAATCAAAATTATTACTTCACTTCTTAGTTTTGAGCTTACCTTCCTACAAATGCTGGGTTGACTTATACATCTCAAAGATACATGGGACTTTTCTTCTCTTGATGTCATAGTATAAAGATGTTAAACATTTCTACGTGCCTCCAAGTCATGTCTGTTCTGCTTCTGCATTTGGGAAAAAATATACTATGTCTTGATGATCATTATGTGCCCTGAGCCTTGGTTTGAGGGATTTTATCATACATCTAGTTTTGAGTATCAATACAATTAGGATTGTTAGGTATCTCAGCTACTTGTATTTGACATGAGATCATATATGTATTCTAATGGTTATAAATTGTATGTTGGCCCTCTCACCGTTTTAGGTGTTAGCTACACTCTATGTTTCAGATTTTATGATCGAAACCTTTCATATTATTTTGTTTGTTTGACAAGAAAGATATAGAAATCTTGGGCTTACATTTTCCAATTCTGCTCTGTTGACACATAGTGCTGTCAAGACACTGTTGTTTACACTTCTTTCCTCCCCGTGCAGGTCATCTCGCCGTGAAAGTAATGGAGTTTTTCTTTAGGGACATAACTGAGCACTCTTTACCTTCTCACCAGGACATCGTAAAGTGTCCATTTTTGCGGAACATTAATGAGCCTACAAATTTTTCCTTCTCATCTGCAGCTTTTCCAATGCTGGTAAGTTGCATATTTCTTTTTGCTGACATGCAATTGCATTTAAAAGTTTTGTTGAGCTCGTGTTCTGCTTCCTTCATGGTATTTGGGTCTAGTGAGCACATGGATTGTGAGAAATGACTTGACATTCTTTCAGTTAAGAGCTTGTATGCCTAATCGAATAATTAGGACTACCAAAGTTGATTTATATATTTGAAGGGTCACTCCACCTATTGTCAATTGGGTTTTGGGTTACATACTCTAATATAGTATCAGAGTTGGGCCTTGGGTGGTCAGTGGGTCATTTCTCTTACCCATTTGATATTCAGTATGCATGATGGTTTGTTTGTTTGTTGACCCCACGTACGAGCTTAGGTGCCATGTGAGAGAGGGTGTTAAGAGAACTTATATCCCACATCGAATAATTAGAACTACCAAGGTTAGTTTATAAACTTGAGATACCACTCTACCCAATTTCAATTGATTTTGGATTGGATGCTCTAACACTTTCCTGTATGCATTATAATTATTGAAGTATAAATAATTAAGTTACACACTCTCCAATAGCTTAAGGTTTTGAAGCGGATGGTTTTTTATCATGGTATCAAAGTAGGAGGTCCTGTGTTCGAATCTCGCTGCCACCCTTATTATTAAAAGATTTCAATGTGCTAGGACCAAAATCTAGCCAACACGTGAGGGGGCGTGTTGAAATATAAATACTTAAGTTACACTATATGTAAACCTTTTGAAGTAGATGATTGTTTAACAATAATCAAAAGTTCTTTTCCATGTCATGGAGTTTTGCAATATAGAGTTCCTTGGCTCCATTTTGCCTGAGGCTGGTTTCTCACTTGCGAGCTCAAAGCAATTATGTGTTTCACCATGATGCCTGACCCAATTAAACTGGAACACATTCTTATCCTATTTATTTTTTCCCTGCTCAGGAACGCGGAGCCAAAGGCCCCATATTCGAGGATGGTCCCAATTTTGACATGGCATTCGGGCTCTTCCATGGGCAGAATGGTGTTGTGCCACTTTCTGGGAGATCATTTTTTCATGGTGAAAAGTTGGACTCTGAACCTGCAGCACCCCAATTCAATCCTTTAGCTGCGAAAGCAGCCACCATCAGTCTCTCATCTTTTGGTTTTGGAGGACCCTTTGGGTTTGATGCATTTTCTGAGAAGTGGAAGAACCAGAAAAGAAAATCCAAATCGTCCAAGGAATCTTCTTCAAAGGTACCTGCTACCAAAGTTGCAATAAGTTTTCACTTGTCTGCATTTTGAGTCCCTACCAGTGTTCGATATTATGATCGTGTGCTGAATTTCACAAAATGGTTGAATTTTTTTTTGGAGTTTTTAAGTATTATTAACACTAGACATACTTCTGACCAAAAAAAAAAAACACTAGACATACTCATGGTTTAAAGGAATTTTCAAGAAAACTCAAATTTCCGAACCTTGGAACAATGATCAAATTGGTGTTTTACTCTTCTCTTGACGGTTACTTATTTTGATCTTTCAGGGAGGAGACTCAAAGCATGAGGCAATGAGCAATGAGTGGTTTCAAACAGGAAACTGTCCGATTGCCAAGTCATACCGAGCTGTGAGTCATGTCCTGCCACTTGTCGCAAAGGCTCTTCAGCCCCCTCCTGGCATGAAAGTCAAATGCCCCCCTGCAATAATTGCTGCTAGGGCAGCTATAGCACGAACTGCCTTTGCGAAAAACCTCCGGCCCCAATCCTTGCCAACTAAAGTACTAGTTATCGGGGTACTGGGCATGGCAGCAAATGTTCCTTTAGGTATATGGAGGGAACACACGGAAAAGTTTTCACCTTCATGGTTTGCAGCCGTCCATGCTGCCGTTCCATTTATAGGTATGCTTAGGAAGTCTGTGTTGATGCCCAAAACAGCTATGGCATTTACCATTGCAGCATCTATTCTCGGGCAGATGATTGGCTCTAGGGCGGAGCGGTATCGACTGAAAGCAGTTGCTTCAAGAAGATTGGCTCTCACAGGAACTTCTGTTAATGGGTCCAGTCAGGTAGGAGCATTTGGAGTTAATGGAGGACATTGTGGCCAGATTGCTGAGTGGAACACAGTTCCTTTGCATGTTGCAGGGTCCCCTTCATCAGCTGATGTGTGTGGCTGATGGTTTTGCTCTCTTCGATCGTGTGCTTCATGGTGATCCCCTGAGTTCTTACTTGTCCGTTGATCTGTTTGTTTTTTTTTTCTTTTGTTGTTGTGTATTTTATTTGTTCCTTGGATCTGAATTCAGAAATTGAGTTAATAAGAGAGAGACAGGGGTGACTGTATTCTTAGCAAAAATATGTCAATGACTTACTATGAGAAACATAAGAACAATTTTTGCTGTAGGGTCTTCTATTTTCTGATAAAATATGACAAAAGCTATACAGAGAGTTGGTTCACGTAGGAATAGACGTATTGGTTCACGTAAGAGTGCACGTAGAATATCAAAGGGATTTATTCAATTTTTGTATCACTGATTAATACAATATTAGAAACAATATGAAAGATAATTACGAATACTACAACATGAGCTTTAAGAAAAAAAAAAAAAAAAAGTAAAGCCCCTTAATGCGTATCAACCGATGACTTTAGCATAGTCTTTGTTGTTATTATTAGTACTTGAAGCACTGGATATTTTAATGAAATTAAGTAAGTTTTATCAATTTTTTATTTTATTATGTTCAACTCAATGTATTCCTCTAGATGCGGATTTTTTCCCCCACGATCCAAATTAGATGTTTGCTTTTGAATGGTTTTTGCATTGTGAGCTTAAGGATGAAAATGAAAACTCAAATATGGTTTCAAAATTTCCTAACCGATGCATCTTTTGAAAATTCACCTTTTGTTTTTCCTTGTATGATGGGATGAGTTCACCTAATAGTAATTGGTTCTAATCCTATCATTACTTATCTACTCATTGACCCTTCCCCCTAGGGGTGTTCACTCAATCTAACATGTAGGAATTATGATATTTCATCTTCTTACTCGATGTTTTACGAAAGACCAATTTCTTGGGCGACTTTACCTGATTGAATGTAATGTTCCGGTCTACTCATTGACCCTTCCCTCTCTCTTTAGAAGTTTTGTTAGGAATTTACAAACTGTATTTCAAAGGTTTTGGCATAAAGTCAACATTTTATGAAACTACTACAAAATTCAGTCCATAAGGACCATAACCATGTCTCAATAAGAAGAAAAACAAAAAGGAAAGGTTAGAATCCATTAGGATTACTCGGTTGGAAAAACCTTAAGATTTGTTATTTTGAGGTCTTAAATTTGAGTTTTATCACAAACGTACTCGATGATTTATAAATAATTGTGTACATTTCAAATAATTACAAATTTAAAGAGTGCCGATTGGGAGTTTTGTTATGCCCTTATTTCTAACTTCTCTTTGTTCTCTTATGAATATTTTTTTGTCTTTGTTCTCTTATGAATATTTTTTGTCGTGAATTATTTTAGATAATAATAATTATAGGACTTTTGTATATAAAAAAAATTATAGGACTTTTTTATAAAACATTGCCGAGGAGAAAAAAGTTTATAGGACTTTTTTTTTTTGCTAATATTGTTACTAATAAGTATGTCAATTGTGTTGGATGAAGTAGGATCGTGTCGCATCTTAACAGTTCATGTTAAAAACATTTTAACTATACCTGATTCTTTTATTAATTATTGTTTAACGAAATATGTAATATCGAGTTTGTGTGGTGTATCAATCATATATAATTAATATATAAACGAATCATATCATATATTTTTTTTGATTGGTTTCACCAAACTCTAGTCTATTTATTAATCATGTGTCCACTAGTTTACGAGACGGGACTTAAAAAAAATTCAAATCCTCTAATTTTGTGTCTTCTTCATATCAACTAATCGTATCATATTTTGGGTTTTTGATACTCCTACCTACTAAACAGAAAACATTTCGATTATGTGCGGCAAACAGGGGCGGAGGCACAGTGGGGGCAATTGCCCCCACTGAAATTTTGAAATTTTTTAGGGTTAATTTAAAATTATAATAAAAATTAAATTTTCTAATAACTTGCTCCCACTCATTTTTTTTAATGAACTAAAAATTTAGATTCAAAGTTCACTCATTCAGATTTAATCTCACAATTCTTTTTTTATCTCTAGTTATCTCTATTCTTTCTACAATGACTTACAGAATCGATCATTCTCTGAATTCGATTACTAAGACATATATATATTAATATTTTTGATCAATTATTCAAGTTCGAATATACTACATCATATTTTAAGATTTTAAAATTTGATATAAATTTGATTTGATTATTCAATTTTTTATATATATATGAGTTAATTGTTTTTTACCCCCCTGTGGTTTCGTCTAAAAGTACCTTACCTACTTAACGTTTAAAATTATGCACATAACCCCCTTATGGTTATGTACCAAAGTAAAACCCTTATTTTTATCATCCAACTTAGCGGAGAGTGTACTTCACATGCTTAAAATATGTTGTGGACTTTGTTTTCATTGTTTCCCTCCAAAAAAATATTGTCTAAGTGCCTAAAATGTCCTTTATACTAAAATAGCTAGGGTCATTAAATGAGTAAGTTTCTATTCCCAGATTTAATTATCCATTAAATAAATATTTGGAAGCTAATTTTATTCATTTATTATCCATTAAATGAATAATTGGAAGCTAACTTTCTATTCCCATTAAAAAAAAAGGGATAGTATGGTAATTTTATTATTCTATTAACGGTGTTAATTATTTCATTTTAGTACATAACTTTAAGGGGGTAATGTGCATAATTTTAAACGTCAAGTAGGTAAGATAATCTATCCAAAACCACAAGGAGGTAAAAAACAATTATTCATATATATATATATATATCAATGAATATATATATTATATTGGATTTTTGATAAAATTCATAATATTGAATAGATTTGAATATGTATTATAAAAATGAAATCAGTTGAATAATTAAATTAGATTTAAAATAGAGTTTTTCAATTCAAATTGTCATTTGAATAAATCAAAATCTTATCATTGACAAGTCCACCGAGTGATCTATTAAAATAACATTTTTTATGAAAATTGTCTTTATTCTAATATTTTATACAAAAAAAAATTTATATTAATTTTTTTAGTCAAATTCTATTTTTCACGTGTATTTATATAAAAAATCTTTGAAAGTAAAAGAAATAATGTGAAGAATTATTGTATTAAAGGTGTTAGATTAAAAATACGTTTTTTATAAAAAAATAAAATTTTAAAAAAATAATTATAACGAATTTTGATAATTATTGTCTAGCGTTTAACTATGGTTGCCCCGGAAAGAGACTCCTGCAAACACCGGCCGAAATGTCGGACGCTGCAGAGAACTGTGAGACTCCAACTACGACGCCGCGCACATTCGGAGAGGCCTGGCCCGAGTTCAACGACGGCCTAAATTATACAGACTCAGCCCGGCCCTCCGATTCTGGTCCCCTCTCTCTCTCTCTCTCTCTACGTGTATATATATATATGTATATGTATATATGTATGTATGATCGTTAGTCGTTATTTTACAGGTTCGACACTGATTGAATTTTACTCCACGAAGCACAAGAGTTCAGCTCCTTTACAGGGGTAAGCATGTTTTTTTTTGGATCAAGAAAATAACAGGGTAAGCATGTTCAAATCCACTTTATTTGCCCATGTTTATATTGTGTGTGTCTATTGATGGTACTGAATGCTTGGCAGTTGGTTGCAGAGAATAGAAAATGGGCAGGTTAGTTTCTCAAAGGATCCCTAAAATTTCCTTTCTTTTCCTTTTTTTGGGTTTTGCAATTTTTTTAATGTGTAATTCTCAAGGTGAAAGTTGGTGTCTTGTGTAGATAACAGTTGATGGTAGAGTTGTTACTGATCCAAACACAATTCTCAGGTTTTAACCGAGACTATGTGTCTTTATCATGTTAGTGGTGTTCGTTTGATTGAGATTCTAGCAGCGTTTTTCTTATGGGAATTGGATATTATAGGGCGTGTTCAGAGCTAGTGTATCACCGGCTTCCCTGGAATGAGCCGGATGCACCCTACTTGCTGGAAGTTCTATTTGAAGATGATCATTTGGTAATTAACTTGAAAGGACCCTTTTCTTTCCCTTATTTGATCGACGATATACGTACTTGCTTGTTTCTAAAAATGTTTGCATTTGAGATGTGATGATTAAGTTCAACAAAAAAAAAAGATGTGATAATTGATGCAAGGTTAATACATATGATGGTTCATGTCTCTGAATGGTCATCTTTCATTTGGAAGATGCTGAATGTCTGCATTTTAATTAGCTGTAATTGGACTCATTTGAGAAGTTTGTTATAAACATATGTCATGATTTTGTTAAACTCATCAAAACCGTTCCTTAATCGTTTATAATCAATGTCACAATCTAGGAAGCAAGGGTATGATACCATACAAATATAGTGATAAGAGAAAACTTGAAAAGTTAGGATATAAATATGCCCAGGATACGTGTGTAATTGAATGTATTTTTTTTTTTACAACTATCTAACAATTTGATAAAAAAATATAATTTCTAGGAAAATCGTTAACAATAGTATAAAAGTAATTAATTTTTACTTTCAAGAAAGTATTGATTGTCTCATTAAGGGATGTCCAAAAGTGAGTATGACTAATTAAAGAAATAAGAACCAAGATTTAACTAGTTGGGTTTGCTTAAAAAATTTTGTTGCCAGGAGATATGGTATAATTAACACATTTTGTAGTCTTTTGACATGTGATAGTAGATAATATTTAAGAAATTCCCCTGGGTTTTTTTTCAAAATTGTGGGGATTTTTTTTTTTTTGTGTTGCATTATATGTGATTCGAGAGTAAAATATAAGAATTAAAATTAAAAACTATATATATTTCTTTGACATTGCACTTTCATCTGCAGAGCACATGCCTTGTGGATCCATATCAGCGAAGTATTTAAATATTTTATTATTATTTAATACATATGATCTGTATCTGACCTCGATTATCCAACAAGTATCATATCCGATACGAATATGTCAACCTTAATAAATTATTTGTGCTTCATAGGTCACCATATATTTGCCTTCAATTATATGCCGGATGCCTTGTACTTGTGCCATTTAAGATGTATAGATGCCTACTGTAGGAATATAGGACTCCCATATAAGCAAAAGACAGAGTGAAGAGGATCTCCAATATTTGATCTTTTCTTCTGCAAGGGATAGGACTTGCATATAATAAACAAACGAAGAGCAAAGAAGTTGGCCATTATATGATCGTCTGGAATGACTAAGCACTTAGGTCATATCTATTTGTGCCAATTTTGTGAGGGCTAGATGCTGGTTCATGTGTAGTTGTGTAATGTGTTCAGATTGCTCTGAATAAGCCTTCTGGTCTTCAAGTTCTACCTGGAGGACTGTTCCAGCAGCGGACTGTTCTGACACAACTCCAATGGCGTGCAAGCAGACAGAGTTCTTCACTAATGCACAAAGAAACACACCCTGTTCCGGTTCATCGCCTTGGAAGGGGCACATCAGGTTTGCCCTCATTGGTGCATGAAATTTTGTTCCTCAACAGTATGAACAAGCTTTATGCTCTTAGAATGTGAGGTTTAAATAGCATAGTTGAAAATGTTACTCCAAATACATATGTATTTAAGTCTTCAGAGAATGATGGAAAATGTAAAAAGAATGATTAATAACAAGAAGGTAAGACGTATATAATAACTAAGGGCACGACTCTGGTTAGGGTGGCATGCAGTCAAGCTTTATGTCTGCACTCCAGAACTATTGGAAGGTTCTTGCTAAGCTGCAAGTCACATAGCTTCAATGCTAGATGATTTTTTATTTGTTTGAACGTAATACTAGATGATATTAGGGTATAAATATCACATGATAATTGCCTTTTGCTACCTTGCCCGCTTTCAGCTGTGCTGTCCTATATTTGTGCTGATTGTTTAGTATTAAAGAATAATGCGTCTTCTTACATAACACTATATAAATTGCAACCTTACATTTTCTGTGGATTCTAGGAATATTACTTTGTGCAAAATCGAAGCTTGCAAAAACTCGCCTTGCAGCATATTTTGCTGATGGGACATCAGTTGTTGGAAGCAACAGGTGATGGAAGAAAGCAGTGTGTTCTTTTTCTTTTGTTTTTTGTTTCTTCTTTCTTGGTTGATAAATGAGGAAAGGAAAGCACTTATCAGAAAAATAAGTGAGAGAAAAAAGTAGCACGTTTCATCTTAGTTTTAACAGCTCCACAATTTGCTTGTATGCACTCATAGGAGACCTGGAATAACAAATAATCATCACAAATTGATTGCCTAATAGGTGTTTTTTCTTCGAAGCTGATGATACTAGGAGTCTTAGAGACATTGAGATTAGAAGATAAAGAAAGCAGAGACTTGTGAGAGGCTGAAATTTAAACAAGGGAGAATATAAGATGATAAAACATATTCAGAATGGTTACTGGACAAGGTTAGTCCTTTGTTGATAAAGAAATCGGGTTGCTCACCTGCTATAAGCACGTTTCAGCCCGAGTGTGGTCTTTCCAGGGATAGCAAGTGTTCTTTTTATCAAGGACTCTGAGGAACTGTAATTTTTTAGGCTCTACTCCTGGCAAAAATGTTTGTCCCCAGCCATAGGATCTATAAATTCGTGAGAAGGGTGTGGGAAATTGAAAGAAATGCTTATGTAGATGACAGATTCCTAGGACCACCAGGCAGGGTCTCTCCACTGAGTGGCCCAGGCTTGACAGAGTGGCTCCAGCTCATCCCAATCCTGCTGTGCAACCTTTCCTATGTGAGGCTGCCCCAGGCGGCAATTTCCCGAGATGATCTTCCAGTCCAGTCCAAACAATGACATTAGTTGAATCACTTTCTACTGTTATACAACTGATTAGCTTGAACCTGCATGTCATTTTCATTAGAAGAGATACAATCTCTAGCTTGGAAGCTTCTCCTGTCTTCCCTTGTCTAAAAGGTGAAATGATATCTGTGACGCAATCATTTGATGGATTGCAATCTCCATTTGACTTTGACACCCAGGGGAGAACTCTCTGGATAAATTATATGGGCCCTCAATGGCATGGATCCACAACTGATGAACATCATTTCTTAAAATCTGGAGAGCCGGAAAGGGCAATAATGGTGTCCAAAGGTTTACTGCAAAAGACTTTGTATATAGAGGCAGTTTCAATTCTGTTTTCCTCTGTCAACGAAGTAGTTTGCTTGAAATATGCTGCAGAATTCCAAACAACATTTCAATTTGTCCACCAAACTTGTTAGGACCAGCTTGGGCAATAAGAAAAAACCCATGCCTTTTAGATGCCTCTGAATATCAATGTGTTGCCAAAACATTAGCTAGAGCAATCCATTTCCCAGTGAGTTATGTTCATTCTGGGGGTAACATACTAACACAGCCTGTCCCTCCAGTCCAACACAATCGCGTTTTACTAAATGCTTGCCAATAGCATGCTTGCTACACTTGTGTTAAGAATTTAGTAGTTACTCCGGAGGCATTTCTTCAATGTATAAAAGTCTTTGCTAATGAGGCATGAAACCTGTACATGTACAGATATTCCGATGGGCATCCCTGCAAAATAAGAAAAATTTCAAAGATTTATCGGGCACTAGCGAGTGGGATACTACTTCATGAGGATGAGGTAACTTCATTACCCACCATGGTTGTTCTTTCTATTTGATTTCTATTGCTTCTTGGGCTTCTGGCATTGTAATTTTTTCCTTTATTTTCATCTATGGATTTTGTGATGACCTTCTTAAACCATCTTCACTTTATGCTGATTCACAATGGATATTAAAGTGTTTTCCTTTTTTCCATGTGAAGTTTAGAAATATTGAAAGCAACTTTGTATCACAGGTTGTCATTATGCAGCCAATTGGGACTGTGCGATATCCTGGAGTGGCCAAAGGGTTGTATATTGCTACTTCCTCAGGTTTTACATAGTTTGTCATCCCATACTTTTTGAGCTCTGGCAGGTTTGCCAGGAAGTGTTCCAACTACGTTATTTCGCTTGTCTTGCCATGTTTTGAGAATATATTGTCTCGGGTGAATGGGCTGTTTTATTATGAGTTGCCATACTTGACTTTACTGACCAATCATTGTTCTAAATGTGTTTGAAAGTTTAATTTTTGTCCTAACCAGGGAAACCAGCTTTGAGCAAAGTTGACGTTCTTGAGAGGGATGTACAAGGTAACTACACATTGGTTCAGGTATTCTACTAAAGTGACGTGAAATTATAGTTTATGTACATAATGCTCATCAGTTTTTTTTTATAATAAAGTGACTGTTATTTATAGTTTATTTAACATTTTGCTCTGATAACATTTTTTCCTTTTTTCTAGTCCCTTTTTTTCTTCTCCTTTGTTAGAGATGATCATGTTATTATGCACAATAGCAACCGGGGGTTCTTCATTTCAATTTATCTTTAAAAATATAAGTGGTGGAGTCCCGTAGTAGCAACATTTATAGGCTGCCAACCTGAATACCATTTTATAAAAGAATTTTTTGGGTTATTTGAAATCACTTTAGCCATGATGACTGAAATATACTATTGAAAGCAGAAAAATAGCAGTATCTGTCTACCAGCAGAAAATTGACAAACAGAATTTGGTAGATTGATAGATGGGACTGTATTTTATGACTTTTCACTTTCCGTTTGAGCATATAATAGATGTTCTTTTGGCACTTCAAATTTGTTGCTCTGAGCTATGATTATTTGTCTGTATTATGGTATTACCTGTACCTCACAGGAGCTTACAAAATTGTATGGAATCACCCTGACTCCTTTCCTTTCAGTTGATCAATATAGTTAGCTCCTTCTGGGAAGTAGGTTCTATTTTTTGGTCCTGTTGGGATGTGGTCCTCCCTTTCTTTCGTTGCATTAAGGATTACTTTGAATGTGGTCTTAATGGATTTCTTTCAAAAGAATTCATGTTTAACCAAGAAAGACAAGGGTCCGAAGGAGTTGAATGAAAGGAAGAACGGGAATCAAAGTGGAATGACAGACCAATTGAAAAGGACAGGAAGACAGGATACTGGGACAGGAACTACCAACTAGCTTGTAGGAAAGAAGAGAGCAAGACATCAAAACGGGATATGTTAGGTGCTGATTGTTGATAAAGTAGGTTAAGGATTAGATAAAATTTGGATTCTTAGTTTAAATGGACCTTCATGTCAAATGATTTAAACCAGAAAGACAATTTGGAGATATTGTATCCGTTCTGCTGAATTTCTTTGGATTGTCTGGAAAAATATCATTTGGCAATAGTCAGAGGTTTCAATTTGCAGGGAATTGGGATTTCTGACGGGTAGGCCATACAATGTGAATATGTATGTAACAAGAAAATTAGTTAGATCAAAGAACTGTTTGGTTTCATGAAACTTTTCTAATGGTTGAAAACCACTGTCTTAGACATAATAAAGTGAATCTAACCTACTTTCACATTTAGAATACTATTCGTATTCCATATTTGAGCTGACTTTTAAAGAGGATTTGAATCCATTGTCAAAGACTTTTGAAAGGTAGATTTGCATATGTTGGGTGCATCCAGAAGAGTATTATCAATAAACATCCTAGATAAAATCCTATAATTTTGATAACTCAAGAGACTTGATTTGTTCAACTTTCAATTGTGTGAACTTCTGAAATTCAATGTGGATAAGGAAAAGTGCCAAACATGGATATACTGCCGGGAATTACAAAGCCATAGAAAAAGCACTGGTAGGCAAACGGCCTGCATATTGGAGGTTGTCTAGGTAAAACATCAGGTCACAGCAACCAAATGAAGTTTCTAATTTGTTGTAGGCAAACTCTCTCTCTGTTGTTAATGTTAATGTGGTTAACAGGTTGAGATTCAATCAGGAAGGCCACACCAAATTCGCATTCATCTTTCTTTCATAGGGCATCCACTGATAGGTAAACTTTAAAGGTTAACATCTTATGATATCTTTATGTTGAATAGAACTCATATTTATGTTTCATGAAAAGGAGTTGAAATTGGTAAGAAACCCGAAAGTTACACCTGCCTTGATACAAAGAGCTTTACTTCTTGGTGATTATCCTTTTAGTAAAATGTCACACTCATGCTGACCAATTTTGGCAGGCAGCAAAAAAAATTGTTGGTCTAGGTGTTAAAGACGTGCCATTTCTTTGTGATGCTCTTCCTTAGGCTTCATAAAATAGCTAAAGCATTGTTCTCATGTTAGCATTATTTATAACATACATGGTGAAAAAGTTATTTCGTTATAAAAAATATCCTAGCAAACAAATCGAATGACGGAATACACATTGTTGAGGGGAAGAGGAAGAACTCTCCTAAAAAAAGCAATATCTAGTTGTGCATCATGTTTGATCTTGTTCTTGACAAACAGTTACTGACATCAAAGAAACATAAGAACTGGTCACTGAATTGATTTGATTTGTTGAATTCTTTATTCAATTATAACATAAATGAAATGTGAAATTCTTGAGTAGTCTACTTCCCCTCGAATGATGAATCTCTTTATTCTTAATTCAAATTAAAGGAGTACGCTAGAATTCATAAGATAGGGAATTTATTTGTCTATGTATCGTTCCATTCGATCTTTTAGGTCCCGACTTCACCTCGGATGGTTATGCCACGATGCCTTTAAAGCCTATATGCGATGGATAGACTCATGTAACCATGAAATCACCACAACCTACTTAGTTCTCTTGCTCCTGACTAGCAAGGCCCATGAGTGAGATCCATATTGGCAATGCTTTTGCAGTGCCACCAAATACATTCACATGGAGAAAAAGTAAGATATAAAAACTTTTGGTTGAACAAAGCATACCCTAGACATATTATGATGACGGAATAGAATTCATATAGTCAAACCCAATTGTTGGTACAAGGCTTTGTTGCGGTGAGTTGTCGCATTACATGCAATTGGATTTTAATTTTGACTTCTTCCAGAAATGTGTGATATGGATATTCTCAATAAACCAGAAAGGGAAGTGGAAAGATCATTGTGTGGAGCATACTCTCTTACAAGCTATAAAACTGTAATTGATGTCGAACCACACTAAAAGAAGGGATGTAGGCCTCAATATCATTTGTTTCCAGAAGCTAGAGGTTAAGATATGTGATTTTACATTTTGTAGGGGCATGTGTTGGTGGGAACAATAAGGTAATGAAGGACCAAAGTTTGGGCTGTCCTCAGATTATGAATACAATCTGTTAAGAGTAACTGTTAAAGCATCCACCTCAAAATTGATTGGCAATAAATGGGGAGGCTCACCCAAGGCTCAGATACTTTGCTTGGAAGGTTTTACAATGCTGATGTTGGACAAACGCTAACACTACCCCTCGCATGCAACCCCACTCGCATAGGGAGAGACAACTAAACGGAACATACTATGGCAATGTACTTGAAGAAAGAGAAAAATACGCCACTGAATTACGAGGAGCCATAACCATTGAGACCTGACACAAGGGCCACCCGAAGCCCATCTCTACTTCATCTTAAAACATCCAACTCATTGCTAACTGGTAATGGGTGAAGATATACTCTGGGCAGTGCCACATCTGTTCACCTTCTGAGCAGATTGTTCAGCAAATTTCATCATTTATTTTTCCATTTTTTTTACCTAACTTTCAATGACAGAATTATGTATTGACTCCTCAATATACCAACTATATTCCATATTAATGTTCATGGTGCATTGACTTATTGATACAAGTGATCAATTTCTTTATACTTGTTCCTGAAACATAAAATGTTCCAGCTGTTTTGGTTTCACTGTTTTTTACATTTCTTGAATTAGAAGTGGAATATTTACTGGTTTTTCATGTCAGTGTTAAGAGTTTGATAATTATTCTTTGCCATTTGGCAGGTGATCCTCTCTATGTTACTGGTGGACAACCCAAGTGTTTTGACCCTGAAGTTGTAGATGAAAGTTTTGCTCAAGATGGGTACAAAATTATGGTGTTGATCTTTGGTTTTTTCTTTCCATTTTTTCTATCAGTTAACTTCTTTCATGCTTAATGTGCACACTTATTCGATAAACACATATGAAGTTACCACTAGAAAACAAAAAGTTTTACATGATTAGCTTCTCGTGATGTTGAGTAATTCTATGCAGATTGACTTCTTATTCTCACATACATAAATTGTTGAATACTAATATCAAGAAGATATATGTACCCTCTTCACTGTTATGGTTATCAATTATGCCAAAGTATATGACAGGATTTGAAAGTCTAGCACTAAGGCTGTGAGTCCCATGCCTTTCCACATCTTTTTCTAGTCCTGGAGGAAATGCCTACTAGCATGATCTTGAGTTCCCTTACTATTAGACTAAGTTTTTAAGAGAATTGAGACTTCTTATGACTTTGAACCTCCTATGGGATGCAGTATTTTCCGTATTAACACGACCTGTTCACACCAGGTCAAATAATGAAACCAGGCCTATGTATCTGAAGTCCAGAAAAGAGGAACAAAATTTTGGATACCTCTGCGTAGCAAGCTGTTATGATATCTGAAGCAATTTTTTCATTTTCATTATGATGTCCTGTAGGGATTTTGTTTGTTTACTCAACAGAATCATTCCACCTTGGATAATTTTTAGTTCGTTTTTAGCAATCTCAATTCTTTGATGCAAGTTCCCTGTGGCAGTTGATTTCATTTCATTTTTTGCTCAGAGGATATCAAAGGCCTGTCAATCCTGTTCCTGGAGATTGTGGGTACCACCTGCATGCACATCAAGTAGTACTTTCTCATCCAATCACCAACGAAGTAAGTACACAACATTTATCCCATATTACTGAGTACTTCTAGTATGTCAATTACAAGGCATCATATATTTAGTTGAATCATGTTAATTTCGGTAAAACACACAAGTTTAGACTACTTTGCTTTCAAAGATCCCTAATTGCATCAATTTCTGGAATTGTTCTTTGGGCATGACCCTGTAATTTTTCACACGGAAATTTGTTTATTCCTAAATGTTAACAAGTTAAAAAGAATTTAGATATATTCATCAGTGCATTGAGGGAGTAAACTTCTCCTCTGCTATAAAATGCTGTTGGAAGAAACATAGTTGTAAGTATATTATAAATTACATACAGAAGCATCTATAATGCAAGAAATAGGAAAAGAGGATAATTATTATCCTACAGTAATGTCTTGACAATATTATTGAACTAGTACATTTATATAACACCATACAGACTACATGACCAAGTTGGTTGCTGATATTTTGGTGCAAAAGAGAATGTCACGTACTCTAACATCTAAGGTTTAAGGAAAGAATTAACATGTAGACCTAGCATGTTGAGGTGCTAAATATATGTCTCATTACTATCACTGAAACTTACTTCTTTTGGACTAGGACTGATTTCTTTTCACGACTTAGGAAGCCATGAATCAGAAGTTCATATTTGGTAAACCTGGCATCAGTGTAGTACGAATGCCAAGGCTGCAAAGGTCATCGGCTACCTGCTCCCACCTGGTGGGGTGGGGGCTAGACTAGTTGCAAGTATTGTTTTTGTCCTTTGTTTTGCAAAGATCAAAGAAAAAAGCGCCGACTGGTAAAACAAAGTAAAATGCTATGTTCCATAAAAAAAAAAGAAATATTTGACGTTTCTTACATGTATGCAAACAATATCAGTTAAAAAATGGTGTATTCTCGTTATGGACACGGAGATTGATGTTCTTTTGAACTATAAAATTCAGTTGATTTGTGGACATTCTGTTTACTGACTTTTTAATACAACTGTTGGTGTGTATCATTTTGTGACTTCTGTCAATCAAAGAAAATCTCCAATACTGTGCTTTTTTGGTCGTTTATAAACAAGATATGAAATAAATGAATTTAAAACTTACCTTTCTAGTTAAAATCATAGAGACAATATTTGTTCAATAGCGACAAAAGAATGATTATGAAATGATGCACTTTTTATTTTTCTAAGTCACTGCAAACCTGAATTTTGTTTACACAGAATTAGAAATTTGCTCATGGTATTGTAGATGAACATTTCAAACAAATTCATTTGTCCGTCCTGGCCCTTTTTCGGGGAAAAAAATGATACATCAGGTGTCTCCCCGCCATGGTAATGCTGTGTTAAACAGCCACCTCAAATTCTATCCAACAGAAACATTTCTATTGCTTGTGAATTCCAAACACCCCTGCAATTTGCAGTAACATGTTTGGCCGTTGACACTAGTAGTTACAGTGATGAATTTGTCTAAATCAGTACTAACATCTATCTGAAACATATTTTCTTTGAATTTGGCAGGAGATCACACTTACTGCACCTCTGCCATCTATTCTCCGAACCCGAGACGAGACCGAAGCAATCAAATAGCACATTGGAAATGACATCAAAAGGCCAGTTTTTTTTTATGCTGTTTTTTTCTTTTTATAAATATCTATAGTAGGATTACTGTGACATGTTAGTCTGCTTTGAAACAATACTTATTTTTGCCTTCCAGTCAATCCTTTTATTTGGTTTTTTTTTTAGGTTGACATTCTATCATTGTTCGTTGTTCTTCCTACTAGTCCAATGATAGGTGTCAGAACATGGTAGCAGTTTAAGGCTTCATTTACAGAACTCCCATATTCTAAAATGAACATATCTACTGATCCCATACAACATCCTGTTACTACTCTTTGAGTTCAAAGCTAGCTTCTACATAACCACAAGTTGGGGGGGGGGGGGGGGGGTGGGGGGGGGGGGTGTCGTTGGTTCAACTCCCACCCCTCCAACCAGGGCCGTTAAAATTCCCCCTGAAAAATATGAAATTTCCAAAAAAAAAATTCAAAACAAAAGAAAAAATAGAGAAATTATGACCAATTAGATTGAACATAGTATATAAGGCACTAACGGCTAATACTTGGAAGAAACCAAAAACTCTAGTAAAGACACTTGTTAGATTCTCTAAACAGTCAAGCGAAACTTTGAGAGTTTTCAAACTACACGATGAATGTACAGGGAAGGGACTACAACACACCACCTTAAAAACTTACTTAAAAACCCATGAATAAAACAAGATGGAGGATGATCCGGAAAAGAATCAATGGATCAGAAGTTGAAATTCTGCCTCCTCCCAAACTATAACAGATTATTTCTGTGTTCCCATCAAATACAACAAATACAAAGCTGCTGCTGCAATACTACAAACACCTAACATCCTTGTGACCAAAAAGACGGATTCGAGAAACAGTCCATTGCCCTATTGCTGCTGAATTGAAGGTACAACAAAAGCTATTATACAAGGCGGCCTTCTTAAAGACGCTCTCCCACTCCTACTACCTGCCTATGTCCATCTTACCACTCCATGAATCTTCTCTGGTGATCGTCCCGGCCTGTGCACTGTACTGTTCAGCTTTAGCGTAGTGCATTTTAATGGCCGCCACAGGGTCTGAAACACCAGTGCACGATCCCCCCACAATAATCCCCCCTCCTGTCCCCACAACATTGATCCCCATCAATCCCCTCGCTTGCTGTTGAACACTTGCAATTGCCTCAAACCCATTCCGTCTCTGCATCTCAGAGAATAATAAGTCTTGTTGCTGCTTCATGTCTACTCTGAAAGGCTGCACTTTGCTACCATCTCGGCTCTTGTACACCTGATAATCAACCATTCCATTGGTGGTGCTACTTATTTCTCTTGTCGGAGGAAGAACCGAGACACCATTCAAAGTGCTTTCACTACTTTTCAAAACATTGCATAATGGCTGCTGCTCACTTTTGGATAAGGATGTTGCATAATTACCGAAAGCAGTAGGATATTTAGCAAGTAAAATAGCAGAGTCGGGCAAAGAAGCGAACCCTGTCCGTATTCTGTTCCCATCCCAGAAACCATAGCTCCTCATCGGAAGATTCTCAACACCCACATAATCAATGCGGTCAAACTTAGCTAGAGCAGAATTTCCATCTGTACAATGATTGCCAGTAAACTTCAGGTTGAAGGACTTTCCACTTGATTCACGAAGTTGAGCACACTTGTCTTCATTATCATTTGTACTCAAATTTGGTTTCTGCTGAGATAAGGGGTGCGTGAGAATCTGACCAAAAAGTTTCACATCACCATTCCTGCTTGGTTTCTCCACATCTGATGAACTTCGAGATGGGGGTCTTGGAATATCCCTACTCTGTTCTTGGGACTGGAATGGAAGCTCAGCCATAGAACCGTGATGCTTTGAGCTGCTACATTTTTTAAGGTAGCAATCCTGCTCTAAATACTTATAGGAATGGAAATTTGTATCCAACTTTGAGATGCTTTGAAGCGACGCTGGTTTCATGCAACTGATATCCCCATCCCTTTCTTTCTTAGCTGAGACCGATAATGGATAACCACAAAGAATCTGGGAGGGCTCAACATGGTGCAACAATGATCGCCCAGACAAATGCTGGTGATAATCATCCACACTCTCAGATTTCTGACCCTGCTGATCAGCAGTTTTTCTCAAATCAAGCGTTGATAAGGTATCATTATTAAGGGTCTTCTCATATTGAATTGCAGTGGAATCTTGGGGCACAGAATTCATAGCCACAAATTTATCCTGCTGCAGCAAGGTGACACGAGGCTTTGGTGCAGAATCAAACTCCAAGTCAGTCTTATGCTGATATCCCGATTTACAACCAAATCCCAGAGAGGAAAGTGAATCAGCAGCAAGATTGGAACAATCTCTAGCAGACACAGGCACAGAATCTCGTATGGAGCAATTTGAGCCACCAACACAACATGTATTAGCACCATCATTTGCAACCTGTTTATCATTCAAGCTTCCTTCACCTAACAGAGGTTCGCAGGAATGCTCAGCAGAAACCTCACCTACAGGTTTAGCCTCAAACTCGGCACCTGCTCTAGTAGGCAGGCCATTGTCATTTGGCACTCCAAGAAATACAGGTTTCCCTGAAGTGCTCTGCCTAATAACTATATCTCGTCCAGCTTCTGAATTTGAGGGCATAACAACACTTTCCTGGTCCTGCATCGCCACAGGCTCACAATAAACACCATTTTTAATATCGCCGTCACCATCAAGGCCCACCTCCAGCTTATCCTCCACCAGGCAGTCATCAGGAACCAAATTTTCTGACCTAATCCCAGTATCCTTAAAATCCATTTCTATTGGCCCATTGTTTTCCTCTGCTCGGTTTATGTCAGGCTGCAAATTCATGATCTCCGCAGGATCAGATACACAATGGTTGGTCTTCAAATCTGAGAATGGCGCCTCATCCATCTTAGAACCCGATTTCTCGCAGCATATAACTGGGCCAGTCTCTACAACGCAAGCATCTTCAGCATCACTTCCACCTCCATTACCTTCGTCACTGACCGGTGTTCCTTGATTGCCAGGTTCATGATGAATCATATCCAATCCAAGGCACTTCCGACCCTTGCTAAAAAATACCTTGCACTGATCCCTAGATCTTGTTCTGACACATCTTGAGATCTTGACAAAATCCTTACCGTAGGATGCCACTGCCTGTATAAACATAGATTTCTCCTCATCAGTCCAATCAGCAGAATCCATCTCACCACAACTCTCATCTGAGCAAGTCTCACCATCAACATTCTGTGTAGCGTCAGGGGTTAGAGGCTGTTTCATCGAAGAACCCATTTTTAGGCACTTCCACTCCTGGTAGCACTCTCCAGGGTCAACAGAACTTGTAATGCAAGAACTCATAGCCTCTGAGGAAAGTGAACCACAGATGCCAGCCAGTACATCAGCAGCTACAGCTTCTCTCTCATTATCAAAGACATCAGGACTACTAGACCTTCCCAATAGGCCATCATTACCTCTTGGTGCCTTACAATCTCTAGATGGCGCAAAAATGTACCTAGAGGCACATTTTTGCTGAATACAAGTGCCATCATCAACATTAGCTGCAATTGCTGAAGCTGCACCCAGCATATCAAGGGAAGCAGCATTAATCTCACGACTCCATCTTTTCCCCGATGTAACCAAGTAAGTATTAGCACAATAAGACTTCCCTTGCTTTGCAAACTCTGGCTTCTTCTTTGCCTTCTCGAAACAATCTGACTTGTGGTTTTTATAGTAAAACTCAATGCAATCTGCAGTTGTCTTGTGATCAAGAAAAGAAGCAATCTTTCTGAAGTCTTTCCCAAAGGTAGCAAGCTTGTCAATAAATATTTCCCTCTCTTCCGGCATCCAAGGGATGATCATAGACCTTTCCTTCTCAACAGCACAGGGATCTTCCACTAAGCCATTACTTGAAATGAAACTTGAAACCTTCTTGTCCAAGATCAAGGTTGGCATCTTCAACGTATTCCTGTAGATCTTGACCTGGGAATCTGAAAGCAACTTGCTTGTCAAATTGATTATTTCTGTGGTGGGGACCAGTTTCAAATTTCCAGCTGCAAAGACAATTGGTAAAAAATTATTCCATGACCAGCATCCTACACTGCCTAGGTTTAGGAAACAGAAATATAATATAAACTACAAGAAACCCAATCCTGCTTTCAGATATGATGGTGTCCCCTCAAACACGCAATCATCTAACCAGCTACAAAATGGAAAAACCAACAGCAGTTGAAAGCAAAATCACGAGAATTATCCAACACAAAAGATAGCCCAAACAATAAATTTTTCGTCTTCATTTAGCTTAAGCATAATCTTCTTTCAACTCAATTTCAACACCTTTTCCACTGTCCTGAACATGATATGCATTTTGCACCATGGTTATCTCCAAAAGAATAATTGAACGAGTGAAGTCTCACTGAAGGCAAGTGAACAATGAACCTAGATTATGTGCATACCCTCGATAATTTTAACATGCACACCCAGGTCAATCCTAAATGGAAACCGTCACAAAGATGATAAACAATTCAGAGAGAAGATCGCCTAAATCATCATGAATGGCACCATCTGAAGAGAATCTTGATCTAGATTTCATCCATCATTTTTCCTTTTTTTCATTATTACACTTTATTTTTTTGAATTCACTGTTTGATGATAATTCCAGACTGCAATAGAAGGAAAAAGGGCAAGTTGCTAAACTATCCTTTAGGACAAAAGAAGAATCCTCGTTGAATAAGCAAAAACCACCAGTTTCACTAAAACTCAGCTATTGGGTGCATTCTACTCCAGGAATCTCAAAAAATAAATATAATAAAAAAATTCATATTAGCACCCTCGTATGCGATTCAAGTGCTATGCTAACTTCACTTTCCTCGCAAAAGAATAATAAACCACCATGCAGCACCAGAGCACCGGTCACAAAATCAAAACAATGTCACATAGAAGGTAACACTAAGTCCTTATATGAAAGACACTGACATACAATTATGCATTAAGCCAGATAGAATGATGAAAAAATAGATTGTGATACACTGGCAGCAAACTGTTGGATATCTTCAAGCATTCCGCTGCAATGATGCATAAATAAACAATCCAGGTGCGAAGAATTTTCAGAAGTCACATGAGATGCTGTAATATAGGAAACATGATCCCCCCAAAGCTAGGATCATTAGCTAGCCAATAAACCTTATACTTATCTAAGTTAATGACATATTATCAGCATGGGATGTCCTGCCCAAACACATCATACACTTGCACCAGTATTACCAAAAAAAAATTGCACAGTTCAGGATGATAAAACAATGACTAAACCATGTTTGAAAAACAGGAGCAACAGTAAGATAACAAGCACACGGAAAAAAAACCAAGGAAGACATGTTGTTAAAGAAGGAATACATCTATATGAGAAGCCAACCACAGGCATCATGATAAAGGTTTCCATTCTGAGAAAAAGTCACCCATTCATAACTTACAAATCATAATCAGATATAGGCACACGTTGTCACCTAAATAAGTTCGACGGCGACAGGATCAGAAGTTACTTAGAGGAAAAACATTAGTAATGTTCTAAATTCAGTCAGCACCAATAATTAATAGGGGGAAAACAAGCACGCTAACATAGCAAAAATAACCAACATATGCTGAAATGTCCATACCAAAATATTATTTCTTTATTCAAGTAGAGAAGCTTCAGTTTATCATTTATAATTGCTAATGAATTCAGAACATTGCATATGTCGTTCTGTATAAGCACCAGCACCATATTGTAACTATGTTAAGCTATTTAGAAGAATCCACATATAATTGGAACACGCCTTTTTAAGCTAGAAATCTTATGAAATTCAATTTCGATTGGTAAAGGAAAAGAAGAAGCCATAACTCTGATTAAAGAGTTTTAGAAGAATCTGTACAGGAATGGAACCTCCCATACTGTTCAAGCTATAAAGTTTTTGAGTTAAATCTCTACTTTGTAAAAGACAAAAAATTACAGATCACGTGTAATTCCAGCTAGAAGGAAAGCAATTTAGCTCAAGATATCATAATCACATGGTATTTCAGAAATACTTGTCCCATTTGCCTAATTCATCTTGCAAAATGCCCCAATAACTATTAAACCAACTGGGAGGAAATCTTCAAGACAGTGTGTAGGTAGGCACGTCAGCATGTGTATTAACAGCAGTCAAAGTTCAACAACCCTCATTCCAAACATCATCTGAAGACAAACTTCCACAGTTAATTTACTACCCTTCTGGTCTAACCCTAACGAAAAGGGTAACAAATCCCATGCAAACAAGAAATACACACTTCTAAATAAGCACAAGAACAAGAAGCTGCAAGTTGCGGAAAAAAAAAAGGAATGAAGAGAACTCTAATCCCAAATTTGCTTACCGGGATATGAAAACCGAGAACGAATGGAGGAACGATGCTTTGTATAGCCTGTATGCACAGGACGCAAGCTCAGATCAAACTTCTTCTGAGACTTGGCACTATATTTTCTAATTGAAAGCAAGCGCATATCTTCCTTCCAGAGATGTTGGAATGCCCTCCACTTGAGGGTCAAAACTCTCTCCTTAAATCTTAAAAAACGCTTTCTCATTACAAATTTTTCCTTGATCAATAAACCAATTTGCGAGCAATAGAGACTGTCAGCTCCAGAAATATCAATATGGCATTGGTTGGTTGGCAATAACTTATTAAATACTTCTGAAGCTCTGTCTGCAAAATGTTTGTTGGAAGCAAATATTAAATCATGTAAAAAATCTTCTCTATCACAGAAAGAACTACCATCAGTAGAAAGAGTAGCAAAACTATTGTTTGGTGTCAGCTGAGAACCATCCCCACAAGCAGATTCAAACCCTGTCTTTTCCTCACTTTGATCATACACTGAACATTTGACTTCCAGGTTGCAAGATCTCTTTGTATCCATTCCCGAACATTCACCACCATCTCTCACTCTATTAGACGGAGATACTGCTTTTTGCAAAGAAAGCGGTTCAAAAAATTTTGACGTGACAGTGCCTGGACTATCAATATCATCATCCTTAACTTCAACCTGTTCTTTTTCAGGGGCATTCAGTGGCCTCTCCATATGCATATCTTCAGAAGAATAAATTTGCAACGGTGCAGGTCTAGGTATTAAATTAGAGGCAGCACCTAGTTCTTCACAAGGTTTTGCATGGTACTCCATTTGCAAAGCTGGACGAGGGCAGTTACTCCCAGGTTCAGAAGAAAATGACTTTAGTTCATTTTCAAGCAAATCAATCTCAGTTTCAGTCATCTCTATTGCCTTCAAAATATCACCTTTCAATACCAACAACTTGTTCATGGCAGTAGATCTCACACAACCACAATCCACCAAGCTTGAATCATCAGATTGCAGCAATTCCCTAATTGAAGAGCCCATATTAGATTTCAAATTAGTGACTGAGCTAAGGTCCAAATTCTCCAAGTTAAAAGCTAATCCCTCAGAGTGATCCTGAGGCACAAGACCAGGTGATCCACTTAAAACAGTAGAATCATTGTACACATTCATCCCTTTGACAAATCTGTTATCCTCCAGACCTGTTATAATAAGCAAATAATTCAAAATAAGATGCATTTCTCATATAATTAATTGCCCACATGGGGAAGCATAACATGATTCAAGAAGTTTTTTGTTAAAACAACGTAGATGACATACTAACAAATAACAAGAGATATTTACCAATTGCGCAAAACATCATCTAGAAACCATTATCATTAGATTTGACTAGTTAACATACCATAAACACCAACTTAGTTTACCTTTTCTAGGTAAAAATGTTTGAAACAGATAAACACACAAACTTTCCCAATATAAACTTTAATACGAGAAAAAATGTTGCCAGAATGACTCCTAAGGCATATTAGCATGTCATACTTTAACTTATGTTAAGACCATAGTCAACATTCTCAAGGAGGACAATTTTGACACCAGCATTTGTGCATACTTTCCTAATCATAGAAGGATAAAGGAAAATTAAAAAACCTAATCGCAAAGGAGGTCATGAAAACCAAAGTGCCAAGCCACCATGAAGACTATAAAATGTAGACAAAATTTTATTAGTTTCAAAAGATTAAAAAAAGAAGAAACAGCAGAAAAGAAGAAACTAAATGATTGTAGAATGTTCGAGCAAGCCTCGGCACAACAGATGTGAAAGATCAAGTCAAATCTTCAGTCATTATTTTTCCCATAATAATTAATTACAAAGCAGATGTGGGCCAGTTTATCAACGATTTAAAAAATATAAATGGTTAAAAACTGGATTAATACAATTCTTCAAGTGAAAAATGGAATGCAATAACACGGGAAACATGAACGTTTTCCTGTAAAAAAGACCATTTAAGCAGTAAAAGATCCTTTGGGAAGATGGTTTGCCAATCTACAAATGATTAGAATACATCTATTTGACAAGCCAGTGTCTCTTCACCAAAGCACTATTTACATTCACTTGTTTCTACAGCTGCGGCTTTTGTTTATATGGCGCATTGACAGCAAAACTTGACAGTGCAATTAAAAAGCTACCAGATCTCTTGAGCAGAAGCTAAAAACTCACAGATCGAAGATGAGACACTTGAAAACAAATTCCTCAGGTTATTTTTTGACTACTTCAATTAACAAGTTTTACGGACAGGGGCTTCCTTTATAAATAGTACGGTACATCTCAATCACACTCTCTTGAATTTTGGATTTATTCTCGGATCATTCCCTGACATACCAAATATGGGCTGGGGACCCAATCAGAATTTTTAAGAGATATTTACCTTGATCTGACTAGTCAAATCTGGTCAAAATTAGTAAAAATAAGAAATAACTAGTACTCTATATCCATTAAAAGAACAGGACCCAAATCATCACAACCACCATCTTATCCTTTGTCTCTCTCCCTCCACCACGTCCCCTACCACACCAACCACCCTGTTTTAACGCCCTACCACCTCCTCCCCTTCCCCCCTTACCCAAAGCCAACACCACACTGCAATACCATGAGACCAGGAAAAGATTCAATCTCAACTATGGCGGTTGCACCTTTGATTAACAAATCGATCCCATTGTCACCAAATGGAATTACTTAAATTGGTAGGTGACAATGTTACTCGATGTGGGTTGCATTGCTTGAAAGCATCAGTTGCAAGGCTGTTGGGTTGCTGGAATTGCAGTGTGCATATTTGATTGTGCATGTGTGTGGTGATGACACAGTGCACATTGGGTGTGAGGTTCTGTTAATCGTACACAGAAAAACGAATCTTCACATATTCAACCCTAATTTCTTCAAATAGTATAGAATGATTGTTCTTCTCACACAGTATAATTGAAGTGTCAGATTCCATTAGTTCCAAAACAAGTACTAGGATTCTTTGTAAGTTGCCACACATTTTAGAATAGGGCATTGCCAATCACCGCCATAGTATCAAATGTCAACCCATAGCAATATCGACAACTCTTGTGCATATTGATGCTAGTTACGTAATCCCAAAACCAAAAGAAAATACAAAAAAAACCAGAAGAGATAGCCCACTCCAAGGGGGTGGACCTAGACAAGCTTGCATCTGGAGAAATTACGTACGAATGAGGAGGAGGAGGAGCTGCCAAGAAAAGGGCAGGGCCGGTCACCCGCGGTAATCATGTGTAAATTAGTTTTGATTTGGATTAAAGAACCATATGCAGGTGCTATATATACATATATATATATATATAGAGAGAGAGAGAGAGAGAGGGGGGGGGGAGGGAGAGAGATGAAATGTATTTGGAATTGGACCAATTGGGAGGGTTACAGGTTCGGTAGGGGTAAGGGGGGTTGCCGTTTTGGGAGGGGTGATGGGTTGCTGAATAAAGGTGGCTGGGGAGCAAAAAGGGGCGGTGGCTGGGGAGGGAGGGTTGTTGTACAGGAAGACAGAAGGGTTGAGGATGATTGGGTAAAAGGTCATTTTAATTCTCAATATGAATCATTTTGGAGAAGGGGTTTAACTATAATCCAATAAGAACAAGGGTGTATTTGGGGTTTTAAGCATAAATTTTAATGGTGTCATCCGGCAAACTTTACTGGTGTCATCTGGCAACGGAGGGCATCAAATTACTACAACTTCTCAAAAGTTTGTGGCCTCTGAGCCAATAATCAAATATCATGGGATGGGATACCCGTGTTGTTTGTTTAAATGTTGTGTAACTGTCAGGGGATGTCAATGATGTTTGCCCTGAATGTTATTTAGAAGAAGATACCAAAACAAATACTTAACACTCATCAGTCATCACACCAGTGAAGTCGCCAAGACGAAAATCATTTTAGCTCAAATTTAGAAAAAAAGTTATGATTTATCACTAAAAAGCATTTAAACTTCATAATTTTTTTTCTCTTTTAAAAACACGTACAATTTTTCCAATTTCATAAAAGCTCTAAAACACTGTTCACCAAGTTATCAACTACAATATAAAAAGGTGAAAAGCATATCAGGGTTTGTTTAGAGATGTGTTACACCTTTCAAGCTAATCAAGCACCTCTCTTATTTCTCATGAATACAAAGTTCAAGTACACCAAAATTAGTGAAAGATGCAACTATAATTTTGAAGAGTAAAGGAGACATGGGAGTTCATAATCTAGCGACTTAGAACTCTCATGAATACAAAATTCTTCAAATACACCTTTAAAGCTAATCAAGCACCTACCTTATATCTCATGACTACAAAAATTCAAGAACACAAAATTAGTTATAGATGCAATTACAATGTTGACGCGTCAAAAGAGACTTAAGAGTTTATAATCTAGAGAGTTAGGATTGTCGAGGATGGTTCAAATTTACTTGTACTTTCAAAATACATCTACACATTCCTGCTTAATTTTGGAATTACTAATCCCAACCGTCAAAACAATTAAATTTTTGTTATTAATACTTACCTATGAAGCATGAATAGTCTCAAGAAGGTGACATATCTGTGTCGGACACATATCCGACACTCTTATTCGGTGGTGTATCCGTCACTTATTTAGACTGTGTCTATTAGTAAACAATAAACATGTTTTGACAAGTGATTAACAAAACTTAAAATTTGACTAAAAAGTATCGTATAATATGAGAGAACATATTATTACAAAAATTAAACGTATTAAAGTTGTCCTCAAAATATAATACAAAAGCAAAGATTTATAAAAAAAAACAATTGAAAAAATAAGAGCAATCATTTAAATTATATTATTTATGTTTGATACACATCTATGAAAAAATTGATAATTATTGACTATTATGATATTAGTGTAAAAATTCACACTAGATTACTACACATAACATTTACTTATAATAAAGTACTGATTTTTTTATGAATAATATGTCATTATCACTATAGTTTGGAGAAATAATATAATTTTATATAAAACACAATTATCGATAGCATATCCCCAACGTGTCTGTGCCCTATTCTTTTGAGAAATGCTATGTCTGCGTGTCTGTTTCGTGTCGCATCCATGAACCGTGTACATGCCCATGCTTCTTAGATACTTACCATGGCTAGAAGAGTCCTATATTTCATGGTGTATATTTTAAAAATTTTATTGACCATAAAACATCTTGAATAATGACCCACATATTTCCGGTCAAAATCAACTAACTTTTCAAAATTATCTGCACTAATATAACTTTTCCAGTTTGACAATACACTTGAAAATATGATTAACAATTTCGACCAATTCATTATTAATGAGAAATGCAACTTGAGCTGCTTGAAGGAGGAACCAAAAGCCCTATATTTCATAGGGAAAAAGATGTCTACCGTGTGAAGAGACTTTTATTCCACATTGAAAGATAAGGACCACCAAATGTTGATTAACTTAGTTGGGGAGTCTCTCGGCCATTGCCAATTAATTTTGAATATAATGCTTTAATATTGCATCACAAAGTTCTTGGTTTGCTAATTGAAAAGTTTCTCACACATTTGAATCCCCCAAGTTGGTTATCAATTTTTCCCAGTTCGGTCGGTAAGCCGAAGTGCAAGCCCTAATTCCACGAGGGAATAGGTCAAGCACATTTGTACCTTGCATTAGAAATATTAGAACAACACAAGAGCGATTTACATCATTGAGGAGCATCTCCCCAGTCAATTGGTTTTGGGTAGGACACTCCTAACATATGAATTGTTTGGCTTTGGCCCAAAATTTTCTTCTTTACCATACAGAAAAGACATAAAATTCCAGGAAAACAAACATACTATACAACTACTCTTAGATTTGAATCCATAGTTGATGATAGAAAGCTTTCCGGGTTACCTCATTTAGTGGATTGTAGGGCCTTTGACTTGTCTTTTAAAGGATACCTACCCACTCTAGTACCAATGTCTTGGGGTAAATTGGGTTCAAGGACCATACTTCATCATAGATAGGCATAATAGAAGTAAGGGAATGGGCAATCCTAAAGGATAGAAACCATAGCTTAGCTCTTATTCTCTACTAGGTATAATGTTCAAGAATCAAGTCAAAACAAAAAACCAAACTTCTCTTATTCTTGAGAATATAGAATTTCTAGCTTGATATCTGAGGTAGCGAATATGCTTTAGAGAAAATTTCTTACAAAACTTCGTTTTACGTTGAGACAAATGCAAACATGAGATGGGGGAGAATTATGCAACTGAAATTGAGAAAAAATGCAGGGAAATGAACAAGAGGAAAAGATAACAAGTGAGGTAGAATCATGTATCATCTACCACAAGAATCTAAAATTCAGTACAGACAGAACTGATTGCATCTTATTGTAACTACAGCAATTTAAATTGCTGTTATCTTTCTTCACCCACTATGACATTTAGGTAACTTTTCTATTCGGAGAGGATGGGAGAGCATTACCAAGTTTCCGTGTATGTACACAAGAAGAAAATAATATTTTGGAAATTCTGAGTGTTCCTTCACCTGAAAGATAACTTTATGGAAGCATTACATTTAATAACAATTTGAGTATATCATATTCAGTTGTCATACCGGTGCAGTGCATCACATATGGCTACACGTGGCAACAAATAACTGAATTCCTAAACAGGAAACTCAGGTCCCGTTAGAACTTTGAATGCTGTGCATAATTCGAACCATGCAAAGAGAACAATTCATCTTGGAAAAAAACACTAAACTAAACTGTGCATTTTACCTGGCAAGGAACTGCACGCAACTGAGGAAGAAGAAGCAGGAGATGCACAGTCTGAAAAACCTGACGCTCTGGGGCTTTTATCAGCCAGATTTGAGACTTGAGTGTACACAGGCTCTGTATTACTGCAAGTGACCACACCATTTTTGATTGCCTCATCAACAGGGACTTCAACTTTCTTCTTCTCATACTTTGCCAACCCCTCACCCCATCCAAGACGTGGCTTCTTCCGAGAACTTGTCTCTTCGGCTGGAGCGGCAGATGTCACAGAGGCAGCAGCATCACCGGACGGAGACAATATTGGTGTGACATTCCCGAGCTTTACCTCGGCCTTCGTTTCACTGGAATCCACTCCCACGCTCTTGGGACTACTTGAATGGCTGAAACCAGAACCCCGCGAGGACAAGCTTCCAGAACGGGTCCATTTCAAATGCTTCCAACCAATCGAACCCAGAGAGTCCTCTCTCTCAAATCTCTGGCCTGTGCCCAAGCCATTGACACCACCATTCTTATCATGCTGTTCTTTAAAGTTTTGCTGATCCCATGAGTTTACAAAGCTAGAATGAGGAGGATGAAAGCTGTTGTCCACTGACCTCTGATCATTCACAGCAGACGGCCTGTCCAGAGACTCCAGACCAAGCGGAGATGCAGGATTTTCCCAATATTGACCTTTCCATTCCTTCTGGCTAAAGGACTCCCTCCTATCCCTCCAATTTGTACCATATTTTCCATCCCCACAAGGCCCAGATGGCCGGTCATCTTCCAGATTCTTGTTGTTGGACCGAGCCGGCAGCAACCGATGTCTAGGTTCTTCAGAATACAGGTACCAACCACCCTGCTTACCATGACCTTCAGCAGAAAAAATTCAAGCAAAAAAGGAGCAAGAAAAAAACAAAAAAATCACCACATGAAAAAACATATTGCCAGAAAATCATAAAATAACAGTCCCAAATCTCAAATTGACAAATCCAGTCAATAGAAGCCCCCTCCCCCCCCCCCCCCCCCCCCAAAAAAAAAAAAAAAAAACCAACACCCGGGAAAAAAATAAAGATCTACACAATAACCATGAACATATCAACACCAAAAAGGGATATCCACGACCAACGCATTAGATCTGTGTCAAACGTGTCCATGTATGATGTGTGTGTGCAGACGGATTGCAAAGAAGACTGAGATTCACACACAACTTGCAAAGAAGACTGTGATATAAAGAAGGGTTTACCTTCCGAGGGGGAAACAAGATACAAAAAGGGGTCAGCTATCCTCACCTCAACATCTTGATTTAAAACCCAAGATATTGGACCAATTAGTGAGGAAATTTGTTCAAACACGAGGTGAGATATGTTTTATCCATGCCCTTGAGACAAATTGTTGCAAATGACGCGAAAAGGTAAAATAATGTTTCTACATACATGAATGGTCTGTAAAGCAAAAAGATATAAAACCAGACGATTTCTTTAAAAAAAAAAAAAGAACTCAAAACTCACCAGTAGGTCTGTTGAACTCGTTGGATCCCCAGCGAGAGGGGCCATGGTGCGAAGAGTCTCTCCATCTGGAAACGATCCCTACGGAGTCCGAAGACCTCTCGTGCTTCCTCTCCTTGAAGAAATCCTTCCGATCCCAAGACAATGGCTCCGGCGGCATGAAATTACTCCTCTCAATCGCATCTGCCACACACAATCCACAACCTAAAAAACTAACACAATCCACAACCTAAAAAACTAAATGTTCGATTCTCAAATAACCCTTAAATTAACACCAACGTATCGAGAAATCAGAGATTTCTAAGGTTCCCAAGAAACCAGATACAAGAACACGGGGAGCTTTGTCTTTGTTTGCCCTGGTTGGATTAGGGCTTCGAGTTCATGAAGATGAAGAAGAACTGTTCGTTCGTCACTCGTTGAGCTCTCTCTCTCTCTCTCTCGTGCTGAAGAAAACCTGTGCTAGACAGTGAGAACGTGAGCCGATAAGGGACAACCGGACAAACTACAAAGAGAGCAAAGAAGACTTGATGAGAGAGAGAAAGATTGCTACGTATCTGTGTCTGTGTCTCAACGGCGCCATTAAACTGCATTGTATTCTTCTTTCGCGTCCGCTGATTTGTTAAATTATAAAAGGGTGAATTTCACTTTGTACCCTGTAATATTTAATAATTTCCATTTTACACTCTAAAAGAATATATTTCTCATATGACACCTTAAATGTATTAAAAATATTGTAATATAACCCGTCCTCCGTTAGCTTCCATTAGTGTTATTCATTCCATCAATGTTAATGAGTGATTTTTAATCTAATAAGCGACGAAAGCTAATAGAATTGCCACATTCTAATACTTTTAATACATTAACGATTTGTTTGAATTTTTTTTTTTTTGGGAGAGATTGGATTGGTTTTGTAAAACCTTTTCAAACTCAACACCAAAGATTTGTACATGGGATTCAAACAAAAATCTTATTAAATCTCATATTTGGTATGTGACATAAATATACGTAGAATTCATGAATTTATGTCAAATCATATTACTCAGTTGACTAAAATGTTCATTATTAAGTGAAATAAAACAATGATTTTTTGCCTGACCAAAAAAAAAAAGAATAATTTTTTGGGTAAAATAATCTTTTTATCTATAAATCTTATCTCTCACTTTTGAAATACACCCCTCCATGAGTTTCATCAAACTCCCATTCATGGATTTTAATCCACTATTCATTGCGGATCGGGAGCGGATCCGAATTTATTCACCTTATAAATCTCGAGCCTCAAATCATAAACCAAGTACGGGTTTAAAAGGTGCATTGAACTATTTTAACAAAACTCACCATTGAAATCACATCCAAAACCACATACTAAAAATGTCTTAGGGGTGTAATATAAAAAATCTAATCTTTAAAAGTATAAAGTATAAAATCTTAAATTTTTGGAGGTACAAAATATAATTTCCCCAATTATAAAATATGACATTTATTGTTCTTTTTTTTCCCATCCTCTTATTTTTCCTGTTTCTTTTTTTACTTTTTCTTTAGGGTTCATACTCCATTATGTTCTCATTGTTATTCCGTAAATGCCCCTGGTCAGGCTGTGAAGTTGCAATAAAGGCCATGAGTCCCTTCACCAACTTTTTCAACCCCCTTTTGGTATTTACAGACTGAGTTTGACCTGATTGTATTAAATGGTAAGTGTTTTTAAAATTTGAATTTAGTAAATTTTGTTCTTATCTTAGAACATTTTTAGTCCTTACTCAATTTTAGATTTATAAATTTGAATTTTGAATATAAAGTATTGGAAAATTATCTCCAATTCTTTAGACAAACTCGTACCAAATTATTAAAAATTCAAATTCTTTCAAAAAATTTAACTATAAAAATTCTAACCCAAAACTCGCATTTTGTGATAATGATCAGAAGATAAAATATTTTCTTTCTTTATTTTCTATGCTTCCCTTGTCATTATCGTCGCCCATAACAACCTCTCATAATGAGAAAATTTTAAAGGTTGCGTTTGATTTAATTTCCTAAAATAAAAATTTATCTGATCAATAAACTTTATAAAATGGACTTTTCAAGATAAACATTCACAAAATGTTCGAGGAAAAAATTACGTATCTTCAACTTGTGACAAATATCGGATTTGAATTGAATAAGAAGACCAGCAAAACGAGCAAACTGCTAAAAACCGAGGTAGACCAATCGAAGACACTTCGATATTTAAGTCAGTAAGAGCAATGATAGTAAACAAGAAAATTCGCAGGAAAAGAAGTGGGCACCTTTTGGTTAAGAAGAGGATGGATAGTGTCAAATGATGCCCTTTTTTTCCTTTTTTTTTTTTTTTTTTTTGGTGTTGTGGTGGGAACTTCAATTACCTGGTTCCCTAATAAAACTAATACTAGATATGTCAGCCCTCAAAAGGGGAAACATACAGGCAGGTGGCTGGTCCAGACTGACGAGCACTTATCTTTGTTTCTCACCCACACTAATTTCCCTCCCTAAATGTGTGCTTCAGTAGGAAGTTGCTTGAACTGATGATATGCTTGCAGTCTTCAATCAAAACCTTGAAAGGATGGCTTCCTGATGTGTTATCTACCAACAAGTTCAAGGCTTCGAGGGAGTCCGTAGCTAAGATACATCTCATTCCTCTGTCACTAAAATGATGCCCTTTCTGCTAGGATTTCCACTGTTGATTATGCTAGATGGCACACCTATTTTCTAGCTGGATTCTTCTTGATTGGTATTGGAATATCTTCTAACTTCTTTTTTGATTCGTCGACTTTTTAAGTCACATGTATAATGCTTACCTTCGACTTAAGCAACTTCCTTATCAGTTTAACATCGCCTTTAATTTCTCGAGTTAGGCTTGCTATCCCTTTTAATATAGGTTAAGTCCGAAAAAAAACCCCAACTGCTAGCTCTACTCAGTCTTGACTATAGCTCAGTTAGGCTTAACAGCTTGGCAAGCACTTCTGTTATTTGCTCGATTGATTGTCACAACAGTTTGGTTCACAAGCTTCAGCCTTCATAACAAAAGCATCTTACTTTCGATGTGAACCTTTGAACACGTGTTCTTATTAACTGATCCTATCATACGTAGTCATTTCATGCCCTTCAAAATATATTAATTATTGATAATGGTATATTTCGAAAGTGCTTTTAGATTAAGAAATGAATGTATATATAAAGTGTGTTTGATATCAACATCATAAAAAATGTGAAAATTATACTTACTGACAAGATGTGGTTTGTCAGACCAATCAAAAATGAATATGTGATGCATCCTGTCAATAATTGCAGAAGTGACTCGTGATTGATAGAATTAATTTGGCATTGCCATGAACACTGATGAAGGGACCTTGGGGAATTTCATGTCGAGAGACACTGACCTTGGCATCATCACAAGAAGAGCACTAGAATCTCCTCGGTGTTACCATGAACACCGACAAGGGACCTTCTTGGGTTAGACCGAAGATTGTTGAGACCAAAAAGGTCAGGGTACTGACGGAGAATAGGCCAAGGGGCCTAAGAAATAACTAACTTCACATGCCGACCACGTCAATCGACGCAATGGTAGACAACTGGCTTTGTATTAGAAGCACCCACTTGGGAATAAACAGAGGAATGTCATAAGAGGAATTGTGTTCGATTGTTAGATGGTATGGGCCCTTCATCCCATGTTGTCAAATCTATCAGGATAGTACATTGTGGCCAATCATTAGGATAGGTCTTTAAGGATTTCATTAATGCTCTTCATAAACATACGACAAACGACTCGGATGAGTTTAATGCTCGGAGGGCAAGGATAGGGATAGTATTGATTCCTTGGTGCACGATGTGATGCCGAGTGTTTATCCTTGCAAAGCATGCTGTTTGGCATCAAATCTCGCAATGAATGCTCGACATGAGTATTAATGCTTGGCAAGGATCCGAATGTCGATGTGTTAATGTCATTAATGCACACCGGATTGACATGCATGCAAAGGATCGAGTATCGAGGTCAAAGGGGCACCTTTCTCAATGCCCAGTTGCCTAACGAGGTCAAAGAAATATCCACATTGTCTTAGGAGTGACCAATTAGGGCCCTCCCGCCCACTAAGAAAATATAAATAACATCCCTAAGCAGAAATAGAAGGTATGCACACACAACTCAACACTTAGCATTGCACCTAATTCCCTCTTGAAAAAATTGACTTAAGCATTGGAGGGGAATCGCCGGAGACAAATCTGGCCTCCCTTCTAACCCTTCTTTGTGATTCTCAGGTTTTCGTCATTCCCAAGCTTGAGAGAAACCTTCGAGTGTCAACTGAAGTGCCGCTATCCCACTATTATGCAAGAAATCACCTGCATACTTACATACCAATACTACCACGTAACCTTGATGTTAGAGAAACAACCAAGTTTAGTGACACAACCTCCAAAACCATGTAATCTTTGACCAGGGTAGCATGCAGCAGTTTGAGTTGGAAGAAGTATTTATTTATGCAGGTACACAATGTATAAGAAAAATCTTGAATTTGTACGTTCGAACATTTGTTTGCACTTTATTTTCATTTTCTTTTGTAATTTTTTTTTTCCATTTTGTTGAAAAATTGTGCGTATACCGAAAAATTATGACACGGAGAGAGTGTTATTACATTCAACCCGTGTAGGTAAACTATGACCCCAAACATGATGCCTAGATATAATTAGGTTAACATTTAGAGTATTTAGACAACAAATTTATCAAGACTCAGAATATCTCGACTTTTTGAACCAATGACCTAGGTAGAACGGCTCATTGACCTAATGAAAAGTTCACTAATTTCTTTCAAAGTTTAGTTTTAAGGTCTCTATCCATTATCTTTTTTCTTTTTTGGTCAGATATCCATTATCTACATGTTTAATGCATTCTATATATTTTTTGTTTGAATTACTCACAATAAGATGTAGTATTAAAACTAAATTTATGGTACAATGTATATGATCCTTGGTAATTATTGCTTATAATCCCTTTACTGGGTTAAAGTTTGTGATGGATTTAATAACTATTCATGAAGGTAAAAATGGTGACAACTGATTATGGATTTTATTCTCTTTTCATTGCCATTAGAACATTTTTTTTTCTCTTTTCGACCTTCTTAAAGTTCGCAGAGTTATAATTGTATATAGAAGTTTTTACCCAATCCACTCATTATTGTTCTGAGGCCGAATCAAGTATATATGTTCTCTTCATCCACACGCGTACACTACAACAAAATCGTTTTTTGCGACGTTTTTTTTCGTCGCCAAATTAAAACAAATCGTCGCCAATTATTTTTTGCGACGTTTTTTTTTCGTCGCGTGTTCGTCGCAGAAAACATTTTGCGACGAAAAAAAAACGTCGCAAAAAGTAAAAAAACTTAGCTAAAATATATTTCAGCAGGATAACAAAATAAAAAATAATAATTTAATTAATTTTTCGCGACGTAAAAAAATCGTCGCCAATATTTTTTTACACAAATAAAAAAGTAAAAAATAATACTTTAATTAATTTTTAGCGACGTTACAAAATCGTCGCGAATAACGTTTTTAAAAAATAAAAAGTTAAAAATAATAATTTAATTAATTTTTAGCGACGTTAAAAAATCGTCGCTAATAACTTTTTTAAAAATAAAAAGTGAAAAATAATAATTTAATTAATTTTTCGCGACGTAAAAAAATCGTCGCTAATAATTTTTTTAAAATAAAAAGTAAAAAATAATAATATAATTAATTTTTCGCGACGTAAATAAATCGTCGCGAATAATTTTTTTACAAAAATAAAAATGTAAAAAATAATTACATATGCGACGTATATAAATCAATTTGTTTCACATATAATAATTATAATAAACTTTTTTATTAAGGAGAGAAAAATAGAAACCCAAACAGCTTCATATGTTAAACTAATTTGTTCATGCTCTTACTGAGAATATTGTCAAACTTCCATTAACTAGTACAGTCCCTCAAACCAGCTAATCATCTTCTCACCGTTTTAGTTGTTGCCGACCATGATTAAATTCACATTTTCCTTATCATGGTGTCATTTTTCTTTGGTCTTTGACCAAAAAACTTAGTGATTTGAAAAACTAAGAGTCAACCATTGTAGGTTAACCAAGATAATCACACCTCCTAACTAAGAGGTCCGAGGTTTGAAACTCTATAAAAACGGAGATGTGTATGAAGTATAAAAAGATGATTCTTATAAGATTTTGATATGATTTTGATTTTAAAGTAGGCTAGATATCCGATGTCCTAAAGAGAACTAATAGAGTAAAAATTTCTTTTTTTTTAATTTCCAATTTTGGGGGTGCCAATGGGCTCCCTTCTGTCCATTTTTCTTGTATCAGAGAAAAAAAAAAAAAGAGTATAAGCACGAATTCAGAACTCTTTCAATCATTTTGCTCTTTATTTTTTTCCATGATAGATTACTCATCATATATTGACGAGGGATTCATGTTTAGACAATGAATTTTAGTTGAATTCATTGTAGGTGAAATATAAAAAAAAATAATAAGAAAAAACGTATTAGAGGAGATCTCAAGCATGGCAATAGGCTGATTGGGGGAAGTCACCACTAGATTAAAATCAAAGTGATTTGTTTGGTTTTTTCCTTGATTATGAGAGGATGATAGAAAGATTCAAACTGTTCTTTCTTTTGGAGATATCCGATAAAATTAGAAGAATTTGGAGAAAATTATCATAGTGTCTCATGACACACAAATCGAGAAAAATATAAATTCTTAAAGTGATTAAATTTGAGATCAAATAAGTAATTGAAATGATTTAGCAAAATTTTAATGTCAAATCAAGTATTATTGGACTCCTTATTTTATCAGGTATTGAGAAAATTCCATCTTATTTGGGGCTATAATTTTGATCTAAATTTTTAATAAAAATAGAATGACCGATCGAGAAAATAGGAAGATTATGATACTCATAGACAAATCATTAGTTAATTGGATGTTCGTAAGGGTATCTCTAACACTTATTTAAATTTAAATTTGAGTAAAAATAAGTTAAAAACAAACTCCAACTTTTTATTCAAACTCATACCAAATGAAGGGAGACCCAAATTTATACTCAAGTTGAGGGTGACCCAAATTTTTACTCAAGTCGAGGGTGACTTAAATTTTTACTCAAATCTTCGTCAATCAGATTTTACCTTATTTTAAAAATCTTTTGATTAGGGGAGTGGCACATAGCAGGGGTACCAATTGTTTATTAAAAGCACATGACTCTGCTAAGTGGTAACACGATGTATAAATTCTGACGCCTCCCCGATGGTGAAAGGTCGGAACTCGTAGTCATATTTCATTCTCTTATAAATTTGAGTTTATATTTTTTTAAATATAAATTTGCCTATTATAGTGTATTATATCAAATCAAGTTTTTATTCATAATTGACTTAAATTTGAATAAAATTTTGAATAAATGTAGGAAAAGGTCTCACACTCATATGGTCCAAATTCCAAACAAATAAAATAAGATGAAAGAGCATATAAAACTAGGACTTGATTATGGTACCGAAGAAATAATTTCGGTATCATACTTTTAATTTTTATCACTTAATGAGTGTTTTTATAACTTTTGTGAGTTAAAAAATTTATTATTTTTGTAGGTGATTTCTCACTTTGTATGTATTTTTTCCATATTTATGGTAATTATTTTTACCACTTTTTTTGTATTAAAAAAAATTATAGCATTTATGAGTGTTTTTATTATATTTGTAGGTGTTTTTACCACGTTTGTAGTAACTATTTTTATTATTTTTTAGTAACCACAACAATAATAAAATAATTTATAAATATTATAAAAATAATCATAAATGTAATAAATAGAGATATGATATCGAATTTTTTTTTTTCCGATATCATAGTCAACTCCGTATTACTATTGATAATAATTATTAATAATTAAGTGCAAGGTATTTTATGCATAAAAGTGAGGGCTTTTTGGGAATCCCAATAAACTTTTCCCGCCCTCCGAAATCTCGCATTTCACCCCCGAGAAGTGGCCAACTGCAAATGGACAAAACTGCCCACGTCATTCACGACACGTGCCATCTCTTTTGGCTCACATGAATGGGACCGCACGTGTCAACTTCTGACTTTCAAAGTACAGATACAGAGCCTAAATTCTGACCTCACACAGCCCCCAAGAAGCACGTGACTGAGACGAAGTTTAGGGCTGACGTGTTGAAATATTTTAATTAGGTTATTAATTATTATAACAAACGACGAGATTCAAGGTCCAGATGATAGTTATTAGACTAATTGAGTTATAAAAATTAATAGAAAAAAATAAAAGTCAAGTAATGTAATTATTTATTTAATTTTTTTTCATTATGATAATTAAAATCATTTGAGTTCTATTTTTTTATTTTATTTATTGGTCAATCTAATATTACTTAATTATAAGATAAAAAATTATACCCATGAAATATTTTTATTGGTTAAAAAGTAAATGAACGATATTAAAAAATACTTTTATTGGGTAGTGTAAATTAATCTAAAATTAATTAACGTGGGCATTAATCCTTGTATAGTTTCTCACATGATTTTAATCAAAATTAGCACATTACACCATAGTATAATTAGAGAATGATGTTCTGGACACCATCTTTGTGTACCACATTTCTTACATCTGATGCGACATAATTAGAGTCATTGAATATTTAATAAATTCTGTGAGACCTATTAATCTAATAATCTATATTGAGATACTGCACAAAAATAGTGGAATAACATTATTGATAATTAAAATGATACCGTCAGTCGTTTGTACTAACTTTAAGTGGGTCTACTTTGTATTAAATAAAAACTTTGATGTGTAAATTTTTTATTTTATTATTTAGCTTTCCCCGTTCGCTAGAAGGGAAACACTGGAAGAGTTCAGGCAGAAATAGATGGTGAAAACCCTTTTTTATTAGTAAATCGCGCTCTTTGCATGATTCCATATCATTCATTATTAAAGCGAAAGCGACAACGTATTACCCTAACCCTACCATCGATAAAAAGAAATGCGTTACCTTTGTATTCGTTAATGCATATTAGGGACATCCTTAATTCTGCAGACATTTCAATGCATCGTATACATTGAGGAGTGCATAAGTAGTGAATGTAAGTACATCAAACAGAGATTTATAGTTCTTAATTAATTTTGGTATGATACCGAATTTGTGTGACCATCAAATCATGTCGTTTCATCTTATGATCAGGTCGTTTCCAATACATACCAAATAATACGTTAACTTTAATGACATATCGTTTTAAATATCTTGATACTAACTTAACCTATTTATTATTAGTGAGATTTTTCGGATTGAAGTGGATAAATCGTAGACCGAAAATTCAAAATTTAAGGCTCCTTTATCTTTTAACAAAATTCAACATCTGTAGCCACCATAAACCAACAATCCACATATTCAGATATCTTTTAATATATTTTTTCTTCAATTTTTTTTCTTAACATATCATTTATCATTAATAAGTAAGGGACCCAATTTATATACAATCGGTCCCGCTTAAATGCACAATAAGTAATCCATCAAGAAAATAATTAAAGAGAAAATAAATTGGAAAAAATGTCACTCAAAAAATCGTCACCCTTTAATCATTTTAAAGTTATAGAATATTTTTTGGCGACAACTTTGTCAAAATAGCGGCAAAATCAACGGTTAGTGGGGTTGGTGTTGGAAAAAGTTTAATTTCTTTATAATACTTTTTTTATCACCAGTGAGTACTCCGTAGCTATCAAAAAAAATAATATGAGCTTCTCCGTTGCCAAATAAGTCAAAGTTAGTATCTTTAAAAAAAAAATTTGTAGAAAAAAAACAGAGAGATAAGATAGTTTATGGAGATGGGAACAGAATTAGGGGTAGCAAACAACTTGTTTGTATACATTTTTTTTATTTTTTTTTGCTATTAATTCTATTTGCTGAAGTTGTTCTAAGCTAGAAATTATTGGCCACTGACCAAAATAATTATTAGTGTATATTGTATTTGGGTCTTATGAGTTATGCCAAAATAGCACTGATAATTTTTGGGTAATCTCATTTTACAACCTAAAAGATACACCGATTCTCAATTTATACTTTCAAACATTAAATATTTTAATTTGCACTTTTAATGTTATGAATTAGTAATAATGTAGACTTTGTCCAAATTGTCGTTCAGTTTTCTGTTATAAATTGAAACACATGAGTTATAAGTGCTTCGGACATGAGGATGGAGTGTATTCATCGCTGCAGATCTTTATCTGTGATTAATTTGACATCATTTTATGTATCAAAAATAAGGTTTTGTTAATCAAATAGAGGTTAAGTTTATCACGTGCAACTCACATGAAGTGTTAACAAGTTGTGAATTTATATATAAGCCCATGACTGAATCACTTGCAACTTACATGTTTCAATTCAAGGTCTACATTGCTACTAATTCATAACGTTGATGGTGTAAATTGAGAATCGAAACATCTTTCAGGTGTGTAAAGTGACATTAGCCCATGATTTTTTGATGCCAAAATATGTCAAATTTTAATCGGCTCCAACCACTTAAATATTTATACTTGCTCTTGATTGATAATAGGATTAAAATAAGTGGTGTCAATTTGTGTCGCATTGTGTCATTTACATGTTATTTTTGGATCGTGTATAATTCATATAAATATCTATGAAAAATATTTATTTAATGTATTATAAGGTTTAAACATTAATTTAATTTATTTATTATACGTATTTATTAATCATGTTATTTTTATTATTATATCGTGTCGAATTCGTATCGTGTTAGTATTAATAGACGAAAATGACACCACTGAACAACAGTAACTCTGCAATGACTTACAATGCATAACTCGACCAATGAAAACTAGGCAGTATTAAGTTGGAAGGTAAGAAACGCTTCTTGTAGCTTTTGATACGTGCAGGCAGTAGATTCACCAACATAATGCAACTTTTTATGGCACTTTTCAATGGAAAAATTGACCACAACCTTATTTTATTGTTTTTGCAATCCAAAAATTTAACTAAATTAATTAATTATTTGCGACTGAAAAATATTTTTCTACCCTTAAAGATTTAAAAAAATTTATTTTACACTCAAAAATTAAAATTTTCGTATTACACCTTCAATCTATTAAAAATATTCAATCTATTAAAAATATTCTAATATATCATTTCTGTTAGTTTTCATTACTTATTCTGTCAAAAATCACCCCAAAAATCATTGACAGAATGAGTAGTAGAAGCTAACAGAATGATCATATTACAATACTTTTAATACATTTTGAAGGTTGAAAGTTAACATTCTTAAATCTTTCAGGTAGGGGGTGATAATCGTGTTGTGTCGTGTCATTATGGGTTTGTATTAAATACTAGTCAACCATAACTCAACTTATTTATATAATCGTGTCGATTGAACTTTTTATTTTTATGTTGGATTTGTGTTTATATTTATGTTGACCCATATAAATTTTGAATAAAGAAGTTAACATTAATATTTAAGTCTAAGATTCTATTATCAATTAATTGAATCCATACTCATACTTTTTCTATAAAATTAAAAATTAAATTAATAAATATAACAATAATAATGAGTAAAAATATTTTTTTTGTATAATAATTATGTCAATGCTTAATAAACAATAACAAATAATTAGTATTTAATTTCTATAATATTAGTTAAACGTGTTAATTGTGTCAATTTCATGTTGTTCGTATTTGACACTAATCCAACCCATTTATTATTCGTGTTAACGAGTCGTGTCATTTACGGGTTCATAATGAGAAATAATCAACCATAATCTACTAATTTCGCGTCGAATTCGAATCGTATTTTCGTGTTCTGTCAGCGTGTGTCACCCCTACTTTCGGGTGAGATTCGCCCTAATAGTAAAATAGGCCCTTTGTGGCAAAGTAATTATATAACTTTTGTGTCCTGAATCATAAGTTGGGCCCCTGCCCTGCTACAAACAGAACACGTTTTGTGGGCCCATATTTTGCACTGGACCCATCAGAAGAGAGGAACCTTGAACTACCCTAATAGTGTGACAACTTAACAGTGAACTAGCTCACAAACTTAAAAAGAGCTACTGGCCCAAGTGGGACCTAGTCCAGTTAGCCTTGATCGTTTCTTGTACTTCTCTTTTGTGTTTTCTCCTTTATTCATAGTACTAGAAATTGATGTGCTATCAACGTAAATAAGAAAATAAAAAAAAAGAAGAAGAAAAAGAAAATAACAAGTGAGACCAAATATCCCAAGAAATTAAAGCAAATAAAACAAATATGTATTGCAATATAATAGTTATATCGCCCTAGGACGGATATAGATTTTGGAGAGTCCCACTATTCCGCTATTAATCTTACGAGTAAACTATAGGAATAACCCTTAAATTATGACTTTTGTGTTAATTAAGTACTTAATTTTTTTTTATATCAATTGAGCCCCTGGACTCTTTAATTGTGTTAATTGAGTCACTCTGTCTGTCTCTATTATAGTGTGTCACTCACTTGATCATATTACACAAAAAAATAAAATAGCTCAATTGACATAATTATAGAGTTTAGAGACTTAATTGACACAAAAAAAATTAAAAAATTAGAGGTTTAATAAATTCAAGGATAAATTATAAATTCAAATATTTGGAGTTCGAAACTTTGACAATTCTATTGGGATCAAACCATGAGGGATAAATTCCTTACGAATTCTCTAGTCTCGATATGGATGACCTGTTTTTGACAAGATCGGGAAATGAATTAGTCGAGATACGCGTAAACTAATTCGGACAACAATATCAAAAAATAATTAAAAAAAGAAATTGTTATTGTGCCACCATTACGTGGTCCTCACACTAGCTTGTGTTATAATTCCCATCAAATTTTTTATATGGACCCACACCAAATGTAATGAAATTTAACAAAAATAATAACGAAAATTAATGTGAGAGCCATATTACAATAATTTTATAATAAGGTTACATCCACTAAAATTTTTATCAAATTTTCTATCTCAAATTATTGTAAATTATAGAATTAGTAGGTCCCATAAATTTTCATGAACTTTCCTATAACTCTCATTCTCTCAATGTGCCACATCATTTGGTAACACATCATTTCCCTACAAAAGTATGATTAACTCTCACTAAGGACTTGACTACGGTACTAATTTTTTTTTTTGGTATCATACATCAAATTTTTACTATTTTAATCAGTATTTTTATAATTTTTGTGGATCATTTTATAACTAAAAAATTTACTATTTTTTTGAACGATTTATCATTTTTGTGGGTGTTTTTACCACTATTATTGACGTTTTCACCATTGTTTTGGTAACTATTTTTACCATTTTTCTTCGGTACAAAAAAAATTATCACTTTTATTGATGATTTATCACATTTGTAGGTATTTTTATTACTGTTGTGAATATTTTTATTACTATTATAATACTAAAAAAATGATAAAAATAAAATATTATAGACAACTCCCCCTTCACTAATATTCTGTCATACAAACTAATTAACTTATGGGACCAGGACTGAGACATTTGGTCTAGTCTCTGTTTTTCATGGTCCACTTGGAAGTTTCCAACTTGGGTGGTCCTTCCAATTTTGGACTCATGCCTTTGTAAAATATCTTCACCACTTTCTGTGAGTGCTACTTTTTTTAGTCTAAAATTATACTTTAATTCCACTGGAGGCCCATGCCCATAATTTCCAGTCAGGTCTATCCACACCAAAATAAACTGAATCTGATTTTTAGCAACTGCTGCATCTATGTTGATTTTTAATTCCCCTGTGAGTGGCTTGTACCGTTTTCCTACTGAGCAGTGCCTATTCTTCCCTTGTGGTGTCAAGTAAATTTGTTTAAGTGTGGTGAGGGCTGCACGCTCCAAAGACCAGAGTTGGACTTAAGATGTTATGAATCCATTCTTGGATAGTGAAGTGTACTGAGAAAACTTCTGTACGAATTTCCCACTTTGTGAACCATATGATTTGGCTAGAGGGCATAGGAAGAATAGGTGCGTTTCGGACTCACAACTTTGTTTGCAAAATGTGCATGTGACATCATCGAGAGGAAATCTGGTAGCTAAAAGACTTATTGTGGGGAGACTTTCAATGGCTATCTTCCATAAAATCAGCTTGTGCCTTTCATGTATGGGTGCTTTCCAAAGTCTACTCCAATTTGGGTTGCCGAGGTAGAAAGATGTGGTGTCTCTTGAGCCTCTTTGAGTGCTATATGCGGATTCTGAACTGAATTCACCATTACTTGTTGGGATCCACACCAATCTATCCTCATATTGGAATGAAGGGAGTCTAATATCCAAGATTGCCTGTGTTGTTTGCTGGTCAAAGATGGTCTGGATCAGTTCTCTATTTCAAGCTCTGATTCCTTTCTGTTATCAAATCTGAAACTACAACAGGAAGCAGGTCAATGTCAGGGTAAGATTGAATTCTGAAAGAGGGAACATTAGGCACCCATGGTGAGGTCCAAATGTTGATGGTATTCCCAGATCTCACTAAGTAGCATGCTCCCTTTTCTATTAGTGGCCTAGATTGCAGAATTTGTTTCCAAGTTGGAGAGTCATTTTGATGAGATTGCACATGTAGAAAGTCTGATCTTGAGCAATGTTTTCTATTAAGCTGTCCAGACCAAAGCTTGGAGGGCTGAGAAATTAATTGTCATCCCAGTTTAGCCATGAGTGAGAGATTGATGTCATGCACTTTTCTGAAGCCAAGTCCACACACACTCTTAGGTCTGCGAAAAAAATCCCATGACTTTGTAGTCATGACTTGCTTATCTTCGTAACTTCCCTACTAGAATTGTCGTATCTTCTTGTCTATTTGATTGCAGATAGATTTAGGGAGAGGAAAGACTTGCATCGCATAACTTAATTTAGATATAATTCATTTACTTAATTTGCTAACCTAATTAATAATAATTATTGAATTGATAGTGAACCTCAGTATTTGTTGAGATCCACGACCAATTCAATAGTTGTCATGAATTAATTAAATAAATTATATTAGTAAATTAGGTATAAATAATATTATTAAAATAATTAAGTTGAAAAATTAAGTATTGTTCTCCTTTTAAAACCTTGGACAAATTTTTTTTAGAATTACAAATATCCGACTAATTTACGCGCATCTCGATTAATTTTTTCTTCCATAACAAAGACAGAGACTAGGGTTTTAACGGGTACAACTCCCATCAACCAAACCAAGTAAACATATTCACAGTCTTCTTCTTAGGGTTGTGAAAATTCGACACGACACGATTAACCGACACGAATTAAACGGGTTTGGGTGAGATCTTAACGGATTTGGGTGAGATCTTAACGGATTTGGGTGATAAACGGGTTGACACGCCAAACACGTTTAATAAACGGGTCGTGTTTGGGTGAGACATGTCAAACCGTTTATCACACGTTTACCCGTTTAAATAAAATTAATACATTAATAAATTAATAATTATTTTAAAAAATTAGCAAGAAAAAAAGAAGTAAAGAAATCAATACAAAAAAAAAAAAAAGTAAAATAGTAGTTCAAAGACAAAGGAGGGGAGATGGAGAGAACACTTCAAAGACAAAGGCAAACCAATGCCTTTTGTTTCGTCCCACATTGGAAAATGAGGGGAGATGAGAAGAGTTGAGTTGCCTATAAAAGACAATGACCTCTTTCATTTTTTTTTTAAGCCTTCAAGTTTAATTTTTATGAGATTTGACTTAAATTTTTTCTTTTTTGAGGTAAGTACAATTGACAATGAAAAAAGGTGGAGTATTAAAATTTGTTGATATAATTTTTTTAAAATTAAACGGGTTAAACGAGTCGTGTTACCCGTTTATTAAACGGCGCGTGTTCGTGTTAAGATTTTTCACCTGTTTATTAAACGTGTCGTGTACGGGTTTACATATTTTTAACCCGTCACCTGACACATAACCGTTTAATCCGACACGTTTGACACCCCTATTTCTTCCCCTGCCAGTCGGTGTCATTGTCAAGGAAGTTCCAAACAAGCCCCATGTGCGCCTATCACCTGTTCGGTCAAATGCTTGGCAGACCATAGGTAAGAGAAAACTTAGTAGTAGATGTTTCATGATAAACAAATCGTAAGAAAACATTATAAATGGACTTGTAGTTTCAGTTCAGACACTCCTCATTACAACTAATTGGCAATTTCATTCAATCACTGCGATTAGAACTACATTAATTAAGTGTGTATGAACATTAACCACTTTCTTTCAAGACTCCTAGACGTCAGCATCTTTGTTTAGGCATTTGATGATTTTTGGAGTTTTGTGTTATTGCGTTGCTGTGTTCTACTTGTTTTTTTGTAGTTGTTGACTGTTTGATACCTGAGTCATTTTCACTGGTCCTCCCTGTTTGTTGGCGGAGTGCTCAAGTTGTTAAGAATTTGTTTTTATTTAGGCTTTTGTTATGTAGATAAACTTCCACGAAAACCCAGAAACACTTTGGGATTGATGTTTCTGGGTTTTGTCCCTTTTTGTTAGTTTTCTATTCATATATTCCCCAGTTGATCAGTTCCCTGGACGCCCAGAATTGTTTTGGGATCAGTGTTTCTGAGAATTGTTTGTTTTCTTGTTTTGACTTGATTGGTTCATGGAGCATTCATTGTTCTTTGTACTTTGCTTGTTATTCCTTTTTCTGGGTACTTGCTATTCTTTGTCCAGTGTAGCTCAAGAGAGAGATAGGATCAAAGAGTTACCTGGACAACCAGCCAATGTTGGTTTCACTCAGTACTCGGGTTATGTGACTGTAAATCAGCAAGCAGGAAGGGCACTGTTTTACTGGTTCATTGAGGCACCGGCTAGTCGTGGTCCTCAGTCAAGACCACTCGTTTTATGGCTCAATGGAGGGCCTGGTTGTTCTTCTATAGCTTATGGTGCTGCTGAAGAGATTGGGCCTTTCCGTATTAATTCTGATGGGAAGACCCTTTTCTTGAATCCTTATTCGTGGAACAATTGTACGTGACTAATTGATGAGTCATTTCTTGGGTTATTTGACCATAATTTTTCTTTTTCTAATGTATATGATGTGTTTGAGTTTATTGATTTGTTTGGCAGTGGCAAATGTGCTTTTTCTTGAATCACCAGCTGGTGTTGGCTTTTCATACTCTAATACGTCATCAGATTTGTATACAGCAGGAGACCAGAGGACAGGTAATGCCCAGTTTCTCCTTTTTTGTCCAATTAAATGTGCACGCCTCATGTTTCTTTATTTTTTATTTTTTATATTACATTACTACTTTTGATCGTATCAAATATCAATTATTACAAACACATGGTAAGCATTTTCATTATGGTACCGAAAAATCACTTTTCACTAAAATAGTGTTATCCATAACTTTTTTGTGACAGATCTTTCCTCACCTGATGTTTTTGCTTATCATGTAGCTATATGCAGTTTGAAATACATTTCATTAACAATGGTGTTCTAACTTAGACTTAGTTAATTCTAACTTTTGCTTGTACTTGGGATCCATATGTTCTGAATTTGTAGCTGAAGATGCATATACATTTCTTATCAAGTGGTTCGAAAGGTTTCCACAATACAAGCATAGAGATTTCTATATTGCTGGAGAAAGCTATGCAGGTAGATAGTTGTATTCCATCTTGTATATATATTTTTATTGTAAAGTGCCCAACAGAACGATATGCTAATCACCCTTTTTGTCTCTATTCCAGGTCATTATGTTCCCCAGTTGTCTCAAATTATTTACCAAAGAAACCAGGGAATTAAAAATCCAGTTATCAATTTTAAAGGTTTCTTGGTAAGCCTTATGAGAAGTCTCAATGGAGCACATTGGATTTCTGATAATTGTGATTACCCTTTATCTAATGGCTACCTTTTCCCTTTTCTTTTCTTCTTTAAATGTTCTTTTAGGTGGGGAATGCTGTTACTGATGATTTCCATGATTTTATTGGCACCTTTGAACACTGGTGGACTCATGGTTTAATTTCAGATTCTACATATAAACTTCTCCAAGTAGCCTGCGACTATGAATCTGCTACGCATCCGTCAAGCGATTGCATTAAGGCTCTCACTGCTGCACAGTTGGAGCAGGGAAACATCGATCCGTATAGCATTTACACACGCCCTTGCAATGATACTTCATCACTACGGCACAAGTTAAGGGGTCACTATGTAAGCACTTATTAAACCTCACGAAGTGATTGAGTTGCTAAAAGGGAATTCTAATGTAGTTAATTGAATGGCAACTCACTGTAGTTATCCTGATATAGTTAAAAACACAATGATTAGGCCAAAAAACTCTGGAAATAATATGAGAATACAAACAAGACCAGCTTCGGCTTATGCAGGCTAAAAGATGGAAGGATATTGTGCTATTTGGAACAAGGGGTGACATTTCTGGGAACATGTAACAAATACACATTTATGCTAAAGAAATTTCTCAATGTGAGTGGAGAAGTGCACAATTAACCTTTGACTGGAGCCTGCATTTCATGTGTCTACTTGCCATGGTTATAAGCTGATTGAAACAGAATTGTCAACGTTTTAAGTGTGCCAAAGGTCCCAAATGCTTTTTTGCATGCTAGTGTGTGATCCGATTGACCACTTGTAATGTTCCTGCATATTGCGAGGCACCACCCATTTTGACTCCAGGTTCAACCCAAAGTTGCATACTTCATACTCCTCTGGCAAAGGTAGTTCACTAAAGTTGGCTGGTAGTAATAGTAAGAAGGGAAGTGGGAAAGACAAATCATTTGTCCGGTCCATAAATTTGTTTGGTGTGGAGCAGTTTGAATGGTACGATACCTGAATTCACAAGCAAAACTTCCAAAAAATTTGGAATATATGGTATTTTGCAGTGGTAATCCATTCTTTCTTACTGTTGCTCGTGTGGGGATCACTAAAGCTAACTTCTGACTCTTTCATGATAGTTTCCGGACTGAAAATGAAGGTCAAAGTTAAGCACAAAATATTCCAAAAGTTGGAATGTGTCACTGTCAGTAGGCTTTATAATTTTGCATCACACTTTCCAGGGGTTCAATTGTTGCTCCTTTCAGTAGTTTAAACATTGTTTGAATGTTCCTGGAATGTTGTTAAGTGGTTTTGTTTTAGTTGAACTCACAACTTTTGCTTTTAAATTTAGCCATGGATGTCCAGAGCATATGATCCTTGCACTGAAAGATATTCACAGGTATACTTCAATCTCCCAGAAGTTCAGAAGGCATTTCATGCGAATATAACTGGGATTCCTTATCCATGGAAAACATGCGGGTATTTTTCACAGTTGGAAATTTCCATGCTTTTTCTTATGTGCTTAATAATAGCATGCTGATTGAATTATTTGCTTTGCAGTGACATTGTTGGTAACTACTGGGCAGATTCTCCATTATCCATGCTTCCTATCTACCGAGAACTAATATCTGCTGGTTTCCGGATATGGGTATTCAGGTGCAGTCCCATCTTTCTCTTTTCCTGATATTTGTGATTTTTTTTCCTGCACACTCAGTTCTTTGCATGACAGCAACTTCTAGCTATTAGAATGTTTGTACATAAGCCATAAACTTCTGATTGTTTGTGTCAGGATGGTTCAGAAACAGGGGCGGAGTCAGAAATTTACTCCAGGGTGGGCACATAGTTAATTTTTTCCCTATAGATAAAATAAAGTAATATACATTAACTATGGTATATTCGATAGTTAAAAAATTATTAGACACAAAAGACTAAAAATTGAAAATACACAATCAAAGAAAAAAAATTCCAAGTGCAACCCTTTAAGAAAAAGACTAATTATAACAATCCGGTTACACAACGATTTTCATAACCTTTTAATTTGAATTTATTTGAAAAATATATTACGTGTATTATTATTACATATTAAAATAGCAAAGTTATGGGCAATAAAATCTAAGAATTAAGCATAGTATGCTATTAAAACTCAACAGGAAAACATGAAACATAACATTATAGTCACAGAAAAATAGAGTTGGTCATTCGCACGAAAATAAATTGCAAGAGATATCACTTGTCAAATTAAGAACCTAAAACCAACAAATCTAAAATATAAAAAATTTAGGCCAACTGAAGAAAGCCCTAAGACAGTAAAAATGATCAAACATGTATATAAACTAATCGCAACTCGTAGTATCAAAAAATATTACTGAAGTATGAGAGTGATATGGTGGGCACAATGCATTATATGCGAGTAATGTCTAAAACATATACATCTATGCACATGTATACATTTTTTTTTAAAATTTTGAGGGTAGGCCAGGGTTCTACCCTTGTTCAGAAACTGTTGGTTATGGGTTCTGCTGGCAGGGGTCAAGCATCCTCACCATCCTTTGTCATTCCCCCAAAAGAAAATCATACAAAAGTTTTTTTGGTATCTGTGTATTATATACATGTGTTACGTCTTCGGCAATTTGAATAAAATGAGTATGTGGGTGGATTGGCCATCTTAACTTGTCAAGTGCTTGTATGGGTACATGAATAATCAGAGGATTGCTTTTTATAGTTCGTGCCTTTTCATTCCATTTACTTCATGAGCCTTTTTATCATATTCATTTTATGAGGGAGTAATTTGATGTCACCGAGAAGTCGATTGACATTCCAAACAAAAGAACATTACTTACTAATAGCATGTTATTATTTCTTCGCTAAGCAGTGTATTTGCTTAGTATCCCCTCTGCAAACTTATTATCGTCTCAGCTTCCAAATTGAATCTAAGAAAGACAGCCCAGTATAAGCTGCCAGTGGCAGATATATTACAGTCTCCAATCATCCACTTTTGCTTCTTCATCAATTTCTTATAATTTCTTTTAAATATATGGTTTATCTTATAGAGATTCATTGGTTTGTCTCGTGGTAAGAACCTATTGTATTTTTCGATGCTTTTTTTTTTTGTTTACCAATTGACTAATCAGTCTAAAAAGGTGGTTGTCATCTTTTAGGGACTTTAAAGGTGGTGCAGTTGATGGAAGAACGAGGTTGACATGTTGTGACAAATAAAATTTTGTAAAGATTGTATATCTACATACCAAAGCGATATAGTCTAAGTCATAAACATTATTGAATGCAATAATGGTAATAAGGAATAAACACTACTCAAAAAACTATAAGATTAACTCCTGTATATATGTAGATCAAAAGAAACAAAGTTTAAACTACAAAAACAAAGAGCAAGTAACCTAAAAGAGGTCAAACATGGCATGGGCTTTATGGAGAGGTGTAAAATGTCCGAAATGATCACCTGCAACTATGCCTTGACTTGGGAGATGTTTATGTAGAATCTGGTTTACGATTTAAGTGCAGTGTCCACAAGGATGTGTAATCCTAATTGCGCTGTAGACTATCAGGATATCATCCTGGTTTTGGTTAATTTACAGGCATGAAAATTAAGATGAGAAGTTGACACCTATCATATTATCTTGATTCTTTACCCTGTCACCACTAACGATTACAAACAATTGCATGGTTGGTGGAGCTTGGACTCGACTTGAACTGAAATCACTGTATTTCCTGTAGCATTCGAATTGAGACTATCCTGCTTATTGGAGCATAAATACTAGCATATTTTTGTTGCTCAAGCCTTCTATATGTTTGTTATAGAGTTGTTAAGAACAAAAATTTAGCGTTGTTGATTTTAAGATGCTACATAACCAACTTATGTGTCACAACTGCTATTGCGATGAAAACCATTTTTTATGAGATATTTGAATTCCCCATCCAAAGTATGACTACACGCCGTAACAACTTGAGAAGCTGAGGAAGATTTGAGCCACAATAATGGTCTCACTCTCCAGCTTTTTTGGTGCATCTGGCTGATCATTTACCTTGTGATTAATTTTCTGTCCAGTGGAGATACTGATGCGGTGGTTCCCTTGACTGCAACTCGCTATTCCATTGATGCTTTGAAGCTTCCAACTATTACCAACTGGTACCCATGGTATGACAATGGAAAGGTTAGTTTCTAAGGAAGAGCAATAATCTTTACTAATTCTCCATAGTGTTTTATGGCAATCCTTATTATCACATTTTCCCTACCTAGTTAGTGGGGATCTTGGTCCTCTTCTTCAAGTATATCAGTTATTTTGTTGATAGTTCTTGCTACCTCTTTTCCCTTTTTGTTGTCGGTATCTCGTACCAGAATATCTTCAAATACGAATAGTGTTGGTAAAAACGGATCAATAAAGTTGTAATTATTTTTCTACTTGTATAATTTCATGGTTGTAATATGATGAAGGTGTCAAAACAAGAACTATTACCACATGATTTTTACTGATATGGCAAAAACATATGCTCATTTTTGTCTCCGCTGCTGCTTCTTCTTCTTCTTCTTTCATAATATAGGTTGGCGGATGGAGCCAAGTGTATGAAGGATTAACCCTTGTAACAGTAACTGGAGCAGGACACGAGGTTCCACTGCATCGCCCTCGATTAGCTTATATTCTTTTCAGATCATTCTTGGAGAACAAGCCAATGCCAAGCTGATTCATCAACAATATGCAAAAGTGCATACATATAATTGATTTATTGGGGGATTGTAAATAAAGAAATAAGAGGGCAATGCCCTCCGAGCAGCCCCCATTCTTGCCTGCAACAATGGCACCTTCTTGGTTTTAGTTCAGCATCCATCGTTACTCGTAATCGAAGATTTTCCGTGAAAATAAAATTGCAGGAATATCGCGAAAGCTTGGACTGCAATCGATTTTCTGGATTTACTTTTGCATTTGAATTCATAAAATCGTGTATATGACAACAATTGTGTACAACATATGATTCTTCAACACATGTATCTTTGGTTACTTATGAATATAAATCTGATCTGTTACAGATTAAAAAAAAAATTGGTTACTTATTTAAAATTTAAATTTTATGGTGATGTTGAGCCGAGCTCGAATAGTTTGACTCTTTTAGGCGGCTCGACACAAAATAGGGCCTAAAGTGAAATTTTAAATGGGGTCTTATTAATTTTAAAATAAAATTTAAATTATTATAAATTATTATTTATATTATTATCTTTTGAGAAATGAAAATATTTATTAGATTTTTGTATTTAAGTTTTGTTAATATGTTTTTTCAATAGATAGTATAATTAATTCGAACAAAGCGTGATACCTAATATAATGGTAAGATAAAATTTTACTAGATTTAATGTTAATATAATTAATGAAAATAAATAAAAATAATTAATAAAACTTAAGCTAAATATCATAGACTCAAATGGTATTTTATGTTGTCGTTAACAACATAAATAAATGTTCAACAAACTCAAACAAAATCTTAAAAACTCTAATTCTTATTTTTTTGAGGTATTAAAATAAAATTGAACTTAATTAAATATATATCTAATTAATATGGAAGATAACATCAAGGCATTCAATGAGATTACATCAAGGCATTTATAGAGGAGCTATACAAAGATCTAATTAATTAAATAACTGATTCTCTAATTAGTTTAATGACAGCTGTAAGTTATGAAATTTATTACAAATCTGTTAGCCAAGTATTGCTGAAGTAGCCTTTGAGTGCTGAGTTGGTTGTGTTGCTATCCTACATCATTAGTGGAGTGTATACTTTTAACATCCCCCCTCAAACTGAGGGATGATTCAGCCAATAGTTTGCTTTGAAATGAAAGAAATTTGTCCTTTGGTTAACAGATCAGCTAACTGATCCGGAGAAGGAATATGTGTTGACTTGAGTAGAGGTGCAACAAGTTTTCTTGAAACTCGCGCGAGGGTTTAACCAGCCCGACCCGTGTGCCCTGTTGTGTATGGTTGAAAAGATAGATGTTGCGCCTTACTCACAATTAGCTGATTTTGGCGTAGTGGTCATCGATCAACAATTGGTATCAGAGCAAGGTCATGGGTTCGAGTCCCAGGGTAATTGTTGGGGGGAGGTTGTTGGCCTGAGTAGAGGTGCAACAAATCTTCCTGAGACTCTGGGGGAGGGCTTAACCAGCCCGACCCATGTGCGCTGCTGTGTATAGTTGAAAAGATAGATGTTGCGTCTTACTCACAACCAATTGATTTTTATGTAGTGGTCAGCGCATTGATCCAACAATATGTTGAACTGTGAGCTGCTGGCGAGTGACTTGATCTCTCACAAAGTGATAGTCCACCTCGATATGTTTGGTGCGAGCATGAAACAAAGGATTAGAAGCTAGAGAAATAGAGGAGATATTGTCACACCAGATATGAGGCTTGACTAAAAGATACAAATGAAGATCTTGAAACAACATTCGAATCCAATAAAGTTTAGCAACTGTAGTAGCCAGAGCTCGATATTCTGCCTCTGTGGAAGATCTTGAAACTATGAAACTATGTTTTGCTTCTTAGAACCCCAATGGATGGGATTAGAATCAAGGAAAATAATGAAATATGTGGTAGATCTCCAGTCAGTGGGATCCCCAACCCAATCTGAATCTGTGTAAGCTGTGAGATTCAGAGAACCAGAAGTGTAATAAAGGCCACAAAATGAGTACTTTTAAGATATCTCAATATACGTTTGAGAGCAGAGTAATGGAAAATGGTTGGAGAATGCATGAGCTGATAGATATGGCTAACAACAAAGGAGATATCTGGTCTGGTAAACGTCAAGTACTGCAAGGCTCCAATAAGACTCCTGTATATAGTAAGATCAGAAGGGTACCTTCAGTTTTGCTAAGTCTTTTGGGAGAGCAAGGGGTTGGACAAGGTTTACAATTGCTCATTTGTGCTTTAGCAAGAAGATCCTATTCCTGGAGATATTTGGACTGTGAAAGGTGTAGTCCTGAAGCAGTGGGGGTAAAATGAACTCCCAAAAAGTAATAAAGGGATCCAAGATCTTTCATATCAAATTTTGAACGTAAATCTGAAATGAGAGAGGTGATGAAAGAAGAGTTGCTTCCAGTAATTATAATATCATCAACATATAACAAAATAATAGTAATGGCAGAGTTAACATGTCTGACAAAGAGAGAAGGGTCTACAATGGAAGGTTTAAAGTCATAGGTGAGAAGTAAACCTATCAAACCAAGCTCTTGGGGCTTGCTTGAGTCCATAGATGGACTTGTGAAGCTTACAAACAAGAGTTGGAAATTCAAAATCTACAAAACCTGGGGGCTGAGCCATTTAGACTTCTTTCAAAGTACTATGCAAGAAAGCATTTTTAACATCTAATTGCTTGAAGAGCCATTGAAATTTTATAGCCAATGAGAGGATCAATCTGATAGAAACATCCTTCACAATATGACTAAAGGTTTCATCATAGTCCAAACCAACCTCTTGATGAAATCCTTTTGCCACAAGTCTGGCTTTATGCCTGGAGACTATGCCATCAGGATTATACTTGAGCCTGTAAACCCATTTGCACCCTATAATGTTTTTATCTGAAGGTGGGGGAACTAATGAACATGTGCCTTGGTGGTGCTAGGCAAAAAATTCCTCTTCCATTGCAGTACACCATGCTTGAATTCTGCTAGTCTCTAAAAAGGCAGAAGGTTCACAAATAGTGGATGTGGTTGTGAAGGTTTTGGGTTTATAAATTCTAGATTTAGATATGGTTTGCATGGGGTGAAGATTAGGTAATGATGGTGAAAAGACCTGGGATGTTAGTAATTGTGGAGTGTTTAGAGAATTCTGATGATTTGACAAGTGTGACTGAGAAGAACAAGGTTCAGAGGATGAAAGAAGAAGAGATGCAAGATAGGAATTAGTTAAAGTAGTAGTTTGTACATGACCCAAAATGGATGGTTTCCTAGATGAGGAAGTGCTAAGAGTCTGAGAATGGGTTAGTTCAGTAAATGGAAACCTGTCCTCATAAAAAATGACATGCCTAGAGACATAGACATGATCAATAGAGGGATCAAAACAAAGGTACCCTTTATAGTCCACATCATAGCCTAGAAAAACACAACATTTGGTTTTTGGTTGTAATTTGTGGTGAGTATATGGTCTGAGATATGGAAAACAAGCACATCCAAACACTTTGAGGTGACTGTAATCTGGTTTGGTACCAAAGAGAAGTTGATAAGGGGATTGGTTTCTTGTATTTGGACTAGGTAACCTATTAATAAGAAAGGTAGTAGTAGCAAAGGCATGGTACCAAAATTTAAGGGGTAAGGTTGTTTTAGAAAGGAAGGGAAATGCAGTTTCAGTGATGTGTATGTGCTTTCTTTCTACAATGTCATTTTGCTGTAGAGTATAGGGGCATGATTTTAAATGTTGGATACCATGTTTTTCAAAAAACAGTTGCATGGTAAAATTACAATATCCTCCACCACCATCAGTGTGAAGCTGTTTAATTCTGGAACTCAGAACATTTTCAGCATAGCTTCTGAATTTAGTAAAGACCATACATACTTTAGACTTTAGACTAAGAGGAAAAATCCATGTAAATCTACTATTTTCGTCAATAAAGGAGACATAGTATTTAAATCCATTCAAAGAAATTTCAGGTGATGGTCCCTAGACATCACTGTGAAATAAAGCTAAAGGATAGAGAGATACAGAGTTTGAGGATTTAAAGGGAAGCTTAGACATTTTACTGAAAAGACAGTGTTGACAAACACAAGGAACATAAGACCTGTTGAACCACAAAATTGGAAGGGGGGCCCAATCTATCATGCCAAGTTTGTTGAGAGACTTTATTGCCAAGATTTGCATTCACAATAGAACGAAGTAGAGTAGAAGCTGAAGAATTGATGGTTTTGACTAGATACAGGCCATTCTCAGTCTTGTCTTGGTAGAGAATTTCCCAGAAACCTTGTCCTAGATTTGGAAGCTAAATGAATCAAAAATAATTTTACAATTATTATCAGACATAACTGATGAACTGAGAGGAGATTTGATGTAATAGTTGGGACATGGAGAATATTATTTAACATGAAGAAATTGAAACCTGTATGAACTACACCTTGACCTGTGTTTGAGATGTTTAGTCCTTGACCATTGCCAATAGCCATAGTCTCTGGTCCAAAATATTCATTTGACAGAGAAAGGTTTCCCAAATTAGAGGTGATATGAGAATTGACTCCTTTATTAGTGAGCCAAACATCAGATGATTTCTGTTGAGTGTTGTAGTTTGTAGTTAACGTTGAGAGATGAGCTGATGGATTTCTGCCCTGATAAGAGAAGTACATCCTATGATAACAGTCCAATGCACTATGATTGGGCTTTCCACAAATTTGGCATGTAACTTTCCCTTGCTGAGTTTGAAAATTCTAATTGTGTGATTTTTAAAAATTTCCTCGTGAAAAACTTGTTGAAGAAAATGGTGATCCAGGATTCTAAAAACCATGTGGTGCTCCAGAATTATGATAACCATATGGTGAAGGACTAAAGTTTCCTCTTCCAGAATAATTCGTTCTTCATCTTCCATTGTTTCTTCCTCGACCTCTATTATTACCTCTTTCTCTTCCGTTTGAAAACTGATTGTATCCTTGTGTAAAGGCTGCCATAGCAGTAGGAAGATGATTTTGTGTCTAATTTCTTTTCTCTTGAGTTTCAATTACTGCTTCTTCAATTTGTAACATAAAATGTAGTTCTTCCAAAGTAATTGGATGTGATCTTGTTCTAATTGAAGTGCACAATGTGTTGAATTTAGGCGTCAAGCCATAGGTGTATATGAGGATATCCTCAGCTTGTATCTGGCCTCCTTAATCTTCTGTATAAAGTGATTGATTGAATCTGATCCTTTTTGAATTGTTTGCAGGTTTGTTTTGCACTGCAGAAAGTTCAAACGAGATAGTGAAGAGAATCCCCTTTCCAAAGCTTGCCAAACCTCTCGAGAAGTAGAGTAGCTATGAAGTCTCCCACTAGGCAAGTGCCGACTAACACACAAGAAGGAAAGGCAAGTGTCGATTGATAGACACCTAACCATGGCCCCAGGAGGTACTTCGCTATCATCCTTTGTTTGCCCACCTCCATTAGACGAGTCATACTCAAATATGGATCGACCGAGGACCTAGAGTCTTAGTATAATACTACTCCGAACATGAGCTAATTATAAGGACCTAGGAGCAAGAGTCTTGGTCTAACTCTACCCCGAATATCTAGGAGCTGGTGATGAGGTCCATCCTATCACCACCTAGAGTTCAAGTTCCTTTGAGACACAACTTTCTATTACTATAAATAAAGGCCTCCGGATATCAGGTAAGTGCATTCAATCATAGCCTATTCACTCTATACTCTTCTTCGACTTGCGATCTGACTTAAGCATCGAAGTCTCTTTGGCCACCTCCGACTATCGGTTCATCTAAGTGTTCTCTTACCTTACCTTGCAGGTTACTCAAGACTTTCTCACCTTCTTCCTTCCTCTTCGTTCGTATGAGGTGGTGACTCCTTGTGCGGAATTTTCTCCGCACAGTTCCAACAACATATGATAAAACAATAGGACACAAAGTTGCATTTATCAGAGTTGATGATGCACAAAATAGTCTCGTGCAAGATCAACAGTTGAATGTGTGACAAAGTGTAATTAATGGACAATAAATAAAGCAATCAATGACAGTAATGTAAATATCGGATCAACACATAGATATATAGTGGTTCGGTCCCGGTGACCTACTCCACTCAGGGAAACGGCAACGGTGGCCGGGGGATCTTTATTGATGAAGTAAGGTAAACGAGAGAGAGAACAACGGTTAGCTCCATGAGAGGTACAATAGCTAGGAGAGAGAAAAAGTATGTGTGTGTAGAGAGGTGTAGAGATAGAACTCAATGTGTCCTCTCATATAGAGAAGACTTACAATTTATAGGCACAGAGCCTTGGTTAAGGCGGTGACTTGAGGGCAAAGGTACAAATTCTCCGAGTGGGTAGAAAAGGTAATTGCCATAAAAGGTTGCCTTGATCTTCGAGAGTGAGTATCCCAATAATTGCTCCCCACATGTTCTAATTCTTCTTGGACTTCTTTGAACTTGGGCTGGGTCGAATTCTCAATCTGGGCTTGACCTATCCTTTAATTGATTTGGATTTACTTGATTTATTCGACCTGGCCCAACAGGATCTGGGCTCGTCAAGAGTTATGAGAGCTTGCTCTTGAGTTATCTAGATCTGGAAATCTGGATTAATTTGAGTAGTAATCTGTCCACTTTCATCACTCAAGAACTCTGTAGGACATTCAGTCAATCCATCCACATATCCAAGCAGATTGTGTGCACGCAATATTGCGGTGATCTAATATTTTAATGCGATGAAGTTTGTTGCATCAAATCGAATAGAGATTAGATTGCAAATGTTTGATAACAAGAAAATTGGAGAATGAGAAAGGCTCGAAGAAGAAGAAGAAGAAGAAGAATTAACTGGACAAGATGAGGTAAAAGATGTAGAAGATGAATTATATGTAGTGAAAGTTGCAGCCGCCATTGATGAACTGAAGAGCTTCACAGACCAAGCTCTAATACCATGACAGAAAGATGAAGAATGTAGAAGAAGAAGAGAACAAGTGAACTGTTTCTCATTGATCATTCAAGTGACTGAGTGAGATTACATCAAAGTATTTATAGAAGATCTATACAGAGATCTAACTAACTAACTGATTCTCTAATTAGTTTAATGACAGTTGTAAGTTATCAATTCATCTGTTACAAGTCTGTTAGCCAAGCATTGCTGAAGTGGTCTTCGAGTTCTGAACTGGCTGTGTTACTATCCTGCACCATTACTGGAGTGTATACTGTTAACAGAAGTAACAAGCTCATTGAGTTGAGTTCAAACTAAACTCGAGTAAACAATGCATCGCTTATCAAGTTGTTTTGTTTCAAGTTTGAATGAAAAGAACTTTTAACGAATCCATTGGGCACTTAAGAAACTAGTGGAGCCGACAAGAAAATGGAACAAAGGCATAAACAAAGCAAAGATCACAAAAGATAAGACACACATCAACTACAAAATATTCTATTCTATCCTATCCCCCACCCAAAAGAAAACCTAATTCTGCTCCTCATTATGCTTCAAAAAGAAGCAAAAATGGGCTCCATGCCTAAAAGAAATATTTAGATGAGTTTACCAAAATAACCCTTGTTCTTTGCTTGCCTTCACCCACATCACTATGAACTGATTCCTCTCTCCTAGCTTTTCTGATAAGTTGTTCAGTAACACAAGGAAGGTTATTGCTGTGAAACAAGAAAGAGGAATCAAATAAGAAAAAAAAAAATATAATGAACACGAGAATTTATGCAGTTCAATAGGATTTTATGCGTAGAACGATTGTTTTTCTAAGTTTGAGAATGATAATGTTATTTGAACCTTAAAATTTTACCTAAGTTTTTCAGTAGCACGAGGAAGGATATTGTTGTGAAACAAGAAAGAAAAGCAAGAATAATGAGCGAATCGATTAACAATAAAGTGAGGAAAAAACAAAAAATATAATGAACACAAATAATTTATACGGTTACAAGAGCAATTGTTTTCACTATATAAAAATCACAACATGGTTATAACTTATTTATAGGCATCAATCAAGGTCACTCCGTTCTGTTCCGCTTTCAGCTCCATCTCGCTTCACTTCATCTATTGGCTATTGATTTTTTGAGCCTAGTAAATACAAGTCATTCATTATTTCCAACAATTATATAATTTTATTTCGCTTTCATGTGTACAGCGTAACAATTTTATCTAATTGATTCGGCATTTTCGAATTATTTGGATGATATTAGTAGTTATTTATACCAAAATTTGGAAAAAAAATTTCAACAGTTCGTGAAATTTCTGAGTATAAAAACCTATGTATTTATGACACTTATTTACTCTGAGTGTCGACAATTTTCTCTTTTTTTTGTTTTTTGCTAATAAAAAAAGAGGTGGGGACAAAGAAGAGCACCTAAAGATCACCCCAATAGGTTCTCACTGGTGGAATCATGAGGCCCCTAACCACATCCGTTACTTCTCTGGGGAATGAATCTAGATAGACTAGTATAGCGGTCGGTCAACCACCTATAAGCTCAAGCTTTTAGGTGGGTAGGGGATCCAGACATGTATATTGAGTCTTAGATCATTGAGTCCCCTATTTTTTAAACAAATTAGTATCAAAATCAAAGCTGACGATTCTAGGTGAAACTTTGAAGAGATGGTGTATCATGCCGGTTGGTAGAGTAGTAATGCAATGAGAATCCAGACATTTAATACAAAAAATTGTTGAATATTACATGTGAGAGAATAGACGGATATCTCTAAACTTAAGATTTTAGGTGCATGAGAGATAATCTCACGCCTATGTAAAACATCAAGCTAAAACTAGTTAATGGGTGGGTGAAACCCACAGAATTGAGAATTCATATAACCCTAATAACCAAACCCCCCCCCCCCCCCCCCAAAAAAAAAAAAAAAGCCATCCATCTTCTTCTACAAATGTACTTAAAAGAATCAAAGAGTCCACCTAGATTCCTTAGTAGTTAAGGAGTGCAATTTTGTCATTATCACTAGTTGCACATAAAGTTTCTGAATACCATATTCGAGGGAAAGCAAACAAGCAAAGGGGGGATAAATTTTGAATTCTCTTGAAGCTTTCAGGATCAAAAGTAAAGGAACACACCATGTCACCCATTAAACCAGAAAGCTGAAGAAGACAGCACAAGAACAAAAGAAGCAGAGAGAGAGAGAGAGAGAGAGACGCAGTGGTGCAATAGAGATAAACCCAGAAAAAAATGTACAGATTCAGTAACACAGTGATAGGTTTCTTGAACCTCTTCACACTCCTAGCCTCAATTCCGATCATCGGCGCCGGATTATGGATGGCCAGGAGCAGCGCCACCTGTGAAAGCTTCCTCCAAACACCACTTCTGGTGGTGGGTTTCGTGATTCTGATAATCTCTCTTGCCGGATTCATTGGAGCTTGCTTCCACGTTGCATGGGCTCTCTGGGTTTATCTTTTGGTCATGTTGCTCCTCATAGGGACTTTAATGGGCTTAACCATATTTGGGTTTGTGGTGACGAGCCAAGGCGGCGGAGTGGATGTTCCCGGCAGGGTTTATAAGGAGTATCAGCTGGAAAACTACTCGCCGTGGTTGAGGAAGAGGATTAAAGATCCTCATTATTGGATGACTGTTAGGAGTTGCATATTGGGTTCAAAAACTTGTGCTAAGATTGCTTTTTGGACACCTATTGATTATCTGACCAGAGACATGTCTCCAATACAGGTGATCTTTTTTTCCTTCTTCAAGGCCTTAATTTATGGTGATGTTGATGAGTTTAAATTTTGTAGCCTTATGCTCTATTTTGGGTGGAGAATTTGAGGTCTGGTTTTATGGCTTTTGGTTCTCTCTCTCTCTCTCTCTCTCTCTCAAATACATAATGACTAGCGAATTTGATAAGTTATCAGATTTTGCTGGGATTGTGGGATGTTAGAGAGTACAAGAAGTTCAAATTTCCTCCTTTTTATTTTGTCTAGTTTATTTGGGGGTTGGTTGATATATAGTTTTTTTTTTTATCTCATTGATATATTGTTCAACAATGTTTTTTTTGGTTCAATGGATAAAGGGTATTCGGACTAACTTACGTGCACTTCGATTAATCCCCTCCCTGGTCCGGTCAAAAACCGACTATTCACGTCGGGACTAGAGTATTCACGAAGAATAAATTTTTCACGGCCTAACTTCAAAATGTTACTAAGATTCGAACTCAGGATATCTATATTTACAGCTCGTTTCTATTACTATTTGAGCAACCCCTTAAGGTTTATAGTTCAAGAGTTTCAACAGTTCTGTTTCTTACTTTTTTTTTATCTTAAATTTTCTGTGGGAAGAAAATTGTTTTCAAGTAGACTAATAGAAATTAATTATTTTGCTTGAATTTTATATTTTGATATTATGCTATAGGTTTTGTTAAGTCATGACATATTTAAAACTCAACTATATATAATTATTATAAGTTTTCCCTTTGTTCTCTTTGATTTTTTTTTGGGTAATATGTGCATCTAATAAAACACCATCATGGTTTAAACCAAAGTGTAACTATAATAATAAATCCTCAAATTTTGCCTTGTGTTTTAAAATGGAACTTAAATTTTGAATTGTTTAAATTTAAACTCTCAATTATCAATTTAATGTCAATAAGGTTCTTTCATCTATTTCACTTGTTAGAATAAAAGGAGTCAAGCCCATGTATTTGTTATGTGATCGTTCATGTCATGCGCCTCCAATAGCAAACAAAATGTACTCTGGATGTAGTTTCTAAATGGCAAAAAATCCTATTTGTACCTAATTAACATGAGTTTGAATGCAGTCTGGTTGTTGCAAGCCACCAACTGCTTGTAATTATGCCGCAACGAACCTGGCTCAAGACCAGGACTGCTACCACTGGAACAACGCCCCGAATCTGCTGTGCTACGAGTGCGATTCGTGCCGGGCCGGCGTGCTCGAGAATGCGAGAAGGGATTGGCACAAGCTCTCTGTCCTCAACATTGTCATGCTCATTGTCCTCATTGGCATCTACTCCATTGGTTGCTGTGCTTTCCGAAACACCCAAAGGGCCGAGACCGATTACCCGTATGGGGAGAATCGGATGTCCAAAGTCCGACCCAGATGGGATTTCTACTGGTAAGTCAGGCATCATCATTTCTTAACTATTCTTAGTCTTTTGCTAGAGGAAGATTATACACTTGCACACACCAACACTAGGTGAAGGGTAAGTGGTTTGGAATATAATGCGTGTCGTGTTCGGATTGTGTTATTTTTTGTGCATATTAAATATTAGTTAACTTAACTTGATCAGTTTAATTAATCATGTCTAATGCTCTGATACTAAATTGATGGTGTCCAGTGTCCTATTCAGGTTTACAAGTATAGTCTGTGACCAAACATACTGCCCATATGTCTTTATATAAAAGTTCACCCGAACTGGAAGCTAGCAATATGTAAATTTATAGAACTTTTCTTAATTTCTCTTAATAATAGATCACATACTTTGTTTTCATAGTGTTAGACTTATATTGGGTAGGTGTAAGCTGAATTTCCGACAAATGATCGATTATCGAGGGTAATTACAGAAAAATCTAATAGTGAGGACTTCAATCCTAAAATGTCTTTTCCTTGAGTGATTATAAGTAGTCAATGATGTGCGATAAAGATGAGGCACACATGACTTAAGGAGCTCTAATTTCGCCCAAATTAAACAAAATGATAAGCAAATTATGTTTGTGCTGATCCTGGAAGAGATCTAGGCTGATTCTTGCATTCTCTCTCTCTCTCTCTCTCCTCTCTGTGTGTGCTCAAAGAGATGATTTTGTTTTTTACTTTTTTGAACAGGTGGAGATGGTGGCATGACAGAAGACACCAGCTTTATTGAACAAAGCTCTTATCTTCTTTCGAAGTCTCGATTTGGGTTTCTGGTTCTCCAAAAGATGGGACAATTCTGTGGGTTTTTCAGTGTATGAACAATGGAGGTTTGAAGGCCTTTCCCTTTACAAAGCTGCTTTTTTGTACAAAGAAAGATTTATCTTTATTTCATTAGCTCAAACCATTGCTTTTACTTTTGCTTTACTGCATTTACACATTAGTGGTGGTTTGGATACATAAAGATGGTGGAAATTATGGACCAACTTGGTTGATAAAGATGTGCTTGGGGGCTTTTATTTGATGTTTGATATATTTTTCCATTTGTTTTTGGCTTGGGACCGACAAACTTTTCAATTTGTTTTTTCTCTTTGGGGTTTTTGTTGGAAAGAGAGGGGGGGGGGTGAGGAATGTTTAACTCAAAGTGCTTTGGCTGGATGGACTAGATAGTCACAGGGAGGGAGAGAGAGAGAGAGTTTGGAAGCAGAGATCCAATGGTGGAAGATTTGGTACTGGACACAGGGATCAGAGATTGGGTTTTGATGCCACTCTCGGTAGTTATGGTCCTGATCGGAGACCTTTGCTACTTTGTCTCCAAGCTCATGTTGGTTTGTTGGGGGGGGGGGGGGGGGGGGGGGGGGGGGGGGGGGGGGGGGGTGGGGTGACATAAGGTAGAGAAATCGAGAAAACAAACCCTAAAACCAAGAAAAATTGTTGATTGAGAGAGATCAGAGTCCTTCGCTACTTCGTCTCTCTTTAGCTTTCCATATCCAAATCCTTTTTTTTTAGATCTTCAAACTCCGGCCATGCAGAGTGGCCAAGGTGGCGAGAGAGATCTAAGTGGAGGCGAGTTATCAACAGGTGGATAGAGGCGAGAGATCAACAGTCACAAATCTGAGTGAGAGAAATCGGAGTGCGAGGTGATCTGAGTGATAGATTGATTAATCGATTGCGAGAGCATCAAGTTCTTTACTTGAAGCAACGAGTGAACAAATGGACCGTTGCGAGTGAGCTGAGATTTTATAGGTCGGGAGCCACGATGAGCGGTGATAGATGTTGGAGAGGGGCAGACATAGGCCGAGATCAACAGTTGCAAATTTGAGTGGTTAAGGATAGACGATAGTTATGTCATTAAAAAGAAAATTACAATTAGTATGAACTTAATGACTTAATTCTTTGAAGTATTTGTCTTTAATGACTTAAAAGATTTGTGCTTGTTTTTATTGTCAAAAAAAATTAGAAAAATGTACTTGATTTAAATTTTTACATTTAATAACTGCATTGAATTAAGTGCCTATAATATTTCTATTAACCTTGCATGTTTATATATATAAATAATGATAACACAGGACAATGATAAAATAGTGCCACCTACGCTGGATTGATCTGGTTGGTGGCTTGAACACGCAGTGACTCTTTGATTGCTGATAAAAAATTAATAAATTTAAATTTAATCTTAATAAATTTAAACGATAAACAAGTTATGTAATTAGACCCGGGCCGACACGACGACACTTAAACATCACACGAACTTAGCTAAATATGACTAAACATATATAACATAAATCTGATTATACACGATTTATAAATGAATGAAATATGAGTTGAATAAATTTTGACACGACAACTGAATAATTTCAAGGTTACAAAAAAACGATTGAATACGATACGACTTATTGATAATAGCTGGACCCAAACAACGATACATTAGCGGTTACAACCCAATTTTAATGCTCATTGAATAATAATTTACCTTCCGAAACAAAAAGATTAATAAAGTTTCTACATATAATAATGTGGTGATAAGTCCCACTTGGTAACTAGATTATACTAATGATCATTTTGACCATATGGAGGTGCAAGTTGATGGGTGAGCATTCCACCACAACAGCAGAAAATGCCAACCACTTTTCCTTCAATTTTCTTTTTGACGGTTCATTTATCATTAATAAGTAAACGATCCACTCATATACAATAGATCACACTTAAAAATACATCCGTCAAGAAAGAAATTGAAGAAAAAATGTATTAGAGAGATTTCAATCGCTAAAAAGGGATCCAAAACAGGTCGCCTGCGGGTTAAGTGAAACAGTTAATTTATGAGGTTTTTGTATTAGAACTTCCTAATGAAATTCTCCTAAATAACCAAAAGAAGAAAATAAAGACCACAACTATGTACACTGCACTCAACTTACCTAATTGAAAACTTCAAAATATGAAGGAATCAACAAAATTAAAAAGTTGTAGGATATAAATATTATTATAAAAAATGAGGGATGGGGAAAGAACAACCACAAGAACTCTTGAAATTCATCTATATTGAACCTGACATCATACGCACCTGCACAATCGGACATGGTATACAGTAAAACAGACCACCTCTGACATTATGGAGGCATAGGCATATGAATCTTAGCTTCCTGGGTTACAAAATTGCATTTCCAGGGCTTTCAAACATTCTCTGTGGCATCTCTTTCCGACTCTTCTGGCTTTCCTGCTGTAACCAACATATCAGCTGCTAATCTCTCTTCCAGAGCTCGAGCACCCCTTTCCCTGCAGTTCAGCAATGAAAACATGGTCACAAACTATACATTTCAAACCCAACACCCCTCGCAAGGAAAAACACACACAAGAACACACAGATAAGCACAAAGCCCACTGGCGCACCACACAACTGAGGGAGGTGGGAGGAAACAGTAATAAATAGGTCCCTATCATACCATTACTATTATCTCGCTATTGTCATGTAAAGTTTCATGAATATGTTGCATGTTTATTCACCATAAGCATTCTTTTTTTTGGCTTAGGCCCAAATAAGATATTGTTAGTTTGGCATACCCATCTATTGAAGTGAGCTTGATATGCGGATCTGTAATTTTTCTGGTAGAACGCTTCACTCAGGAATGAAATTATTGACATCACTATTCTTTGGTAACTGAGAAATTTGAATTCACTTTGTATAATTTTTGTCAAATTTTGTGAAGACAAAATGCTAAGGGTACATTATATGCCCCAATTAATGGCAATATTCCACAGTTCTTATTTTTGTTTTTCCCTTTTCAGAACATTTTTGTTGCATCGCATGTAACAATTAAAATGATTAAGACATGTCATTACTCTTACCGAAATAGTTGAAATAGTTCTGTTTTACGTCATGGATCCATATAAGAATTTAGAAATAGTAATGTTGACATCTTTTATGATCAGTCTTCATAAAGACTAATCAGGACCTCAATGTAGCAATTGGATTGTGCATTCAAATGCTATCAGAAGCAAGATAACCCCAATTTATCCCATGTTGTACATCTTATTTCTTTAATTAATCCCGGGGGGGGGGGGGGGTAGTATTTAAAATATAAAACACTAAGCTAACATCTGATCTCATTACCCTAATTGTAGAGGCCATACACCAATCAAAATCAAGTTGGGAACAAAAGATTATTCTAATTGTCACATGGTGTTGGATGCAAGAATTTCCAAAGTAAAACTGTTCGTACCTGTTGCTGCCATCAGATTGACAGTTAAAATAAATGTTGTGTGTTTTTAAGTTGATATTTTTTTTCAATCATATTGACTCACCAAATTAATTTCCATGAGAATATGACATCATTGACAAAGAAGCAGTAAAGATTACCTCCTCCTAGTTGCCTCAATGGGGTCAGAGCCAGGCAATGGAGCTCCACCTACGGTGTAGCCCCTGGCCTCGTTGGAAGTTTCAGAACTTCCACAGAGTATCCGATCAAATACTGTAGCAATGGGATCAATGACAGGTCTGCAGAAAGATGCAGCGTCAGAGAGAGAGAGAGATGGCAGCACTCACAAATTGTTATTTTAAGTGCAAATGTAGCAGAAAGCCTAAATTACCTTAAAAGTTCAGGGAAGAATGTAGAAAATGCAAATTCATCACTAGGATCTCCCCTAAGTTTTGTTTCTGGTTTCCTTTGCCAGTATCTGAGGTAAATCCAGCTTATATAGACGCCAAATATTAATGTTGGAAGGTATGTAGCTGACTCTTCTGTAAAGAAGCTTACAACAATGGACAACAACAGCGTGAGAGATGGCAACCACTGCATAAAGTCAGAACAACAAAGGGAGGACGTAAGGGAAGATGTCTTCAACTCTTGGAACATGATATAAATGGTTTCTGAAAATGGATGAAGACATTTCGGTTTTTACAAAAATGTTCATACCTTTGCTTTTATTCTCAGCAATGACAGCTCTTGGTCGGGTAGTATTTGCTTGATGCCAACTAGGAATCCCAAAAGGACCCCGTGGAAACCAGAAAGAGGCATATAACTGCCAAAAGAAGAATGATAAGAAATGGTGGACTAATCAATAATGGCAGGTGTGGAAGGGAGAGACGATTAGTTCAACGCCAAATGATAAAACAGAGAACACAACAAAATAAGTTGAGCAAAACAGAAAAGGTGAAAAACCAGGCGTGTTTGGTTTGTGTTTCGAAAACTGTTTTTTGTTCTCAAAATTTCAAAAACACCCAAAACCTGTTTGTTTAGCTTTTTTGTTCTCCAAATTTTAGAAAATTTTGAGAATTGAGTCAAAGAAACAGAAAACAAGTCTAACTTGTTTTCGGAGTTTTCTTTGAAAATTTTGAAAACAAGGAGAATAATTTTGGACTTTAATGAGGTATGCCCTTCGAGTCTCCTTAGGAGCAAATTTCTTCATTCTTTTTTTTTTTTACTTCTTCCTCTCTCTCATAATATATAATATATATATATAATAGATATTATAATATAATATATAAATATTATATTATATAATATTATTAAAATTCGTATATAAATATATATATATATATATAAATTGGTATATATATGTATATATATATATCTACGAATTTATATATAAGAATTTATAAATATATATATATATACATATATATATTATACATATATATATGTATATATATATATATATAAATTGGTATATATATGTATATATATATATACCAATTTATATATATATTATAAATTTATAAATATATATATATATAAAACTATAATATAATAGAATATTATAATATATAAATATTATATAATATAATATATTATATTATATTATATTATATTATAATATATATTATATTTTAAAGTTTGGTTTATTGAATTTTTTTTTTATGAAATTATCAATCTAAAAATAACTTTCTTATATTTTTTTATTAATGTTTGAATTAATGTTCAAACATATATTTAGGCTGTCCAAACAGGTTTTACTATTTTCTGTTCTATAAAATTGTTTTTGAAATCATCTAACCAAACAAGTTTTTTATCTCCAAAAATATCAAAACCATTTTCTTAAAACTCTTCTCAAAAACTGTTTTCGGATACCTGTTTTTGAAACGCAAACCAAACAGGCTGTTTCTAGGATAAAGAGGATCCTATATTACTTACAGGTAGTTTTCCTGCCTTGTTATGTAGTACAAAGAAATAGCTGTAATGAAAACACAAACAGAAGTCAAGAAGTTAACTACAAAGATGAACTTCAAGAATTCCCTAGAACCCCAAAGGGGTTCAAGCAGCTTCCCAATAAAAAGGAGACCAACTGTGCTGATGACCACCTGGAAAGCAAATGTGACTTTCAGAATCATCTCATAAAGAAAAGTAAAAGCAAGAAGGCAGCTCACAGGGAAAGCAATGAAGTGCCGAAAGAAGTAATTGCATTGATAGCAGCCAAAAAAGTGCATACCCCATGTACTGATTGCTCAATGTAACCAGCTGTTATGAGATTCCAAGCAAATGGAATTGTCCTGCAATATATTACAGGAACCAAGTGTGAGTAACTGAAGCAGTTGCTGCAAATTCAAAAGATCGTGCTATTTCTAGGGAAAATTATGTTTCAAGGCATTCAGAATAAATTTTCATTTGCAATAATAATAAGCCAGGAAAAACGGCCATCAGCTTGTAAAATAATATATTGGACACACATCACACATTTCTAGCTCTAACAAAAAAGAAAAGAAAACAAAAAAAATGGAACTGTGAATCTTTAAATGATTTATTCAAGGGATTCATCCTCAACAGTTTTGTTCAACTTCTAATATAACCATGTTAGGGAACTGTTTGCACCACTTAGATGTGATGCTGACTAAATAAACATTAAGGGAAATTGATGAAGGCAATTAGTTCCAAACGAAATATTAGAATCAACTTCTCTTTGTTCCAAAATAAGAAAAAAAATATTTCATAAGCAACAATACTAAGTAAATACTACTAGACTATTATGCTTAAGAATTGGTACAAGTATATGCTAGTAGGCTGAGATGGAGATGTAGAAAAATATTGTCTGAGAGACCAGCTAATTGTTTCACCTCTTTTATTTTCGTTTTTCTTATGCCAAGTGATCCCTTCAGGGACCCTTTTCCACTGTTTGTTTGCGATGTCACAATACCTATTCTTTGAGACCTTGTACCTTTTTGTAGAATTCGTGATCGGTGATCCAAATGTTAGCAGGTGCAAGTGCACACTGAATTTGGGGCACTCCCTAAAAACTTATTGAGAGGTGCAAGAATAACAATTCTTACACCAGGTGCAATTGGATCCAGTCCCTAAATCCATAAAATTAAAGTTTACACCGATTAAAACACCCGAGATGTGAGGCAGAATGAGAAATTTAACTGTGATACATGTTTCATCTCTAACTCTACACACGACAAGGACATGCTTTTCCTCACTCATTCGGTGTTCATCAAGATTAGAATGTCCTGCCACTACCGAAATTTTGCTTCTAAATCAACACTCGATCCTCACATTACACACACACATAGAGAGAAAACCAAGAACGAGCTATGTAAATATCGAAAATTACAATGAGAAAAATTGAAACAAAAGATGAGAAAAGTACTTGGCGGGAATGAGAGCAAGGTAAGTAGCGGCAGAAGGGAAGATCTGAAGAACAATGTGTCCACCAACTAGAACGACCGCCCCAACAATTCCACACCAAATATTCAATCTTCTTGCACTCTTCAATTATGTATTTGAGCAATATTAAAGAGATTTGTAGCTCTGATACAGAAATCTATTCGAGAGAGCGAGAGAGAGAGAGACTCACTCCTGAAAGTGCCGGAGTACTCATGGCTTTGAGAATTGGTTGTGAAGAAGAGTGATTCGATTGATTTTTGTATATTTTTTCTGATTTAGTCCGGCGAAGACTGGCTTTGGAGAAGAAGAGGAGGTTGGCACGGATGGTACATAGCAGGCGGTGAGAGTAATCCAATTTCAATTGAACAGTGGGGTTTGGTGTGGACCAGCACACCGTATTGGATGTATGGCGGCGCGACATCATCGTCAAGTTTGGATAACTTAACTAAACCCCAATCTATTATTTTGCTAAAATTGTGTAATTTTTTGATCAAGAGTTTACCGGACACAACAGGATTTATGGAGGGACATCTCTTTCAATGTTTTGATTTAATATCGAAACCATTGAATTAGTTGTGAGTTCCAATGTTAGATGAAGTTCACAACTAATCCAATAGTTATATATTATTAGGTCCCTAAATAAGGTCTTAAAATAAAATTCAAATATCATTTCCCATTTTAAGTAACCTCAAAAATTGTAAATGATTCTTAAAAGTTATAAATGACTCTCAAATATTATAAATGATCTCCAAAATAATGGTAACAGAACTTTTTTTTGGGTGCGTAAAAATTTTCCTAATAGTTTTACTTAAGGTTTGTTATAAATAAGTTAATTCTGTTTCATAAGTTAACTACAAGACTAATGCTCCGTTTGGTAGAAATGAAGAAAAGTAAGAAGGATGGAAAGTATGAGTGATATACTTTCTATCCTTCAAGGAAGGAAAGTAGGAATGATACACCTTCCTTCCTTTGTGTTTGGTTGGATGGATGAAAAATAAAAATGACTAATTTTTTTTTTTTTTTGGTGCTGGATAAGATTAGGGGTGACAATCGAGTTGTATCGTGTCAGATTCCTGTTGAGTCATTACGGATTTGTGTCGAATATTAGTCAAACCTAACTCAACTTATTTAATTAATTATGTCGTGTTGAGTTGCGAGTTAACCTGTTTATTTTTTTATTTTTAAAATTATTTTAAATTTTTTTAAAATATATATATATTCATATTTTATTATTTTATTTTTATATGAAATTAATGTATATATAATATATGTATATATTGAAAAATATATAGACAAATAAAATACATCTCAATATAAATAATTAATTTTTCATCCACTTTCCTTCCGATTTTGGAGAGATTGATTTTGGTGAGTTTGAAGGAAAGTTAATCCATCAACTTTTCCACTCTTCCTACTTTCCTTCCTTATCAAACATGATGTTTTATCTATCCTTCCAACTTTCCATCGTACCAAACCAAACATAAAGTACAAATGTTGAAAACCATACCGAAAATATCTCTCATCCTTTCGCAATAATTATGTTCGACCTAGTGTCAATATATCTTTTTCGTAAACATAATGCAAAAAACATTTTTTTTATCAGTACCCCCCCCCCCGCCCCCCTCCCCTTCCCCTCCCAAAACAACACACAAACTTCCTTCATATTCTATCATCTGTCACTAGGACTTGTTAATGAAATTGAGCTACTCGAGTTTAGCTTGAGCTCGGCTCGTTCAGGCTCAGTTCGTTTTCTAAACAAGCCAAAACTTGAACAAATTTTTAGGCTTGTTTAAAAAATAAGTCCTACAAGCTCGGCTCAAACTCGACATGCTCGGCTAGTTTATGTGCAAATACTCGGGCTCTGCTCGGGTTCGACTTGTTTTTAGCTCGTTCAAGCTCGGCTCGTTTCCTAAACGAGTCTAATTTGAACAATTTTTCAGGCTCGATTAAAAAACAAACATTTCAACAGGGCCGGCCCCATAGTATTAAAAAAAAAGCATGGGCTTTAGGCCCCAAATTTTTAGAAGCCCCATAATTGTAGATACATAACTAGTCCACATAAAAAATTTAAATCCATGAAAATTTTAGGTCTTATAAAAAAGCCCCCAAAAATTTAAGCCCAATCAAAAAATTATAATTTCAATAATTTGGACCTACAATTCAATCCAAAATATTAGAAACTCAAAAATCAAAAATTTTAAAAATAAATAAATAAAATCACTCTCTCTCTCTCTTAAAACACAAAAATAAAATATCACATCCTCTTCTCTGACTTAAAAAAAATTAAAAATATTTTTTTAAAAAAATAATACTAAAAATAAAAAAGCTTCATTTAGTATTACCGCTTTAGGCCTCAATTTACCTTGAGCCACCTCTGCATTTCAAGCTCGACTCGAACTCGACTCGGACTCGTTCGACTAACAACCCTATCTGTCACGTCTAATAGACCATGCATTTTAATAGGCCAAAGTTTGGCATCCTCACCGGTCAACCAAAGTTTTTTCAACCATGTTGAAAGCTTCGTTACGACAGTGTTCGAAGACGGTGAAACAAGGTCACGTGACATTGAAAAGGATCCAATGTATAGTATCCACTATCCAACGTTGGGTTGTCACCAGATATCTAGCTGGCTATGGGCTTGTCACCAACTCCATTCTCTCATACTCCCATACCCCCCCACTCTTTCTCTCTTTCTCACTGATGTGATTATTCCTCACCCATATCTTCCTTTTGGATTTTAGAAGACTAAGCTTGTTAAGCACCAAAAAAACAAAGAAGACTAAGCTTTTCTTCTCTTTGATGTGTGACGGTGAAAGGAGGTTCTGCCTCTCAAAAGTCATAGCCACTCACTGGCTGTAAAAAGTTCGTCAAATTGAGATTAAGATTGAAGGTTAAAGGCCATTGATCATTCTTACAAAGTGAAATTTACATGATTGATGATTTTTGTCAGGAATGTACAAGGTGAAGAGAGGCAGTTGGTAGTGCATGCTATAAATAAAATTTCACAGCTTCAAGAGTTTCACAGCTCTCTCTCTCTCACCCTCTTGTCTCTTCCTCCCCGTCGTGGCCTCTTACCACTCTCACAAACCTCTCTTGCCATTTCCATCCTTCTCTTCCTCAAGAGACTCAACCTCTGGTCAGTAGTTCCCTATTTATGTGTTAAATTCTCTGTCCAGGTGTGAAGTCTTATATCTCTCTCCCTCAAGAGACTCAACCTCTGGTCAGTAGTTCCCTATTTATGTGTTAAATTCTCTGTCCAGGTGTGAAGTCTTATATCTCTCTCCCTCTCTCCCTCAAGAGACTCAACCTCTGGTCAGTAGTTCCCTATTTATGTGTTAAATTCTCTGTCCAGGTGTGAAGTCTTATCTCTCTCTCCCTCTTCATTCCAATTGATTCTTCTTTTCTTGATTTTTGAAGTTTCTGTTTCCGAGGTGACCTAACTAGGACTAGTATATTCTCTCTAGCTAGTCTTTCTCATACTCAAACAAAAAATAAATGAATTCTCTCATTCTCATATTCTATCCCATAATGACAACATTGATACTAATCCATCTTCTTTTCTTTCAGGGTTTGGAGAAATGGAGCCCCAATATATGTGCTTTGAAAAATATCTATCGGATAGGGATGTCAAAGGCAACCTGGAAATACCAAACGCTGCAGAATATTTGCTACAAGGAAATGAAATAATGAGTGTAATTGACCGAGACGGAATCACATATGAATTCATAGCCTCAGTGCGGGCAGATGGAAGGCGCTCTCTGACGCGTGACTGGCGCACTTTTGCATTGACAAAGGGTCTTCGAACTGGTGAGTTGCTAAGGATTTATCGCTTAGGGAATGAGAATGAGAATATTTTTGCCGTTCAGGCTGGCTTGGAATTGTATGGAGGTCAGTACATAGTTTGGGAAACTCTGTAAAAGTTCCACTGTGTAAAATTCTGTGGCTGGATGGTGCATGGATATCAAAAGACGAGGCCAAACCTTTTGTTTTCATGAATAAGCATATGGGTGTGATGTAGATATAAGTTTAATGCCCGCAACTAGTTTGTGTATATGTTTCTTGTGAAAAAAGTTTGAAATTGGTCTTTAAGAAGTAAGTCAATTTAGCCTTTTTTTCAAGCAGTATATATGGTTCGAGAAGAAACGTAAAGCCACCATCAAACTTTGAAAGCTTAAGTTGCTAAAAATAATATAATTTAAATATTTATACGTCAACAAAGAATCATATGCTTCCGAGAGAGAGAGGGGGAGATCATTTAGTTGTTGCCGGATGGAATGGAGATGCAGAAGTGTTTGTTCTTCATCTTGAGAGAATTTCCCTCGCTTGATATCAGACCTCAAGTAGTCAATTCATCTCAGTCTCCAGCTCTTCCCATATCTGTTAAGACCTAAAAAAGTCAAAAGAATCCTCAATATGTTTGACGAGAGAGAGAGAGAGGAGTAACTTGGATATGTTTGATGAGCTCTTGTTCTTCTTCGGGAGTGCAAGGACCTTTCTTAATGGGACCAGGGGCGGCCCAATCTAATTTAGGACCTAGGCAAAAATATTATATGAGGTCCTATAAATATTTATTCAGTAATAATAGTAATATTAAATACTTATTAAAATATGTTTATTTACAAATTATTTGTTTTGTCTTTTGAGATATAATATACTAATTCAAATTTTACAAATAAAAATTATGTTAATCGAAGTCAAATACGAAGATCAAATACAATAATACATACTATTTGTTTACGATAAAAGAGAAACATATTTGAAAATTAGGTTGATTAGTAAAATAATTTTTTTATAAATGTATATAAAAATACGAATTTATACAAGTTGAGTAGTTCTAAAATAAATGAGATATTGTTAGATATCATAGAGAAAAAGAGAAAAAGAGTAATTTTTAAATAAAAAAAATTTAGTAAGACAACTATAGTTAATTAATTTAAGATAACTAGTGTATTACTTCTACTCACTCTAATTTATAGTAATCTTGTGCACAGTAAACAAAGTTATTAAAAAATGACCTCAAATTTAACTTATACAAATATAAAATTATTATTCGTACTTATTATACGATAGACAATTGATTTTAATAATAAGACTATAAAGTGATAATACATATAATATAAATATCGGGTAAGATAAAAAAATAAGCTAAACTTTAGGGCCCTAAATTTTTTTAAAAGAGGTTCTAAAAATTTTACAATAATACTAGTTGCACTTAATTTGAGGACTAAGTACATTAGATAAATAGTGCATTTTGTTTAAACTTAACACTCACTATTAATTCAATAATTAAAATATATTAAGTATTTAAATTATATTCTAAAATAATCATTATTTATTTTATTTTGGGGTTCTAAATTTTTCTTCCAATTTGGGGCTCTAGACAATGGCCTAGGTAGCCTAAAGGTTAGGCCAGCACTGAATGAGATTGACTAATTCTCCCATTATTCACACACTAAGAGAAGGAAATTTTTGCGCCGACAAGATGGCAAGCCTGGGAGGGCAACAACAATGACTTTTTGTATTTTTTGAAATCCCACCGCCTGTGTTGGGACAGTAACATTTGAATGATCCTTCTTGTATTTCTTCTGCTAGAGGGTTTAGTTTACCTTTTTTGCTTTTCCTACGTACCGAAAAAAAAAAGTAGTTGGATGTTGGATGAGAATTTGGTCTAAATTAATATTTTATATTTCTTAGTGCCGGAGTACTCGTGGCTTTGCGAATTGGTTGTGAAGAAGAGTGATTCGATTGATTTTTGTGTATTTTTTCTGATTTAGTCCGGCGAAGACTGGCGGTGAGAGTAATCCAATTTCAATTGAACAGTGGGATTTGGTGTGGAACAGCACACCGTATTGGATGGATGGCGGCGCGACATAATCGTTAAGTTTGGATAACTCAAGTAAACCCCAATCTATTATTTTGCTAAAGTTGTGTTAATTCAATTAAAAGTTTACCAGACACAACAGGATTTATGGAGGGACATCTCTTTCAATGTTTTGATTTAATATCGGAACTTATTGTATCGAAGCGAGTTTATTATTAATATATACACTATGATACACATAAAATACACTATTAATGTTATAGGGATATTATTTGAAAACTTTATTTAGGGACCTAATAAAAGTGTCACATTGATTGGTTGGGTAAATAATGGGTGGATCAATACGACAAGAAGGTGAAAGTGGTACTAGTGGAGGTTAGGTTGTGATTGAGTGAATATGGTTGCGTAATGACAAGAAGGGGTGGTTGTAAATAAAGTTAAGATTGTAAAAATAAAGGTGATGGTGCTAAGGTTAGCAGTGGGGTTTTGGTGGTGATAGGAGAAAATGGTATAACGTGCGATAACGTAACAACGATAGTAACGGTGGTGGGATAGTGGTTGTTGCGGTTGTGTTGGTGGTAGTCTAGTAGATCAATAAAGGCAATGATAGTAGTAAGGGTGGTGGTTGTACGATGGTGGGGGTTATTTGCAATGGTGGAGAGGGTGGTGTTTAAGATGGTGGGGAGGTGGTGATTCAACTTGTTTTATCCCGCCAAATTCTTATTGATGTTATATAACCCATTCACATCGTGCAAAAATAAATCAGACACCCAACCTGCTAATTTGTAGGGGGGGGGGATTTGACAAGATTTGACAAATTTTAGGTTACATATTATAATTGTCACCGCTAATAACAAGGGATTGTTATGATATGAACATGGGCGGAGTCAGGATTACATTTTAGAGGTGGCAAAATATGAATGAAAAATTATCCAAGTGTTATAAAAGTTTTGTCGAGATTAATGAATACTAATCAGGATTTTCTGTTGGTATGAAAAAATTCCTAGCTTCAAGTAAGAGAAATATATTAAAATTTTAAGATTGAATTTCTAGATGAAGACCAAAACAATAACAAAATATGAACAAAAAAAAGACATAATAATTTTTTGATAGTACATTTGAAATCACTCATATATGAAAAAAAAGATACAGCGACGTTGTTATAAATCTCACAAATCGTCTATAATTAATTGATTTAATGGTAATTATGATTTCATAGCATTAAATATAGAAGGGTAAATAGAGAGTTAGCCAAATGTCAATGGGGCAAGACACAAAATTTATATTCCACGCATACACAAATTTATAAACCCTTCAATATCTCTTTGATATTTTCTGTTCATGTCCAACCTCCACCACACAAAAAGAAAATCAAACATAGATGCTGTGTCCACTCATTATTCCACGTACACAACTAAATGGATTGACAGGTGACACGTGGCCCAATAAAATGACAGAATCTCTAATCCTTAGCCAATAAAAATCAATATTTGGATTCTCCTATATCCCACTCTTGCATATACTTCAACCCGTCGTCCTTCCCATTCCATCCCACACAGCTTCACTTCGGCATTTTCACAAAAACCTTTGATTAAGACCATGGCCTCAAATCCACTGATGAGCTGCGGCGTCGCCGCTGTTTGCCCCTCGGTCCTCTCTTCTTCTAAGTCCAAATTCGCTTCCGCGGTGCCGGTGTCGAGTGTGGGTGCCAACGTTACGTCGTCCAGGTTCACCATGTCCGCCGACTGGATGCCCGGTCAGCCCCGGCCACCCTACCTTGATGGCTCAGCACCCGGGTAATCATAACATTTGTTTATCGTTCAAAAGAAAAAACCCAGAGTATGATATGATTCGATTGAGTCGTATTGGGCTAAACCATTTCTGTTCTGATTCTAAAATTACGTCTCTCGCTCGACTCGTGATTAACTCAAAAGACGAATCAGTCGAATTGTCGCCTTACTTTCTCTCTGTCATTTTGTGTGGAAATTGACTTAAATCTTACAGTTCTGTTGCATACATATGTTTTTGTGTGTTTTCAGAGACTTTGGATTCGACCCACTTCGTCTTGGCGAGTTACCGGAAAACCTTGAGAGATACAAGGAGTCTGAACTCATTCACTGCAGATGGGCCATGGTTGCTGTTGTGAGTTTCTTGCTGGAACCTATTCATTTTGTTTCAATCTATCTTTTATTGGTTCTTGAGTTCACTGTACAATGAAAATGAGTTGTTCCAACTTGATAATTTTATAAAATTTTCAGCCAGGTATTCTAATACCAGAGGCATTGGGTCTGGGCAACTGGGTAAAGGCCCAAGAGTGGGCAGCAATTCCTGGAGGACAAGCCACCTACCTGGGCAACCCAGTCCCATGGGGCACCCTACCCACCATCTTAGTCATCGAATTCCTTTCCATTGCCTTCGTGGAGCACCAAAGAAGCATGGAGAAAGACCCAGAGAAGAAAAAGTATCCCGGTGGAGCTTTCGACCCACTCGGATTCTCCAAGGACCCGGTTAAGTTCGAAGAGTACAAAGTCAAAGAGATCAAAAATGGTAAGAGCCACACTCTTTTGCCTAATAGTTTGCTCTTTAATTCCTCGTATATATTTCAGATATTCGGTCAAAAATACCAATTCATTAAACGAATTAGATTTAGATTTCGTTTGAACTAAATCTGATCCATTGACATACGTAATTTGAAATAAGTATTGGATGTTTTCAGGCCGACTTGCATTGCTGGCTTTCGTGGGCTTCTGTGTTCAGCAATCGGCTTATCCAGGAACAGGGCCATTGGAGAACTTGGCAACTCATTTAGCAGACCCATGGCACAACACTATTGGAGACATCATTATCCCAAGATCAGTTTACCCATGATTTTGCAACTTTCACATACATATCCTGTGTAAAAACTCCATGTAGCAAGCAATATTGTATGATGAAGGGAACTTGTGGATCTTTTGAGTGTATGCTTAGAACGCTTCCTAGTTAACCTCCATGCTCAGATATTGGTCAAGTGACCAGCAACTATATCCTTATGTTAGTTGTTAAAAAGGTAATGGGGGAGAGAACTCCGCTCATAAAGGGGCCACTTGGGCTTTGGGTTACAATTCTAGTATTGAAGGCAGTGAAGGTGCCCCTTATTTGAGTTTGGGGTTTAATAGGCTGAGTAAGGGGCCCATTTTGCCATTTAGAGACGGGGGCGACTGAGCTATTGCCATTTTTCTTTAAGGCGGAATCCTACAAATAACGATGATTTTTTTTTTTAATGCCAAAAAATAGAGCGGAAAGAGAATTGAGTGTCTTGTTTTTTACACTTTGATTAGGGCAAATGGTAGCTGGAGGGCTATTAACAAAGTGGGTGGTAAAATTCTACCCCAATTGTTCAAAGAAAGAAATATAAATGAATAAGGTGGTTTTGAATAGGTTTCAGACAAGAATTGTAATGTATTCAGAATTCATTATGATTTGTTTCTCCTAACAAAACGTCCCTAAAACATGTATCACGGTAATTGCCGAGTCCTAAGAACCTTAGCTGACTTACTAAGCATTCCTAGGAAGGGGGGTGGGGGTGGGGGTGGGGGTGGGGGGTTGGTCATGGTCCGCAAAACAAGAGAGTTAACCAAAAAAAGAAAAAAAAAAAAGCAAGAGAGAATGAAACAAGCATAGAGCATAGGTTAATTATTGATTCACTGGCTCTGAACATACATGAAAATTGGCCAAATGCTGGGCAGTCATCAATCATAGCACAGAAAATAAGTTCTAAAATCCCAAGCATACACCTGCAATCTTTTACATTTAAAATAATGCTATTGAGATTGATGGTGTGAAGAACTGAGAAGCGTGAGGTAGATGAGCTCTAGGTTGAGTGTGCTGTGAGTGAGGTGAGACAAGTGAAAAACGTACAAAAAGTAAGTGGTTCGCTCAACTGAAGAGCTTTGTTAATCCATTGTAATGGAGGCTCTAACTCCTTAATTGTGTATTATTTGAAGTACGAGATGTATACAATTAAGTCTCTCTTAGGGCAGCATATGTGCTCACCTCTTAATACACTGGTAATCATTGTCTTTATAACAGAAATGTCAGAGAATATTTGGTCGTTAGAGACTTTATATCTAAAGCGATAACGTGACCTTCTAAAGATAGTAATCTCTCGTCCAAGAAAAGGTTTGCAAGTGAAAGTCCTCTTCTACCCCTTTTGGTAATTTCCATGCTGCTAGTTGTTCTTTGGATACTCATAGTTGACATGGGTCATTCCAGATCAGCTCAGCATATAGTGGCCATTACAGATATCCTGACTTAGCTTGTACCTATTCCGATCTGGACATTCTCTTTTGGTATATTTAGAGACCTAAAAAAATTGATACAATGATGTGGTAGTGATATATTGAACTTCTTTATTAGATTTTAGATTTTTAGATCCTAATAGTCCTATTCTTATGGTCCTCACAGGGCTTTTGACAAATAGGATTTGTGCATGGGTGATTACGATTTGCAAACCCTCTATAGGTTCAGGTCCTGATCCTAAGGAATGGTTGAGACCAACAAAGCGAACACCATGGTCAATTGCATCAACTCTCATCTTTCCATTGAAACAGAAGCTTTATTTGCTAATTCTCACATTCTACGGATTTTAGTGCTGACAACGTACAATGTAGTGAACAATTAAGAAATAAAGCAATCAAGAATAAAAACACGAGATTTACTAGTTCACTATGTCAGAATCCTTTATGGGTTACAACTTACTCATAGGTGCAAGTTAATAACCCTAATCTTAGTCTAACTAGTAAACCCAATACACTAAATTTGATATACCCAACTACATATCTTGATAAAACTCTTTTACCAGATCTACATTGTCTAGCGAATAAGAGATACCCACTATTCCCGATAATTAGTTTTCGACTATATTGAAGGATTACCATAAACGAAAGATGAAAATAATCATAATCACAATTCATTTTCGATAGAAAGACGGATTTGTTCACAACTTGTGTAACAGAACTTAAGTAATTTTGAACAACGCCACAAATTTGTGCTCTAGTTTGCGGAAAATTATGATTTTACATCCAAACAAGAAGTAAACGATGACAAAAAGGCAATAATATATATTACTTTTGCAAAAAACTAAATCTTTCAAGACTAATTTCATAACAAATTCAAGCTTTAAACAGTAATTCAACTACCCTAAACTTTTATAATAAAAATTAGGGTACAAGTTCAAGAACCTTAAAATAAACTCGCTGTCTCTATGTAAAACTAGCTGCCAAATCTAAAAATCTAGAAAAGAACATTAAAAAATAAAAATAAATTTACTCAAAAGCCCATGCATTATGTTTACGAATTTCTTCGTCTTCCTCGGGAGTAAAGTCATTCTCGATATTGAATGTTTTGCGAATCTCCTCCGGTGACTTACCCTTAATCATGTTTGCAACTTTCTCACACAAAATATTCAATAAATCCTTAATCTCGAGAAAGTTTGCAGCCATTACAAGATCATAAAGAACCGCTTGATCTTCATCCACAAACTGAGAATCAAACTTCTTGAGATCCTCACTAGCAATCTTCTCATCAGCATGTTTCTTGCAGTAGTCGATCACCTTTGCCAATGTCTTGCTGTCCACATTCGTCAATGGAATCATGGCTGATGCACAATCGTCCTCAATAATGTGCTTGAGGGCCTGAGACTGTATAGCAATGGCCTCTTCAACCTCTAACAGCTTTCCATCGGAAGTCTTCAATGCCACCTTCTTCTCCGACGCCATGGTATGGTATTACTGCAACAAGAATAGTAGAAAACTTGGAAAGGAATAATAAGGGTTTGGACTCTGGAGAGAGTTGGAATGTTGATTGTGTAGAAGGGTGTGAGGGACTGGGCATATATATATATAGTGTTGGGTGAATGGTACTTTCCTTGTTACAGAAGGAATGTGATTGCAAATTTTGGAAACTTCTAATATGATTAGGCTTCTAATTACTGGGTAAGGAAACCAGTGTTATTCTCGTTGATTCACACTCCTGTGATGTGTTGTAGAGTCCACCCCCACCCCCACCCCAACCCCAATACATTACTATTACTCTACGATAAAAAAAATTCTTACATGCACAAATAATCGTCGTATTATATCGGATTCGTATTGTAGTAAAAATCGTGTTATGTTAAATTTTGTGCAGCCCGGATCTTACTAATAATTATGTATAATTAAGTTTGTATTGGCCATTTGGGCTCAGTGTGCTGCTTAATGGATTATGGGCCCATTACCCTGTTAGGAAACACGAGTTCATGGGGAAAGCAATGGGGAATATGTCTGGCATTTGGGCGTCCAAATTTCAGCACGAACTGTGTAGCCTTGAGAGTTAAACCCGAATTGAACTCAATTTTAACCAAAAAAGACCCAAATTTTAATCCTAATTGTGTTATGTGGACTCACACTCCGCCATTAGGATTTAGAAGTTCTCAACCCTAATTCAAGAGAATCAAGACGTCAGTAGAGACATAAATAAATAAATATATATATAGTGTTGAGTGAATGGTACTTTCTTTGTTACGGAAGGAATGTGATTGAAACTTCTAATATGATTAGGCTTCTAAGACGGTAAGGAAACCAACGTTATGTTCTTATACCCAAACTTCTGTGATGTGCATTGATTGAATCTGCACCAGATCAATAAATTAATTACTACAAGCTCTTGATTAAAAAAAAAACTTGCAATTTCCATTTGTAACACTCCTAAGTCGTAACAAGTCGTGTCGTGTTGTGTTGAGTTTGTGTCATGTTTAGATAGTATTGCGCTGTGCCCGTTTATAATCGTGTATAGCTTGGTTCATGTCGTGTTTGTTACGTATTGTGTATAAGTTACGCTTAGTGTGTTCGAGACTTATATAGTTGGATTCTTATTGATCTATGTATTTGATTAGTCTAACAATTTTACCCTGTTCTGCTGCTTAATGCTTAGGCAACCTTTCGAATACATAAATTACATTTCCCATTCGCTGTCAAATTGATATACATTTGTATCTCGAGTTTTTGATGCCCTATGTCAATTGATAAATTTGGGTTTAAACAAATTAGTCAATCCCGGTTCAACTCAAATTCAATAACTCGATACCTAAATCCCTATGGGTTTCGGTTTTAACCAAAAATTAAACCCAAACTTTTAAGGATTAGCTACGTTAGTGATCAAATTGAATATCGATTAAGGATTTTAATAATTTTGACCGAGTCTGATTGACAAAATCCGCATGAATTGCAATCTATTGGCCTACACTTTCATTCATCGATCAAATAATTTTTACAATTTTTTTTCCTCTCTCTTGCATAAAAATACACTTTTCCATGTGAATATATGCCACCCGACCCATGGGCATTTCATATCTAACCAAGTACTGAGCTTATCACGAGCTTCTTTCATTTTCTGCAAGTACTCATCAATCAAATCTATCCCTTTGGTTATTGTTTGAAGAGCAGTTTGAAGTTGAAGAACATTGGCTTTGGAAACTGGATAAAGATGAGAATCTTCGTTCCAAGGCAACCCACACTTCTTGAGATGTAGTATAGCCCATAACATGAGCTATTGGGTAGAATGAACATGTTTTATGCCCAGTTCAAAAAAAAAAATTTGATAGAAGCAGAAAAGAAATTTTTTTTTTTTTGAAAAAAATAATATTCTCGGCATTTCTTAAATGCCTGTAATTTTCCGGTTGCTGGAGTCCGGCCAAAAGAGTCTAACGTTTTTTTTCGTCAAGAAAAGTGCCGGTATACATTTTTCTAGGAAATTTCCTGACGCCGGTTTAGGCAGCTGTTTTAACAGCTAGGAAAGGCTTTTACCGGCGTTTTGCTGCCTTTTCCCGGCGTGTGCAAACTCCAGGATCCAATCTAAATTGATAAATTTGGATTCAATCAAATCAGTCATGTTGACTCGAATTAATTCAACCCGAACGTGTTCAATTTTAACTTGAACAGTATGCCAGAAGACCCGAACCCGATTGAACCGAGAGCTAAATTGGAAGTTCAATTCTAATTTTGTTATATGCAATTTGAAATTCATTTGTCCATAATTGGTTCTAGTTGATAACCAGAGCAACTAATGTAACTAATTAGGGTGTTGTAACTAAAATCAGTTGTAACTAATCAACTGATATTTGCCACATTGGCATCCAGCTAGATTCCAGCTGTAGCTTCAATGCCTTGTCTATAAATACTAAAGGCATTCTCTTGTAGATGTATTGAAAAAGGTTTACAATGAAAATGATCTTAGCATTTCTTTTCTGTCTTCTATGCTTCTCTCTTTATCTGTAAATCACTTCATGGTATCAGAGCCACAAGAGACGAAAGTCTTCATCAATGGCAAACTCATCATCTTCAGTTCCAATTACTCCATCAGTTGCTACTACCAGCTCATCAAATCTTCCTTTCCAGTCTCCCATTTATCTTTTGTCTAATATTTGCAATTTGATTTCTCTTCGATTAGATTCCACAAACTATATTTCTTGGAAATTTCAGATCTCATCACTGTTGCGAGCTCACTCTCTGCTAGGTTTTCTTGATGGATCAAATCCTTGTCCTCAGAAATTTTTATCAGATGAAACTGGAGTTACTACCACAGAAATTGATCCAAGTTATCAACAATGGCAGATTCAAGATCAGGCTTTAATGACACTGGTTAATGCTACTCTTTCACCATCAGCAATTGCTCATGTTGTTGGTTATAATACATCAAGAGATGTCTGGTTAGCTCTGGAAAGAAGATTCTCCTCACAGTCACGAGCAAATGTTATTCAACTTAAAACCAGTCTGCAATCTATTACCAAAGGAACAAATTCAGTTGATGATTATGTGCAGAAAATCAAAGTAATCTGTGATAAACTAGCAGCAGTCTCAGTATTTGTTGAAGAAGAAGATATTATACTGTATACATTGAATGGCTTGCCACAAGAGTACAGCTCTTTCAAAACAGCAATTAGGACTAGGTCTCATCCTCTTTCTCTTGAAGAGCTTCATGCTTTACTGAAAACAGAGGAAATTTCTGTCAATACTACTCAACAACCACAACATAGTCAGTTCTCTCCTACATCAATGGTTACTACACAGTACAAACCATACAGCAATCAACACAATTTAGGAAGGAACAATTTCACTCAAGGACGAAGTGGCAATCGAGGTCGATATGGCAATAGAGGAAGTGGAGGCAGAAATCAATATGGAGGAAGATTTAATTCTCAATATCAGGGATCTCATCAGCAATTTTCTAATCAAGGCAGGGGTCAGACTTTCAACTACAACAAACCACAAATAACTTGTCAGATCTGCAATAAATTTGGTCACAGTGCTTCGAACTGCTATCATCGTATGAATCTTTCCTATCACAGTAATCCTGGCCAGTATCAGTCTTCCTCTTCTCCAAATTCTGCTATGATGGCCGTCTCAGATTCTTCTTCCTATTCCTCAGTGGATCAGCTATCTGCTAATCAATTCCCTACCTCATCTGGTTCACAAAATTCGAATTACTGGTTGACTGACTCAGGAGCATCACATCATATTACTTCGGATCTTGAAAATCTTACTCTTGCTACTCCTTATCAAGGAGATGCTGGTATTACTATTGGTAATGGTCATGAACTTCCCATTACTCACTCAGGTCACTCTCTTCTTGTCACTCCGTCTTATTGTTTTACACTCAATAATGTTCTCAGAGTTCCTGATATTTCTGCTAATCTGATTTCTGTTAAGAAATTTTGTCAAGATAATCATTGCCTATTCATGTTTGATTCTAACTCCTTTATCATTCAGGACAAGGTCACCAAACAGGTCCTCTATCAAGGCAAATGTAACAATGGCTTGTATCCTATTGTTGGTGTTCAGTCTTCATCTTCTTCTCCTGTAGCTTTTCTTGGCACCAGAGTAACAGCTCACACATGGCATGATCGTCTAGGCCATCCCTCTTCTCCAGTTCTGCATCAAATTTTGTCCAAGTCTAATATTCCTTACCATAAATCTGGCTTCCATTCTTGTCAATGTACTCAGTGTTTGTATGGCAAAATGACCAAACAACCTTTTCCAGTTTCTACTACATTTTCAGCCACTCCTTTACACATTTTGCATAGTGATGTTTGGGGTCCTGCTCCTCATCTTTCTATTCATGGCTATAAATACTATGTTTCATTTGTTGATGATTGTACTGGATTTACTTGGATATTTCCCTTGCTTGCCAAATCAGATGTGTATAGTGTGATCACTCAGTTTAAGCCCTACATTGAGAAGAAATTGTCTCAACTTCTTAAAACTTTGCATTCAGATGGAGGTGGTGAATACAATAGTCTTCAACTCAAGCAGTATCTCACTCTTAATGGCATTCATCACATCAAATCTTGTCCTCACACTCCTCAACAAAATGGTATTGCAGAGAGAAAACATAGACACATTACAGAAACAGCCATTGCTCTTCTTACCAAAGCCTCTTTACCTTACTCTTTATGGTTCCATGCTTTTGCAACAGCCACCTATCTTATTAACAGGATGCCTAGTAAGGTCACATCTCATAAATCTCCTTATGAACTGCTTTTTCATGAAATTCCAGATTACTCATCTCTTAAAGTGTTTGGTTGTGCATGTTATCCTCTTTTGAAACCTTACACCAAACATAAGCTTGAACCAAAGACCACTCAGTGTGTTTCATTGGTTATCCTTTTGACTACAAGGGCTACTTGTGCTATGATCCTATCCATCATAGGATCTATACTTCAAGACATGTTGTTTTTCATGAGAATGTGTTTCCTTGTGCCACCCAGTCTTACCAATCTTCCTTTGTTTCTCCAGATTTAGCTCATTGGTTTCCCTCTACTACATCCACTAGTTCAGATTCTGTTCTGGCCTCTTCTTTTTCTACTCCTTCTGCACCTCTTCCATATCTAAATCCTTTGTTTCTTCCTGTGTCTTCTTGTGTTTCCTCTTCTCTAGCCCCTCACTCTGAGGCATCTTCTTCTACTTTTCCCATTCCACCTTTACCTACTTCTACTCCCATAGAATCTGGTCCATCTTTACCTATTTCTCCTCCTATAGATTCTGGTCCAGTCTCAGTTCATCCTATGCACACTAGGTCCAAGTCAGGAATCTTCAAACCCAAAACATATATAGCTACATCCTTTTCCTCTGTCTCAGAACCCACTTCTTATACAGCTGCTTCTAAATATCTTGAATGGAGGAAAGCTATGGCAGAGGAGTTTACTGCATTATAGAATCAGGGCACTTGGTCTCTTGTTCCATCTTCTCCCACTCACAATGTAATTGGTTGCAAGTGGGTTTATCGAATAAAACAGAATTCAGATGGCTCTATCTCTAGATATAAAGCTCGGTTGGTGGCAAAGGGATTTCATCAAGAGGAAGGAATTGATTTTTCAGAAACTTTTAGTCCTGTAGTGAAGCATGCTACTGTTAAACTCATTCTTGCTTTGGCCACTCAATTCGATTGGAAGCTGCATCAACTGGATGTTAAAAATGCCTTTTTACATGGCACAATCACTGAGTCTATTCACATGTCCCAACCTCCTGGTTTTGTTGATCCCCAGTATCCTACTCATGTGTGTCAATTACATAAGTCTATCTATGGTTTGAAGCAGGCCCCTAGGGCTTGGTTTCAGAAGTTCACCTCGCACTTGGTCACATATGGTTTTGTTTCTTCTTCTTCAGATCCTTCTTTGTTTCTTAGAAAAGTCAATGGTTCTCTTACTGTTCTCCTCTTGTATGTTGATGATATAATTCTCACAGGAAATGATCCTTCATTTATTGACACTCTGAAACACCAACTAAACCTGCAGTTTGAAATGAAGGATTTAGGTGTCCTGCATTTCTTTCTTGGTCTTCAGATTCAATATACTTCTACTGGTTTGTTTCTCAGTCAGGCAAAATACATTGCTGATCTTCTTTAGAAAACCAACATGTCTGATTGCAAACCCTGTAAAACTCCTTGTGTAGCTTCATCCAGATTGAGTAACACTGCTGGTACATCTCTTGCAGATCCATCTTACTACAGGAGTGTTGTTGGTTCTCTTCAATACTTGACATTTACTAGACCAGATATCAGTTTTTCAGTAAATCAGGTTTGTCAGCATATGCAAGCTCCCACAGATGTTCACTTTGCTGCTGTGAAAAGAATCTTAAGATATCTCACAGGTACCTCTACATTTGGTATCTCTTATCACAAAGGTGGTCTGAGTCTTTCTGCCTTCAGTGATGCAGACTGGGCAGGGGATCCTGATGACAGGAGATCTACTACTGGGTTTATTCTTGCTATAGGTAATAATCCTATTCACTGGGGCACTAAGAAGCAACCTACTGTCTCTCGGTCTTCCACAGAAGCAGAATTTAGGGCCCTAGCTCATACCACTGCTGAGCTTACTTGGCTTCAACTATTGCTTATGGATCTTCAAGTACTGCTGCCTCAAGCTCCCATTCTCTGGTGTGATAATGTTTCTACTCTGGCCTTAGCATCCAATCCAGTGTTTCATGGTCGTACGAAGCATGTGGATATTGACTTTCATTTTATTCGAGAGAAGGTTCAAAGCAAAGATCTTGTGGTTCATTATATTTCTTCTACTGATCAGCTAGCTGATATTTTTACCAAGAGCTTTGCTTCTGCTAGGTTTCTTCAGCTGAGAGACAAACTTATGGTTGGGTCACCACCCATTAGTTTGAGGGGGAATGATAACCAGAACAACTAATGTAACTAATTAGGGTGTTGTAACTAAAATCAGTTGTAACTAATCAACTGATATTTGCCACATTGGCATCCAGCTAGATTCCAGCTGTAGCTTCAATGCCTTGTCTATAAATACTAAAGGCATTCTCTTGTAGATGTATTGAAAAAGGTTTACAATGAAAATGATCTTAGCATTTCTTTTCTGTCTTCTATGCTTCTCTCTTTATCTGTAAATCACTTCACTAGTCTCTCCTCGCATAAAAATACATTCTATACTATGTGAATGTCTCGCACCCCACTGTCTTGGTGTGGATGGTCTACATTTAATCAGATAGGAAAGGAGATTAGTCAAGGTGTCTGTAAACTAGCACGAACACTCCTAACCGTAATACTAAAAAAAAAAAAAAAAAGAATGTCTCGCACCCATTGTTCTTGCGTAGCTACCCAAGTACGGAGCCATACAACACACGGTCTGCAAAGTGCCAAAATATGCAAACAATTTTGCAGTGAAATGATATTGTCACAAAATAATATACCCTTTTCTTCTTTGGTATATCCCTCATGTTTCAAAACACCTTAAAATAACTTACTATCTCTAAGTAAAACTCCAGCCAAGTCTAAAAATCTAGAAAAGAACTTTAAAAAATAACAATAAATCACTCGAAAGCCCAAGCATTCTCTTTACGAATTTGTTCCTCTTCCTCTGGGCTAAAATCATTCTCGATATTGAATGTTTTGCGAATCTCCTCGGGTGACTTACCCTTGATCATGTTTGCAACTTTCTCACATAAAATATTTAATAAATCCTTAATCCCGAGAAAGTTTGCAGCCATTACAAGATCATAAAGAATCGCTTGATCTTCATCCACAAACTCATAATCGAATTTCTTGAGATCCTTACTAGTAATCGTCTCATCAGCGTGTTTCTTGCAGTACTCTATCACTTTCACCAATGTCTTGCTATCCACGTTTGTAAGTGGAATCGTGGTTGATGCACAATCGTCCTCAATCATGTGCTTGAGGGCCTGAGACTGTATAGCAACAGCCTCTTCGACCTCAAAGAGCTCTCCATCGGAAGTCTTCAATGTCATCTTCTCCGACGTCATGGTATGGTATTACTGCGACAAAGAATAGTAGAAAACTTGGGAAGGAATAAGAAGGGTTTGGAGTCTGGAGAGAGTTGGAATGTTGATTGTATAGAAGGGTGTGAGAGACTGGTTGTCTGTATATAGTGTTGGGTGAATGGTACTTTCCTTATTACAGAAGGAATGTGATTGAGAAATATGGAAACTTCTAATATGATTAGGCTTCTAAGATGGTAAGGAAACCAGTGTTCTTTTCGCATATCTAAACTTCTGTGATGTGTTTGGTCAAAAAAAAAAAAAACTACTGTAATGTGTGTTGATTGAATCTGCAACAGATCAATAAATTACCACAAGCTCTTGATAAAAAAAAACCTTGCAATTCCCATTTCTAACACTCGTAAGTCTTAACAAGTCGTGTCGTGTTGGTTTTGTGTCATGTTTAGATAGTATTGCATAAAAATTTGCTCAAGTCATGCCATGTCTATTTATCAGGGACGGAACCAGAAATTAGTTTAAGAATGAACATTTTAACTAGGCCCAGACTCTAACATAAAGCGATTAATGATTTTAGGTTTTCACAAAAATTACTCTAATTTTATGTATTTTAATAAAATGGTATAGATCACAAATATTAATTCCATTAAAATCTAAATCGTCCATAAAAAAATATTTTACAAAAAATGTAACATAAAAAAAAAATCTAAATACAAATGAAAAATATCATTACCAAAAAATACTATTTTTTTACTAAATTGTCATATTGAAGTCAATCGCTAATTACACTCACTCATACACATGTGGATATATACTAAATAAATTATATTTTCAATCAAGTGTCAATTTGAACAATATATTTGTCTCAATATGGCCTTGGCTATAACTTTTTCTCCTTGATAAAAGTTTGACCATACATTTATATTAATTACATCATATTTGATTTTCGAATCGAAAAGAATCTAAAGATAATAAATTTGACGTATACCAAGACAAAAAAAATAAAAATAAATTAATTACAACTCTTACCAAAATGTGAGGCTATTACATATATTTATAGTTGGCCTTGGTGTGCTTTTATATTTTATATCAAAATCGCAAAGTTATGAAATATAAATTCAAAAAGTAAGTGTAATAATACTTCTAGAATTCAATTGACACAAGTTAATCATCAATCTTAGAAAATTAGAGATAAATTGTAAGCCAATTAAAAATAATTTTACTTTTGAATTATGAATTTAGAACCAAAAGGGCCTACAAATATATAAATATTAAATATCAAGGGTGGGCACAACTTATTGTATCTAAAAATATAGTTAAAATTAGGAAAAATATATATCTACAAATATATATATATATGTTAGAATATTTTAACTAAAAGAGTATTTTTTATGTGTGGGAACTTAATCCCACATCGACTAAATATCTAAAAGTACATGGATATATATATATATATATATACTAGTGTTATCTAGCATTTGAATTAAAGAGAGATCTTGGGTCTCTCACGTGCGCAGAGGTGGGACTAGCGGATGAGATACAGATTTCTGAAATCTACGAACCACACTGCTGGGCCTAGTCTAGGATCCGGGTAGTGGGTCCCCCTGGCTTGCCAAAATTCAATAATTTTCTGTCATTACTTCTATATTAAAATTTCAATTGATGAATATCAAAAACTTCCAACAGCTAGTATTCCAACATCCATATTTTTTAAGTTATTATCCAATTAAATATATAAGTAATTACAGCCTATTAAACACATATATTATTTGTATATACATATGCATATTTTCAGTATAGAGACATACAATCTGATATCAACTATCTTTTTCTTATATAAGTTTCTGGGCAATATTCGAAGGTGTGTGTGAAGCTTCTGCTTCATTCGATTGTGCAGATCTGAGTGAAGCAACAGTCAATAGGTTGGGTTGTTGTATCCTGAGGACAACGCGTTACTGCCTTTTGAGCTGTGATTCTTTTATAAAGGGGCACAAATCATCTTAAGAGAGCGACCTAGTCTGCGCCTCACCCTGCCGTTTACTTTATTTGCATCCAATTTTTTCCAACAATATATATATATATATATATATATATATATATATATATATATATATATATATATATATATATTATAAAGTAGCTAGTTTTCTTTGTTTTTAGCTTTTCGCGGTTCAGATCACTTAACGATTATTGATCCGACGATCCTCATACCAAATTTTCCTAAGACTCTTATCTCTCATCTAACTATGTCACCTTATCTCATACTAACTGATATAAAGACTTCTATCTCTCATCTAACTTTATCTTTTTATCTAATACTATAACTCTCTCTCTATCACCCAATATACTCTCCCTCCTATCTTCCATTTTAAAAAGCAACCCAGAAACTCTCTCTTCCATTTTTAAAAAGCAACCCAACAACTCTCTCTTCCTCCTCCCCACACTAACATAGACACACAAAACACAGCAAACACACACACGATGAATACAACAAACATCCACACGATGAACACAACAAACACACACACACACACACACACACACACACACACACACACACACACACACTCACGTTGGATACAACACACACACACACATACTCCCACTTCTTCGCTTCCTCTGTTTTTTGACTGTGTTTTTTATGCATACTAGATGATCGGATAAAGTCGCAGAAAAGAAATGGTGACCCTACACAGCCACGGCCACACAACCTCGGGTATTTGTTCATCATTTTCCTCTCCTCTCTTCCTCCTCTCTGCTTCCCACACTAACACAAACACACAACACAACGAACACACACACACGTTGAACACAAAAAACACCCACACAATGAACACAACAAACACACACACACACACTCATTCACACTTGATACATCACACACACATACTCACACTTCTTCGCTTCCTCTGTTTTTTGACTATTTTTTTTATGCATACTAGATGATCGAATAAAGTCGCAGAAAAGAAATGGTGACCCTTTCTTCATCTATTGCATATTTTTGGAAGTAAATGTATTGTTTTTAGCACAAGTAGTGTTTTGAATTTTCTGTTTTCCTGCACGAAACTAAGTAGCCCTTTCGATCGATAATTAATTCCATGAGACACCATGGCTGCCAATGTCTTCTCCACCTGTTACGGGTGCATAGTGCCTTCAGGTTATCATTTTTTTATTTGTTACTGTATTTCTAAGATATGCCTCCCTTTTGTCCACACAACTGTTGATGGTTATGTTAAACTCTATTTTTGTATTTTTCATTAGCCTCTAGTGTTTTTGATTTTGGTATTGCAGTGTGCGTCTACTTTTTGGAGCAGCTAGCATTGTAAACTTCTCTTATAAAGCTACTTCAGATAGATGTTATCTGGACCATTCTTTATATCCTACAGACTTCAAAAGCAATTTAGGTTATTGATGGTTTAATATTGAAATTCTCTTATTCTTTTGCCTTGATGAATGGTTGCATTGATATAATTTTATATGTTATCTTTGATAATGCTATGCCTACTTAAAAACTTATTTATGTCATAGCTAATAGACATTTAATCACACAACTAGGCCTTTCCCATGTCCTCAAAAAAGTGAAGTTACTACATTTAAAAAAAGGTGAAGGATATCCAATCTCAATGCTTTTTCTTTATGTGGACATAATAAATTATGAGTAGATTTGCACATTTGTTCATGTAGTCATTGCATTCAGTAATGTATTTTCAATTCTGAAAGTATGAAGGAAAAAAATGATCACATATCTAGCCAAGATGAAATTACATCTATTTTGCTCTCTCTAAAATTCTATTCACCCTACTGGAATTTCTCTTTGAGTTATTTTTCCTTTTTAATTATATGCAAGTTGTTTGCATTTAAATAATATTTTCAATTAAGCAATGATTTGTTTGATTGGTGTGTTTTTAAGTTAATTTGTTAGAAAATTATTTTAGACTTAAGTGGTTGTTCAGAATTTCGTGCATTGTTTTGTTTGTCTAATGAATGACACTAATATGTCTTGGTTCAAAATTGGTGCCTGTTTGGTTGGCCAAAATACTGGACAAAAGTAAGTTACATTTTTGTGTCTCATATTATATTTTCTTTTGGTTTTGTTAATTGTAAAGAAAACTTGATTCAATTTTTTCTGTTTTTCAGCTAATAGAATATGTGATTGATTTGCTTATACATGTGAAGCTTTAATTTAATGACAAACTTTTAGAATGCTTTGAAATTTTCGTGCATTGTTTTGTTTGTAATCTGTGGAGAAAAAAAGATAGCTACCTCTACATCACTTCACATGTCTTTTAGTTGGTTTAAGTGTTGTAGTTGCATTAATTAGGTTGTGTGTATGCTATTTCAAATCAATTTTCCAGTCCCAAAAATTGGTGAAATAAGGGGATTTAAAATTTTGACTCCTCATTTTTACTATACTTTTTTTACTATGATTTGGACCATTTTCCAGTATTTGGGGCAGGTGATATGTTTGAGTTTGTTTGATGATCATAGCAATGGCTTTTAAACACATGCAAAATGACTTTCATGACAACTCTTACAAGGGTTAATACATTCAATTATCTAGGTTAGTAAGGCTGATGTATTCGATTAATTTTAGATGAATTGTTAAGTCAATTTTCTATAGTTCTATATGATTTTCATTGTCATAGTAAATTGGGTCGACTGATTTACTAACTATTTAATTTTGATTACGGAAAAAGCATAGGGTTGTGTGGGAAAATAGTCGTGGCTGCTGAGGGGAAGGCATGCTAGGATCATTGGACCTAAGCTTATTTTTTGTAGTGCTATGACTTTGAGGTGAATTGTGCAGTCATGGGAGCTCCTTCTTGGGCTGGAAGTTTTCAAATTCACGTAATTTTTAAATTAAGTGTTTTTTATTTTTTTGGTAATTTTGTATGTTCGTAGTAAGTATAACTGTGTTACCTTAAATGAAATATGAAATTCAATTACCATAGTAAGCATAGTTTTTTTATGGATTCTCATATTTTTTAATTGAGGATTTTTTTTATTACACAATACCTTTACGCAGAAGCATTTTATCGATTGTTTTTTTTGAATAATGGGTCTATATTAATTAGTATTTTGTGTTATACATTTCTTTTAAGTGCAATTTTTTTTAAAACATAATACCTTCAGATACAGACAATGATTAGTATATATATATAATCATGAAAAAAAAAAGTGAGGGGGACCCATGCCCACCCTTGGCCCTACATAAATCCGCCACGGGTGCGAAGTGGGTTGTTATGAGTTCTTTCACCAGAGGAGGGAGGGATTAGTTGTCAGGGCTGCTATTGGGTTGCTCAGCTGCGGAGGGAGGGAACGGATTTCGTCGGAGGTGGGTGGTCAGTGGCCGTATTGTTGTGGGGGATTTTTTTTCTTTTATTTTTTATTTTTAAAGTTTTTTTAAGCAAAAAAATAGAGACGAGGGTAGTTTTATATTTTTGATTTTCAGATCATGTGAGGCTATTGTAACTCATTTTCGTTATATTAGACAGAAATTAACGTTAGAAGTTAATTGAAAAATGTTTTAACTTTAAGGGGTAAATTATTTATTAAAACAAGAGGGAGTTGTAATCAATACGATCATACTTAAAGGGGCCATTTTGTAATTAACCTTTTATTTAAAAGGCAAAAAGGGTAAATTTCACTGACACCCCGTAGATTTAAGTCATATTTCATTGGTACCTCCTCTGGTTTCTGAAATATAACTGCATATCCCTGTCAGTTTTTGTCTGATAACAGACCTAATAGAATACATAATTTTACTAAATTACCCTTACTAGAACTCTCATTTTACTTAATTATCCTTACTCAAATTAATCTATAATTTTATCAAATTAGCGTCAAATTGACCTTTAATTTTCTTTGATTAATATTAAATTTTATCAAATTAACATTAAATTTTGCAAAATTGGCATTCACATTCATCAAATTAGCATTCAATTCTTCCAATTAACATTCAATTTTATTAAATTAATACCAAATTAAACTAATACCATATTAAACTTCATCAAATTAACTACCAAATTAATATTCAATTTGATCTAATTTTATTAAATTAACATTAAATTTCATCAAATTAATACAAGATTTTAACAAATTAACGTGAGATTGATCTTAAATTTTATAAAATTATTATTTTATTTCAGCAAACTAATATTCATTCTCATAAAATCGATATTCAATTTTATAAAATTAACACCAAATTAATATTCAATTTCATCAAATTAACTCCAAAGTAACATTTAATTTTATTAAATTATATCTAATTTATCAAACTAATATTATTTTTTGATTGAATTTTAAATTAACATTCAATTTCATTAAATCAATGCCAAATGATCATTCAATTTTATAAAATTAACATTCAATTTTATAAAATTAACATTCAATTTTTTGAATTTAATATTTAGTTTTATCAAATTAATATTATTTTTTAAAATTAACACCAAATTAACATTTTTTTTATAGGAAACATTCTATTTAATCCAATTAGCATTTAATTTAATTAAATTAATACTAAAAGAATGTTTTCTACTACTTATGCTTATTTTATATGGCCAACGATAAGTTTGACAATTTATAAGAGAATTAACCATGACATCACACATTTTTACTTGTTAATAATGACATTAGACTACATGGGTAGTTTGTGAAACGTATATATAAATTATAGGGTAGTGCAATGATATTTTTAAAATTAGAGTTGATGTCAATAAAATATGACTTAAATTTTTGTGGTGTCAGGTAAATGGGTTCAGCTCGTCTGTTGTTCCTCAAAGAACAGCACATAGTGCTGTTCGATTAAACGATGCCGTCCCATTAAAAAAGTCACAGCTCACCATTAAAAAACTCACACAATAAAAAAAAAGCCCAAATTTTCAATACCCGCCAAAATCCTTCAACACAATAAAATATTCAGCACCTCCTCTGCACACACAGACAATGACATCCTCTTTACACACACACATATACAATTGGATTCAATCTTCTACACAAACAAACATCAATGTTCGGTCTTCTATAAACCCACACAGTGAATTCTTTATAGGTTTGTCATTTCCTCAATTTTTTATTTTGCTTATTTCCATAGAATATTAGGATTTTAATTTTTTTTTGTGTTATATATATATATATATATATATATATATACACCCTTACACTGTTATTTGATTCCTAAATTAATCCATTTAATATTATTTTGGTACAAATTTCAATATTGTTATAATAGAAACTCGTTATGTGCCAACAAAATTTTGGTTGCTACTTGGTTTTGAAACCATTGTGAATGCACACAAAATATTGTATTTTTATATCAAATACATTACATTTTTTTAATCTAACCAAGTTATAATATTTTAGGATTTTGACTGTAATTCTCTTGTTTTGATCCTAGGTCTTCTGAACTGTGATAGAGTATACCATGACTAATGTACCTGAGAGCACTCCACGTATTGGTATGCAATTTGACTCAGAGGAAGATGCATATGTATTTTATAACAACTATGGTGGCTCCGTTGGATTTAGTGTAAAAAAAGATTATCACAACAAAAGTAAGAAAGATGGTGTATTAATATATCGGAAATACGTTTGTTGTAAAGAAGGGCAAAGAAACTTGGATAAAAGAGATTGAAAAATAGTGAAACCTCGAGCAGAGACACGTACAAATTGTTCGGCTCACATGTGTGTTTCCCTTAATCAGGATATTGGAAAATTTGTTGTAGTCAAATTGGATATTATGCACAATCACCCTTTGCACCTTAGTGAATGTGTGCATATGATGCTATCTCAAATGAAGGTTACTACAATGCAGGGCATTAATGTGGATATGGCAGAGGATTGTGGGATATCAATCAAAACATCATATGAACTTATGAGTACCCAAGCAGGTGGAAGAGAAAGTTTAGGATTCACTCGGCAAGACCAAAAGAATTACATCCGTGAAAGAAGGCAGTGAGAGTTGAAATATGGTGAAGCTGGTAGTTTGTTGAAATATTTCCAAACTGAAGTGGTTAAAAATTCATCCTTCTACTATGGAATTCAATTGGATGTCGATAAGAGAATCACAAATATTTTTTGGGCTGACCCAAAAATTATTATTGATTATGACCACTGTGGGGATGTTGTCTCATTTGACACAACGTTCCGAACAAATAAGGAGTATCGACCATTTGCATGTTTTGTTGGTTTCAACAATTTTAGGAAGACTGTGGTATTTGGCGCTGCATTATTGTATGATGAAACGACAACATCATTTCAGTGGTTATTTGAGACATTCCTACAAGTAATGTCTGGGAAGAAGCCTATCACTATATTTACTGACCAAGATCAAGCAATGGCCAAGGCTATATCCCAAGTGATGCCAGAGACATATCATGGGTTATGTACTTGGCACCTTTCCCAAAATGCTTTAAAGCATCTTGGAAATATATATAAGAATGGTTTAAACTTCATCACCAAATTTAAAGAATGCATTTATGAATGCGATGAAGAACATGAACTAGTTGAAGCTTGGAATTCTTTGCTTGATGAGTACAATTTGCAGGATAACATTTGGATGAATTCGACCTGGGCTTCGAGGGAGAAATGGGCTAAGGTATATATGAAGAGAACTTTTACAGCATATATGAGGAACACTCAACTTAGTGAGAGTATGAATGCAGCATTACGATGTTACTTACAACCGAACCTTGATATTGTTCGATTTTTCACTCATTTTGATAGGATTGTAAATGATAAGAGATATCAAAAGTCGGAGTCAGAGTACCATGCTAGGCATTCGAGTTGGTGTCTCGATGTATTGATGCTTTGTCTGATCAAGTGGAGAATATGTTTTCATCACTTAATAACTTGGGTGATAGCACCAATAAAGGCAATGCGGGAAATGAAGGCATAGAGAATGTGGACCCTAACATTCTACTGGTGAGAGGTTTAAAAAGGAAAGACGGTGGTTACAAAGGTTGGGGGCGACTAAAATCTTGGCATGAGAAGCTAACAAAAAGGAAGAAAGTAGGCCCACAACCCTCTCATATGTCTAAGGTATTACACATGCAATATTGTATTTTATTTTACATTTGATGAAGATATGACAATATTGATTTATGGATTACTTGTTTTAAGGTATCAAAGCCAGGATGTCCACATCCATTGTCTTCTCAAGCATCCAACAGTTCACAAAATACTTCGGTATCTTATATTCACATGGATTTTGAGTTACTTTTCATGCATTGATTTTAATGTTATATTTACATTTTTCATTTTTTGTTTGTAGGGTATGTCATTTGATGCAACAACATTGCATTCATTTGATTTTGTGAATGAAAGCTTCTATGATTTTTTCAAGGATGCCTGAAGAACAAGATTGGCAAGGTGGAAGAGTCTTTACTCTGTTTTCAGACTATTTAATCTTTTTTCTATAACTTTTGGTTTGGTTCAATTACCAAGTTGTCCTGTGATTGAGGATATTGTATGGGTTTGTTGTTGTGATTAATGATATTGTAAGTTGGGATTGATAATTGTGATGAAATATTTTGATTAATGATATTATACTTTGGAGTTGTTCATTGCGGTTAAGGATACTCTATTCTCTGGCTATTTTTATTGCATTCTTTTTTTTTTAAAAGAAGATTTTATTAAAAGAATCTCATATTACAAGAATCAAACAAACAGAAAAAACTGCTTTACAAGAAAAAAAAATTTATGTTACAAGTAAAACAGAAAAAATATGTTACATAACATAATTTCTGTTAGTAAGAGCACATCTAAATAGCCTCAGTGCATCACAACAACATTCCACAACAAAACAGCTCAAAATCATAACAATACAGCAGAGTATTCCAGAAGTATTGAAGCAAGACATCAGCTCATCTCCCAGCACCCCACAATCAACCTTTATCATAAAAAACCATCACTTTTTTTACCCTAGCAACTGACATACCAATCTGATCCTGCACCAGAGCACTCCTCACCTTAGTAGGCAAAGCAATAGCAAAAAAATTAGAAGTAAAGCCATCTGATTTTTTATTGCATTCTGGTTTGCTGCCAAAACCACCAAATCCACTTTGAAGACATATTATACTATTTTTCTCCACTACCACCATCACTAAAGATACACATGCTATACCATCAAACCCACAAAGAATGTTTAAAATACCATTTCCATAAATGAAAATGAATCATTACATTACATACAAAACTTGATCTAGTTACATCATTTTAGCATTAGAACAATAACCAAAATAAGTAATAGCGGCAACTTTATCGCTTCTTCATTTGCCTCAATACGTTGGAGTCGACTATGAATTCCATCAATCCTTAATTGCTTAGGCCATTGTGAGTCGACTAGGAGAGTTGATTATCACTTCTCCACTTGTTCCCCAACTCGACGAAGTCATTCTGCATCACTACAAAGCATTAAGGGTTAACAAAGAAATTGACAATGATACAAGAAATTATTGAAAATTCAAAACCTAACAAAATTAAATATTATAGAAATCCTTTAAGAAAGTCAGATTCCCTGTGCAAAGAACATATTGAAGAAAAAAAATTCACAACTTGTGAGAGCTACTCATAGTTCATCACCATGAAAAATTAAATTTAAATTTATATAATGAAAAATTATGTACCCAAAAAAGTACTTCAACAACACTCAAGCACACCCCAACAACCACATCAAACAAAAAAATGCCGATATAGCAAAATTCTACAACCAGACATAGACACTCAAGCACAACAAGGTTCGGCCACCGACTTGATCTCTTTGTGCTTCTTTTGCCAACAATCATAACAACAAATAGAGGAAGCTTGCGGCCACCGTTTGTGTAGAAGATTGAATCCAATTGTATATGTGTGTGTGTAGAGAGGATATCGTTGTCTGTGTGTGCAGATGAGGTGCTGAATATTTTACTGTGTTGAAGGATTTGGTGGGTATTGAAAATTTGAGTTTTTTTTATTGTGTGGGTTTTTTTTTATGGTGAGCTGTGGCTTTTTTAATGGGACGGCGTATTTTAATCGAACAACACTGTGTGCTATTCTTTGAGGAACATCATAAGAGCTGAACCCCGGGTAAATTTACCCAAGAATAAAAAGTATGATTCGTGCGCTCCGTCTGTCCTTCCATCTTCAAACACGGCACAATGGAAACACATTACAAATACTGAAATAGACCTCATAAAAACACAGGCATATCTTTGCTCCAGAAAGTTGAACGCTTCAAGAATCAGAAAAACCCAAAATATCAAGTTCAAGAAAATTGAAGGCCCCAATCTACTTGGAAAATCGAAAATTGTCATGGGACTTTAAATTCTCGTCTCTCAAACTTGGCCAAAAGTGTTGATGATCAACTGTCCCCAAAAGCTCTACATGCTGCGAAGTTGAAGACCCGGTTCGCTGATATTATCATGAAAGCAAAAGGGATATTATTCTATCATGATTATAAAGATGATCCTGTGAGATTACAGAAGGAAAAAGAATGACTACAAAGGAAGCAACATGAAGAGATGGCTAGGATTAAAGCCCAAATCAATGCTGTTGAAAGAGACTTGAAATTGCGGAGGGAGAGGGAAAGGGAAGCTGCCATAAGTGCAATAGAGGAGATGGAAAAAACTGTTGAGATCAATGATTTTTTTTAGTCTTAAAAGATTTTGAACAGTTAATTGGTTATTCGCTACCCAATCAAAGAGTGGTCTACGCTGGTTTTAGAAGGCATTGAGGAGGATTACTCTGGGATCCGTTTCAATGGCTCGGCTCGGTTTGTATATAATGGAGGAGTGCACTGCTCGGGTTGTATATAAAGAAAGAGGGGGAGAGACTGTCATAGGAAATCAAGAGTTATTTGATTCTCTTGAATATCATATTTCAATAGTATAGTAATCCTGGCCAATTTGATTGATAGTGGAAGAATTGGACCAACTGAGTTTGGTCCCATGGTTTTATCCCTTCACACGAGGGTTTCCATATAAACAAAAATCGGTGTCTCTTGTTGTTTTTAATTGTTGTTTGGTGTTTTTTTCCCATTGATCTGCACCTAAAAGATAAATCACTGATTTAAGCAAATGACATTAGAAAATTTACCTAATACATTGAGATAAAAGAAAAAAGACTTTAGAATTCAAATAGAAAGCGATCTATTAGGATATATGAACTGTTATTCAAAAAGCTCACTTTTAAGCAGGATAGTAAACATAATTTCATTATTGTGTGTATCCTTGATGTACATGAGAAGGGGAGAGACACAAACATGAGTAAAAACTCTATAAAAGTGCATCTGCAAATCTGTTAAGAGGAGCTCATTTGGTGAGTCCTCGAAACAGATTTGTCACAATACATATCGACTAACTGTGAAACAAAGCTATTGGGACTGCAGATATGTACTTTCATGCATTCAGCAACCGATGCGTTTCCATGCTTTCACTGAATTTTGATCTGCAGGATGACTTGATGCTTTAGTACTTTTGGAGTAAATCCTTACATGCATAGTTCCACTGCTCATGCTAGGCAAAGTGGCCACAGTTGTGTCATTTGTTGATTTTGACTAGGCCTCGAATTGCAGAGAATCAAGTCTATTTCTTGTGGTTGGCTTGATGACATTAAGAAGACAATTGCAATTCTTGAATTGGTTTCCGTAAACCCTACTGTTTTTCACCCTCCATTGTTGTATACAATAAATGCATGCCAAGTTTTACTATTGTAGACCACTCTGCTGCACTATATGTTGGACCAATACAGTTTCTCAAAATAGTTTCTTAAGTATAAAAACTGAATTTTTGGTCGATTTTGAGCCTAAATTAAATTTTAGACCTATTCGTTGTTTTGAGTAAACTTTCGTGGGTTCGTATTTTACTCCGTGAGGAAAATAATGTAGTATATTCACTTGCTCGAATCGAATAAAAAATGAATGAGAAAATAGGTTCCAAATTGACCCTCTTGAAATGTGAAAACAGAGGTTGTGCAATGTGGGATTTGACATCAATCCCACATTGGTTGAGGAAGAAGTTCTAAATGGGCATATATAGGTCAAATTTACTCTATGAGATTGTGCCCCAATGGGTACCACAATTTTATGAGTGGAGCGAGCACCTACATGCCTTCGGTTCTACCACACACGCACGCGGCGCCCACCCGACCCAGGCTCGGGTGTGGTTTAGACCAAGCCCTATTTTTTTATAAATAACCCAGTCACATAATCATTTTGCATCCAATACATTCTTAGTCATTTAAGGCAGTATCATACATCATTAAGACAATCTGTATTTTAGAGAGTACAAAACACAATTTTTGGTTCGCTGGACATGTAGATTGGAGTACTACTTCTACTCGTGTAAAGATCATTGTATTTTGCGAGGCAGACGCTTTATATTCCATAAGCACCGTGTGTGGGGGCGAAATCTGTCTTAAGGACATAGTTTCAAACACTAGCCTTGATTTACCTAAAGTTCAATGACAGTTCCTATTCTGCAACCGGATTAGTATTTATATTGTTTAAACAAACAGTTATGTGTAACTGTTTCGGTAAAACTGTTGTAACTGTTTCGTTAATTTTTCTGTAACTGTTTCAATTTTCTGTATAACTATTTGCACTTGATTCTTACTATTTTGTTAAGACTATTGTTACTGTTTTGTTATATATTACATGTTTCAAATCAAAATTTTCAATAAATAATTTTACTATATTTGAAAGACCACAAACAATAGTATACACATAAATAACAGTGAGATTTAGGTGTCTCCCTGCACAGAATGCATTCACTACCCAAAATTTGAAGCATATGATTGAGTTTTGTTCTGTCTCTCGTAGTCGGGTTCATTCTAACAGCAATAAAAGTGAGCTCAAGCATGTACTTAATGCAAGGGCGGAGCCAGGATTTTTGTTTACCCCGGGCTAAGCTAAGGTAAACATTTTTTTTTCTTTAAAGGAGAGAAATATATAAAAAGAAAGGAACACCATTACAAGAAGCAAAGAGGAAAAAGCCACAAGTTGGCTTTAATCCTTTCAAACAAACGAATGATTTACCAAATGTACAAGTAAATCTGAATCAAAAGGAACAAAAACAACCTCCCAACGCATAAAGGATCCATGAAAACCAAAAGACCAGCGGATAAGCTCCATAGACCATCACATCCTTACTAAAGAAATTGGACTCTTCGATCCTTCTTAGAACAAAAGGCATCTATTATTGAATCTGTATCTATTGCTTCCGTTATTTCTCTTTCAATGTAGACAACTAACGAATCAGTCAAATACTCATCTTCCATCTTGTTACGAAGAGTACTTTTGACATGTTTCATGGCTGAAAATGCTCTTTCTGAAGTTGCCGTAGAAACGGGAAGCGTTAAAATAAGACGAATCAACCTATCAATCAAATTGTAGGACTCTGCCTTATTTGTTTCTACTAAACCATGACATAATTCTGAAATTGTAGACATACTTTGAAACCTCTCATGGCGAATCACATCAAATTGATAATGATCCAGTTGACATTTCAAATGATGCATGTCTTGTCTATCAAAATCAACTGCATAAAACTTCTCAGCAAGTAAACAAATGCGATCAGGATTGAAAGATTTAAAGTTGTCTCGAGGATCTAAAGCAGAGCTGAGCATAAGCAATTTCATTGTCTCTTCATTGAATCTACTATGTAACTCTTCTAACTGATGATCAATCGTAGCATTAAATATGTCCATGTGATAGTGATGATCAACTGTAATATTATCATTCTGTTGACATGAACATCTCGCCCCTTTGTACTGAGTGCTCATATCAGGTATATCGACATCAAATTTCATGCAAACTGATTTCACATGGTCAAGGAGATAATCAAAACCTTCTGCTCGCAAGGTTTGAAGCAATGATTTTGTCGATGAAACTAAATTCATTGCATTCAAAATATCTAATGATTTATGCTGCAATGCCCGACAAAGCATATCTGTAATCCCCATAATCTTGTGCATAAGATGCAATATGAATATGAAATCGAAGGACTTCATTGTCATTAAAGAACCACCAGCTTCCCCACGAATTGTATTTGAAGATCCTTCGTTAACCATACATTCAAACACACTAATGATAGCATCATACATATCTATCAGACCGCAAATGGATTCAAAATGTGAGCTCCAACGAGTAGTACCAGCTCGGTGCAAAGTACCCATCTGATTAGCCCCTTTACCAGTCTCTCGTTCACCACTTGCTATCCCTCTTTCAATCTCAGTAGCTTGGGCAGATCGCAGTTCTGTATGACGCTTAGGAGAAACATTAATAAGATTGACAATGCATGTCAATTTGGAAAAGAATTGCCATATTGAAATCTCATCTTCAGCAGTTGCAACTAATGCAAGTTGTAAACGATGAGCAAAGCAATGAACATAGTATGCATACTCACAATCATTGCAGAACAAAGCTTGCAATCCATTAAATGCACCACGCATGTTGCTAGCACCATCATATCCCTGACCTCGTAAATCTCGAATGTGCAAATTGTGTCGAGTAAGAACTTTTGATATTTTCTTCTTAAGAGTTAAAGAAGTGGTATCTTTAACATGCACAATCTCAAAAAATCTTTCCTGCAAAAAACCCTGAATATCAACAAATCTCAAAACAATTGCCATCTGTTCTTTATTTGATGCATCCTTTGCTTCATCAACCAAAATACAAAACTTGGCATTTCCAACTTCTTCACGGATTTTTTCTCTTACTTTAGTAGCTAGAATATGCAAAATATCTTTTTGGATCATAGGAGACGTATACTTTGCATTTCCTGGAGCTTTCTCTAAGACAACATCATTTATCTCAACATTCAACTTTGCCATCAAACTAATCATCTCAATTAGATTACCACGGTTCTTTGACATTACAGATTCATCATGACCTCTCAAGGCACATCCTTGTAAAGTAAGCCATTGAACACTATCAATGGTAGCCTTAAGACGCAATCGATTTCTCTTTATTTCTTCGGAACTTTGAACATTCATAACTTTATCAATGTGCACTGATATATTCTTCAACGCCTCAACATTTCTCACAACATTATTGTGTGTGGAAGAAGGACCTCCCATATGTGACAAGAAAACACATTTGACCCCATTGTTCACTCTCTTCCAGCTACTAAAACCATCAACGGTAAATGTAGGATGTAGAGGTTCACGACCTTGAAAAACAAAGCATAGAAAGCAAAATACCGCATCTTTTGAAATAGAATACTCTAGCCATGGAAATTTTTTGTACCAACTTTCCTGAAATCTTCGATTTTGAACTCCAGTTTTAGTCCTCGGATACTCAGCCAAGATAGGTTGATTTGGTCCCCACTTTATATAAGCACGTCTAACTTCATCTTGATTATAAGCAGGATGTTTCCATATCGAAATACGCAATGCGGGATTTCGTTCAAGTTCATTCTCATCAAAAGGAATCCTTGAAACTTTTGTTTGAGGTTGAGGACCTTGAGGTTCAACAGCCGCAGGAATCATAGAACATCAACACTTGTTGATGTTTCTACTAGACTCAAAGGTTCAAGACTAGAATTTGATGTTTCTTCTCCACTTTTCTTTTTGAAGAACGAAAAAATTGTTTTTACTCTTTTTCGTTCTTGATTTTCCATTCTAATAAAGTAGAGATAGAGTTGAAAATTAGAGAAACAAACTAGAGAAACAAATATCACCTAGGAACATATCATACACAAATTGCACATTTCACCTAACATAATTAATTTGCACCCAATTTGCACACATAATTAATTTGCACAAAAAAAAAAAGCGAATAAGATACCATTTTCATACTAAAAGTTTGACATGGAAGGCAAAGAGTAAATAAAAAAAAAAGTACAAAGCAAGGTCCAAGAGCAATAAGAACATTCTTAATTAACTTTAACCAACTATTAATTATTAAAATCAAAATTACTATGTACTAACTATTAATTGTTGTAACTGATGTAAATTATCTTAAAGAAAGGGTGAAACTCATCTTAATGGCATAAATCCAGTTCCAAGTTGATCATATTCAATGCAATCTGATCGGATTCTTGCAATAAGTTCAAGAAACCCAACTACAGAATTAGGAAATCCAATTCCTTTTCCACAACTTGCTTGTTTGTCATATCAAACTATGCAGAAACCCACTTGCAATTTTTCCTCAAAACTCAAAAGCTTCAATAACCACTCCTTAATTTTCTCTCAGAAGTCAGATTCTCCAATCCCAGCTCCCAAATTTCTAGAGAAACACAAAACCTCTAATACCCACTTCCAAACTTAAAAGCTAACTAATTTCTTTTACAAAAAAATTCAGATTCTTGTGTAAATGATCAAAATTCACTTCATGATTTCCCCCAAAACTCAATGCCTCCAATACCCGCTTCCTAATATGCTCTCAAAAATCTGATTCTCCAATAGCCACCCCCTATTTTTCCCGAAAAATTCAAAACCTCCAAAACACATTTCAATGTTCTCTCTGAAAATCCAAAATCCCCATTACCCAACTCCGAACTTCCTAGGAAAATAAAAATTCCAATTACCCGAATCACATGTCGACAAACCAATTCAAAATTCCACCCCCAGAAACTCAAAATATTCAATACCCAGAAAGAATTGGAAATTTTCAGCCCAGATTGATTAAGACCAAAAGAAGATTATGAAACATCAGAGCAGTCAAAAGATGAATTAAATATCTAAATGAGTTGTTAATGCTAAAATGTCGGTTAACAAACTCAGATATCCACTCACCTTTCAAACGACGAGCAGCCCCTGAATAGTTCTCTATTGCCACTGGTTTATCAGGATCACCATTCAAAACCACACAGTCATCGTCTTCATCTTTCGCTATAGACCCCGCAACAACACCCGAAGACTTCAATCTCTGCTTTGGGTTCAGCACTACCTCACCCACCACCATCTCTGTAGAGACTAGAGTCTAGAGAGAGATATTTGATGGAAGGATTAGACCAAGACCAAGAGCAGGAGCCGCCTCCGCCTGTGTTGCGCCGTTGCTTGTCCGGAGATTTGGGGAAGGGACTCGGCTGACAGAGGAGCTTTGCAGGTTTGCAGGTGGTTGGATGGGACGACTGATTTTGGGGAAGTTTTGGAGGTGGGCTGGGTTGGGTTAGTTGGGTTGGGTTGGGTTAGATGGGATTTTTTTTTTGGGGTGGGCTGGGCTGGTACTTAGTAGTAAATTTTTTTTTTTTTTTTACTCTGGGCTTCAGCCCACCTAAGCCCACTAGTAGATCCGCCCTTGACTTAATGCTCTATTGGTTCGTTTCTTAAGTCATTTTTATGCTATAACAAGCTTCCTTGGCAATGAGAAAGAAATATCACATGTAAACATTATATTAGCAGGTTTTGGCTGCTGAAACTGCTTATGAAAGAACACTTCACACAGAACTTGCAGATTTCCATTTGTTGTTCATTCATACATGGTCACTATGCTTCTCTGCATGTAAATCAAGGCACTCGCATAATTTCATCTTCATTTTCGAGAGATAGAGTAAATGAAATAGCAAAATTTGTCGAGTTTCATGAATTTGTGGCAGGAAAGGAGAACTCAATTAGTTCTATTTTGATGCCTATATTAAGGAAAGTGATCTATTTGGCAAATAGTTTTCAAAATGATGACATCACTTCAAATTAAGGTTCACTAATTAAAGGGATACAAAAAACAAGGGTTTTCCTTTCATAATCATTTGATGTATCTCGAGTTTTCGAGGTCCTATGTCAATTGATAAATTTGGGTTTAAACAAATTAGTCAATCCCGGTTCAACTCAAATTCAATAGCTCAACACCTAAATCCCAACGGGTTTCAATTTTAACCAAAAATTGAACCCAAACTTTTAAAGATTGACTACATTATTGTTCGAATTTGAATATCAATTGAGAATTTTAATAATTTTGACTTAGTCTGATTGACAAAATTCGCACTAATTGCAATCTATTGGCCTACACTTTCATTCATCGATAAAATCATTTTTGCAATTTTTTTTCTTCTCTCTTGCATGAAAATACACTATTCCATGTGAAAATATGCCACCCGAGACCCGACCCATGGTTATATCATATCTAACCAAGTACTGAGCTTAACAACAGACTGTCGGCAAAGTGCCACAAAATGCCAACAATTTTGTAGTGTTATAATGATAACATTTTTTGGCTGTTTTCAAACCGACAGTTGGCCTCCATATATTTTTCATCACCTTTTTTTTGAATTATCATAAAATAATATTAACTTTTTCTTCTTTAATGTAATGACTCTCACACATTTCAAAACAGCAATGTCCGACCAATTTTTCTTTTTAATTTTGTTTCACCAACTGTGAATTGTTAGATTGCAAAGTTGCTAACTAAACATTCAAATATTATGATGGTATCATGTTATTTTTGTAAACAATATTTAATACAAGTATTTTGGTGGACAAAAAATTACCTTTTTTACATTTCAAAATCAAATGCCTCTATACTTACATATCTTGAAACCATTAGAAATTTTTGGAGATTGTGTGCATATGTTGGAGAAAATATTTATTACAACGGCAATACTACGTTAGCATTGTCACGTGGTATTATCAATCAATAATATATAAACAAAAAAGAAAATATACCCCATATAAATTAATAATTATCCCTCCATGTAAGCCAATTGTTATACATTGTTCCTCCATGTAAGCTAAAAAGTACCCAAATGGAATTCACTTTACCCATTTAGTATTTTATTATTGGTTGGTGATATGATGTTGCAATACTGATATGATATCACCGTTGCATTGAATATTTACTTGTGCATGTTGGGAGGCGAGAAGTTAAAAAATGTACCTATATGTTTTATGAATGTGTGGAGAGGGGGAGAGAGAGAGAGGCGGGGCAGGGCGGGGGGAGGTGTGGCTGAGTTCGAACCGCCAGGTAAATACATACAAACAAGAAGGGAGGGTTGGGGCGGTGCGGGGGACTACTTGCACCGCAGGCATAAAGCCAATCTCATATGGGGTTCGGTACTGTATTTTCACTTTTTATCCAATACACTTTTGATAGATAATTTTTTTAATTACACAAAAATGAACGACTCTTTATCTATTTCGATATACATGGTACTCACATTTTTATCAGTACACTTATCCACCCATTTGTTATCCAACACTAGGATTCCCACACTTTTTTCAACACTATACATGACAACTTTACTCCATTTTTAACATAATCTTCCCATTCCTATTTTGGTTCAAAATTTTTGACTCGCTCACCCCCTAATCTCTCTCTCAATTTAAACATGTTTAGTGCCCTAGCCGATGTCAATCCTCTCTACGAATAGCACTTGAGGAACCACGGGACACTCCATACATAGCAAACGAGTCTTGGGGATGAGACATAACGCAAGGACCTCGATTCTCATTTGGAGGTTGAACCAAGGACCTATTACACAATACATAAACAATGTTGCATTCCTTGTGGGCAATTAGTCAGTTTTCCTCTTGTTATATACATGGTAATGTCCAATTTTAACATTAATCCCACATCTCTACTGCATGCTTTTGCTCAAGGATGTCTTATCTGTGTAATTGATTTCACCAATGTCACGTAGTACTCGACAACACATCTCTGGAGGGTTTTAACTTTTGTGTTGGTAACATATACAAAAGAAACAAGTAAATAGACATTTTTTTCTAGCTTCATTTGAACTCTTGTCTCAAAGTCTTGGAATACAATAATTTTGAATGGCAGGGGCCCAAAGGCACCAAACTTTAAAAAGTATGATAAATCATTATGTCGGAGATAATAAAAAAAACATAAACATTATAGACAATATGCTGTCCGATGCAAAGAATAGGAATATCATAAACAGTGTTGGAATATAAAATTTCACGTGAAAATATATATGTTGCCTTGTCACATTCAAAACAAAGTTAAATTTGGTCAAATCTTATCCCTTTGAACTAATAAAACTCACATGAGAAAAAAAAATACCACTACAAGAATTAGGGTCTTTTGAGATAAGGTTTTTGCAACAGCAGTATTCACTGTCACAAAAAAAACATGTCTTGAAGAAGAAAAAAAAATTGGTGGCGGTAGTACTATCATAAAATGTTTATTTTCTGTCGCAAATACTATTTGAAACAAGTTGTTGCCACAAAGATTTTTTAAGACTCCACAAATTACAGTAAGGTGGTGTGGCGGCATGTCTCGCCATAATAAGTAGAGTCTCAAAAAAATTTTGTGGCAGCAATAGTCGTCTCAAATTGTATTTACGGCATCAAATAAACTTTTTATGATTCACTACCTCCACAAAAAACTATTTTTTCCCCAAAACACGTTTTTTTTTTTTTGCAATGATGAACATTACCGCTACGATAAACTTGTCTTAAAAAACCCTAATTCTTATAGTGAACTGATCGATAGAACCTAGTCAATGTATCGTTGTTATAAAACATTGCTAAAATGAATACCAATGTATCATTCTGAATGTCTAAACAAAGAGTTAAAAGGCGAATCAATGTATATTAATTCTTAAATAAGATAAAAAAATGTAGAAGCGTTTAGAATTTAAAATACAGATGAAGAATAATATATAGAGCATGAAGAAAAAGTATAACTTATAACAGAGATGAAGAAGAATATATATAGCATGAAGAAATAATGGAGAAAAAGGAAAACAATATACATTATTATGTTTGTGTTATTTCTTGTTGTTTCTCACTTTGTTCATCGAAGAAAGTAGCATAGAGAGGTGAGGAATCCAAGTCCTCCAAACACTCGCAGACAAAGGAGCTTAGCAACCTCACTCCCCCTGAAAAGGAGTTATCAAACACCACAAGAGAGCCTAGGGAATTGCGTACTTAGTAACCCAACCCATTCCCGAGCCCCCCCCCCCCTCCTCCTCTCTCTCTGTGTATATTTAGTGGCAGACTAGGGTGCACTCAAACCCTCTACATCTTCCATCTCTCTCTCATAGAACCATATACAAACACCAACAAAATTATCAGACCCTTGATTAGAACCCAGTTTGATCCTCCAAATCTCCTCTCCTCTTCCTTCCCCAAGATTTATATCACCCTACTCTGTCTCTGAGTACTCTCTCTCTCATCTCTCTCCATGACTCTAGTGCCTTCTCTATACCTTAGTGTGGAGATACTTTGTACAAAGGTGAAATCTTTACTGTTCCATCTTCATCTTCCTCATAATGATCGTGGGTTAAGGAATTTAGGGTAAACTTCAATTCTACTTATACACTTGCATTTCTATTCTATATTGTACAAGTGAGCCTCTCTCTCTCTCTCACACACACACATGTGTGTGTAACTATATATATATATACATGTTCCATACATATGCATATGTCTGGCTCCCTGTATGCCATTTGCAGAGCGCATCAGCGCATCGACGATGGCCTCCGTGGATGGCGTATGAGGAGTCAAACATATTTCATGGCATATGTAGATTTTACATTTTTGCAGGTCAGCAAGTGAACATTATTCTTTTAAGGTCAGCATTGTAAGTATGACAAACTTGGGTGTCTCTAAACCAGGTGACCCGTCTTCTTCTCGCCCAGTTTCTAGGGTTTTTCTTCATTGATCATGTGATCTAATCTTTTGCAGTAAGAGGAAGGATAATGATAGCATGCTCATGGGAAATGATTCCATCACCCGGCATTATCATATTTTCCCACGGGACAAGTCTACGGTACCCAACAAAAAATTATCTTATGATAATTATTTTTATCATTTTTGTGTTACAAGTCTTTTCTCACGAGAGCAACATCAAATCAACACACGGAAGACTTCTTCTAATCATTATTTAAATCATAATTTAAATTTACATTTGAATAAAAATGAACTAGAAATAAGCTCCATTGTTTTACTCAAATTCATACTAAATAAAGTAAAACTCAATTTTTTATTCAAATCAATAAAGACTTAAATATTCAATGATTAGATTTTACCATTTTTTAAAGAGTCGATGGTCATCTTTTAAATTTAAGCTTGTTCTTCCTTAAATTTGAGTTTGCCCGTTAAATTACTTTGTATCAAATCAATTTTGTTACTTAAATATTGACTCAAATTTAAGTAAATATTTGAGTAAGATTAGAGATGACCTGAGAAAGAAACTGAAAAATCTGTATTATAGTAACACATGCATATTCCAAGACCACATTGAGAGTATATATGACAATATGAAAGTTACAGCCTCTCGGTTGGCCGACCAATTACTTGTTACACAAATGTCTTTCCTAGGAGAAATCTAAGTTTTGCTGCCAAGTACCTTGTGTAGAATTGCAAAACGATCAATGGGTCTTTGGTCCAATGGTACCTCTTGATTTGTGAAAGATTTGTCTTCTTGAGATCAATGGTTCAAGTCCCTCTCCCAAAAAAAAAGGAATTGCAAAATAAATGAAGGCATAACAGGTTGAGTTCATAGAGATCCTATCAGCTGAGCATACATATTTCTGGGAGCTGCCACACTTGCATTAGCTGGGACTTTTGTTGAGGAAACCTCAACCTTAAGGAGGTTGGTTTGTCCCTGATGCATTGTTTAATGGCCATCAGTAGGGAATGAGAGTCTGTGTACTGGTTGTTGAAAGATCTATATATGTAATATACAGATGCAGATAGGCAGATTCTGAGTAACACTTTCAGCATTGTCTTCCCCTTCCATGCAAGGGCAGCCCATTGGACCAGCTCAGTCCATGGCTTTGGTTGCCATTACAGTACATGACCATCAGTCACATTGGCCTGGCCCAAAACCTCATTTTCCTCTTTATCAGTTCAACCCATTTGATTTAGCCAATTAGATTACAATAGGAAAATTACACTTTATCTGCTGCTGCTTAATCTTGGTTTCTGGGTAAGTTTTTTCAGTCAAGTCCGTGAAAAGAACATCAGTTGTGTTCCTATATGCGCCATTTGAAGTTGTAAGCGAATTTGTGCTTACAACATTAGCTCGGATGTCTATAAATCACATGTATTGGATCAATTATGTCCTCTCTTATAAGGTTTAAACTTGAAAACTCGAGATAATAACTTCAATTCTTCTCATTCAAACAACGCTGACAGGTTAATATATATTAGTTTTGTATTGTTCACCTTGATGACAGATACTGATCCCAAACTCAAAGTGTTATGGCTTCTGGTTTTTCACATGTTTGCCTGCTTGATTACACAAAGGAGATTAGTAATATGCCATCGTTAAATCTAATTATATAATTCAAAATTCTATAAAATTAGAAATTAAGGAGGAAAGACTTCTCAAAACCTCTCTATAGCTAATGTAATGCCTAAAAGCATTATGTAAAAAAAAAATATATATTCAACAAATCTCTTGCTCAGAACGATTTTCTTATTGTAGTAATATTGGAGTAATTCCAACACATGTAAGGAATAGCTATAGGAAAAAAAAATTCTTAAAAAAAGAAGAATCTAGCACAAACAACTACGAAAAATATAGATCCAAAATAATCAGCATCACACACAAATCCCTCTCATTTTCGAAGGATCCCAAGCACCGCAAATTCAACTAATCAAACAAAAAATGCAACTTTCGTGTGCCTATTCTCGGTTGCCTCCTTCCTCTCGTAGTGTGTTCTTCCTGTGTAGATCTAAAGTTGTAAAAACGTTGATAAAAAAGTTATTGAACTAAATGGTCTAGAAAAAGGAATTATTTTTAAGCATTTTATTAGGCACTTGGACACTATTTGCATTTCATTGTGGAAGTAATACTTCTTTAAATGAGACTATTTTCAACTCACAAATCTCTGTACTACTAAATTCACCTCTTTTATAATCACTCCACTAGTAACTAAGTTCACCCCATTCTATACCCATCCCACTAATTATTAAATTCATCTCAATCATTTTTTAGGGTTATTTTTTATACTCTATCTCACACAATTTATACAAAAATATAATCAAATTGATTATTTAGTATCAATCTATCAAGTCATATTCAAGTTGGTATTGAATTTTACCAAAAAAACAGATAAACCTTCACTCTAATCATTCTATGCGAATTTCTCTAAAACAAAAAAAAATAATAAGTTAAGTTTGTATATTTTTTTATATGAACACACACACACACACATATCTATATCTATATCTATACTACTTATAAATGTCAGCATCTGCGAAAAAATTTTGATTTTCTATCAGTATCTGCGAAAAAATTTTGATTTTCTATTTTATCCCTAATTATTATAATAAAGTCAATTATACACACCCATATATACTTTCATCTGCAAAAAACTTTTGATTTTCTATTTTTAGGATTATTAATTTTTGTTTTTTTAATTTTATTTGATTTTCAACTTATTTTGGACTCTTTTATAAATACTTCTAAATTCTTTTGAACTCATTTATTAGTAGTACACTTACATACAAACTTCTATATCTATACAAATAAGTAAAGTCATGTACATATTAAATTATTATATACATGTAATTACTAAATTGAATTTTACAGTCAAATATATGTTATATTTTATTTTTTAGTATGCAATAATATAATAATACTAGTAATTGCCCGTGCCTAAAGGCACTTTGCAACTTAAAAAAAGGGCTCATAATCATAACTTTTTCTCCATTTGTTTTAATTAAAGACATTGAAATCAAACTAACCCTAGCTATTTTTTAAAAAAAATTCGACAAAATTTTCTTTAAAAATAAGAATCCAGGAAAATCTCAATCTGTAAACAAAGTTTATATATCTCATTATATGTATCATTGCCCAACACAATCTCAAAGAATAAATTACTCAACCTAATTCGAAGACATTATCATATTTTAGTTACTACACAATTCAAACAAAAATAATATTTATATCATAATAACAAAGGTCACAGTCACATGTTACATAAGTAAGTCCAACCAAATAACCAAAATTTACTCTTCACAATCATACAAAACAATTATCATAGGTCACAATCACAATTCAATTATAGTTCCTCCAAAATCACCATTCCAAACCCAACCACCAAAACTGCCATTAATTCTCACCAAGCTAAACATATCCTTATAACCATATGTGATTAGTTTATCTTACTAAATACGGAACAAACAAAACACACGCGACAGTCATAGGAAGGAGCTCCTATGACAGCGCAATTCACCTCAACGTCGTAGCACCACCAAAGAATATAAGTCTAGGTCCAACATGCCAGTAGATGCTACCTATGAAGAAAAATTAACATAACAAAGAAAAAATCAACACATGAGTGTAGCAAAAAACATAGAGAGGGCAAACGAATCATAAGAATAAAAAATGTTACCTTAAGATTGTGTTGAAAAATCACCAAGGTAAAGCCCACTATATAAATCTAACCGAACCAACAAAAACCATTAAGGCCATAATCGAATCTTAGATTTATTCGAAGTCATTGATGTGAATAAAGGTTTAGTATTGGAGCCTTGTACACCCAATGGACTCCAACTCCAATATATATCTAGCAATAATTTAAAAGATCAAATAAAAAATTGAACAAATTAGAATGAATTTAGAGTTCTTACAAAGGCCATAACCTACCCCAAATTAACACGGATCAAAATTCTAAGAAAACTGTCATTTTCAAAATCCTGTAATACATAAAACAATTGATATGTTAATCCAAACGTCCAACTTCCTTATTTTTCTTTCTACTTTTGCAAGGATCACATGAATCGCATACCATCCAGAAATGTTTTACATGAAACGTCCTACCTTACCATCCAGAAGTGTATCCTACTTTGATCTGTTAGTGTCCAACATCTCCTATTACAATAGTATCACAAAAAATCTGCAAGGTAGTTCAACAAAAGAAATCAAATTGATGGGATATGAGAGAGAAATGATTACAGTTTCAAAGCATAGTAACTACATTGGTAAAGCATATACCAATCTATACGAAATGTAAAATGAAACCAAATTTGTTAAGTCAAATCTAATCAAACCACTATCATTCAACCTTCTATCAAAATAACTGTGACATGTAACATTCAACTAATGCACGTGCCTGTACAAACACAACTTGGAAACAACACAATATAAAAATTTTAAAGCATTGACAATACATTAAGAGAGTTCTGTTTATCTACAGGCAACATCCATTGCTTTCACAGACAAAGTGCAAACACAACATGTTAATAAAAATTTATTGGATGGCCGCTCTTGGCAATTATCCAGTCACTACATAGACTGACAACTTACGTAGTATAAACAAAGGTCAAATGTAAAGTGTCTAGAACTTTCAAAAAAAAAAAAATTTATACATAATCCTAATGAAAAGAAAGTGAGAATGAAAATAATTCAAATTTGAGTTTTATGCTTACTTGTAGTACGTACAGTGAAGTGGAAGCTCATACTACGAACACAATATTAGCTAGAACAACAAATGGAAATTATCAAAGTCCCATATTTAATCTAGAACAAATATATTGGATGACCGCTGTTATCAATTATCTAGTCAATAATATGGTAGTTCGTATATTTAATCATAGCAACAATATGAAAACTAAATGGTATAATGAAATACAAAAGTACGTACCATTGAAAATTGAAAGAAATAAGAGCAAACTGACCCAAACCATTTCACATCAACCTTCCAATCAAAAAAGCCCCATGGCTATTGATGGAGTAAGCTGTTATAAATATCCTCTCATGTGTCCCACAAAACCAACTAAGCACTTCCATAATTAAGCAATAACAAACTGAAAAGAGAAAGGGAAAGTAATAAATCAGAAAATTAAGGAAACATGATGATACCTTTAGAGCATGAGGAACAACGATCTCAACGCAATCTCATCCTGCTAGAAAGATCAAAATGACCTCAATTCTAATTTAGCTTTCTCGAGCACACAGTCACGCTATTACTACGGTGTGTGAATTCTAAGAAGATGGCAATTATCCAGTCACTACATAGACTGACAGCTTACGTAGTATAAACAAAGGTCAAATGTAAAGTGTCTAGAACTTTCAAAAAAAAAAAATTTATACATAATCCTAATGAAAAGAAAGTGAGAATGAAAATATTTCAAATTTGAGTTTTATGCTTACTTGTGGTACGTACAGTGAAGTGGAAGCTCATACTACGAACACAATATCAGCTAAAACAACAAATGGAAATTATCAAAGTCCCATATTTAATCTAGAACAAATATATTGGATGACCGTTGTTATCAATTATCTAGTCAATAATATGTAGTTCGTATATTTAATCATAGCAACAATATGAAAACTAAATGTTATAATGAAATACAAAAGTACCTACCATTGAAAATTGAAAGAAATAAGAGCAAACTGACCCAAACCATTACAGTCACGCTCTCTATCTGTCTCTTTTTTTTGTGTGGGTAAATTCACACACAATCACTCTCATTCTCAAGGTATCTTTTCATTGTTCTTTGGAACAACCCAGCCTGTAATGATCAAAGGCTTCTCCTTAAGATAAGAAAACCTGGTACGACTTTACTGGCTTTCCATAGAGTAAGGATCTCAGCTATTTCACTGCTAACGGTAGTTGGATCTGAGAGTGCAATCAAGTATTGACCTTATGTTTCTTACTAATGCCCCGTTTAGACTTTGTCTTGAGACTCCTAAAGAAAACCCATCATCATACTCGAGTCTTGAGGTCATTTTGAAAGGAAGAGATACCGACCTCGATTAAAAAACAAAGAAGATGATGACCAATAATGCTGAATCGTTAGTGGACAGTGGTCCCGTCGCCATAAGCAATATCGGAAGTCAGGAATACTTTAGAAGTTTTGCTAAAGTCGCTGATTGCTGGATTATGTGGGTCGCCGGAGTTCGACGCCAGAGAGAAGGGGAGACGTAGGATGTGCAAGAGAGAGATTAATTGAGAGAGGAGGCGGGTGGGAGAGAGTTAGGGCATAAGAGTTTGCAAATAAGAGAGATTTTTAGGGAATAAAAGGGAAAGATTTTGGGCGTGAGACAGGGGGCGTGAGAGATTGGGAGAGAGGGAGAAGTGAGATTAGATAAGATTTCAGAGATTTCGGAGAGAGAGAACCGTGAGTCAAGGAATGTCCTTGGGCGGGAAAAAAAAATTTAGGATTAATCGTAGATCATCGGATCAAAATTTTCGAGATGATCTGAACCGTCTTTTATGTTGGGATTACGTTATCCGTTAGATTTGTTTATGTTTTGTTCCAAAACGATCTGGACCTCTCTTTGTCTTTTGGATTCAAACTTCGCTCTACTTTATTATATAGATTATAAACAATCTATTTAATAAAATAAAAATTAATAATTTTATAATATAATTAGTTGTGAAAATGCCTAAAACAAATGACAAATTAAGTACTCAAAAATAAAAAATAAAAAATAAAAACTTATAGAATAAACTAATAATTGAATTTAATAATATTAAAATACATATTAATTATTCGACATCAAATTTATTATTTAATTTAATTACACATATAATTTACCTTTTTTTTATAAAAATTATTTAAATTTATTTACGTGCAATACACGTCGTGCATTGTTAGTAATTATATATGTATTTAACACTATATGTATACAAATTTTGTGGGTATCAATACTATAAGGTCCTTCCTCAAGTCGCTTCGGCATCTAATAGGAGGCTCACCACCCAATAAATAGGTTCTCATTGCCAATAACCACAATTCCATAATAAATAAGATACACTATAAGAGATGAACAAATAATTATGGAAGATATAAATCATATAATGCATATGAGATTGGTGTTCAATATTATTTGAGAGATCTATAGTAAATAATCAAGTTGAGGATGTTTTCGTATAAACTGTGTGTGAGATAGGTATAGAAAGAAATCATAAAGGTGAAGATGTTTTATGATTTAAAGTTTAATGGAGTAAAAATGGAGATTTGTGGGGTGGGGATAGCCCCCACCCTATTTTTTTCCCCCACTGGGCAATTGTTCTCGACTCAACACAAAACACTCTAGATCCCCAGACCCACAGCTTCACCCTTTAACCCTAACCCTTCCTACCCCGATCTGAAACCCTCGATTATTATGCAATTGTGTGTGGTGAATCTGGTTTCACCAAACCCAGTTCCGTGTGTGTATGCGAATCGGGTAGGTTGGACCTAGTTTTATGTGTGTTGTGTGCGTAGGAATTGTAGGGATAACTCACTGTTGGATGGCTTCGTAGAACTTGTCGTGCTCTAGTTGGTGGGTTTATGGTGGGATGGGTGGAGTAAAAGAGATAGAGTGAGAGAGAAAAGAGGTTAGAAGAGGAGCAAAGAGAGGGAGAGGGAGAGGGAGAGGGAGAGAGAGAGAGAGAGAGAGGGGATGAAGGTGGTTTGGGGCTGTGGGTTAGGGTTGTGGGGTGGATGGGTGGGGTGGTGGTTTTACAGTTGAGTGAGAGAGAGAAGGGTGGAGAAAACATAGAGACATACTTGGAATTGATGGCGATGTGAGCGGTGGCATTGTGTGGCTATTGATTTTCCAGAGAAAATGGTGGTGTGCTGCTATGAGTGAGAAGAGAGAAGATACAAGTGAGGAAGTCAAGGAGAGTACCAGAGACCGGTAAGGGATGAGAAAAAAGAGATAAAGAACAATTCCAATCCAACTCTCTATTTTAACTATTAAAATATATTTTAAATATTATCTTATTTATTTTAGAGAGTTATTTTTATAAATTCATTTTAACTACGCTCTCTATTTTAACTAACTATTTTAATTAATTTAAAGGGAATTACAACATACAGATAAAGAGAGAGAAAAAGAGGAAATTTGGAGAGAAGGGGTAGATAGAAAATGCATGAGATAATTTGTGATTGTTGTTGGACCAAAACAGATTTTTGGTCGACTTTGAGCCTAAATTAAAGTGGGACCCGATTATTATTTTGAATAATATTTCGTGGGTTCATATTCTACTCCATGAGGAGAATAATGTAGTATATTCATTTGCTCAAATCGAGTAAGAAATGAATGAGAAAATAGGCTCCAAAGTGACCCCCTTGAAGAGTGAAAAAATAAAGTAAAGTGCAATGTGGGATTTGACACCAATCCCACATTGATTGAGGAAGAGATCCAACATGGGCATATATAGTCCAAGTTTGCTCCATGGGTTGGGCCCCAAGGGGTACCACAGTTTTATGAGCGGAGCGAGGACCTACATGCCATTCGGTTCAACCACGACCACGACCCGACCCGGCCGGGCTCGGGTACGGGTACGGGTACGGGTGTGGTTTAGACCAAGCCTAATTTTTTGGACAAAATTTGTTTAATTAAATGGGTTTAACCCGAAATTGATTTCGGTATCCATGGATCGCACTGATTCGAATTTAATCCGAAATTGATTGTATCTGTTCAAGGTGAACAGTTATTCTCTTGGTGTCTACTGGCTGTTGTAGTTGTCTTCCTAGGTTGCGTCTTTTAGTGTCGTGACTGTCCGGAAAGTCACCAAAGAGTCAATAACTACCCAGGATCATTACCATTCATTTACGGAATTAATTAATTCATTCATTCGGGCAGACTATTGTGCATTACATTAGGCAGACTGTGCATTGCATTTCGGCATTAAGGCAGTGCATTTGGAGAGTACACAACACAAGTTTGGTTCGCTGGACGGATAGATTGGAGTGCTACTTCTATCCGTGTTAAGATCATTGTATCCTGGGAGGCAGGCGCTCGATATTCCATAAGCACCGTGTGTGGGGGCGAAATCTGTCTTAAGGACATAGTGTCAAACACTAGCCTTGATCTACCTAAAGTTCAATCTCAGTTCCTGGTCTGCAATCGGGTTAGTAATTATATTGGATTATACGAATTCTATTCTGTGTAACTGTATACTGTAACTGTTTCGTTCAAACTTTAGTCTGTGCAAATTTGAAGGATTTGATTGCTACTGTTTTTCCTTATAGTTTACATGCTTCATATCAGAAAGTTCCATAAGTGATTTCACTATATTTGATATCTGGAATCTCACACGATCAACAATTGTGAGATTTAAAAAATGGAAATTGTGAAAGACATGTATGTGAATTAGGAGAATTAAAAATAGAAATTGGTTTGGGTGAAAAAATAAAATTTGGTAGTGAATCTGCTTCGTCGAATCAACATTTTTTATGTGAGACACGAAAAACTAAAGATAATATATTATGTTAAATTTAATATTTTTTTACTCCGAATTGATTTGAGCTGCAAAAAATTGATATAAGTTAAGTAGTTCAATGAATTGTTTACAATATATATATATATTTTGCTCATGGACTTGGATTTGCTGGCTTAGTTTGGCTCGGACCTACCCCAATTTAAAAATAAAAAATAAAAAATAAAAACCACCAACCCATATAGAGGAAAAATATTGGATATAATAGTGATACTATATCATTATGGGTAAAAGGCACTAATAATCCCTAAGGTTTAACACTTATTGCACTTTCGTCCCTAAACTTCTAATTTCGTCAATTTCGTCCTCAATGTTTACACATTGACCCACTTTGATCCTTATCCCTAACTTCCGTCCAAAAAACTAACGGAAAATGTCATGTGTCAAGCACATGAGGATATTAAAGGACATTTTTGATATTTTACAACTATTTATACATCCAAACACAATTATTCTTGGACCTAAACACCCCTTTCTTCTTCCTTTCTCTTCTCTCTCCTCACAGACGAATAAATTCTTTTGAGTTCTCTCTTCCTCACACACAGACATCTCTCTCTCTTTACTACATCTCCACCCCCAAAACCCAACACATCCCCTTCTTTCGTCTCTCGTTATTGCGTCTCCACCCCAAACCCAACACATCTCCCTCTCTGCTCTCTCATCTCTCCTCTCTCGTTACTGCGTCTCCACCCTCAAACCCAACACAAAAACCACAAATACACATTCACAACACAAACCCACAAATACATATGATAAACATGCCTTTCATTCGTGTCCCTAACATTCTAAATGGGGATCTTGCATATTCCTCTATTTCAAGCATATGGTCAGAAAAACTAATCAAGAGGCTGAAAAAACCTCAAAGTGTTGACCATCTTGGAAAAATTGCACCTGATATACAAGATCTCACTTTGAAGGCTACTCCATCACAAGAGGCCAAGATTTTGATGCAGCTAGCAATCAAGCAAAAGCTTCAGCCCTCATAAAATATGCCTCCACAAAGTGCACAACATCCTCAATTCCCAGTTGACCGACCCAATACGATAAATCCAAACTTTTCGCTACAAACAAATTTACCAAGGAAACTGCAACCTTCAAACAAACTTGGAAACCAAGCATCATCTGGAACTAACACTGACATGAATAACTCAGAACTTATACTGGCAGCAGATCAGTTAAGCCAGATTACATCTTGTGTGGGACAATGCAACGAAGACAAATTGGGTGTGAAGCCTATAAATCCACATAGCCTCATAAATGAGCTGGCATTCCTTGATCAGAACCATGGTTCATCACAGCGGTGGCGATCGATTCCAACAGTGGTGGGTGGTGGCGCTTTATTCCAGCGGTGGTGGATGGTGGAGCTCGATTCCAGCGGTGGTGGGTGGCAGAGCTCAATTCCAGCGGTGGTGGGTGGTGGCGCTTGATTCCAACGATGGTGGATGGTGCAGCTTGATTCCAGTTGTGGAGTCTTGCGCAGAGAGAAAGATGGAGTAGTCGCTGGCTGAAGAAGGAGAGGGATAGAGAGAGATGAGTTGAAGAAGAGAGAGATATGGGTTGGAGAAGAAAGAGGGCAATGACTAAAATGTCCAAAGTTTTAAGAGTATAATGACTAAAATGTCCCTAAATACCCTCATGTGCTTGGCACATGAAATTTTTCGTTAGTTTTTTGGACGGAAGTTAAGGGTAAGGATCAAAGTGGGTCAATGTGTAAACATTGAGGACGAAATTGACGAAATTAGAAGTTTATGGACGAAAGTACAATAAGTGTCAAACTTTAGAGACTATTGATCCTTTTTACCCTATCATTATTGTTATTATCACATGATATTATCATTTAATAAAAATAAAATAAATAAGTAGGTAAATCTCTCACCCTATAATAATCACCTGTCATATGATTTAATAATTCTTAGATTCACTTTATCTAATAAAGTGGTAGACCCAATATTTACCGCAGAGAGAGAGAGAGAGAGCTTACACCACAAAACGAGCGGTAGGTGGCGCGGTTCTATGTAGATCAACGTTTACCAAACACGACAACTACACACTTCTCACCAACCCCCTTTCTTCCCATAAAGCCTCTCTCTCTCTCTCTCTCTCTCTCAATTAGGCATATCTACTGCATATTTTTGAGGTCAGACGACGAAGAATGGCTTCGTCTCTCTACACCAAATCATTTATAGGGGCTGCATCTTTGGACGGACCCTCTCGTTTCGGATTTTTACAACCGTCGGAAATCCGGAAGCTCTCGTCTCCGGTTCTTCGAGTCTCCACTCTCCGATCACATCCCCAAAAACTTGGTGAGCTTCTGATTGTTCCTTATCTTTTATATTCTGTTCTAATCGTTATAGTTCTGTTTAATTTCCGAGATAATGTAGCAATAAACGAATTAGCAGTAGTTGTAGCTTGTGATCCGTAAATGTTTTGGGGCCTGTAGTGGAAAGAATCATTGCGACCAATTCATCTACACGCGCAGTGAACCATATGCAGAGATTATTGCGACAGGAATATTTACTATTGTTGAGAGTGGTGGTTTAGGCATCGTTCTCTCTTTCTGAACCCCACCCCCCCGCCCCCCCTTCTCCCCGGTTTGTGTGTAAATACCAATTTGATTCAGTATATTATGTTATTTTCACCATTACTAATTACCAATTTGTTTACCTTTCAATTTATGCTTGAATTTCACTTTCCATATTCAAGGTGTTAACTCCTGTGAAACATCATCTTTCTCGTCAGCTCTACTCAACAAAACATTTATTTTAACTAATTGGGATCAGCTACAGGAATCTAACTTGGTTCTCCAGCATTAGCAAAATTTATATTCACTTTATTTGTTCAGTTGTCATTATATATCCAAAAGGGGCGTGTTGTGTAATTTATAGTCTTGATCTAGGGGTTGGGAACTTTTTTTGTCAGTTTAGTACTTATTGTATTAATTTTGTCAATTTAGTCCCAAAAGTACTCAATTTGTGTTATTTTGGTCCCTACATAGACGAACCGTTAAGTTTTTGACGGAATGATTATGTGATACCGTTTAAAAAAATGACACGTGGTCACTTCTGTTAAAAAATTTAACGGATTGTCTGATTAGGGATCAAAGTGACACAGATTGAATACTTTAAGGACAAAATTGATACAATGAGAACTAAACTGACAAAAAATACGTAGTTTAGGGACCAAAAGTGCTATTAACCCTTTTTTTAATGCTGAACGCAACTACTCTGGCCTCATGTGAAAGATTAACTTGCCTTCTCCATCACTAGCAGAATTTCTCTTCACTTCATTTGATCTACTAGCATTATATCTCCAAATGGGAGTGTTTGTGCATCTTTTAGTGAAACTGATCTAGGGATAATAAAATTGTATATTCGTATGAATGCTGAATGCAACTACTCTGACCTAATTTTCTTTTCTGGCAATTAAATGTTTTGGAAGCTGTTACCAACATTGAGGGTCCACATCTGACATTGACTTTCACTTGAGAATTTATGCATGAAGCATTAAATCTTGTGTAAGTTGGGATCTGGTTAGAAATCTGGATGACTTCATACTCTCACTGATGTCTCAAGGTTCAGTCCATACTTTAAAGAGTTTGCTAGACAATATACATTTTCTATGTATTATTTGGAAAATCTGTCTCTTTTCGTGCATAACAAAATCTTTAAATGCTTCTACTTGCATTTCTAACTTAAATTGCTGTGATAAAATCTATATTTCAACTTCAAATTTTGACATATTCAAATTTAACAGAGATACAGGCTGTTGGGAGTACATATGGAACGTACTTTCGGGTTACGACATATGGAGAATCTCATGGTGGTGGTGTTGGTTGTGTGATTGATGGATGTCCCCCTCGACTTCCCCTATCAGAAGCTGATATGCAACTTGACCTTGATAGAAGGTATTCCATAATTGGTTTTTGCGTTTTCATTTGAGCATAGAGATGGTATTTTATTTAAGACTGTCTATGCTTCCTTGGTAAGATTCATCTAGAATATGCTGTTAACATTTTGAAACAAGTAGTTGGGGGCAAGATCTCTCTCTTGCCACACGTTGGCGTAGTATACTTGCAACTAAAGGAGTGTGTCTTAGATAGATGTTGAGTTCTAATTGGTTCTTATGCAAAATATTCTTGATGGAGTGACAAGTAAAGTTGTTGTATCTAGGAGGCCCGGACAGAGCCGAATTACTACACCTAGAAAAGAGACTGACACATGCCAAATATATTCGGGTGTTGCTGAAGGTAACATTTTGGTGTGATATTTCTCTTCATCATTCTTCATTTTTCGAGTGTTTCTGAAACTGAAAACCGGTGCTTGATGCTCTTGTGGAAATGGACTGACGTGCATTGATTGTAGGGGTGACTACTGGATCTCCAATCATGGTAAAAGTGCCCAACACAGATCAGAGGGGACACGTGAGTATCTAATTCTATGTTTTTATATGATGTTGGATTTGAATTGGAAGTCTTAAATTAGGGAGATCACTGTTTTGGGAAGCAATAACAGATTTGCTCTTCTTGGACATTCTGTATACATGTGTACACCAATTAGGACCAGCTTTTAAGAGTTGGGCATCTATTGGTGATGGCATCCTCTCGTAGTGTCTCCATTCAAGGCGTTGAAACTGGGCCTTCATATTGTGGATGAAATGGAAACGCTTTGCTTCCACAATATTTGCAAGTGTGCTTATAATGTTTGATGAGTGAGATACTGTCGCATGTAGGAAGCAACTATTTGTGGAAATGCCAATATTTTTGGGGTTTTGATAAAAAATTATTGTTACAAGTGCTTTGCTGTTGTTAAAATGCTCGTAAGGTTAACATTCATATCATTGGATTTCCAGGATTATAGTGAGATGTCACTAGCTTACAGGCCTTCTCATGCAGATGCCACTTATGACTTTAAATATGGTGTGAGATCAGTACAGGTAACCTTTTTTAGAGTCATGCTATTATGATAGCACTGCATGGAATCTGGATCCATCTTTATGCTAATTGCGAACTAAATGCTGGTTATGTCATGCTATCGACTGAATGTAGGGTGGTGGTAGATCTTCTGCTAGGGAAACAATCGGCAGAGTTGCAGCTGGAGCTGTTGCTAAGAAAATTCTCAAGCAGTTTTCAGGAACTGAGGTGCGTCATTTGGCTGTGGGATGGTGGTTGAGCCTTATTAAATGTTGTGCTCAGGTGTTGCATGCCCATGAGTAGACTAGCAATATTTATCTTCACACACAGAATTGTTTCTTCATTGGGATGTGGCTGCCCCTTTTCAATTTTTTATTTAAAACTTTGGAATAGAAAGAGAAGAATTCAAGAGAAAACTAAGTGAGGTGTAGGAAAAATATTAACCCTACCTCATTCTCAATTCATATATTAGTTATCATGATAAACTAGAAAAGACTAATACACCCATAAGGAGTATGCTTATTTCAATAATAAATAAATCATACTGCTTAATACTCCCCCTCAAGATGAAGTATATATATCATATAATCCAAGCGTAAAACAAATTCCTGTAAGACTATTCCAACTTAATGCCTTGGTGAACATATCTACAAGTTGATCTTTAGATTTCACAAAATGCTGTAGAAATGTTCCCACTAAGTTTCTGATCCCGAACAAAGTGACAATCAACTTCGATATGTTTCGTCCTCTCATGAAACACTGAGTTAGCATCTATGTGAAGTGCTGCTTGATTATCACAAAACAATTGAACAACTCTCTGAACTTGAAAGCCAATCTCCTGTATAAAGTGTTGTAATCATGTTAACTCCCTAGCAGTGTGACCTATACTTAGCTTTTGCACTGGATCGTGCTATCACAGTTTGTTTCTTACTCTTCTACGAAACCAAAATTACCCCCCAAGAAAGTACAATACCCAGTAGTCGACATTCGATCAGAGAGAGATCCAGCCCAATCAGCATGTGTACAAACTTCAAATCTAACATGTCCATTTGATCGATACAACAATCCAAGTTCAAGAGCCCACTTCAAATATCGGAGATTATGAGTAACAACATCACAATGTGGAACTCTAGGTGCTCCCATGAACTGACTCAGAACACTCGTATGTAATATCTGGCCGAGTAATACTGAGATAATTCAACTTCCCAACTAACGAACGATACCTGCCTGGATTTTCAAATAGCGCACCATTATCCACCAAAAGTTTCTGATTTGGATCTATAGGAACATCAGCTGATCTGCTACCAAGTAAACTTGTTTCTTCTAGCATATCAAATACATATTTTTTCTAAGACAAGCTAATACCCTGCCTTGATCTATCTACTTCGATACCTAAAAAATACCTAAGTTGACCTAAATCTTTAGTATGAAACCGATGTTGTAGAAAGACTTTTAGGTTTGCAATATCCTCAAAATCATTCCTAATAATCACAATATCATCTACATAAACAACAAGTATAATATAACATGAGCCAGTATGTCGATAGAATACAAAGTAATCTGTCTGATATCTGGAGAGACCAAACTCCAACATTGTTTCTGAATACTTATTAAACCACGCTCTCGGTGACTGTTTCAGATCATACGAAAATTTCTTTGATCGACTTACACTACCACGATACTCTCCCTGAGCAACAAATCCCAGTGGTTATTCCCAGTGTTATCTAATGCGTAAAGTGAACCGAAGTGAATAAGTCCCTTGAGGCCTAGGCGAGAGACGAAGTAAGCGCTTCATCGAAGTAAAACAAGCAAATATTTTAGTTTAATTACTTCTAAATATCCAAGTTCTAACTTTTACAAATACTAAATATTTAAATACAACCAAAACCATAAACATTTAAATTCAAACAAATACTAATAATATCTCAATATCGACATTTATTAAATAGATTAATCACAATATCGACTAAATAATGTAATTCAATGATTAATCATCTAACCAAATAAATCAAATAGGAGCAATCTAACAGCATAATCAAACACAACATAACAAAGCAACTGAATCAAACAGGAATAGTCTAAAAACAAACATAACATGATCAATCTAAGCAACAAGTGTAAAAAACCAGCATAACAAATCAGAAAACCATCATAACAAAGTAGAAAATCAGTCTAAGCATAACTGCACAAGTGCATAACACAACATAACAAAGCAGAAAACTAGCAGAAACAGAACATAACAGAAACATAGGGGGAGGTTCTAGCAGAACCAGAAATAGTTTCAGCATCACAACAAAAAAAAGAAGAAAACAGAAATAGAGTAGAAGAGGAGGAGGAGGTTCCATTAGAATTAGCATCACAACAAATGAGTTCCAGAAATCAGAAGAAGCGGGGAATAAGTAGAAGAAAAGAAGAATTAGATAATCAGAAAAAAAAAGAAACAAATTAGAAAAGGAGGAGGAGGTTCCAGCAAAATCATAAAATCAGAAGAAAAAGGGAAGAAGAGGAGAATCAGAAGGAGGAGGAGAGAATAAGAATCAGAGGACATACATTTGATGTTTGTATCAGTCTGATGCAAGGCCAGGAGTAGTTTGCTACAGTGTGCTTCGTTGGTGAGTGTCGTAAGCCACTTTTTCCTGGTTAGTTTGATGCAAGATCAGACGAAGAAGAGAATAGTCATACCTTCTTGTGAGCGATGGTAGTGGCTTCCCGTTGGTTGCTCAAATCAATTTGGTGATTAGGGTTAGTTTATATAGTTTACAATATAAATATTGTTGACATATCTAATTTTTGATTCAATTGCATCAATTCAATGCCCAGTAACAGTTTAAGATAAAATTAAAAAAGTTCATTCAGGCAATCGCTTCTTTGATTTTTTTCGCTTCTTTGATTCTTTGCCTATTCTCGCTTTTCCTTTGCCTTCCCAACAATTGTTTAGCCTGTCATGTTCAAGGCGACATAGAGTCGCCTTGCTTTGCTTCTCGCCTAGACACGACTTTCATAACACTGGTTGCTCCATATAAACCTTCTCTGTCAAGTCACTATACAAAAAAAACATTCTTAACATCTAACTGAAATCAAGGCCAATTAAGGTTAGCAGCCAAAGAAATCAACACTCGAATAGAGAAAATCTTAGCAACAGGGAAAAAGTCTCATCATAGTCAATGCCATAGATTTAAATAAAGCCCTTGGCAACAATGCAGGCTTTGAGGCGTTAAACCGTTCCATTAGGATGAAATTTAAAAGTATAAACCCATCGAAAACCAACAGGGTGTTTACCACGAGGTAAAAGAACAAGATCCGAAGTCCCATCATGTGATGTAAGACATCTATCTTCATCTCCATAGCGGTCCTCCAACTGGGATCAGATAATGCTTCCTATAAGGTCTTAGGAACCGAGATAATAGATAGTTGAGATATAAAACAAGAGAAAGTAGGAGAAAAAAATTACTAAGAGGATGTATAGAAATACAAGATTGGGTAGTCTGAGACAACGGGAAACTCGGATCAGAAGACAACGAAGAAGGGCATAGCAGTAGGGCTACAAAAGATGGTGGAGGAGGTGATAAGGATGAAAAACTAATAAATGGGACTGAAAGAGGGAGGGGAAGGTGGTGATGGAGTGATCCCAAAGTCGAGGTCAAGAGGAGATGTGGGTGTTGAGAAATATGATGTGGACTCGTAAAACGTGACATCGACACTGGTAAAGTAGTAGCGAAGCACAGGACTATAACATCGATATCCTTTTTGAGTATGTGAATAGTCAAGGAACACACTTTATGGCACGTGTATCAAATTTATCAAAACCAGTACCCAAATTGTGAATATATCAAATGCATCCAAATACCTTAGGAGGTACATGACATAAGGGAGAGTGTGGTAAAAGAACAGAATTTGGAGATTGACCATGTAACATAGATGAAGGCATACGATTGATAAGATGGCAATCAGTAAGAACAATATGACTCCAAAAATGTTTAGGAACATTCATATGAAAAAGAAGTGCACGTGTTACTTTCAACAAATGACGATTTTTACGTTCTGCCACCCCATTTTGTTGTGGGGTACGAACACAAGAAGTTTGATGAACAATGTCCTTTTTACTAAGATAAGTATGAAAAGGTATGAGGAATACTCTTTAGCATTCGAATTCGACAACTAAATTGAGTTTTGATTTCTTTACAACAAATATAGAGGATGAAAAACAATTCAGAGCGAACTTTCATAAAAAATAACCTTGTCATGCGAGAATAATCGTCCACAAATGTCACAAAATATGAAAATTTGTTGGAAGAAATATTATTTAATGGATCCCATACATTAGAATGAATGAATTCAAAGGGACTAATAACACGATTATTGATCCATGGCTGAAAAGACGCATGATGCTTACTAAACTGACAAGTTTCACAAAATAGGGAGGGCACAAAATTGAGACTAGGAACTTAACGCTTTAACACCGAAAGAAATGGGTGACCAAGACACAATGCCACTGAAACGGAGATAGTGATCATTGAAAAGCTTTGGGAGATGCTTCATGCCCCATTCTTATCATCCTTTTCGTCTTTAGATCCTGAAACACACAAAATGAAGAATAAAAAGTAATAGAACAATTAAGAGACTAAGTATTCTTGCTAATTGATATCAAACTAAAAGGAAATTGAGGAACAAATAGAACAGAGGATAAACATATAGTAGGGCTCAGTTGAGTGTGGCCGATGCCAGACGAACCAGTCACGTGATCAGATGCGTGAGAGTCTATAATCCATGAATTGCTTGTGGAAGACATTAACCATGTAGAAGCAGTACCTGATCGGACAAAAATAGTAGTACAGAAAGAGGGAATTGCGTGTCGCTGAGATAGGAGTAGAGCATTTTCATCACGTGATATAGTGATCCACTCAGTAGCAACAGGTTGAGACATTTCAACAAAAAAGGGGAATCAATAACTTCAAACTTGCAAGAGCCAAACTGAAGAACCAATAAACCAAGCTGCACTATCAAGAAATTAACCGTAAAGGACTGAACCAGGGCCAAACGGGCAGATCCGGAAGGAAACAACCTTAATGTTTGTGGCTGAACTAGATTGTAGAGGCTTGAATCAGTGGAAAGTACTGATGAAAAGGTCTGAATTGGGCAGTAGACAACCCCCAGATGCTAAATGAATGCTTAATCAAGGCTGCTCCAGAGAAAAGATGAAGAGAAAACCGTTAAACTGGACCAAAAACTGACCTGGGAGAATTTTGAAAGTGAACTGGATCAATAACTGGGTTGACCAGCTACCCACCTGAACCAAATAAGGCTTAACTAGTGCGGAATCAAGTTGAGTGAGCTGACCCGGTGCGGAATCAAGCTAAGTGGGTTGAACAGGAGACAAACTGAACCGGATACAACTTCGATTGGACGTCGATCACGACAAACTAAACGATAATAACACTCCGATTGCTATTAACAACAGGAAAACTTCAACCAATCCTCAATCGCATAGTGTCCAAGCACACTTTGATTCCGATGACAACGCACAACCATTCAACTACAACCACAAAATAATCTCAACCCTTCACAAGCTTCAATGATAGCACAATCTTAGTGTCACAATTAAATCATCAGATGAAGAATACAGTGTCGGCACCGACTTCATGACTAGTGTTCATCAAGGTCAAGATAGTCATTTTTTTTTGGGGGGGGGGGGGGGTGCCTAATGGAACCACATAGCCAATGAACAAAAGAAACAGAGACCAATAGAGTTCCAAAAAAAAGAGAGGAAAGGAAGGTAGGGAGGGCAGAAAGAAGAACATAAAATTAAAGAAAGGGGCCAAGAAAGTTACCAGATACAATCCATAAGGATCGTCTCTGATACCATGTAAAGTTTGGAATAGAAAGAGAAGAATTCAAGAGAAAACTAAGTGAGATTTAGGAAAAACATTAACCCTATCTCACACTCTCAATTCATATATATAGTTATCATGATAAACTTGAAAAGACTAATATACCCATAAGTATACAATAATAAATAAATCATACTACTTAACATGTTAGTTATTGGAGGAAAATTGTAGAGGAGTTTGCATAATCAGTTATAAAATCTTCACCTAATCTTGCAGTTTACACACCTTTCATTGCCCCTATGGGTGGAATTGTAAAGTTTGAATTAGCTTACTTATCATGCTGGTTACTTGGTTCTCCCAGTTGAATGAATAATTAGATGGGACCTACAAGTTTTCACTGGCTTCTCTTTTACAAAAGGTTTTGCTTTCACGCGCCTATCAGGTGAAAAGAGTTTAGAAACCTCTTTATCAGGCATGCCTGTTGTCAGATCCGAGCTAGTGTGGTCACAACTAATTATCACTGTATACCTTTCATGGCTGTTGCCTGTTATAATCAGGAATTATTGTACAGACAAAAGTTATATCTATAAAGATATTTGGCTGGATCTTATGAATTATTATCATTCTACATAGAAATGTTTGTAATGTCTCAGGTTATTGCTTATGTCTCTCAAGCCCACAAGGTTGTACTTCCAGATAATTTGGTTGATCATGAGACTCTGACCCTTGATGAGGTATTATCATTGATATTGTTCTATTTTATTTATCTGCTTTTTTTTTTTTTTTTTTTTTTTCTTTTCCCTTTTCACTTATGTGTTTTTTTTTGGGTGAAGGTGGTGGTGGTGGTGGTGGTGGTGGTGATTGTATATAGTTCGACCAAATAGGCAATGCAGGCATTGTAGGATCAATTCTTAAAATGATGTCACATGACTTTCTATGAAATACCCTGGCATGTTGTTGAAATTGGTTAACCTCCAAAGCATATGAGAGCATTTCTTTCTAAAAGCATTTTATAGGGGAACAGTAGAAGAAACAAAAAGTTTACGAGTGAAGGCTCAAAACTTTTTATTTTTAAAGGCTCAATTTATCATGTGGTGTAATAGAAATTTTATCGAAGCCACTTGGGAGATGTTATAGTCTTTTCAGTTTGTCTAGTAATATTTTCTACCAATGCCTTAGAAGGCTTTCCCGGGCCTCGTAAGTAGAGCTGCCTCGTAAAGTTGCTCTTTTAGATGCATTCCTACCAACAGCTGGCCAGTTATGTGAGGCATGCTGTAAATGCTGCCGTCCAACATCTAAATGGAGAACTGTTTACGAAATAGTCTAGAAATTATGCTCGAAAAGTTTGGAACAATGCATTTTGTGGATGCTAGGGAGAATAGCTTTACATAATCATGTTTTGTGGGCTTTTCGATTATAGTCATGTTTGTATGAACTCATTAATTAGTGAGTAATTATGGATTACCTCCATGTGGTTTGTCCCGATGACTCATTACCAACATAAGATTTGGAAACCTACTCATAACCCTAATGGTTTTGAACCAAACTAAAACCGTCAATTTTTCATCCAAATTAATGGGAAGTGTCAAATTTACTCAATTCACCCTCTTATCTAAACACCCTTCATTCTTAATTCGGATGAGAGAAATCCTTATTCCATAATTGAACAGAGTTATATTTGTAACCAAACGGTATTTGCTTCCTGCTTCCCCACTTCTATTTCTCTTTCTTCACTGTCCCAATCAGTTACACACATCACACACATAGAGCATGCACACGAAAACACAAACATGTGCATATATATGTTTTTGTGCAATGTTTGTGTGTACATGTATATGCGTATACCCACACAAACTGAGTCGCACATACACCTCACTGGCGGTAATTGGTTGCATGACTTTGGACTCTATGCTTGCTTCATGATTTATATGAGATAGAGCTTAGAACCAATCATTAAGGAATCATGAATTCAAGTTGTTGTACTTGTCTTTCAAAGTCCAAACAAACCCACTCACAAAGCTCTCACGGGAACACACAGCAATCATGTGCATCAGGAACAACTTGGATGCTGGGATGTAGTTGCATGGAGAAGGGTTGGATGGAGGATGCTAATGCCGGAGGGCTGGGGAAGAGGGGGCTGACGGAGGAAGCAGAGCTGCTCTCTCTCTCTCTCTCTCTCTCTCATATTCTTCCTCTAATGGGTTTACCACTTAGACGAAAACACAGTGAGTTTGATGGATTCGAGCAGTAGTCCTCTAGGAGAGAGTCTCTGGATGGTGAATATGATGCGGGTAATGCTCAGGTTAATATTGAACAGTAGGATTAAATACGGAGTATCGCGCATCTATGAACAATAATTTGGTCTTTAGAAGTTATTTTGGTGCAAAACTATGGGAAGTTATGTGTAGGTTTTTTTGAGTATAAGAAAGAAATTGACCAAACCACTGGAATATAATATAATTTTCCTTAATAACAATGTCCAAATACCGCCTCTTCTCAGAATGTAAGAACTAGGGCCGAGGTGGAAAGTTCAATGTGATATCTTGTGTTTTTCTTAGATTGGGATAGGACCATATTAATGTGTCCTCTTAATCCTGGCATGTAAATTTTTTCCAAATTCATCTTAGGAGTTCAAAATCATTTGTTGTTTTCTTTTCCTTGTCTTTTATTTGATTGTTTGACTGCCCATTAACCCAGTCAAAATATTTTTCTCGTATAAATTGTTTCCAGATAGAGAGTAATATTGTTAGGTGCCCGAATCCCGAATATGCGGAAAAAATGATTGCAGCCATTGATACTGTACGAGTGAGAGGGGATTCTGTTGGTGGTGTTGTCACATGCATTGTGAGAAACGTCCCACGAGTAAGATCTCTCTCTCTCTCTCTCTCTCGTGTTTGTGTGTGTAGTCAACAATGCAAGTGTTTTTTTGTGGTGCCAACTTAAAGTTGATGCATCAGTTCTGAATACTTCAATACGGATAGCAACAGGTGCCTGAAAATTTTATTGTTGTATGTTAGGGGCTTGGTTCTCCGGTCTTTGATAAACTTGAAGCTGAGCTGGCTAAAGCTGCTATGTCATTACCCGCGACAAAGGGTTTTGAGTTTGGTAGCGGGTTTGCTGGTATTGAAGCATATTTGTACTGTTCATAATAATCTCTGAATAAAGTTGGGTAATCAGAGGGCAATAACATATAATGCTCTCCAGAATGAGAAACCTCTCTTACATTCATGGCATGGCTATTTGTAATCCATGCAGGGACATTTATGACTGGGAGTGAGCATAATGATGAGTTCTTTATGGATGAACAGGGCCGAATCAGAACAAAAACAAACCGGTCTGGTGGTATACAGGTATTTGCTTTGAGGTTTAATCATCTGGGCAAGTACTTGAGCGTTCAGATTTTCTTCATTGAAATTGGCACAAGACTGGCTTATGACATCCTTTGTTGGTGAACAGGGTGGAATATCCAACGGAGAAATCATAAATATGCGAATAGCTTTTAAGCCAACATCTACTATTGGAGTAAGTTCTCTATATCCATCTCTCTCTAATACTTGCGTATAAATAATCAGCCACCAGTCAATGTGCATTGCATGGCTGCATCTTTATGCATGCGCTGGTTCGAATTTCCATGTTCAGAGAATCGAACCAATGTGGAGTACTGGTAACTGTTGCAAAACATTTCTTTTGCCACTTCAAGTACTTAAGTCACATGTTGCAGCCTGTTTGAAGAACCAATATCAAACTTCTACATTGCTTTGGTTTTATGGTTTCTCCTATGTAAAATCATAATCATTTGCGAAACTTGGTGCATGTTCATCTTCCTCTTGTATGTCATTTGCAAAAACATGTCATCTTGGTTAATTTTGAAATATCAGAAGTTTGAAAGTTTTATGGATCAAGATTCTGTATATATGTTTTGGTTTGAATTGAAGCTCTTTCTGACAAGTTCTTTTGATTTACTTATATAAACTATCATGTTATATGGTTATTCTGATGCTCATGCAGAAGAAGCAGAATACAGTGACTAGAGATAAACATGAGACAGAGCTTATAGCCCGGGGTCGCCATGATCCTTGTGTTGTCCCTAGAGGTTTGTATCTGATCTGCTATCCTGTCATTCCTCTATTTGAATGCTATCATTTCTTTTTTTTTTCCTTTCGAATTCTCCTCTCTTTTCTATTTTTGTGTGATTATATTATCCAGAATTGATCAAACCATTGGAGAACTCTGCATTAAGGAAGCATAGAATAATTAACACACACATCTCCAATAAGACAGATTACGTGTAATGAAATATGTTATTTGTTGTTGGTGGTGATGCTGCAGCGGTTCCAATGGTGGAAGCTGCGGTTGCCCTGGTGCTCGTGGATCAATTAATGGCACAATATGCACAATGTGAGCTGTTTCCTATGAATCCAGAATTCCAGGAACCCATGGAACTACCAAGACTCAAGTCGGTTAGCAGTCCCCTTTGAAAGCTGCAAATGTGGCGTCTACATTTTCTCTATTATCCTTTCGCAACTACCCTTCAATATTAGATCGAAGCGTGAAATTATTCTTCATCTGTTCCATTCCTGCAAGAATCCAGTTTGGCAATCAATCTCCTATGAAAGTTGCAAAGTTACAATTACATCCTCTTTATTACTTTCTCTGTTACTTTTCCCATTAGTTCTGTACTTGACATCAAGGAGAAGTCCCTACTACTAATGAGTGTTTTTGTGGATCAATATTTTATGACTCTTGTAAGAAACTGTTTCTGCTGTTTATTATTTGTCGGTTTCAACCATTGCTTTTCCCTGATTGTACACAGAAATTGCTTTACATGTAATAAATAAATCAACGAAGTAATTGTATTTTCATCTTTAGTTTGTGTCTAGAATTTGTACAATGATTTTGCATTGTCAGAAATTTTAAGGTAGTGAAGCATGCAAGTCTAACCACTATTAGGATCCATTGTCAATTATGTCAATATATTAAATTTCATTGATATCAACCTCTCGTGGAAGAGAATATTCATTACAACGGTAATATCATGTGTAAATGATAACGTGGTGAAATCAAAACAAAGTTAACCGACTTTGCTAATATTTTATTATTATTAGTTAGTAATATCACGTTAACATTGTTGACATAGTATCTTCGTTGAATTCAATATTTACTCCCCTCGAGGGGGTTGCGTTGAGGACTCAAGCCTATAAAAAAAATATAAGCAATGCCATATAAACTTTATTTGGAGATCAAATTCAATGTAGTTATTAGATTAATTGTGAGTTCTTATATTAGAGAGGTCTACTCTCAATTTAACAATCGTAATTGATTAGGTCCCAAATTAAGTTTAATCTTTCTTGGTGGTTCTATTTTTACTATTAGACACCAATGTATTTATATAATAAAACATCTAGTAATTTGAATTTTTATCCCCTATATATTTTTCTCTCCCAAAACATCATATTGTCCATTTTTATCATATGTTCAATCATTTAATATTTGATTAATTTATACTTTAACATAATTTTTATTTAAAATATTATTCATTCACGATAGTATACACATGTTGATAAAATTTTGTCGGATTAGGTATTTTGAGAAAATTATCGATATTTTTAAGAAAATAATAGGTAAAAATAAATTTTAAATAATGTAATTAAAGAAATGAAAGAAAGAAACATTGTTATTTAATATAATGAAATCGATTTTTTGTTCGCTCAAAATTTTATGTTCTATCCTACTTTTAAAAAGGCGTTATGCCCACTTATACCATATTTCAAGTCAATGTCTTTTTAGAGTTGTGACTTTTTTAGCTCACCATCTACCTAAGCCAACACGTAATTCTATAATATCCGAATAAACCATTTGTGGAAGGAATTTTTTTTTTTTGGAAGAGTGTCAATTAAGTCATGTTTTGTCATATTCAAATATTATTATGTCCCAATGACTCAATTCCTAACAAAACACATCAAAACCAATTTGATACCCCTAAATTTGTGTCACAAGGATAAATCTATATAATAAATACAAGGGATTTTAAATCCAAAAGATATAAAAAATAATTTTTATTTTTTACGGTTTAGATTTATCCAAAATTTTCAAAATTTAATATACGAAAAATCTCATTTTACCCCCTAAAAGATACAAAATTTATCTGTTTGCCCCTCAAATGATTAATTTTTTTACATTGTCTCCTCAAAAAAATAAAAACATTGCAATGTGGTTTATGGATTTATTTTGGTTCTGTTGTCTGACTCTATTGTGCCAAATCAACCAATCGAGGATCACAAAATAGACGGACAGCCAAATGAAAAATAAGCTGGGGGACCACATTGTAACATTATTATTTTTTTGAATGGACAATATAAAAAAATTAATCATTCGTAGGACAAATTGAAAATTTTTGCATTTTTCAAGAGCAAAATGAGATTTACCCTTTAATCTAATGACTAATATTAAATTGGGTTAAATGCAAAAAACTCCCATATACTTATAGTTATTTGCACGTAACCCCCTGCTAGTTTTAACAGTTGTACTCAATCTCCCTCAACTTAAAAATAAAGTGCAAAAGTGAATGGACGTTATGAATTACACGCTAAAAAATGTACGTGAAGATAAAATGTGTCAAAATTATAACGTATAATTCTTAAAATACCCTCAAAGACCCTGCCTACTCTCACCAACCCAACCATCTCTCTGTTCCTCCCTCTCTCTCTCTACGGACCTTCTCTCCCTTCCCCAACAAAATCCATCACCTGCAACACCCCCACCCAGGGGCGGAGTTAAATTTTTTTTTAGGGTGGACACATTAGTATTTTTTAATTTTTTTTAATAGATCGTAAAAGTTCATAAATTTATATTTAATACTCTTTAAACATAGAAGATTAAAAATCGATATACTCATAAACAAAAAAATAATAATTAAAACTTCTTATCGAGAATGCGACTAATTATTATTACTTACTATTGACCCTGATATGCTTTTATTATTTGAAAGTGTTACAAATTAATTTTATCAATAATATTTCTTATATATATAAAATCGCGGTAACAATTTTTCATTTATGATCCTATAGTTTACTATATAACGACACACATTTTTATATAATAATGAAATAACCCTATAATTTAAAAAAATTATAAAATAATATCAATATGTTCAAAACATATTCGGACATGTTTAAAAGTTAACAATTATATTAATTGTACATAATTTGAGATTTAATTAATGGAGACCCAATGATTTGTGACAATTTGACAGACAGTATGAGTCTATTTAAATCAATATTACCAAAACACAATATTTGGGTTGACACAATTAAATATGGTGGGCCAAAAATTTTATTTTTTTAATAGGTTTGGATGAATTGTGATAGGTCAAATATTTGATTTTTTAATAAATTTGAGTAGATAGTGATGAGCTCAAATTTTTTTGTTTTAAATGGGCTTAATTTTTTAATTCTTTTGAGTAGATAATATGGGTCTAACATTTTTATCTTGGATTTGGGGTTGACACAAATAATATATTATACAAATATATAATATATATACATAACTAATTAAAAAAAAATAAAAATTGAGGGGGGTCACTTGCCCACCCTGGCCCTGCCTCCCTCCGCCCCTGCCCCCACCCCGGCCCACTTCTGTCGCACCTCCCCCACGCCAGCCCACCCCTTACAACTTTCTCTTCCTCACCGAAACCCACCCACTGAAAAGTTGGGGGAGTTTTAGAGAGAGAGAGCTCAGAAACTCCAACCCACCACCACCTCAAAGCCTTTTCTTCACAACCACAACCGCCACCATATTTCTCTCTCATTGACTCCTTCTTACTCCCTCTCATTCAGGCGTTTTAAACTTATTCTTGAGGTACACATAAAATCGTTTGCATATTTGTTGTCTTTTGTGTTTTGATAGATGGGTATGTGAATTTTGTTGTGGATTCTGTTGAATTGAGTTTCAGAGAGAGAGAGAGAGAGATACGAGATGAGATGGTTGGGGTGGGGTGGGGGAGTTTCAGCGGGGTGGGAGTGTTGCAGGGGGTAGGTGTCGCTGAGGGAATGAGAGTTGCAGGGTTTGGGTTTTAGTGGGAGAGAGAGAGAGAGAGATGGTTGGGGTGGGGGAGTTTCAGCAGGGTGGGGGAGTTTTAGTGGGTGAGAGAGAGAGAGAGATGGTTGGGGGTGGGGGAGTTTCAGCAGGGTGGGGGAGTTTTAGTGGGTGGGTTTCGGTGAGGAGCAGGGACGGCTTAAAAGTGTTATTAAAAAGGCTTGGGTTTTAGGTTCAATTTTTAAAAAAATGTTTCAAATTTTTAGATATAATAAATAGTCAATATAAAAAAATTAAATCTATAAATATTTTAAACCTTACAAAAAGGTCTTATAAAAACAAGGAAGGCTCCATAATTTATAGGTGTACAATAATAATTCAAACAAAAAATTTAAATCCATACTCAAACAAAATATTTTAATTTAAGTAGATTAGACCTATTAATTCAGCCGTAAAATTAAAATGACCTAAAATTTATTTTTTTTAAATAAAGAAAAAAACTAAAAGTAAAACTAAAACTACTAAAAAATATAGTTTTAACCCTAAAAAAAATCAAGTTTAAACTTACCATTATAATTTTTCAATTATTTTTTTTGTCTCTTACCATCAAGGTCAAATATGGAAATAAAAACCTGAATATAAAAATTTAATTAATATTTTTGTATTTAAAAAAATTTAAAATTTAAAATTAAAATAATTATATATATTTAAAATAAAAGGCCTCGGGTTGCCCATGGTGAGGAAGGGAGATAAGGTTTATAGAGAGAGAGGAGTGCTTGAGGTAGAAGAAGGTTTGGATTGTTTAATTTAGGTGTCTTTGTATGCATATAATATTACAACAATCATGAATGTGAGGTGGGGGAGTTCAAGTGAGGAAGGGAGAAAGGGTTTGTAAAGAGAGAGAGAAGGACAAGTGTAAAGAGAGAGAAGGAAAAGTATAAAGAGAGAAGGGCTTGAAGTAGAAGAAAGGTGTTTGAATAAAAATTAAATGACTACATGAGAGTATTTTGATATTTTTACAAACTAGTTGGTACACACGCGCGTTGCGCGTGAACCATCTTAAATTATAGTTCATGTGTAACATATCAAGATAATATTATAATCCATCACAAAATAGAAAAAATATAAAAAAAAATGGAAAAAATGCCAAAAAATAACCTTATAATGCCACAAAAGCTTGGAAAATTTCCAATGAATGGTATAACTATTGATCAATCCAGGTAGAAGATCCACATTCACATTTGTTCAATCCACATTGCATGCAACCAACATATCCAAATTCTCATTCTTTCATTCTTTTAAGAAGAAAAAAGACAAAATTATAAAAAATGAAAAACTCCTTGCTCATAACATAATGACCTATTGAAATAGAAGGTGCAATAGCAATTCAGAGTTCAAATGTCTCTTACCATTATTTTTTGAGTTTTTTTTTCCAAACCTCAATCCTTTTTGCTAGACACCAAACAAAAAATAGGAAATACAAAATAGAAGACCAGGGGAGCATAACAATAGTTAACTGTGAACAACATACAAAGGACCTTCGTGGGAAGATTGGTCACTGGTTGAGTTCATGATTTGTAGCTACCTTTAACTACCAAACCCAAAATAGTAAAAAGCGAAAGAATTCAAATTCCTTAACCCAAAAGGAAAATTCCCACTTAAAGAAACTCATAAAATCAAATAACAATTTTTGCAACAGAAAACACTCTTTTGTTCCATGTGACCTCACTGAAAATATAATACTCTCTCGCTCTCTCTCTGAAACTTTCAACAATATATATAAATTCTGCGCATCTTGTAAGTAGTATCTATGACAAGATTTTCAACTACTTATTGACCTAAATAAGGTTGTCAACCAATACAGATTAGCCTGATATATTATTTCAAATTCGGTATAGCATATGAATCTAATTCACTTGCCCTCCACTCTCTTCATGCGACACTCCAATAGAAGGCAATAACAATTTCCTTTAGTTCTCAAGAAATCCAGTTTAGGGATTGACAAACGACCTGCAAAAAAGCATTTAGAAACTATATCAGTCCATCATGTGGCTAAAACAACAGAGTTAACAGGAGAAAGTTAAGCAACTGTAGGATGCAACTTTCACAATATACACAAATATAGCAAACATGGAAGGATCCCATAACTTCACATAAGAAATTGAGGTATATCACACAGTCAAAATTAAAAATATGTGCATGACAAAAGAAAGCATGGTATTAAACGAACACATGGAAATGTTAGATGTACATCTCAGTGATTTGTTAGTTTTAACCTAATTGACCAGTTTGAGTAACATTGCTTGAAGAATTTATTTACTTAACACTTCGTCATCATTAAACACAAAGAAACATATTGGAGAACAAAGCCAGTAAACAGTCACTATGAGCTACAAACGATTTTCCAATTATGTTGGAGAACTAATATAGAAATGTCAAGAAAATCATTGGTAACCACAACCCATAAAGATACCAAAAACTTCAAATATTACTTCTCATAAGAATACCTTCATTCAGAAGCATATTGCTTTAAAAATTTTAGCTTCTTAAACATTGGACTGGACAATTACTATCCAACCTTCCATGCAAAAGTTGGTGAACATGAATATAAACAAAGAAGGCTTATCCAAAACTCTCAATGCGCGAGCGAAATCAATCCCTTCACTCTCAATACATATCCATTTCCACTAAGGGCACTGTCAGCAAACATGAATATAAACAGAAATCCACACACATATATAAACACACATACCCCAAAATTCATCTATATCCATAACAAAAGCAAATGGTAAAACTGAGCAGGCTTCATTACAAGAAAATAGTCAAACATAACCATTTAACCTAACAAACAATATTGAAACGATACTTACAGCGGATGAAAAACTTGAAAAAAAAATGCAAGACCCAGCTGGTTAATTATGTATGGTCCTATCAAAACACCTTTAAGAGACGGGTTAGAGAGATACCTTGAGGGCAACAAAAACACGATTGCCGGTAGTTGAACGTACAAGGCCAACATCCAGGAGAGCTCGGGAAGGCCTCCTACTTTCAGTTGGTTCAACAGAGAAATCCTCCCCAGTAGCCTAGAAGGATAAGTGATTCACGTGAATGAATTGATCCACCACAACATAGTAAAAATTAAAATGCACCTATTAACCCAAGGAATGCCATTTACCTCAACATTTCCCTGATACTCCTCATCCATCTCAAGCATTTTCAGCACACGGCGAGCCAAGAGAAGTCCAGTACATTAGTACTTTCATATCCATTTATAGGATCTGACCAAGAAATTAAAATATTTGATGTGGGCACAAAGATACCTGCAGCATAATTTGTGAGGCCAACTTCAAGCCCATAATGAGGAAGTTCATGGGCATAAGCAGCTGCAAGAACCATATCACCAACAATGCTAACAGATGTAATTTTTGCAATTATATCCTTGTTAGTCTAGGTGTAGAATCAAGGTAAATTTACCAGTAAGAAAGAAATCATTATGCATATTTTTGCAGACTAAAGAAATACCACCTCAACTAAGTTCATCTTTTGAGATGTGAGTTTAATTTGGGAGTCCAGTTAATTGCTCAAGTGGCAAACCATGGCATCCACTACTTCTCACCACAATCACAGAATTTGACATAAAATACCAACATACCTATTCAAAATGCAAAATTTATATTACGATTACATGAGACCAAAAAGACACCCAAATGTTCTTAGGCCTTATCAAACCCACCCATCAAGGCAGGTGTATAAGTCTCATAACTCTATTGCACATATAGTTGTTCTGTTGTAATTATGGTCGTTAAAAGTATCAAAAAATAATGACAACAATGATGGCGATAACAACAATAATATCAGGTAATTGGACAATTAACAGTGAAAGCACAAAGCATGGCCTAAATTGCATTCAAATGAAGGAAAAAAAACTTTCAAAACCCCAAGCTTTATATATCTAGAAATATAAAAAATGCAAAAGTAAAAAAACCTTAAGCTTCTTTCTTCTATGCGATTCATTCTCGTCACTCTAATCATATGGAACACTCCACAAGAAAAAAGTGCCACCACAATTTCTTTTAATGTTTATCAACCAACTTCATATATCTCTCACGTCATTGAGGAAAAACAAACAAGATAGCTCCTGATTATGATCAACACAGCCACCCAATCGAAAAAACAAAAGGCGTCCAGGATAACGACATGGGGAAGAACAGAACATAGTCAACAAGAATACAAGCAGCAAAATCGTGGATCAAATAGGTGAATTATTCGTTGATGAAGGCCTGTAAGAAAATCAAACAACAGTATAAATCCATGATCAAATAACAAAACAAATATAAGTGAATTATTCACCTTTTCTTCAACAAACCTCACTGACACTTGCTAGACAACCTAAACATACTAATTAAATTCTAAATAGCCTCAGTGGAATAACAAAGAAATTGGACCACATCAATCATTATTCTACCCAGCATGTGTTTGGACAGGAGATTTTCTTAGGCTCTACAATCTGTAATGATGAGTCGACTTTTACCGATTTTCTTAGGAAACAATATAGTTATGGTTTCCAAAATTACAAACACTGATGTAGAGAAACTTGAGCCATGAGTAGGAAAGTGAATTCCATGTATGTATATACGTAAAATCAACCCAGATCTGAGGTTATATTCATATAACAAGACACATAAACGCAAAAAAATGAAGATTAAGAATCATGGAATGACAGCAACAAATGAATTAAAACTACCAAACAAATATGAATTAAACCTCACACAAATGAAAGCGAGAGGTCCGAACAAATTTTGAGACCATCAAAAAATCACGGAGTAGCGATCCCTGAAATTAAAGATTCATAATTTACCATAAAAAATAAATATTTATAACAAATCCCACACCCCCAACTCACAGATGCCAAGAAAAATTAAAACCCAAAAAGTGAGGAAAAAACCCACACAAATCAGGGAAAGTATTTATGCAAATCAGGAAAAAATAACAATGCAAACTGTAAGAATCCATTTAAGCACACAGAGTCAGTACCAGTGTTTGATCGGAGGTGAAATCGCAGTGTTTCAGCATTGGCTTTATCGTCAAATCGGGTCGAAGTAGCTGAGGAATCAATCGAATTTCTTGCGGGATGAATGGAATATGTGGAGGAGGCGCATGAAAACATAGCTTGTTAAAGGACCGACTGTTTATGTGTGCATGTGTGTGTGCGTGAGAGAGAGAGAGAGAGAGAGGAATCTGGAGGGGTGAAGTAATCTGAAGGGGTGAAGTAACAGACAAAATGCCGACTGTTTTTGTGAGAGAAGTTTTTTGGGGCTAAAACAGGAAAATAAAAGTTTTTTTGAGATTCTCAAATTTAGAAGTAACTAGTTGATGCACACGTGCGTTGCACGTGAACTGTAATTTATAAAAAAATCATATATGTTAAAGTCGTGAACCACAATTCTATAAATTCACTGGTAAACATTCATAAATAATTAGCGAAGAACCACTAAACCCAATAAAAATAATAAAGAAATTAATATTTAAAGTTGGATCAAAATCATCATTCTCGATTCCATCCTTGTATTTTGTGTCTCTCAACATAATTGGAGAAGCATCAAGAAACATAACCGCACTCAGTGATTTTCTTTTGGCAAAGGATCTTCAAGCATTAATTATATGAGTAGTCACATTTTCCCTTTTCCAGAACCAAATGGAATTACATGTTTGCTAGTTTTTTGTAAATTCTAGGTCTTCAACATTTATGTGCCTTACTATTCTTAACTTCGATTGTATGGGTTTCAATTCTCACACTCCCTATACTGAAAAAGAAGATCATAAGATTTGGCATGAAGTTTGCAGAGATTGCTGCAGTGTACCTATCAATAAGTGAGTATAGAACAATGAATGATTTGCTTCAAGAGCATTCTACTAACTGCCACAGTTGTTGTCCATTCAAAATCTGCCCCCCTTAAATGTTTGTTATCTTGCATAATCCTGAGCTCAGTTAATATCAACAGACCACCATATTGTCTAGGTTTTTATGTATGATAAACAGAAAATCTTGCACTACATATCAGGTAGATTGTTACCGTAAAATGAATTAAACGGCTTGCCAGTGTGGTTTAAGAATTGTATTGTTTTGATCGGATCCACATCATAGGCAAGTTGTTGAAGTGGAAAGATAGCTGATTTGTTTCTCACATATCCCTATGTAGAAACAGACAGTGATAATGAGTTCAGAGAAAAAGTAGTATGCAAACAACCTATTTTAGAAAGTACATGAACATCATTAGAATGAGGTACATGGACTCCATTAAAATGAGGTATTCCATTTAAAGGAATAGAATGAAATGCCATCTATGATAACAAAAAATTAATGTTTAGAAATTACAAGGTCGGAGTCTCCACTTTTTTGAAAAATAATTGCAAAAAAAGAAACGCACCTTATAAATATTGGGAATATTCCATTCTTTTATTTCCATGTGGTATCCGGTCATCCTAATAAGATAAGTATCCATTCATTCATTTCCCTAGAAATGATGCTATAAAAAGATTACTTATAGATGGTAGCACCGTAAATTTGTATGTTTAAGGTTTCCTATGTATAATAAAACACTATGATTTTGTTGTGCAATCCATTGAAATTATCCTCCACTGAAGATTACTACTTTTTTTTCTCATGTAGTTTGTTCATGAAAAGTTCTATAACACTGCCTAGTGGCAATTTTTGTTTAACGGCAGGACAAATCACACAAAATAGTTGAGATTAAGACTATTGAGTTTTTATTGAGATTTTAATGCAGACATGAAGATGACAATGTTAAGCATAAATGGATCTCTGATGATGGGCTGAAAAAAAATTAATTAGGTAAACTAAAGCAATGCCCCCAACTGTAGTGCTTGAGTTAATGGGAGTTTCCATCTAGAAAATACAACGTGAAACTTTGCCTTTGGTTTTCCGATCCTCTCTCAATCCAAAGGGGTAACAACATAAATCTAGAACGATAAAAAACAAAAAGACATGGACTGACAGATTTTAGAAACTGCATTATGAGCATCAATTATAGTTTTGTGTTACTTTACATTCACACGGCCACTGATAAATACTAAAAGCTAAAAGGGCTATCCAGGTAAACAACTTAAATGAAAACAGAAACAATGCAACCAATAAGGTAAAAATGAACGTAAAAAACAACATCTAGGAATATATGACTGCAATGACCAATCCATCCATATTATTGAAATAATGCCTCCACAGTGGCCTCAAGTTTTATTGTCCACCCACATCCCACACTGTGAAGATCACATTCTTATATTATACTTTCTTTACATTGAAACATACATGAAAGCAAAAAGATCCAACATTTGAGAAGTTCATAGGTCCGGGGCCACCAACTAATAGGTGAAGACTTATATAGCAAGCACACTCAAAAGGGTGCCGGTGTCAAATAAAACTGTGAAATCGAATTCAATATTCGTGTTTAATCTTTTATTAAAAGAAAAAAGAAACAAAAGAGAGATTCAACACAAGGGAATACAAGAATTATCTCAAAACTACTTACCTTTTCTAGTTCTGGACATTGGTCATAAGCTTTAAAATGCCATGCAAACCCTTTCTTTAACATGGATTCTTGTATGTGAGAGATCAGAAGACTCACTCAGAGAGGCTCAAAGACTCGATTTTTCGTCTTAAAAATAGAATTTATTTAGAATTTCAGGATCTATGCTGCTTTGTTTTGTAGCTATCCTATTCATTATTACATGTTTTTATTCAAACCCACATGCTATCACAGTCAAAAAACCCAATCTATAAATTACATCACTAACAGAATAATTGAATATAATATGCAAATGAGCTGTCAAAGTAACCTATTATTCATCACAATGACACCAAACAAATTTATACCTTGATTGAATTTGCGGGCAAACCAACCATCCAAGGCATCACAGACAAAGCTGAAATCACAAATTTAGTCATTCAAAAATACAACTTCAACTACTACAACAATCAAAATCCATAAACCTCATAAACATAGATTCTCACCTAATAAAATAGAGACATGAAAAAAGATTTTTTTTTTTTTTTTCAGAAAAGCATATGACAAAGGCAATGCAATTCATTAGAATTCTTATATATCCTGCATGGCCAAATAAGAAGAAATAAAGGAAAAAATCAATAAACGCGTAGGTATAATAGCATCATTCGAAGAACTATACACAAGAATTCTTATCCATCCTACCTGCCAGTAGACATTTATCACCCAATTATCTTTTAGGAAAAATAGTTATAAGCATATAATTTATTAGCTTGTCCACTGGCTTATAAATTACAATTTTGACAATAAAATTGCTGTGTAAATAATAAAAAAATAACCAACTCTATTCTGGAAAAAATCAGTATGATTAATACCATATGCATAAACTGAGTTTAGCAAAGCATACCGGAATAGCATGACTTGTGGAAAATCCTGAGCAGATGGCAAGGCCATCATTATCACAAATCCCAAGTCGTTGATTATACTTATAGCTGAATGCCGCAACTACACCGAATGCTGTGATCATTCCAATATTAGATACACGAATCAGGCATAATAAATTTAACAATGCCTGTGTACCTATGTGAGTTAAATAAAATAAAGTAAAATATCTCTGGGTACAAACATATCTGAAGTGATAACCAAGCATACATCAACTTCAGCTAATCACACACATGCCAATGCTACAGACAGCTTAAAGATACTACAACTTGGCAGATCCTACTTTTTATATAATAGACCAAGCATATCACGTAATAACTTGGTCCACAGAGACATGGAATGGCTAAGCAAACGGTCCTTGACAAACAGAATGGTGAAATATTCATGTAGCCCACCCCAAATTGCTGGGACAAAGGCTTTGTTTTGTTGTCTGGATTGATTTGTTCTGGTTAGAGATGCAAATGGCTTTAACGAAACCAACAACAAGTGTTCATACCTACTGAAGGCAAGGCACTCCATAAGACTCAAAAAGCAGTTCTGCCATCTTATTGCGAGACTGCACTGGGTTGCATGCACAGTCAATAATAAGGATAGGATGGTCAACCTGTTCTGCCATCAAAGAGAACAAAAGTTCTTGTCAATATAGTAAAGTGAAGCCTTAGAATCATGATATCAAATCACTCTACCATAAACTGAGTCATATGTGCAGCACAAAGGAAAAACACGATATCACAAAGCTAAATTTCACATGAAGATTGAGGCATTTGGAAAGATATTAGTACTTTCAATTTGCTTTCCAAAACATTTCAAATTTTCAAGTATATAAAATTACTACGTCACATCATCAACACGGAGCTTATCTGCCCTCCAACATTCTCAAAACCAGATCAAGCACAATTGCAGTATATGGTCATCTTTCAAGTTATGCTGCCAATTACATATTTGGTGATCACTCCATTTTACATTTCAAATTTGTTTATCCCGTGTAACGGCTAAAAACATAAGATAGGGGAATGCCCATCATCTCCAAATGCCATATGCAAGTTAAAATTTAACAGGAAACAGTCAAACTTTAATAATCAACAATCCCCAATCAACTCTAGTTCATGTAACCTGTGGCTTTCTACCAAATTATGAAAATAAAAAAAAAATGAGATTTTTATTTGATGCAGTTTAGGAAAGAATAAAGATCCACAACGTTAATGATAAATACGACATAATTAACCCTAATCATCATCGCCTTGATCAGTAAGAGAAGAAGGCTATAGCAGAAACAACAGATGTGAAACTGAATTACTTTTACAGTACATGAGTTAGGGATAACTGTGGAATCCTCTTGCTCCTTAAGATAACCAAGCCATGTACTAAAAAGAAACATAGAAGTACTTGTGACCGATCTGCACCCAGCCGATCAAACCCAAAGTCAAGAATCTACAAATGCAAAAATAGAAAGTGAGACTAAAAAACTAATATTACATAACTAATTACCGCTGATCTATAAGGTTTTCTTATTCTAACTTAACCATCTAGTCATAGAAGTACCTGATTGGTGATTTTGTAGAGATAGAGATCATGGGCAAGGGCTGAAACGCCTACGGTGGCCGCGGTTACACCATGGTGACCCAGGGAATCTGAATCTACGATTTTGGCTTAATGACTAAGAACTCATTACCTGATGATGTAGTACAGTACCAGCCGGCGTCTGACAGAGAAGGGAAAAGGGCGATGGTAAATAGGATTTCGAAGGATTTGTTGGGCAGATGAGGAGATGGTAAATATGATTTTGGAGGGTCTTTTTAGAAGTTGTACAGTCTTATGGATTCCTGACTGAAATCTGTAATGGCAAAGAGCCATTTTGATGGTAATTGATTTTTGTAATTGAATAGCTGTAATTAAAGAAAATTGGGGAGAGAGAGAGACGGAGAGGGTGACGGTGAAGGGGGGCCATGACGGTGTGCTCTTGGCAGCTCTGTGAATAGGCAGGGGAGAGAGAAAGAGAGGGGGGAGAGAGAGAGACGGACAGGGGAAGGTGAAGAGAGGGGTCATGACATGACTGTTTGTTGTTGAGTTGTTTGTGACTTCGGAGGGGAGAGACACCGACTTTGACTAGGGGTGTTAATCGAGCCAAGCTCGACGAGCATCACCATGCTCAAGCTCGGCTTGACAATTTAGGAAGATGTTCAAGCTCGGCTTGAGCTCGACCATCAAGTTTTTTTTTTAGCTCGAGCTCGGCTTGACTAAAAAATAAAAGGTTCAAGCTCGGCTTGATTAGGCTTGTTATCTGTTAACAAGCTCGAATTCAAGCTCGTATAAAGCTTGACCAAAGATTAGGCTTGCAATAGGCTTAAATTTTAACAAAATTCTACACCACTTAACACACAACATAACAAATTCATAATCAGTTTCTCCATAGGACCATAGACATCACCCAACACAAAAAAATGTTTATAAAATTTGTTCCAAGTGCCAACAAAAAATTTTCAAGCAACAAAAACAGTCACAACTAATTAAACCTGATCACAACATCACCAACAAAAAAATTTGTCAAGCGTAAAAGTGCCACCAAATAAATTAAAAAAGAAGTTCTCAAGCCTGATCACATGATAAAACTGATCACCAAATTAAACAACCAGTCACAACTAAACAACCAAATTAAACAACCAGTCACAACTAAGCAACAAATTAAACAACCAGCCACAACTAAACAACCAAGTGTCAAGTTCCAAGTGCCACCAAATAAATTAAAAAAGTTCTCAAGTGCAAAAAAAAAAAAAAAACAGCATGTTTCACCAAAAAACAGCCAAGTGCCCTCGTAGTAGAGCCTGCAATGAAAAAAATTAATAAAGAATTAGTATTTGATACCTTTAAAAAAAATAATTCAAAACCATAACAAAGAATTGTTATTGATACCTTTAAAAAGATGATTCAAAAGCTGTTTTCCTCAAGGCTACCTCCATTCATAAACTCATTCTTCTCAACAACCTGTAAATAAGACACCAACAATGAAATTCACTGTGATTGAAACAAAATGAAACACAAGGTAAAAATATCCTTACAATATTTGATTCATGGATTTCAAAATCATTGCGCAACCAATCTCCGGTACATATCAAAGCTTCAACTGTCTCGGGCTTCAAGGAGCTTCGATATTGATCAAGAACTCTTCCTCCGGCACTAAAAGCAGACTCCGAAGCAACTGAAGTAATGGGAATAGATAGTATGTCCCGTGCCATCATTGACAGGTTTCTAAACTTAAGAGTGTTTGCTTTCCACCAATTCAAGGCATCAAAATCCTCAGGGTCATTTTTATCACGAATGTAAATGCCTTCTTCCAAATAAATTTCAAGCTCAGACTTGTATGGGTGAACAATGTCCAACTGTTTGGCCCATAGATCAAATTCATTCACACGTTTTGTCTTTCCCTTGACATTGCTTGTGCCACCAACATTTCTACTTTCAGACGAAGTTTTTGATTGTTTTACATCTTTAGACACATAATCCTTGTAGAGATCATACAAGGAATTACGAACAACATCTATATAATGCACTACTTCATCCGATGAATAAATTTTGGGAAAACAAAACTCAACAAGTCTCATTTTATATCTAGGATCTAGGACCGCTGCAATTGCCATCAACAAGTTACAATCTCCCCAATACTTGTCAAACTTTTAACTCATTCTAGCAATCATGCGACTCATGTAGTCCCTACTATCAAATTCATACTCATTCAAAATCTTTCTAATTTTTCAAATTTCACAAAGAAATAAATTTGAAGTTGGGTAAGAGGAACCCGAGAATAGATATGTGGCATCATTAAATATTTCTAAAAACTTGCATACCTCTTCAGCTCTTGACCAATCATCCTCAGTTGGCAACCATCGATAGTTGCTATCTCTTTCTTTGTACCTTGGAAACACTTCTTTAAACACAAATGCAAATTCTAACATTTCATATGTTGAGTTCCATCGAGTAGGCACATCAAGAATCAATCTCCTAGTTGTTGGCAATTGCAATTGTTTTACAATCTCATTGAATTTATCAAGTCTCAAAGGAGACATCTTCAAGTATTTCACACTCTCACGTATGTTTTCAATTACATCTCTTATCTCACCCAAGCCATCTTGTACCATTAGATTCAAAATATGTGCACAACACCGAACATGAAATATTCTACCATTGAAATAAAACTTACCTTTAACAGAAAAATTATCTTTCAAATTTCTCACTGCTGCATCATTTGCGGATGCATTGTCTAGAGTAATGGTAGACACCTTATCTTCAATCTCCCAATCAGTTAGACACTTGTAAATACAATCAACAATCACAAAACCCGTGTGTGGAGGTGCCAAGCAACAAAAATTCAAGATACGTTTTTGTAACTTCCAATCTGTATCCAAAAAGTGTGCGGTAAGGCACATGTAATCGATTGTTTGATTGGAGGTCCATAAGTCTGTCATCAAGCTAATTCGGTCAACACTAGAAAACATTCTCTTCAATTTCATTTTCTCATTCGCATATATTTTCAAGCAATCATTTTTTATGGTGAGACGTTTAATTGGCTCAAAACGTGGGTTCAGAGATTTAAGAAGCATCACAAACAGTTCATGTTCAACCATCCTAAAATGATACTCATGCACTATTATCATTTTTGCTAAGATTTATCTTACCTTCTCCTTGTCAAACTTATAAGATGCCAACCCACCACTTATAGTTACAGACCCATCGGAAGCAGTTGAGGAGAGAGCCAATAATTGTTGAGTGGGTCCTTTCTTTTGCCCGGAAACAGAAGCTTGACGAATTGAACAAGTCAACAAGTGCCTTTTCAGATGAGTTGTGGGAGCCCCTCGACCCAAAGAAAGACTTGTTTTACAATGGGTACACTTGGCCTTTCTTGTTCCATTTTCATATACTGTCTCCAATTCATCCCAAACTTTCGAGGTCTTCTTCCTGCATTTTTTTTGGAGTGGTTCATTTTCAGAAGGCCCTTCAATTGTAGCAGGGATTGTAGCAGCATCATTATTGATAGCTTCTTGATTTCCAACATTTATTGTACTAGGGGGCACAGAATCAGAAGCCATCTGACCAAAACAAAGATGAAATTAGAAATAAAGTTACAAATAGTACGAGTGACACGAACAACAGGAATGTAAAGCTTGAAGTCAGCTGAACATGCACACACATGTGAAAAAGAAACCCACATAATGTAAAGCTTGTATTATCTGTTGATGCAATTGGGTGTAATGTTGTATTACCAAATGGTTCCTCAATTTTCTCTTTCTTATTCGGAAAAATGTGCAACATAATATCACCGAAAATCCTATATGAAGATCAAAATAGCAACCGAAAACACTCCGTTACTTCGAATTGAACTTCAAGACAGTAAATCCACATTCGAACCATCAGAATATAACAAGAATTAAGAAAGAATCATGCGCACCAACTATATAATCATAGGAAAATGCAATCTGTTGCAAGGATTATCAAAAACTACTTTCCAATAGACGATTCAAAGAACTTGTTAAGTTTTCGTGATTTTGATGCCGTCTTGAATAAATTGGTACCTAAACGTACGATACGAAGCAGAACGAAGTTGAAAACTAGCAATAAAGAAAAACAAATCACCACGTCAAAAAATTTCCTGAGGAGTGAAATGAAGAACATAGACATAATATTACAAGACAATGAAATATATATATACACCTGAACATGATACATAAACAATTAAATATGGAAAGAGATGGGTTGTACTTGTACCTGATCTTGAGTTGAGAGATGGAGCCCAGACCTCTTGTGTTGAGGCAGAATCACGAACAATCACCGTTCGACGTTACGAACAATCACCGTGAACAATCACTGTGACGAAGAATCACCGAAGAATCGGCTATGAGTGGGAGTTGAGGCAGACGACTAGGCCAGAGTCTTGGATTGGAATGGAGGAGAACGGCGCTTTAGATTTGGGTGGGGTGTATTAGGGTTAGACTATATATGTGTTGTCCTCACCATTGGATCTCTATTTGGAATGGACGGCTATGATTGAACCACTAAAAAATAATATGAAAACTAGGTAAAATATATCAAGCTTAATCAAGCTTGTCAAGCTGCTCGAATTCGAGCTTGAGCTCGGCTCGTTTATAAACAAGCCTAAAATTGTGTTCATACTTTGCTTGTTTACTATATTCGAACCAGCTCGAACGAGCCCAAAACGAGCCGAACTCAAGCCGAGCTCGAGTAGCTCAGTTCGATTAACAGCCCTAACTTTGACAGAGGAAATAGGGAGAGGGAGAGAGAGAGAGGATAACGGTTGAGAAGTAATTGAGAGCAATTAGAGATGATGATTAGGTTTAGTGTGAGACATTAACTCTAAAGGATAAAGATGATATATTTGTAGTGATAGAGGATAAAAGTGGAAAAAAAATGTTTTTCAAAGATGCTGGTTTTTTAAAGTAGTATAGATATAGATATAGATAGATATAGATTAAATATAATTAGTTTCAGACTAAAAGAAGACCAAAAGACATTGAAGATATGATTGACTTTATATCAATAGTTGAGGATAAAAGTGGAATATAAATGTTTTTCAAGTATCCATACTTTTTAAGTAGTATAGATATAGATATAGATATAGATATAGATTTTATAACGTTGATTCACTGTGACACTTTATTTTTAAGTTGAGAGAGACTTAATACAATAGTTAAAACTATGAGGAAGTTATATATAAATAGTCCTAAGTACAGGGGAATTTTTTGCATTTAACTTTATTAAAATTTTCTGCATTTAACCCTATTAAATTCCCAAATGTTAGATTCCTGCCCAATGTCTCTTTCTCAGTTGACTCTACCTCCTCAGCCCTGACTCTCACGCATCCTCTCGCTGACCATCGCTCTCTCCTTAATCTCTCTCTCCTTAATCTCTCTCTCTCCACTCCCATTCCCAAACACCTACCTCCTTTCTGTCTCTTGTTATTGTCTCTTTCTCTATAGAGAGTCCAATGACTCAATTCCTAACAAAACACATCAAAAATTCAATTAAACAATTCGTGGCATACCGTGTTAGCATTGATACCAGGATGAATCTATATAAGTACAAGGAATTTCAAATTTAAAAGATATAAAAAATAATTTTTATTTTTTGTGGTTCAAATTTATCTAAATTTTTTAAAATTTAATCTAAAAAAAATCTCATTTTACCACCTAAAAGATACAAAAATTATTAATTTGTTTCCTGAATGATTAATTTTTGTCATGTTGCCCCTCAAAGAAACAAAAACATTTTAATATATATTTTTTTTTTTGAAGGGACAATGTAGAAAAATTAATCATTCAAAGTGTAATTTGAAAATTTTTGGAAAAATTTCAGTCACACCCTTTCTAGTTTATCATATCTTCAAGGTCATCCCGTTTATTTTCTAAATCTTTATTGACACCCCTGTCAGATAAAATGTGTTAACTAGAATGTAATTTTATTAAATTATTTATGATATATTTTAGGAAAAACTTAATCCACACCCGCTCTAGATAAACATATCTTCAATAAGAGACCCTCTCTATATTTTAAATTTTTTTACGTATTAAAATTCAAGACGATTAAAATTTGATTTGACCTAATTAAAATTTATTTTTTTTGTATTGAATTTGAGTTGATTAAAAATTATGTTTTTTTATGTATTAAATTAAGAGTCGATTAAAATTATATTTGAGTCAATTAAAATTCATTTTTAATTAGCTCGAATCAAATTTTAATTAACTCGTATTGAATTTTAATAGGCTTGAATTTTGTTACATAAAAAAATATAAATTTTAATCGACTTAAATTTTAATACGTAAAAAATAAATTTTAATCAACTTGAATCGAATTTTAATAAATAAAAAAATATAAATTTTAATCTACTCTAAGAGAATTTTGATTGGCGCTAATAGCTTAGGTGGGGCTCAAATTGGCTCGAATTTTAATACGTAATTTTTTTTTAATAGGCTCGAATTTTAATACGTAAAAAAAAATAAAATTTAATCGGTTAGAATCGAATTTTAATCGGTTCAAATTTTAATCGACTTGAATTTTAATAAAATTTTATATAGAAATATTATTTGGGATTATGTAGGGGCAATTTTAGTATTTTATATAAATTTATTTATTTTGTTAGAAATGGTAGTTTAATGGCAGGGGTGTCAATTATGTTTAAATATAAATTATAAAGGGTGTTAGTGATGTTTTGAATAATAGTGGAGATGTCGTGAAAGATATGATAAACTAGAAAGAGTTATGAAATTTTCCCAAAAATTTTGTATCTCTATAACAAAATAGGATTTACCATTTAATTTAATGACTAATATTAATAAATTCTCAAATTTTAGATTCCCGCCCACTCTCTTTCCCACTTGATTCTCTCTCCTCAGCTTTAATGTTCCGTTTGGTAGGAAGGATGAAAAGTAAAAAGGATGGAAAGTAAGAGGAATACACTTTCTATCATTCGAGGAAGGAAACTAGGATGGATACACTTTCCTTTCTTCATGTTTGGTTGGATGGATGGAAAATAAAAATGAATAATTTTTTTTTTTTTTTTTGTGCTGGATAAGATTAGGGGTGACAATCGAGTCGTATCGTGTCAGATTCGTATTAAGTCATTATGGATTTATGTCGAACATTAGTAAAATCTAACTCAACTCATTTAATTAATTGTGTCGTGTCGAGTTGTGAGTTAACCTGTTTATTATTATTATTTTTTATTTATTTTATTTTATTTTTGTTTTTAAAATTTTAAAAAGTATATATATATATAAATACATATTTTATCATTGTATTTTCATATGAAATTAATTTATATATAATATATGTATATATTAAAAGATATATAGACAAATAAGATACATCTCAACACAAATAATTAACTTTCCATCCACTTTTCTTCCGATTTTGGAGGGATTGATTTTGGTGAATTGGAAGGAAAGTTAATCCATCAACTTTTCCATCCTTCCTACTTTTCTTCCTTACCAAACATGATGTTTTATTTATCCATTCAATTTTTCATCCTTCAAAATTTTCATCATTTCACTTTTTCATGGTACCAAACGAGCATAACTCTCACGCCTCCTCTCGTTGACCATCTCTCTCTCTAGTCTCTAGTCTCTACTCCCATTCCCACCCAACTACCTCCTTTCTGTCTCTTACCACTCTCCCTCTCCCTTTCCCTCCCACTCTCTCGCTCCATCTCTTATTTCTTGTCCCTCTGCCCTCATAGCTCTCTCTCTCTCTCTCTCGTCTTCCCAGCTACTGCCGAAGCCAGGCCAGCAAACCCCGACGCCAGTCACCACCGATGCCGCAGATGGTAACCATGCCCTATTCTCCAGGTACCCGTCTCTCTTTCTCTCTCTCTCTCTTACATCTGTCTTCTCTCCCTTTCGTTTCTCCTTTTAGCGACCTTCCCCCTTTTCTCTCTGGCTTCCCTCCCCCTCCTCTCTCTCTCCTATCTTTCTGTTCAGTGACGACATGGACTAACCAACCACTGAACACCCATCACGACAAACAAAACAAGATATATAGATTTCTTAGGATGGAAAGTAAAAAGGATGGAAAGTAGGAGGAATACATTTTCTATCCTTTGAGGAAGGAAACTAGGATGGATACACTTTCCTTCCTTCGTGTTTGGTTGGATGGATGGAAAATAAAAGTGAATAATTTTTTTTTTTTTGTGCTGGATAAGATTAGGGGTGACAATCGAGTCGTATCGTGTCAGATTCGTGTTAAGTCATTATGGATTTATGTCGAACATTAGTAAAATCTAACTCAACTCATTTAATTAATTGTGTCGTGTCGAGTTGTGAGTTGACCTGTTTATTATTATTATTTTTTATTTATTTTATTTTATTTTTATTTTTAAATTTATTTTTATTTTTTTAAAAAGTATATATATATATAAATACATATTTTATCATTGTATTTTCATATGAAATTAATTTATATATAATATATGTATATATTAAAAGATATATAGACAAATAAGATACATCTCAACACAAATAATTAACTTTCCATCCACTGTTCTTCCGATTTTGGAGGGATTGATTTTGGTGAGTTGGAAGGAAAGTTAATTCATCCACTTTTCTATCCTTCCTACTTTTCTTCCTTACCAAACATGATGTTTTATTTATCTATTCAATTTTCCATCCTTCAAATTTTTCATCATTTCACTTTTTCATGGTACCAAACGAGCATAACTCTCACGCCTCCTCTCGTTGACCATCTCTCTCTCTAGTCTCTAGTCTCTAGTCTCTAGTCTCTAGTCTCTACTCCCATTCCCACCCAACTACCTCCTTTCTGTCTCTTACCACTCTCCCTCTCCCTTTCCCTCCCACTCTCTCGCTCCATCTCTTATTTCTTGTCCCTCTGCCCTCATAGCTCTCTCTCTCTCTCTCTCTCTCTCTCTCTCTCTCTCGTCTTCCCAGCTACTGCCGAAGCCAGGCCAGCAAACCCCGACGCCAGTCACCACCGATGCCGCAGATGGTAACCATGCCCTATTCTCCAGGTACCCGTCTCTCTCTCTCTCTCTCTTTCGTTTCTCCTTCTAGCGACCTTCCCCCTTTTCTCTCTGGCTTCCCTCCCCCTCCTCTCTCTCTCCTATCTTTCTGTTCAGTGACGACATGGACTAACCAACCACTGAACACCCACCACGACAAACAAAACAAGAGGTATAGATTTCTTAGGAATTTTTTGGGTGTTCTGGGTAGGGATCTCACACTGGCATGGACCAATAAGGATTATACAAAGCTAGAGAATTGGGGTTTCTCGAAAGAGGTGGCGGGGATGGGTTTTTGTGGGGTTCCTCCAATCCCATCCGTCAACTGTCTATGTCCTGCCTCTTCGACTCTCTCTACTCCGATAGTGGGACTGCCTATGGGATTTTTATTTGTTTTGTTTAGTTTCGGTATTTATCTCTAGTCCGATGGAGTCTATGCCGTTTCATGTTTTTTTTTTTTCTGTAAGAGTATCCTGTTTGATGTTTATGTTGATGCTTTTGTATATAATGATCATTTGGTTCTTTTTTTGGTGTCTTTTTCCATTTTCGGTTAGATATCTCTTTGATAACTCATTACTCAAGGAGGATAATCGAAAAAACAAGGATTGAGATGTCATTGGTGATGCTTAGGGTTCTGGGATTTTGGACTTTAGGGTTTTTGGCGTTGCATGCTTATGGTTATAGGAGTTTTGACGTGGGTATGTTTACTGTTTTGTTATTCAGAAAATGAAGGTAAGGAACCTGGAATTTTGAAACTATGCTTTGATTTGTAAGTTTAGTGGTGTTTGCCTGTTTAGTGTAGATTTGGGAAAACTTAGTAGAGCCGATTTTGGGTAGAACTGAGAATTGGAAATTGAAATTAAAAAATGCTGATTTGTATTGTTCATGGCTTTGTGTTGCTGAATTGTGATACAGATGATTTTGTTGGCGTATCTAAAGTTCAAGTTATCTCCATAAGAATGATAAGATGAGAGTATGAGACTCAACCTTTCACTTATTATAAACGATGTTTTATAAACTTAGTAGTTCTAGGAAGTCAATTAAGGGATACCAGGATTGCAAGAGATAGTGAGAGACAATCTAAATTATTAAATTGTGATGTTTGCACACTTTAGGATGGGTTTGATCTAAGAAGCACACTTTTTGTTTTAGTACTTTTTTTACAATATAAAGATTACAGTTATTGTTAATGGTTTATTATTGATGGAGGTCTTGGGTAGAAGGAATCCATGGCTTCTGGAAGAAAAGAGACAAAACCAACAGCCATTGAAGAAGGTCACAGCCACAAAGCAGTTTAGAGAGAATTATTACAAAGAGCAAATGAAAAACTTGCAGGAGAGGAAAAAGTAGTATGGCATATGTCTATGGTATTTTGATGGGGTTTTAAATTTGAATTGTGGTTACTTCAATATGAGCAAATATGTGATTTCACTTCACGGTTTTCTGTAAAATTTGCTAGAGAAGAAGTTGGCTTATGCTGATGTGTGTGATGAAGATCAAAACAACCTATTAAAGTTCTTCGAGGAGGAGGAAACTGGATATATTTGATCTTCAAAGGCACAAAATGAGTTATGATGATTTTGGATTATTGACAACGATGGGAAATGGTGCATTTAGAAAGGTAATCTTCTTCTTTACTGTATTGACGATTATGTTTGCCCAGGTGTTTAGTAGTCATTTGTTTTTAATTTATTCATACCATTAGCTGCTTGAGTTCATTCTTGAAATGAGATTATTGTGTTAATGTTGTGCTTGAATTCAGAAAGTGGTAATTAAGTTGATTAGAGGGGGGAAAGAGTTATGTTAAACTCATAGTCATGTCTTCAAAATGTATTCTTAATTGCTCTTGCATGGGCAATTAGTAATGCCCATGCAAGAGCAATTAAGAATACATTAATTAACATCCTCTTTCAACCAAACATTGGTTGATCACATACAAAGTGTTAAGCATTAATTAAAACTCAATTTGGATACTCTCACAAGATTGAGCATACCCTTATCCTTATTTTGCAATAATTTTCGTAAAAGGCACAGAAACACAACTGTTTGCTATTGTAGTCTTTCCTTAATTAAGAATATATATTCAAACAACATAAAGAAACCAACACTGGACCATCTCCTCAAATCAAAACAACTTTCAATATCAAAACTGCTAATTGCATAATTCTTTCCACATCCTCATCAAAGACCTTGAGCCTATGCAGGGAGGGAATCAAGATTTTATCAAAGGGAAGTTAATAATGACATAAATAAAAATTTAATTCAATTGAGTTATTCAACCGTCATTGTCAATAATAAATTTTATTTATAAAGAACTTATTAAATTTAATTTTTATGCAATGATATCAAAAAAATTATTTTTGAGCACAAAATTCAACAATTGTTCATGTCATCATAAAAATTCATTTGTTAATCTCTTCTTTTTCTTTGTTTATATTGTAGCCTTATGTCTATAAATAAATCAAGGTCACAAATAATAGTTTTATATGGTACCATAATAAAAATTAATTATAAGTCAACCAATTACTTTTGATGTAAACTATATTTGTATCCCTATTTTTTTTTTTTTTTATAATAAAAGTCATTTGTTTTTCCTCTACATTATCAAAATAATCCAACAAGTATTTTTTGTCAGTACAAGCGACACTCATTCATGTAATTACATCATAAATGGTTACTAAATATTAAATCATTGATCTTTTTGAATACACTAAGTAAGATACTTATACATTGTATATTTTGAAAAATTAGAGGTTAACCATAAAATTTCTTAAAAATATAAGAGAAATAATATAAATTTTTAAAATTTGAGGGGGCCATTCCCCTAGGCCTCCTCATAGTTCCGTCTCTGAGTCTATGATGTGGAGGCTTTAAATGTGAATTACAAGATGCCATCAACTTATCAAAGACAAAAGATTCCCAACAAATAAAGTATATTTATGTAGTACAAGTGAGGCAAGTTTAAGAATCAGCAATGGCATCAACCTCTACACCAGGTTCAATTGTGATGGAGGTAATCTGCTTAAGCTAAAGAGCTCAATCACTCGACTTAAAACTACGATTGACTTAATTCTTTTTTTGAGGCCCTAGATATTGCGCACATGTGTTACACATGAATTATTTTTGATAATAGTTTAAAATTTATATTTATTATATCAGTATATAGGTTAATTTATTTGAAGTTGAAATATTATGAGAAATTGCCTCAAATGTTATTTTTGTCATTTATAGGTCATATTATATAGTTTAATTGTAAATATGGTAAAAATATATTAGTCACATACTCATACATACCTACCACAACAATCTCCCATTTCGAAGTTTAAAAACAATAAATGATCGAACTAATTTGGTCTAGTCTAATTAGCAATCCTTCTATCTCTTAAGACTATACTAGCTAAGAGGTCAAACAACCAATTCTTTTCAAATGCAAGACTTAGTTTTCTATGTTGCCCTCTTTTAAGATTCTATTATATCATCTTTCGGATTTCTCTTTAACTCTCTGTAAATGATTCATTCTTTTATATAGATGGATTATGCTAAACCTATAATAGTGATTTATTAATGCATACAATTATTGGGTGAATACACAATTTCATTTATCAACAATATTTTTTAATGTAGAGTTATCAATTGACACATTGGTACACATGTGCATTTAAAGTGAACAATTTTAATTTATAATGGTGATGAAATTTTTATCATTATGTTGAAACAATTAAATAAACATACAACTTCAAATCAAAGTATATGTCATTTGATACTTGTCAGAATATGTTATACGTTATTATGTGTTCCACCTTCCACTTGTACCACCATAATCTTTCAAGAAATTAGACTATATGTTAAATTGATTACTTTAAGACTGATTCATTGCTCCATGAATACTGGAAGTCTGATTGAAACTATATGTTTATGTGTGACAAATTTATTATACTTTATCGATAATGAACCCAATTCCTTTTGATGTATTTGTCTGTTCTTAGTGGCATGGATAAAATCACTACATGATCAAAATGGGACATAGCCTCACCTCATGTTTTTCCAAAAAATTATTATATATTAGAAATTTTAAGAAATAATTAAAGTATGTGTAATTTATCCGCCACTAAGAATACTACAAAGGGTTGTGGTCTAGTGGCGAAGGCGTATTGAGTGAATGCATATTTTTTAATTGAACTAAAATGATCGGCTTATGTGATAAAATTAGTCATAAATTGAGCTATAATTATTAGATTATTGAATTTCTTGTGCTGAAATTTTTCACTATATGATAAAATTGAATTGAAATTTAGTTGTACTTGAATGATTATGCAATTAAAATGAACTATAAATTATTAATTGTTTGATAAATTGATCAACAGTGAGTTAGTTTTTTTTGTTTTTATTAAAAATAGATAATATTCTATTTTTTTGTTTGAAAATTAATTTCTGTAGGTCATACACAACTAAAAATTGACATTAATGACAACTTACTGAAATAAAATTACAATATAAACTTTATTAAATTGTGCTGGGGTAAAATTATGATTTTTTTTTTTGATTAATGTACTTTTATGAATTGTATATTGGTAATCATTGAATTTGTAGATTTCTTTAAGGGTACACAATGCCAAATTTTTATGATTTAAGTCATAAGTGTCCTCATATATTTATTTAAAGATAAAATAAAAATTCAAAATTTTTTTACATTTAGATCAATATATTAGTGTGAGGTATAATTACATTTAGATCAATTTCTGAAATAAGCTTAACCTAATTTGATAAAACTTGTGATTTTCTATTTTGTAAAAATCCAAATTTTGCATTATAGAAATAGGTCAGTTAAAAAAAAAAAACGAAAATGAAAGTAGACAACCCTCTTCCAATTGGAAAAAAGAAATTAAGAATAAAAGAAGCCATCAACCCGCTTAACAATTAAACTTCATTGGTCCAAATCTTTTTTTAAAAAAAAATTAATTTAAAAATCTAGACAAGCAATGTACCAAACTTTTTTTTCGGATGCGGGAAAATCTCATGACTTGTCCTCAACGAATAGAAATACATTTATGTCGCTCAAACTTGTGATTCTAAATAAAATAAAAACTAAAGTTCGAATGTATGTACCGATCCGTCAACGTACAAATGTACCAAACTTAAGCACGGCAAATTATTAAAAATAACCTTCAAAACAAAATTGAAAACAGTGATGTGACTGCGTGGTAGTGATGTGGTGGACCTTAGTCGCCATGCACATGGGGACACTCACTAAAAGTTCAAGGTTTCTGGAATGTCTGACTAAAATGGGCACAAGACGGCGGTAGACCAATGCTTACGGAACTTTTATGTATTAAATATAATTTTAATAAATATGAATTTATAAATTTTTATGATAAATTAAAAAAATATTAAGTATGTTAATGTATCCACCTTAAAATTCGACCCTAAAACTCATGAAGGAGTTCATAAAATTTTGTTTAATAGATTAGCGTGGATAGTTGGACCGATAAATTTCATTAATTTTTTGAAATAGACCCAGTAATCTACCAATTATTTGATATATACATCATTATCCGTATAACAGGAATATCCCATGCATGACGTGTTTCCTCTTCTAATTAGATGCAGACAGAAAAGTCGTTGTCTTTTCTAAAGAAAGAAAAGGAATTGTCACCTACCCTTTCCAGGAAACAGTAAAGCACTCATAGATAAACCGGATAAAATAGACATCACCACCCTCGTACCGTACTAAAAATTAATTTAAGGGTAAAATATGAACGTGAAATATAATTTGGGGGTGGTGAACTCTTTTACAATTGCAAAATCTTGGTGATCATCTCTAACAAACGAATGGGAAGTCTACTTTAAAATATATATGATACATTTTAGGGCTGCTTTTTTTCAGGAATTTGCAACAAAAGCGACACATAAAGGTTAAAAAAATACAGTGTTCAAACTTTGAATATGGTCCATTGTAGCTGGACAAGTTGGCATGCAGATCAAACAATTATATACATGATCTGTAAATTGGACACGAAATCAATAAAATTAACAGTTGGGTTTAGTTTTAGCAGGTTCAAAAGAACCCTTAGAAAAAAAAAATTCAAACAATTCTAGCTAACCACGAGGTAACCTCATGCTAAACGCGGCTAATAAAAGACAAAAACTCAACATGAAATTAACTTAATTATATATGATCATAAATGGATAGGATATAAATTGGATAAATATTAATATAACAACAATTAAATTTGATGCTTTGATTTCTATGACTTCCATCATCCATCTTTCGGTGATAAGCCAGTTCTAATAGTTACTCTAACCTAATCTTGCTATAGATTAAACATTTTTATTATAATTTTTTTTTTCAACGATCAGGGGTGTTCGGACCAACTTAATTAACATTTTGATGAGAAAGAAACTCTCCATAAAACAGCATGACTCTTGCAGCTATTCTTTATAAAAGTTTGTTTCATTCCCCTTTAATAAGATAGGACTTGATTGTTGAAAAGAAGAAGATTATCATCCACGAAAGTCCCACCATTCATGTAAGGTGACGAACTTTTTCAACTCAGAATTTTTAAATATTTTTTCTCTATTTCAAAAAAAAAAAAAATTCTTCTTTCCTCCCTAAGCCTAGCCTTCCTCCTCTTATCTTCACCTTGCTTTTTTTTTTTTACCCAGTACTGAAACTTACAGTGTTTCCCAAACTATGTGCTGTCCATGGGCTTCCAGTCCCACCTGCACCACATAGTGATTCTCATTCCCTGACCAATAAATCCTTATGAACTCACCGGCTCGAAGACCCTTTGCTGCTGCAAAATTGCTCCACTGGCGCGTCAGAGATCGCCTCCCACTTTTCCTTACTGGTGCTATGAATTCATATGTGATTCCATCTCGGTCAGTTACAAGCATGATCCCATTTCCCTCTGGCAAAAACCGTGCCTGGCTGGGTACTTCTAGGTTGCGATTGACATCTGTCCCCGAGAGCCGTTTTTCAATGCATACAAGTTGGGGCTCCATTTCTACGGAAAAAAAAAGAAAGAAAAAAAAAAAGAAGAAGAAAACAAGAGTCAATTTGCCACTAAGGAATAGGCGATAAGAGAATGAGGTCTGTTTTCTTTGATAGAGTTCTAGTTGTTGTTGTAGTAATACCGCTATACCAACAATGATAAACTTTTATCGTAGTGAAACAAAAACTGTCTGGCACAGAGAGAGAGAGAGAGAGAGAATTCAAACCTGGATAGAGATTCTGATCAGTGCTAGAGGGGGGCCTCCTGAACTGACATGTTAAGTGGACACAATCCAAGACGGATATAGAGAGTAGAGACTTGAGAGAGAAAGCGTTGAAGTGCAGAGACTTTATATAGGGCTGGCAATGACTATGACATGTTCTTTTTATATAGCTCAAAACAACGTGAGAAGCCCACTGGCTAACAATCCCACCAAATACATCTTATTAGTATGGATAACACATCCCATACCCTATATATAGGATCTTAGGTTCAGGTCGAGTGACAATTTTCAAGTAAAACTATCTTGTGCAAACTGCTGTGGACTACGAGTCTTAAGACTTGATTAAGCAATTAACAAGAATGATGTAGACCATATACCAACTACGTGGAACAAACACAAGAAGGTCGGCCGCCGGCTCCTTCCTACAGTTCACGTGAATCGACCACAAGAAGGTGCCCACCACAAATAATGCTTCGTTCAATAGAAAGAATGTAAAGTAACACGACGAAAAATAAGAATAATATATTTTCTATTCTCTAACGAAGAAAAATAAGAATCACGCAATTTTTTTTTCTTTTTATGTTTTGTAGGATGGATAAAAAGTAAAAATAATTTTTTTTTTTTTTGTATTTGATATCAATGAAAAATATAAATACATAATATGTAATTAATAAATATGATATATAGACAAATAACATACATGTTAACACATATAATTAACTTTTCATTCACTTTTTTCTTAATTTTAGAGGAATTGATTTTTATGAGTTTGAATGAAAGCTAATTTATCTACTTTTTTATTTTTCTTATTTTTCTTCTTTACAAAATATGATATTTTATCTATTTCTCCAATTTTTCATCCTTTCAATTTTTTATTATTTTATTTTTCTATTGTACTAAAGATAAGATTTTGACAAATATTAGTGGACAAAAAGTCCATTTTTCCGGCAACAGTGAGACATGTTGGGAAAAGTATAAGAAAGGTCAACAATAATTATAACAGAAAGTTCTTATTTAACCTCATTTTTCTTGGTGAAATCAAAGTAAAAGCATGCCTTACTTTCAGTGGGAATGATTAATCGGGATAAGTCTGTCATACCCACAAATATCTAAGTTTATTGTGAGCTTTTAATTTTAATTCAATTAATTAATGATTATTAATAATAAAAATAATAAAATTTATATTTATTAAAATTTTACTAAATGAAAAATAAAAGTACCATATCGAAATATTCTTCTTTCTGTATACACTACTTGTCCTAATAACCGGAAGAGATAAAATTATTTACGGTTGATGTTTACAGTCAGCCATTCACCAACTACCAAGTCACCAAAAAATTGGGCTTAAAATAATAACAATGTTATGTTGATCAAGATTTTTTATTAAATTTTTTTATCTCAAGTGACGTGTTACAATTTTCACTAGTGGCATAACCAAGAATATAATCTAGGGTGGGCATACTTTAAGTACAAGCTTTACTTTGTCCTCTAATAGATAAAAATAATGTTGATATATTTATATTTTTTATATCGTATTTGATATTTAAAAATTCATTAAAAATAAAAGGAACCTAAACTCAGTATATATATTGTATGTAAATAAAAAGAGATTGATTTCAAGAGATTTGGTATTGGATTTTTTGTTTTTTGTTTTTTGTTTTAGTACTCAACTTGTTTGATCCAATTAATTTTATTTTTTTTCTAAATTATTAGGGTGGACTCAATTGAAGATATTCAAAAATATATATAAAAAGTATATAAGTGGAAGAAAAAAAATTTGGATGGCCCCAAGCCTCTTCTTTCCCACCATTAGTTTTCACTATCAAATAAATAAGTCCTATTAATATTTATTAATAAAAATTATGTCACACCACTGAAAATAAAAAATTAGTAAGCATAATATTTTTTTCAAAAAAAATGGGCTCCGACTCCTTTCTCTTCTTGATAGAAATGGAGAGGAAAAATATAAGGGTATCTGACGGCATGTTCAGTCAATTAGACAGGAGAAAGAGACGGGAAGAGGGAGACAATGGTTGGAGAAATCCTAGCTATTTCAGTCGGTTAGACGGGAGAAAAAGGGGGGTAGACAATAGTTGGAGAAATTCTAGCTATAAAACAAAATAAATGACAGGTGATTAATTATAGTGAAGAAATGGAGGATCTCCATTTCTATCAGGAATGAAGAAAAATGGGGCTGTGTCTGTGCCTGTGTTTCAAACTTTCAATTCAAACACAACTTATCTGGTGACTTGACAACTGGTGAATGGTTATCTGTAATGGTGTCATAATCACTCCCACTTTGATAAGGAGGCTTTACTTTATAACATCTGACAAAATCAAACATATACAGCTAGCCACCCACGCAAATAAAAAAAAAAAAAAAAAAATTCAAAAGTGGAAATAATGGATTTTTTTCCTTTTGCTTTGATCATCCACATGATATCAAAAGTGAGGTTTGATGATACGCTCATGGCTTTCTAGCAGGTGATTCTTCTGTCTATTTCAGTTGTCGAAACACCTTCTTTGATTATCCCGTCAGCCAAGACGTCTTCAGAGGCAGATACGCTTTCTCTACAGTCCGTTGTGTCTATCTCTCTTTTATTAGTGTTCTCGATATTTATTTACACTGGTTAACCCTCACAAAAAAGCATGTCGCGGGCGTGAACACCTACAAACACATTAAAAGAGAAAAATGGCAGCGCCACCAGAAGATAGTAGGCAAATTTAGTCCAAACTTTAATCATTTTACTTTGTTTTTAGGCTTCTTACTTAATATGCTAGCTTAAGATTTGTCAAACAAACGTGAAAAAAATAATAATGTTATTGAGACCTAATTTACTGACATAATTTGTTGACCTAATTCACTGCGACATTTGGATTTACTATAAAACTCCATCAAATATTGGAACTTAATGTTAGTCTAATAATTATTATGAAGTCATTTCATTATATCAATAAATTAAATTAAATTTTTATGTCTAAATAATATTACTCGAAAAAAAAAATAGAGGATGAAGATGCTCTTGTTTTGGCCAATCAAAAGCAATGGAGTGATGAAATGATTCAAATACGTATGTTATCACAAGTGATGCAAAGAGTATTGAATACGGACCTACTTATCAAAAGTTAAAGAACTTGGAAGTTGGAACCTAAATGATGATATCATCTTGACTTGTTTTGGCCAGCATTATTCTTCGATACTAATGACGTAAGCGATGAAGTACAAATATGAGGATTCCATCACACTCTACGTGACAATTGGAAATAAATATACAAAACTATCCTTTCTTCGATACTAGTGACGTCAGCAATGAAGTACAAATATGAGGATTCCATCTGTGTCAATCAGTGGTTACGGTTACCCTTCGATACTAATGACGTAAGCAATAAATTTCTTCCTTCTATTTATTATATTTATGAATATTTTAATCATATTTAGTACTAATATTTTTTAATATCTTACTTCTATTTATTATATTTAAGAATATTTTTATTATTATTGTGGATATTTTTATCATTATTATGGTACTAAAAAAATGATAAAAATACTATCACAACAGATAATAGTGGTAAAAGTATCCACGCATATGATAAATCACTAATAAAAATGATAAATTTTTTTATGCTGAACAAAAATGATAAAAATAGTTACCACAATAGAGATAAAAATATCCACAAAAGTGATAATCATTTATAAAAAAAATTAGTTATAAAATAAATAATAAAAATTATAAAAATATCTATTGAAGTAATAAAATTTTAAAATATGGTGCCAATTTTTTTTCTATCACAGTGAAGTCCTATTCATTAATGTAAGTCTGTTTCATCTAAAGTGACTGAACACGTAGAATTATCTACTGGATCGAGAAAAAGTGTATTTTATTGAATCTCGATTCATAAGGACATGACCTGATCTTTGTAATTACCAGCTGCCTTTTTTCCTGGTACAATAATGATGATGAGATGAAAGAGCTCTCCATTTGAAAATGGAATTGGGACAGGTTCGAGATGCCTGGATTCAAGTCTTTTCTGGAACTTTAATAAAATCTCGAAATTTTTTGGTCATCAACTTGGACTGGTACGTGCACCACGGCAGTGATAGTGATAGGATTCAAAGATATTTATTAGGGTAAATTATACTGACACCCCCTGACTTTTTAGTTTATTACACGGACACCCCCTGACTTTTGACAAATGACACTAAGACCCCAATAGTTAGACGGAATTAACTCTCCTAATAAAAAGACAACTTTGCCCCTCTGTTTAACCCAACCCAAACCCAAACCCAAACATTTGCCCCTCTGTTTAACACAAACCTAAACCCAAACCCCAATCTCTCTCTCTCTCTCTCTGACCAGCGAACCCAAACCCCAATCCCTCTCTCTCTCTCTCTCTCTCTCTCTCTCTCTCTCTCTCTCTCCCTCTCTCTCTCTCTCTCCCTCTCTCCCACCAACGATCCCAATCATCAATCTTCTCTCTCTCCCTCAGCCCATCTCTGTGTGTGCATGTGTGTGTATATATGTATATACATACATATATATATACACACAGGCAGAGAGAGAGAGAGGATGTGGATTCGATTTGTTGGGTTTCTGCGGTGTGGGTTCGATTTCTGCCCCTTCGATTTGGGGTTCGATTTCTGGGGTTCGATTTGGTTTGGTGGTTATAGGTGTCTGGGTGGTTTCCGAAACCCACCGCAGTGGTGGCGGTGGTGTTGGATTTCCGAAACCCACCGCAGGAGGAGGAGGAGGTGGTTGTTGGGTTCGGATTTACTAGTGGTTTGATTTGTTGGGATCGATTTGGGGTTCGATTTGGTTTGGTGGTGGTTGGTGTCTGGGTGGTTTCCGAAACCCACCGCAGTGGTGGCGGTGGTGTTGGATTTCCGAAACCCACCGCAGGAGGAGGAGGAGGTGGTGGTGGTGGTGGTTTCTCTCTCCCTCTGTCTCTGTTCTCTCTCTCTCTGTGTGCTAGTGATGTTTGGATGTGTTGGGTGGCAGCACTATTGCGGTGGTTAGATTTAGGCAGTGGTGATGGTGGCAGAACTGGTGGTGATGGTGGTGGAACTGGTGGTGATGGTGGCAAGAATAAATTTAATATGAGATAATTGGATTAGGTAATTATTAAGGTTTTAAAAAATTGATTATTTTTAAAATTGTACTAATAGTACCAAATATTATTTAATAAACAAAAAAAAAATTAATATTTTATTTATTAATGTAATGTATTTAGTAATTATATATATATATATATATATATATATATTTCATATATAGATTAAAAAAATAAATGAGAGGTTGGATAAATTTGGAGGGTATTTTTGGTATTTTGAGAATTATGATTGATGATCTCATCTTTGACTGTTAACAAGTTTAACGTCCGTTAGTTAGAAGGGGTGTAACTGTTATAAGTTTTAAATGTCAAGGGAGTTTGGTGTCATTTGTCAAAAGTCAGGGGGTGTCTGTGTAATAAACCAAAAAGTCAGGGGGTGTCAGTGTAATTTACCCTATTTATTATTATTATTTAGTTTGAATAAATAGATATGATAAGTATGAATGTTATTTATGATAAGATCTCTCACTATCTCACCATATAAGGATTGATGATTTATGATGTACTTACTTAAAATCATCTTTAAAATGGACACTCAAACTCTTACCTAAATTTGAGTAAAAAAAAAAAACTTGATTTAGTATATACCTCTCCAATAAAATATTCGAAATTTAAATGAAGAAAAATTCAAATTTAAATGAGGACAAATCCAAATTTAAAAGAGGGTAAATATGACCATTGAATTTGTAAAAGAGGGTGTAATCTCACAATTGGTGAAAATGGTAAAAATTTGAGTCTCCTTTAATTTGAGTTTAAAAAAAGGTTTTCCTTCACAGGGTCAGTCTAATAACTAGGCCGAAGAAGCGATCGCTTTAGGCCCCATTTTTTATAAGCCTTCAATAGATCCAAACCAAAAAGTTAAACTAAAAAAAAATTGAATCCAAGCAAAAAGACCCTATGTAGTTCAAACTAACAAAAATTTTCTTACAAAATTGGGCCCAAAAGCCCAAAGTGCTTGTGGCATAGCAAAAGTAAAAAGCTCACAACCAATTTGGTTAAAAAATATAAAATTTTAACAAAAACAAAAAAAGTTATCTAACTGCCATATGCAAAAATAAAAAAAATTAATAATCAGTACCATTAGTTACTCTTTCTAACCAGTCGACGATCAATTACATCAATCAAACACACTCTCTCTCCTATTCTCTCATGTTAAAACACCACCCCCACACACATTCTCTCTCTCTCACACACAAAAAAAATTAATTTTTGTTTCCATCTAAAAACAAAATAAAGGATTATCTCTCCCATTTGGCTTGTGACCGCCTTTCTATTTCACACAACACAGGTCATCAAATTAGCCCTAGTATATTTATTTTATATTCGTACTTTCTCATTTTCAATGTTATTTTGTACAAAATATAATTTTAATCAACTTATTCTATTTATTTTATTTTTTATAGATAATATTAAAGGAGAATCACATTATAATATTATTAAGTTTTTTCTTATAGAGAGTATTTGATTGATTTATATAAAAAAAAATGGATTGTCAAAAAACTGTGGCTACTAAAAAACAACAATTCAGATAAGAGGAACTTAAAAAAAGAGAGAAAAACAGAAAAAATTATTGAATCACAAAAAAAAAAAAAAAGATCTCTTATTAAATTTATTATTAGTAATAAAAAAATAACAAAAGATTTAAGTGAAAGTTTTGAAATAATTAAGTGATAGATCTTAAATAATTAGAAGATATTGAAATTACATGATGAAAAAATAACAAATAAATTTTTTATAATGATGGTCGAAAATGTAATATAATAATTCTTGATCATGAAGAACATACAAAAAAATTATTAGTAATTTTGAATTTTAAAAAATAAAATAAATAAAAAATAAATAAAAATTTATATTAATAAGAAAAAAATAAAAAAAAGCCTTGCTTAGAATCCTTGTTTTAAACCCGAAAATAGCTTGGGCCGCCCTTGTTTCTTTATTTGGTATGAGTATGGATCTAACATTGAAAAAAGTTTTTAAGAGTTTTTTACCTTTTTTTAAAAAAAGGTATAAAAAAGAGTAAGGGCTAAAAATGCTCTAATAAATAGGGTCAAGGTCTTTGTTTACGAAATGAGACCTAAAAAATTATAATTTAAATGCATATCATCTTTTGGATGTGTGGATTTCATCAACTTTTTTAGTGAGACCTACTCATTCCACACTCATCCAAGGGATAATATACATTTGAGTTTTAACTTTTGAATTTTCATTTTGATTATGTAGCATTTTCCTTGTTTATGATCACCGTCAATATGTAGGTACTATGTGGGGAACACGTAAATTCTTATCTTCCATTTTTTGTCTCTTTCGTCTGCAGTAATACATCAGAGGTATACTCCAAGTAATTTCAAGTAGATCAGAGAGCAAAAGATAAGTAAGGGGATGTTCAATCTTATAAACTAACTTAAAAATTGACCATCCTCTCCAAAAATCTAAAACAAATTACTAAGCCAAACAACCATGGAGCACACTCAATTATGCCATTAGTCAATCATCAATTAGCATCCAGTCAAGCACCAACAAAAGGACAAAAGAGACACTAAGCCCACATGACTGTTGGTGGCCAAGGTTGAATAATAGGTTGGGATGCGGGAGGGAATGCCTTGTGGCAGGGAATGTCTCCCAGCAGGGAACGACTCCCGAATGCGAATACGCGGATGATCCATGTTACGTTGTGTTCTTGTGTTCTTCTGGAAGAAGAATTGTACCAGGATTTGGTAAACTAGGAAGTTTATCAAATTTGATGTATCATAAATATTAGGACTAGGTTTGCTAGTTGGACTAGGATTAGAGTTATCAACAAATGCCTATAAATATGTTGTAACCCTTTTTGGATTTTGAGAGAAAGTAATAAATAAAAGCTGTTCTTGTGGATTTAGGTAGGAATTTCTACTGAACCACATAAATTTTATTTTATTGTTTTCTTGGTTTTCTCGATTCTCGATTGTTCACCCTATTGCACCTTCACAACAATTGGTATCAGAGCCAAGGTTTAACGATGGCGGTGAATACTTTGGTTGCAAAATTCGATGTGATGAAGTTTGATGGCTTTGGAAATTTTGGATTATGGCAACAAATGGTGAAGGATCTGTTGGCGTAGCACATGATGATGAAGGCGTTATCCGAGAATAAACTAGTGGGTATACCCAATTCCGACTTGGAAGAACTCGAGGCATGAGCAATTGGAACTATTCGGCTTTGTCTGGCAGACGAGGTTATGTACATCGTCATAGATGATAATTCTCCAGTGGCTGTGTGGCTGAAATTGGAGAGTATGTATATGTCAAAATCCCTAATGAACAAACTGTTCCTGAAGTAGAAGCTATATGGGCTAAAGATGATGGAAGGTATAGATTTGGTTCAACATATCAATACTTTTAATTAGATTATTAGTGACTTATAAAAGCTTGATGTGAAGTCTGATGATGAAGATATGACACTGATGTTATTAGTGTCTCTCCCTTTTTATACGAACATATAATAACCACTCTATTATGGGGTAAATAAACTCTGTATTTAGAGGACGTCATAGCGGCCTTGTTAGGTTATAACCAACAGAGATTGAGTAACAGTGATGGTTGATCATGGCAGAAAGAATGAGAGGGGTTCGGACGAGAGGGATTCGAGGTCGAAGTCCAAGGTAATAGGTCATTATGTAAGGTGAATAGGTCAGGTCATGTGAGAGACATCATAACAATCACAATTATAAATACTCAGCAAAAACATGAAATGAAGGTACGTAAGCTAAAAACCCTCTGCATTAAATACTCTATACACTTATATGCTGATTAACTTAAGCTTCAGAAGGGATAAGCTAGGTGTTCACCCAGCCCCTTTCCTAACTTTGCTTACTGTTTGCAGGATCATCTGAAGGACTACCAGCGTGGATCACTATCTCAATTCATTGTAGGAATTCTCCCGTGTAATTTGACGTCGTCTGTGGGAATATACGAATCAGACTTCCTCATTGGGATAAACTATGGTGAGTACGAGAGCTCGAAAGGAGGGGGGATGGCTTACCAGCTAGGAATGCGGGGATCACATCCTTTCCCGTTTTAACCGGGTCCCAATCCTTAGATTTGTTGGATAGAGTTCGTATCATAGGGATATTGGGCACCTGACCGAGGATTGTAGAGCATTCAAAGCGTTCCTTGATCAACTGGTGCAAGACGGACACCTCAGCGAGTATATAGATGGTGGGGCCGGGGACTCCACGAAGGCCGCGAAGGAGGCAAGCTCAGATATAGTGGCCATTATAAAAGTCATCCACCTGTGCACAGTTAATCGGCTGACCTATAATTCACTACTACCTGACCTTCAAAAGGTGGCGTAGGCCATAAGGGTGAAAGGGAAGAAAAGCGAGGGACAGTCCTTGAAGAGGCCTCACGTCGTTGTAGACGTCATCACTTTCACCAACGCCTACCTTGCAAGGGTGGTGGTTCCTCATGAAGATGCTTTGGTCATCACTCTCCATATAGAGAAATTTGATGTGAAGAGAATCCAGATTGACTCAGGAAGCTCCTCCGAGGTAATGTATCGCAGTCTCTTCCAGAAGATGGGATTCACTGCCAGAGACTTGAAACCCGTGAAGATGCCCCTTATTGGATTCAATGGCTCCTATGCTCTCCCCCGAGGGAAGATTACCCTTTTAGTGATAATAGGAACTGTTATCACTCGAGTAGAGTTCACGGTGATAGATTTCGATTCTCCCTACAACGTCATCATGGGGAGAACTTGACTCCACACTTTGAAAGTCGTGCATTTCTCTTACCATAAAAAAATACCAAATGGAGTTGAAATTTGTGCGATCAAGCGTCATCCAAGAGCTGTTTTTATGCCACCATGAAGACTGACGCTAATGCCAAGGCCAAGGATCGGAATCCCGAGGCGGTTGTGGCCAAATAACAATCACAACTTGGTTCGATGGGCGTTGGCTCAACCGATCGTTCGACGGAGGACTTGGTTAGGGTATGCCTTTACCCTGAAGACGCCAAGAGATTTTTTCTGTTCGGGTCTTCATTGGAGGAGACCAAGAGGAATGAGATGGTGACCTTTCTTCGACAAAATTCTGATGTTTTTGCTTGGAAGCCCACCGAGATGAGTGGAGTGAGCCCCGAGGTGATCTGCCACCGGCTACATGTGGATCCAACCTTCAAGCCAGTGGAGCAAAGGGATCGGAGATAGGCACCACACCACGTGCAAGCGGTTGATGAGGAAGTGGACCGATTACTCGAAGCAGGGACCATCAAGGAAGTTTAGTTCCCCGAGTGGTTGTCAAATACTATGTGCACTAAGAAGAAAAATGGGAAGTGGTGGGTCTGTTTGGACTTCACAGATCTTAGCAAGGTTTGCCCAAATGATTACTATCCCCTCCCAAAAGTTGATCAGCTCGTTGATGCAATAGCAGGTCACGAATACATGACCTTTATGGATGCCCGGGCAGGATATCACAAGATCCTATTGTTTGAAGCCAACCAGGTGAAAACCGTCTTTATCACCTCCAGAGGGATTTATTGCTATAAGGTGACGTCGTTCGGCTTGAAAAATACGGGTTTTAGTGAAGTCACCCCTCCCTACTTGAATGTTCTCTCTGCTAGGTTCAGCTTCCCTAGGGGTATGCAATATTGGTCTCCTCTGCAGATATTCGATATGACTCTATTGTGCCTAGGAAGGTCTGTTTCTTTGCTCCTTCTGTTGAGAATGGTCTTAGGTTTCCTCTACATCCTTTCTTAAGTTTGTTCTCCAACATTTCAATGTATGTCCAACCCAAATTTCTCCCAACTCTTGGGGCATTTTAGTGGGTCTCCTTAAGAATGAGCTCGGTGTCCCTTCGATACCTTTGCTCATGAAATTCTTTAATATTAAATTCTCTCCCTCTAATGACTTCCTTTACATTGCCAAACGGGTGAAAGCCCCAATTCTAATATCCAACCTCCCGAGTTCCCACAAGAGCTAGAAGAAGCTATTTTTCTTCGTGTCTGGGAAAGAGTGGGAGTTCAACCCAAGGGATACTTCTGACACTTTGCCTGTGCCTCGGGCCTGGTCAGCTCTTGACAACTTGGGTAAGTCCTTGTTGAGGAGGCCTGGCCTAACTCCTTTCCTCGATATGATGCTTATTTTTGCTGACCTCGTTTCTTTTTATCATTTTTAGGCATTCGTTCCGACCTCAGTGCAGAGGATATGATCGTCCTATTGGGCTTGGAGGGTTATCTACCAGAGAGGTACTCTGAGCTTACCAAGCCTGCAGTGCTCACTCAATTCGGGTTCAGTCCTCTCGAGGTGAGAGTTGAAACTTCAATTCCAATATCAGTGGTTGGTGTCGAAGATGCTGCTGGTAGGGCTCTTCTATCTTCATCTCTAATTCTTTATTTCCTTCTCTTCGCTTTTAATGATCTGCTTGCTTTGGTTTCTCAGGTTCCAGCTCGATGGCTCCAGATGCTGAGGCGGTGAGGGCTAAGGTGGCTCAATTTAGGAAAGGCAGAACTGGGGGAAAATGCAAGGTAGAGGCCGGAACTGGGGAAGACGCAGGTTCTGTTCAGAAGATACTAAGAGTGAGCTTATCCTCCCCTCCACCTTCTCAAACGATCTCTTCAGCTCCACCGGCTCCTTTGAAGTCCTCTCTGTTGGTGTAGTCTACAATGGTCTCCACTTCTCAAGGGATCCCTCTTCCCCAGATGACTCTAACAGTATCTCTTCTTCCCTCCATGGGGTCCTCTGATCCTGTTAGGGTCTCATCTTCCCCTTCATCGACAGAGGTTGCTGAGGCCCTTGAGGCCATAGTTCCTCTCCTGCGAGAATCTTTTCCTTCCCGATCTGTCGAGAAGGTTCCTTGTTTGCCCGTGGAGAGCTCGTCCGGAAAGGCGATAAAAGGCAAGGGTACGCTTATTAGAAACGTGAACCTTGCTGCCTAGGCCATTGCATCTGTCATCCCTAAGTCAGACATCCAAGAGGTTTCAATGGTGCCTTTGTCCACCTCTGTCACCACTGCTTTGTATGGAGCAGTTTCGGTAGGCTCTAAGTTCTCAAAGCTCTATTTTCACTTTGAGTAGATAGCTTTTTTTGACCTCAGCCTTTTCTTTTTCTTCGGCCATTCATCTGAGTGCCTTGGTGAGCAGAGTTAGGGCTTTGGAGAGCGCTTTCGAGTGTCTCAGAAATCCTCGAAGGCCTTCGAGCTCAAGGTTGCAGATTCGGCCTTTACCAACGAAGACCTCAAAGCTCAGGTACATGACTTGAAGGCTCAGGTCACAGGGCTGAGCTTAGTGAACAAAAGCTTAGAGACCGAAGCCAGGAAGGCTAGAGACGTGCTTAAACTTAAAGCTCACAATTTTCTCCAAGCGCGGAAGGATGCCTTTGAGGCTCTTGATTCTCTTCAGTCCATGAAGAAAGAGTATGATATGTTGGCTGAGATCAACACCGTGCTGCTAAAGGAGATTGAGGTGGAGAGGGCCAAGGTGAAAACTAGGGACACCAAGGTGGCAGAGCTTCAGGATGAATACGCTACAAACTAGGCTGCTGGGTATTTTGCCTTCTAGGAACAAGCCATGGAAAAATACCCAGATCAAGACTTCAAATTCGACCCTCCTCTGGACAAGGAGAAAGAAAAATCAGTTGCTGATAAGGAAGTCGAGGTTTCTGCTTCTGGTGTTCCTAGTGGGGAGGAGTCCCCTGCTGATGATGGGGTCGAAGTCCCAACTGAATCTGAGGCTCAAGCTCTAGGGCAAGCTCCTTCTGAGGCCGAGGTAGGAGTTTCTGAGGTTAACTTGCCCCCAGCTGATTCTGCTGAGGTTGATGTTCCAGCTCTTGTCTCTTCTGAGGCCCCTCCTAACCTTCCTCTTGCTCTTTCTTCTGCCCCCGAGCTGCCTGAGGCCATTCCTAATCCATCTGTAGAGACTTAGGACTTCTACTATTTTAAGATTCCTTGTCTTTTGTAATAGTATTTTGAGGAAATGAAAAGACTTTCATCTTGTATTTTGTTCTTTCCCCCTTTGCCCCCTTGTTTCAAGGAGAACTCTATTCTTCTGAAAGTAAATTTGTTTTTGTCAATTATGAGGCCTATTTCCAATCTGAGAAACTTAGCTTTTTGAAGAAATCATTGTTGTTAGGTGAGCTGAAGAGCTCATCTTTGTTTTTATGAGCTGAAGAGCTCATTGTAACGCCCCAAAAACCCCCTTGGGTGACATTACATTCTAAAAATCATTCACCGCATAAGAACACTAAGTAAATCCATCACGACGAAAGTTTCATTCATCAACCATTCATATTTTAACAAAATTTGGGCAGAGTCTCCTTTGTACGGGGAACTCTACCCAAAACACAACCTGTACAATTATATTACAATTGACCACACCGGGTCCACATATGCATAACTATTGACCACACCGAGTCCATTTACACATCACAAAATAAGATTTTATTCACCATAAATAATATCCACAATATCATCCCAAAAGAATAGGCCAAGCTATGACAATTACATTCCAAAAGAATTACACTCAAACTTAGCAGCGGAACAAACAAAATACTAGACTATACATGATCTCCAATTAAATTCCCTAGTCTAGTGCAAAAGAAGCTATATCTCTATATGTCCACCTCGGAATCTCGATTTCCCTCGGATGGGGCCTCCCAATACCCCTACTCGTCAACTCCGAGGTTCTCCTCTAACACCGTATCTGAAAAATGTAATTTGTAAGGGGTGAGCACTAAGCTCTGTAGCAACATTCCTCCCAAACTCAAACAAGGTTTATAAAACATGTAAAACAAGTCGGTCTCATTTCACAAATAGCATATATAATCTTTGAAGTAAAACAGAGACATTTTAGAATGGATCTCAAGTTTAGGTAACAACAGTAATTTAATGAATAAATGGAACCAATTACACAATTAATAATACATTCCACCATACACCGTTTCTCACAAGTTCTTGCGGAATCCCATACTTCCCAAAACTCTTGTAGAAACCGTATCTGGTAGAATGAACAAATACTAACCATTACATTCGTATCAACATTATAAACATGTATCTCCACCATGATGTAAGGCAAGCCCCATGAATCGACACATTGAGTAATATCTAGCCCACACACACGCACACAAATCTTCTCAAAAATATCCATCCTTTAGGAAGGGCGTATGTCATACCAATGACAGTGACGTATCCAACCCAGGCATTAGTATACTAACCCCCTGACACGGCACCCGTAAGCAATAGCGGTTTAGTCTTACCAAATCACTAATCCCACTACGAGTGGTAGGAAAAATGCCAACCCACACGGAGTAAGCAACACGTCTACCCACTCTACGATATCTCGTCAAAGGCCACCCATGGTCATCCCACACTCATAAGAGATACAAATACCAAACCCAATTTCACAATTAACAAGTATATCTTAAAAACCCCCAAATTAAGCATGTGACATTTTCAATAACCAACTAAGAAAATGCAAGAGATCACAACAATATCATTTTATTACTCAACACAAAACACTATGATTTCAAACTCAAGAATAAAAGAAGAGTTCAAGAGGAAAACTCATCACTCTTGAAAACTAGAGTTTTCAAACAAAAAGAGGGATTTCATGGGTATACAACCCTAACTTTGTGTAAAACATGTTAACAATTGCAAGAGAACCAAGAAACAATGAACTCATAGCAAATACATATGATTAGGAGTCAAAACATATATATATATATATAGTAACCCTAACATCAATGAACAAGAATGGAAGAAAACCCCTACCTTGGTGTTCTTGAAATCTAGAGCTTGAATCTTGAATCACCCTTAAATCTTGTATTTTTCTCCTTTGATCTTGAGTTTCTCTCTTCCTTTATTTCTCTCCTAGGGTTCTAAAGTGTTTAGGATGAGATTGGAGTGAAGAATGGGGCAAATGAGGGCTTGAGGTGGTGTTTTAAACCCAAAAATCCCGATTTTTTTACTGTTTCGGCATACACTAGACCAGTTTTCGTAGAATGGACATAACTCTCTCATCCGAGCTCCGATTGAGATGATTCAAGATGCTATGGAATTCTAAGAAAGAGCTCTACAACTTTAATGTTTTGCGTTTTGAGAGATATTGACTGCATCAAGGTCGAAATCGCGCTTGAAGTTGCGACCAGTGCACTGTTCACGTGCACTGTTCACAGCCTGTTTCATCCCCCTTTTTTTTTCCATTTCCAATCCATTCCTAAGCCAACCAAATCCATCCCAAATCTCTCCAACACATATTTCTACACATATCCACATTTTACAACAAATATTTACTATATATCTATATACGTATATAAAATAAAATGCAGGGTGTTACACTCATCGCTTATTTATGAGCTGGAGAGCTCATCGTTAATTTATGAGCTAAAGAGCTCATCATTTGCTTATGAGCTGAAGAACTCATCGTTTGTTTATGAGCTGAAGAACTCATCATTTGTTTTTATAAACTGAAGAGCTCATCGCTTATTTATGAGCAGAAGAGCTCATCGTTACTTTTATGAGCTGAAGAACTCATCTTTGTTTTTATGAGCTGAAGAGCTCATCGTTAATTTATGAGCTGAAGAGCTCATCATTTGTTTGTTAACTAAAGAGCTCATCATTTGTTTATGAGCTAAAAAACTTATCGCTTATTTATGAGATGAAGAGATTATCGTTTGTTTATGAGCTAAATAGCTCATCGTTTAACCATACAAGTAATAGAACGACGATCGGGCTGAAACTTCATTGTTTATTACGGTGAAATCTTACAAGTGTGTAGTTCTTGGTTACTGAAAGAATCTTTTCAAATGGTCAGCATTCTAGGAATGAGGCAATATTTTTCCTTCTTCAGTTTGTAGCTCATAATTTCCTAGTCTGATTACTCTAGAAATGATGTACAGACCTTCCCAATTGGATCATAGCTTTCCACGAGTGAGGTCCTTTCCTGCAGAAAGGAGTTTCTTGAGGACCAGATCTCTTATTTTGAAACTCCTGTGTCTGACTCTTCTGTTGTAATATCTTGCTGCCTTTCTCTGATAATCCAGGATGCGCTGCAAGGCTCTGTCCCTCTTTTCATCTAAGAGGTCGAGACTAACTAGAAGTGATTCATCAATATGCTTGGGGTTGAAGAGCTTTGTCCTTGGGGATGAGATGTCTATTTCCACAGGAGTCACTATTTCAGTTCCGTAAGCCAATGCGAAGGGCGTTTCTTGAGTTGCCGACCTGGATGTGGTTCTGTAAGCCCATAGTATTTCTGGAAGATGTTCCACCCATCAACCTTTTAAGGCCTTGAGTTTGGTCTTTAGAGCTTCTTTTATAGTTCAGATAGTTACCTCTGCTTTTCCATTCGACTGAGGATGAGTTGGTGCTGAGAAGTAGTTTTTTATGCCTAGCTTGGCACAAAACCCTTTAAACTTGGAATTGTCAAACTGCTTCCCTTTATCTGAGACGACTACCTTGGGTATTCCAAACCTGCAAATTATGGATTTCCAGGTGAAGCTCTAGATCTTCTGCTTTAAAATTTTTGCAAGAGGTTCCATCTCAGTCCATTTGATGAAATAATTTACCCAAAATATAGCAAATTTGCATTGTCCGGTGCTGGTAAGAAGAGGTCCGAGGATGTGTAATCTCCACTGTTGGAATGGCCATGGACTAACCACCGAGGTGAGGAGCTCTGGTGGGCAGTGTGGGATATTGACATGCAATTGGCATGTCTTGGACCTTTAGACCAGCTCTATTGGGTCTTTGAGCAGGGTGGCCCAAAAATATCCCTGCCTTAGAGTTTTACCAACCAGAGCTCGAGCTCCGATTTGATTGCTGCAGATGCCTTCATGGACTTCCCTTAGAATGTGGTTAGCCTCGTCATCCCCTACACACCTCAGAAGTGGTGTTGAGAAGTTCCGTTTGTACAGGTTTCCTTGGAGGAAGGTGAATCTAGATGACCTGGTTCTTAGCTATGCTACTTCTTTGGAATCCGGTGGTAAGGTTCCATTCTGAAGGTATTCCTTGATTGGATCCATCCAGGTTGGGTGAATCTGTATAGGGAATACTTTTTCGTCGTCGAGGCTCACTGATGGCTTAACTAAGTGTTCAACTAGTATCAGCCTATCCAGGTTCTCCTAAGAGGTAATGGCTAATCTTGCTAAGGCATCAGCTCGGGAATTTTCAGCTCTGGGGACATGCATGAATTTAACCTGCACAAATTTTTTCATTAGGTCTTGTACCTTCCTCAGGTATAGAACCATTATCTCTCCCTTAGCTTCATACATTTCCTCGATCTGTTTTAACACTAACTAGGAGTCGCTGTGAATCACGAGTTGCTCCGCCTCCATGGAATGTGTCATGTTGAGCCCGACAATGACGGTTTCGTACTCAGTCTCGTTGTTTGAAACCTTGAATCTGAACTTGAGGGCATATTCGATGTCTATTCCATCGGGGGAGGTCAGGATTAGTCCAACATCGCTGCCTTGGGCGTTGGTAGTTCCATCTACTGAAAGCTTCTACGTTGGGAGGTCGGGTAACAACCGGGTCGCCTTCATGGATGCTTTTAGGCCTGTTGTGAATTCTGCAATGAAATCTACCAGTATTTGCCACTTGATTGCGGTTCTGGGTTTGTACCTGATGTCGAACTTGCTGAGCTCTATCGCCCATTTGACCAGCCTCCCTAATGACTCTGGCTTGTGCAACACCTGCTTCATTGGTTGGTCTATAAGGACCTCTATCGTATGAGCCTGAAAATAAGGTCTAAGTCTCCTTGCCACTGTTACTAGGGCCAGAACTAGCTTTTTCATCTTTGGGTATCTCTCCTCTGCTCCCCTTAGAGTTCTGCTACAGTAGTAGACTGGTTGTTGAGCTCTGTCTTGCTCCCTAACTAGTGCTGCGCTCATTGAGAAGTCTGAGAAGGCTAGGTATAAGGTGAGCACTTCTCCCTCTTTGGGGCTCACAAGGACTGGGGGTGAGCTGAGGTAACCCTTGAGGGCTTTGAATCCTTTTCCACATTGTGCATCACAGTGGAACGCCTTTTTCAGAACTTGGAGATAAAGCAACTCAAAGCTGCTATCCTCCTTATTAAACGTTGGACCTCCCTTGTGTTTGAGGGTGGTTGCATGTTAATTATAGCTCTTACCTTTTTTGGATTAGCCTCTATACCTTGGCTATTGACTATAAAACCCAGGAACTTCCCTGCGGATACTCCAAAGGCTCATTTAGCTGGGTTGAGCTTGATTTGGTACTTTTTGAGGACTTAGAAAGATTCTTCGAGGTGTTCGATATGGAGCTCAGTTTTCAATGACTTAACCAGCATGTCATCAATGTACATCTCCATTGATATCCCGATCTGCTTTTGGAACATACGATTCACCAAACGTTGGTAAGTGGCTCCAGCGTTCTTCAGCCCGAACGCCATAACCTGGTAGCAGTATGTCTCTTGCTCAATCACGAAGGACGTCTTTTCTTGGTCGTTGAGGTCCATCCTGATCTGGTTGTATCTAGATAAGACATCCATAAAACATAGGAGCTCATGCCCTGCTGTGACATCCATAATCAGATCAATTCTGGGAAGTGGGAAACTATCTTTATGGCAGACGCGGTTTAGATTGGTGAAATCGATGCAGAGGCGCCACTTGCTGTTGGACTTCTTGACGAGGACCACATTGGCTAGCCAGGTCGGGTAATCCACCTCCCTGATGGCCTTGGCATAGAGGAGTTGTAGACCTCCCCATTAATTGCTTTTTGGCTCTCTGGGGTGTAGCTCCTTCGTTTATGTTTGATGGGCTTAAAGGTTGGGTTCACGTTGAGCTTGTGTGTGATGACTGAAGGATTAATCCCCTGCATATCCTCATACTTCCATGCGAATACCTCCATATTCTTTTTAAGAAATTGAATGAGGAGGTCTTTAAACTATTTGAGCAGCTTTGATCCCACGTACACCAAATGTTCTGGTTCTTCGTCGAGTTGGATAAGTTCCAGCTCTTCTGAAGGTGTGGGCCTTGTTTCTAGCTCATCTCTAATGTCAAGCTCATCCAGCTGTATAGTCTCTACCTCTCTCTTTTTCATAGAAGCCATGTAGCACTCTTGCGCCATACACTGGTCTCCTCGGACGACTACAACGCCATTCTCGGTAGGAAACTTCATTACGAGGTGGTAGGCAGAAGGAATGACCCTCATGGCGTTGAGGGAAGACCTCCCCAGTTGAACATTATACGCTGAAGGGGAGTCAACTACCAGGAATCTTACGGTGGTGGTGGATTGGCAGGGTTGGTCTCCTAATCTGAGAACAAGTTGGATTGAGCCTAGGGGTAGCACTCTCTCTCCCGAGAATCCAAGCAGATGTGTCCTCACTGGTTCGAGCTTGTCTCTACCGATGTCCATTTTGTCGAAGGCGGATGCGAAGATGATATCGGCAGAGTTACCATTGTCGATTAGAACCCGGTGGACGGTTCTATTGGTAATGATAGCCCTCACTACCAAGGGATCATAGTGGGGATGCTGGCAGCCTTCCAGATCTGCATCTGATAAGGGTATGTCCATGCTCAGCCGAGGTGCTTTGGACAGAGCATGTACCTCCAATACTTCTTCGGCTCGGACTTTGCACATGTGGGCCTTCCTGGCTGAGCTAGTTTCCCCACCTCCAGCAAATCCTCCTGATATTACCCTGATTTCTCCTAAGGGCTGTTGCTGCAGTGGAAGAGTTGACTGTTGCAGTGTAGGAGGTGGGTGAGCTTGATTTTGGTTATCCTGCGCTACGAAGCGACGTAACTGTCCCCTCTGAATTAGGAACTTGATCTCCTTTTTCAGTTGGATGCAATCGTCAGTAAGGTGGCCATGGTCCCTGTGGTACTCACAATATTTTGTCGTATCCCGTTTTGCGGGGTCTGCCTTCATCCGAGGTGATCACCTCAGAAATTTTTCATTCTGTACTTCATACAGGACCTGGGATACCGTGGCGTTGAGGGGAGTGAAATGTCGTGGTGTGAATCTTGGCTGTAACTCCTGAGGTGGAGGTCCCAGGTGATCTCTAATGTTCTTATTCTTTTTGGAGAGCGATCTCTATCTCTTCGTGGAGACCTGTCTCGGCTTCTCTCCTTCCTAGGACTTTGGTCCTTCCTCTTCTCCTTCTCCTTGTGGGTAGTTGAGCTCCCAGCCTTGGAAAGGAGAGCTTCCTCACCATTTATATATTTCTTTGCCTTGGCAAGGACCTCTACCATACTGGCTTGTGGGTTCTTGAAAATGGAGAACATCAAGCCCTTCAATTGGACTCCCAACTCGACAATGAAGGCCGTGAGGGCAAATTTCTCATCAGGGACATCTACTTTTAGAGATTTTGAATTGAACCTCTGAACAAGCTTCGCAACGTCTCATTGGGTCCCTGTTTTACATTTAGTAAGTGGTAGCTCGACTTCCGGTAGGTCCGAGCTCCTATGATATGGGAAACGAACGAGATGTTGAGCTCCCTGAAGGAGGAGATGGATGCTGGGGTTAGCCTATTGAACCAGGCTAAGGCTGAGCCCTTCAATGTGATGGCGAAGGCTCTGCAATGCATGTGGTCTTGATATCCATGTAGCTCCATTTGGTTTTTGTTGGTGTTAAGGTGGTCCGTAGGGTCCTTCGTTCCATCGAAGGTCTCTATATGAGACATCTTGAACTTAGGTGCAAGGGGGAAATGCAGCACATGTGCAGTAAAGGGACCAGGGCGTCCATAGTCACTGTGGTTTTGCCCCTCACAGCCTCCTTCATGTGGTTGAGCTCTTGTTGAATCTCCCTGAAGCGCTGCTCCCAATATTGCTCATTTCTCTCCTGCTGATGTGGGGGAAATTCATTCTTATGAGTTCCTCTGTTTTGGATCTGTACTTCCTCGTTTTTGTTCCTCTGAGCTCGACGATGAGCATTGCCCACTGTCTGGCTACGTTTGTCTCCCTCAGTGATGTCCCTTAAGGGGTTGACCATCCTGGGTTGGTTGCATCCTTTGGGGATGTTGGAGGAGGTTCAACAACTCCTCATTCTGTTGGAGGAGGCGCTGGTTGGCTAGGCGAAGGGCCTCAAGTTCGTTGTTCGGAGGGGGATTTACCATGGGAGGATCGACCTTCGGAGTAGGCAAAAATCATGTGAATTTTCTTGCTGTCTTCCAGTGGTAGCTTCTTGTTGGTTCTGTAATCGTAGAGGATTTATCTGACTTCTGCTCATATTATGCGTAGAAACCATCAATTATTGAAAAAGATCAGTAGATTTTTTACAGGAATAGTCGTTCCCACAGACGGCGACAACTGATGATGTGTCTAGCATGATGAAGTAGGTGTGGGGAATTAGTGAGCACTGAGTAATTCAGTATGAGCTTCTAGGCTCTTGAGTATTGGACCAAGGGAATAAGATTAACACACAGAGGGTTTGTAGTGGTTTACCAGCTCGGGAGCTCGGCTAACCCACTCTCAAGGGAGTCTCTTGCACATGGGGAATATATTGATAAAGGGGAATTTACATAGAGTATTGAGTTAGACTACCATTGCTTGTCTGTATTACTGGGGTTATACCCCTTATTTATAGTTGGCCCCGAGCTTCGCTCGATCCTTTGCGTGATCCTTGCTCCTCCTTGTAACGGTTGCTTCTATCCAACAACGGTTGTGGAGAGTGTTGGGGCAGTTGCAATCCTTATGCCAGCTGTCTTCTATGTTACCCTCCTTGTGAGGCAGATGCAGGGAGCTCAAGGTTTGGACTCGAGCTCTATGGGTAACTAAAGCGAACTGGGCTCCCGATCTAAGAGAGTACGACTCGAATTACCGAGCTCAACCTTAGGCATATTCAAGGTACCATCACTTATGATCTTAAATCATTAGAATCTATATTTGCATAGTTCTAGGAGTTTAACATGTATCAATTAGCTTTTCGAGGAAGATGGAAATAGAAAATAATTGATAGTGTCTGTTTCATTTCACGCTCATTTTGTAGTTTCCTTTATAATTTATGACGATTCTACTCCTATTCATAAGTCGGCATATGATCTGAGCATCATGGGTTAGTTTTGATGGCCAAGACCTCACCTCCCAACTTAGAGGTCTAAGTTTCAAATCTTGACACTTGTGCAGTATGCATGTAGTGGGAATCAAAGGTAGTTCCTACTATGTCTATGACCCGAATTCAATCTCCGCAAGTCGCTAGTGATTCACATCTACTTTTCACTAAAAAATAGGGTCGACACATCAATGTCTATGGGGCAAAAAAGACTTATGATCAAACTAGGGGTGTTAATCGTGACAGGTTTAGTGGGTTAATGGCGGATCTAATCGAATTCATATGAAAAGTTATTCAACCCGTACACGATTTGTTTAATTAAACGAGTGAAAATTTACATATCGAACACGATTCGTTTATTAAATGAGCTATTTGACACAATTTCGTGTCGATTAATCATGTTGTGTCGTATTTTGACAGGCCTATGTTAAACCACCAAAATCAATCAATCAACTAACCACAATCTCTCGTCATTCACGGACGTAAAAACTAAATTCCATATTCGTCCTGCTCCAAACCAAATGGGTGAAAGAAGCCTGTAAGCAATGTACATAGATATCGTCGACATATTAAACCACAGGGCCCAATATCCAAGAACTTTAGGATGTTCCGGGGCCATTTCTCAAGTTCAGAATGGCAACCCTTGAATATCATAGAGGGCTGGGCTAAGATTAGGTGGCCATGGCCCGAGGCTGCGCTGGCTGGGCTTGGGCCAATGTGTTCCAATCTCAAGCCCCCCCCCCCGATATTAACTAAATTAACAGACATTATTATTAACATGTAATATCACAATTTTATAATAAACTACTACATGAACGTAGCCATGATATATCACTCATATGAATATCTAGTGTAATTCAATAAATACAACGTATGCATAGAGAGAGTAAATATTAACATAATGCTAATATCAACGTCACGACTAACATACCGTGTCAAAATCTAATACAAGGTAACACGTGTATAGTATACAACTATACATATATAACTGACATAATTGGATAACTATCGCACCAATGTGTGGGTGTGTGTTTGGGGTACACTGTGCAAGTGATGTTTTGTTATTGTCCTATAATATCTCACGTTAATGACAACATGGTATTATTGTGATAGTAAATATTTATTTTTATATATGATCTACAATGCACATAGGGTGCGTTATTGTTGAGCCGTAATGCCAAATGTTAATATTAATATAATATTAGTATTGTGTAGAACAGTAATTCATTTGACTAGGCAAAAAAATTTGGTGCTAGTTTGCGTCAAAATAAAACTGCATTAGACCCAAGTTAGGGGAATAATTACCTAAGAATAGTATTTTGCGGTTTGATTAACAACATTTTTTTAATTCTTATGGTGTATGATAAAATTTTAAAGGGCCTTTTTGAAGCTGGTACATTAAATTAGACATAATTATAAAAAAGTACATAAAACAAAATGTTTTGGAAAAAAGTACACAGCTCAGATACAAAGACGTAAATGTCCATTTTGTAAAATTTTCTTTCCTAAAAACTTTAACAAAACATTTATTAAACGCTGAAATTTAAGGTCATTTAATTCAAAATCTTTTATCTTTAATGTACTTTGATTCATGCGTATCTTTAATGCACCTTGATATTTTTGGAGATGTTTAATACACCATTTTCCAAAAAAAAAAATACACATGAATCAAGGGAGGACATACAAATATGAAATATTAAAGTTCTCACATAAAATTAGGAGATGTTTAATGCACCACTTTTCAAAGAAAATGCACATAGATCAATGAGTAACAAAAATGTAAAAAAAAAATCAGTAAAATTCAAATAATAAACTTAGATACAAATAAGTATCAAAATTTAGGACTTAATTACCTAACATTTTTTTATGTGTATTTTTTTACAATTAAGTCTAATTTGGTGTATTCCCTTCAAATTTTCCCAATTTAAAATCAAATTTTAGAGCCAAAATGTCGTGGTAGTCTTTTTTCCCAACAAATAAGGAGTCCAACAATATCACTGGTTGTCTTGGTTTGCCATATCATTTGGGCTTAGAATTTGGTTACTTTAGCATTTTTATTGGAAAAAAAAATTCTAACTTAGTTGTTCTTTACACTTTTTTTTTGAACTTTTCATTAACACGCAATGAAGCACGGATATTGCATTTTCTCTAGGGTTAAAATTTGGACAAGTTGAGAGGTCAACCAGAGCCCAACATAAAACTCTCAAACCGAACTCGACTTCATCCCAAAACACCTCAACAACTCGAGGACTGTCCTCTCGGGTTGAACTCGGGTTTAATTCGAGTTGAGCCCAAGTTAATAAATTAGATTCAATTTTTGAGTTCAATTTGGGTTTCTATATGTTAACACCTTTAACTTTTTTATTAAACTCAAATAAGCCTAAGAAAACCAAGCTCATTAAAGGCAAAAGTCACATGGAGTTTGCCTTCTTCATACACGAGAAGGGAGCCTAAGAAAACCAAGCTCATTAAAGGCAAAAGTCACATGGAGTTTGCCTTCTTCATACACAAGAGAAGGGAGTGTCGTTTTTTGGTGCAATTTTTGGTGCAACCGATATGAGATTCTAAATTATACATCTTCTTTTGCTCTTCATTCAACATCCCACATCCGTCTCCCTGTAGTGCAATAAAAACTTCTTGATGAGTGTAAACAAACACATAATATTTTATTGTGTAGCCTTTTATATATTTATTTATTTTTAATACTTAAATAAAAACTTGGGTTAAATTCAAATTGAACCCAATTTTTAATAATTTGATCTCGGCTTAAGTTGAACCCATGAACCCAAAGTCTCAACTTGAGCTCACTTCAAATTTAATTTTGCTTAGCTCAAGTGCAACCCAAGTTTTAAAAAAATCAACCCAAACATAATTTTCTTTTTTGAGTTGTGTTCGAATTAAGTTCGGATTAATCCACTCAAATTGCACTCTTAGTTTTCTCCTAGTAATTCTCTTATTTTTTTCATTTCTGCTTCTTTGCATTATTTATTAATCTTTCTTGGGACCAGCATGGGGTCAACCCAAGATCTGGACAGCCCACCAAGTTTTGCGATTGGGTGAAATGGGCTGCTAGCTACAAATACCCAATCAGTATTAACTTGATTTGCTTTATGAGGCTGCTAATTACGAATAGGGTTTTTTGGGTGTGGGTACATTTTTTTAGACTTATTTGAGAAGAAGTGTATGAATAAGTTGTTGACCTTAGTAAGTTCAATTTTAATAAAACATCTTGTAATTAGGTACAAAATTCAAATAACTTTTTTATTTATTTTACTTATTCATCATTCCTTAAATTATGCATAATTCTTATTCTTTCATTCTCTATCTCTCCTTCTTTATCCGTTACTCTCTCACTCTCTTTCCCCTATTTCTCTCTCTCTCTCTCTCTCTCTCTCTCTCTCTCTCTCTCTCCCATTGATAATTTAGTTTCTTTTCAAATATGTAAAGATTTGATTTGATTTGACTTTTAATCTCTCTATCTCCCCTATTTTTTTTCTCTCTCCCCCTATTTTCTCTCACTGTTACTCTCTACTTATATCAACATTATAATGAATAATTACACCAATCAATTACCAAAGAGCTACACCAAATAGTTGCCAAAGATTTATAAACAAACAGTTAACCATTTATAAACAAACAGTTATACAAATAAAGTTTAGCAAATATGTACCAAAAGAGTTGTATCAAACAGTTACCATCTTTAAATAAACAGTTATATATGTGTAATTATTTAATAATCAAATTTTAAGATTTTTCTATTTTACATACATGCATTCATCATAAAAGATTCCAGATTTTATTATTTTTATTTCACAAAACATGGGTTTGGATTTCATCAAACAAAAAAATTGAACTAAAAAAACAAAGAAACTAGTACCGTTAGACGATTAAAATGCCGATTGTAACACCGAACATTTACCCGAAACAGATATACAAATCAAATGCCTTGAGAGGAATTCAACTTTGTTATTTTCTTTTGGAATTGTCTTAGTTTGGATTCTTTCGAACAGAAATTGCAAAAAAAAAAAAAAAAACTAACCACTAAAAATCAGAGTTGAAACCTTGAAGGCAAACTTCAATGTCTAGAGAAGAGGATTCTGGTGATGGAGAACAGTTACACCAAACCAAAATGCCTAACAGTTACACGAACAGTTACAAGAAAATAAGATCTCTTGTTCTTCCTCCTTTCTTTAAAAAAAAAACCTCTTTTGATCTTTAACGATTATTTCCCGATATTATCTTTAAAATCTGTTTATAAATCCATTCGAATCTCAAAAATGCTGAAGATGAAGGGACACTCAGTTTAATGCTTCTTTTTTTGCCGCTTGATTTCTTATTGGAGCCAAGATTGTCGTTTGGCATTCAAATGGGGTTTGATCTTCTTTTCTTTTAATGAATGACCTTTTGGTCATTTTCTTAAAAAAAACTTTTCCTGTTATAGTTTAGCTCAATTAAGTCCAAATTTTTGTACCGGCTTCTGTTTTACCCTTAGGAATAGTATTAGAATGCAAAAACAATCATGCAACTTTGATCTTGAATCAAAAAATAGTGAATAGAAAATAATTCATAACGTCTGTTTCATTCCACACCCGTTATATAATTACCTTTACAATTTAACGATTGTACTTCTAATATACATGCACAATCGAAAACAATTTGTACATTAACTTTATAAAAAATAAATAGAAAGAACAATAAATATTATTTATATTACAATTTGGACAAATTATCATGTCCAACATTATCCCAACTTAGTTACTACTCATGTTAATTTGTCTCAAAAGGATATGCCTCTATAACTTGCACAATCATCTAATATAACTTTTACACAATCTAAAGATTCTTGCCACATACCATTTACAAAGCATTAATCACAAATCAATTTGGGTCAAGTTACAATCCCAAAAAGCTAAATTACCGCCAAAAAATTAGACTTAATCTTAAATGCTAAATATTACCCCTAAATAACAATGTGCCCAAACAACATTAAAAAAAAAAAAAAAAACCAAAAACAACACCAGGCCATCTCCTCAAATCAAAGGACTTCAAATGTCAAAACTGTTAACTGCAAAATTCTTTCCACATCCTCACCACAGACTTAAGCCTATGATGTGGCGGTTTGAAAAGCAAATTCCTAGGCGCTCAGAACTAATTATCACTGTATACCTTTCATGGCTGTTATTATAATCAGGAATTATTGTACAGAAAAAAGTTATATCTATAGGGATATTTGGCTGGATCTTATGAATTTTTATCATTCTGTATAGAAATGTTTGTAATGTCTCATGTTTGTTATGTCTCAGGTTATCGCTTATGTCTCAGGTTATCGCTTATGTCTCTTAAGTCCACAAGGTTGTACTTCTAGATAATTTGGGTTATCGCTTATGTCTCTCAAGCCCACAAGGTTGTATTTCCAGATAATTTTGTTGATCATGAGACTACGACCCTTGATGATATTGTTTTAATTTATTTATCCCGTTTTTTTTCTTTTCCCCTTTCACTTCTATGTTTTTATTTTTGGGTGAAGGTGGTGGTGGCGATTGTATCTGGTTCAACCAAAGAGGCAATGCAGGCATTGTAGGATCAATTCTTAAAATGATGGCACATGAATTGCTATGAAATACCCTGGCATGTTGTTGAAATTAGTTAACCTCCAAAGCATATGAGAGCATTTCTTTCTAAAAGCATTTTATAGGGGAACAATAGAAGAAACAAAAAGTTTATGAAAGAAGGCCCAAAACTTTTTATTCAAAGGCTCAATTTTTCATGTGGTGTAATCCAAATTTTATCGAAGCCACTTGGGAGATGTTATAGTCTTTTCAGTTTGTCTAGTAATATTTTCTACCACTGCCTTAGAAAGCTGCCTGGTAAAGTTGCTCTTTAGATGCATTCCCACCAACAGCTGGCCAGGTATGTGATGCCTTCCAACATCTAAATGGAGAACTCTTTACGAAATGGTCTAGAAATTATGCTGGAAAAGTTTGGAACAATGCATTTTGTGGATGCTAGGGAGGATAGCTCTTTTTGTGGGCTTTTCGATTATAATCATGTTTTTTTGAGCTTAATAATTATGGATTACCTCCATGTCCCATGACACATTACCAACATAAGCTTTGGAAACCTACACATAACCCTTATGGTTTTGAACCAAACTAAAACCATCAATTTACTCAATTCACCCTCTATATAAACACCCTTCATTCTTAATTCGGTTGAGAGAAATCCTTATTCCATAATTGAACAGAGTTATATTTGCAACCAAACGGTATTCGTTTCCTGCTTCTCCACTTCTCTTTATCTTTCTTCACTGTCCCAATCAGTTACACACATCACACACATAGAGAATGCACACGAAAACACAAACATGCGCATATATATGTTTTTGTGCAATGTTTGTGTGTACATGTATATGCATATAACAACACAAACTGAGTCGCACTCGCACATACACCTCACTGGCGTTAATTGGTTGCATGACTTTGGATTCTATGCTTCATGATTTGTATGGTTATCAGAACAGATAGAACTTAGAACCAATCATTAAGGAATCATGAATTCAAGTTGCTGTACTTGTCTTTCAAAGTCCAAACAAACCCACTCACGGCAACACACACAGCAATCATGTACATCAGGAAAAACTTGGATGCTCGGAAGGACTCGCATGGAGAAGGATTGAACGGAGGCTGCTAATGCTGGAGGGCTGGGGAAGAGGGGCTGCCGGAGGAAGTAGAGTTGCTCTCTCTCTCTCTCTCTCTCTCTCTCTCATATTCTTCCTGTAATGGGTTTACCAGTTAGACGAAAACACAGTGAGTTTGATGGATTCGAGCAGTAGCCCTCTAGGAGAGAGTCTCTGGTTGGTGAATATGATGCCAGTGATGCTCAGGTTGATATTGAACAGTTCGATTAAATACGGAGTATGGCGCATCTATGAACAATAATTTGGTCTTTAGAAGTTATTTTGGAGGGAAAGTTAACTCTCCTGTCGAAAGTACTTTTTGGGCACGTGTGAATCACTTTCTTTTACTTTGGATGGGAAGCTTAACTGTTCCAGTTTGGTGCAAAACTATGCGGAGTTATGTGTAGTTTTTTTTAAGTATAAGACAGTAATTGACCAAACCACAAGTATATAAGCTATAATTTTCCTTAATAACAATGTCCAAATATGGCCTCTTCTCAGAATGTAAGAACTAGGGCTGAGGTGGAAAGTACAATGTGATATCTTGTGTTTTACTTAGATCGGTGACGGTATATTAGGCGAGCCATTAAAATGCACAAAGCACGCTTGAGGGGGCGCCAAAGAGTTATATCAGATAGGGCCGAGTACACCTCTCGAAACATAACATTAGATAGGATTTGAAAACTCATTAATGTGGGTCTCGAGTGGTTTGACAGAGCCATTAAAGAATATTCAGATCCTCGAAGAATATGGATACAATCATCATTAGGAGACATTAATGACCATCATGCCGACATAAAGACCCCGGGGCAGACCAAGGACCGTTCATCCCCCACCATGAAAGCTCGGGCATAGGTTTCAAGTGCCAATATGGGGAATTTAAGAACCGGAGATTGGGTCATAAATGCTCTACAGTTCATGAGCAAGGGTCCACTCGCCCGGGAGGACTAGCTTAATAAGACTTGATGGAATGACACTCATTATGCTAGAATATGGGCATAGACCATTAAACCCTAACACTACAATAAAAAACATTTTTTGCGACGTTTTTTTTTGCGACGTTTTTAAATTTGTCGCAAATAGTTTACTATTAGCGACGATTTTTTAATTTCGTTACAAATTTCAGTTTTGGTAATTTTTTTAGCGACGTTTATAAAAAACGTCGCAAATAAACATTTTACTTAAATAAGAAATTTAAAAATTGACTTTTATCGACGTTTTTAAAAAAAGTCGCAAATAAATATTTTACTAAAATAAAAACTTTTAAAAAAATATCAATTAATTCACTTTTAGCGACGTTTTTAAAAAACGTCGCAAATAAACATTTTACTTAAATAAAAAATTTAAAAAATATCAATTGAATTTACTTTTAGCGACGTTTTTAAAAAACATCGCAAATACACATTTTACTTTAAAAAAACTTAAAAAAAAATATCAATTTAATTGACTTTTAGCGACGTTTTTCAAAAACGTCGCAAATAAACATTTCACTTAAATAAAAAATTTAAAAAATATCAATTGAATTTACTTTTAGCGACGTTTTTAAAAAACGTCGCAAATACACATTTTACTTAAAAAAACTTTAAAAAAAATATCAATTTAATTGACTTTTAGCGACGTTTTTCAAAAACGTCGCAAATAAACATTTTACTTAAATAAAAAATTTAAAAAATATCAATTTAATTGACTTTTAGCGACGTTTTTAAAAAATATCGCAAATAAACATTTTACTTTAATAAAAACTTTAAAAAATATCAATTTAATTAACTTTTAGCGACGTTTTTCAAAAACGTCGCAAATAAAAATTTTACTTAAATAAAAAATTTAAAAAATATCATTTCAATTGACTTTTAGCGACGTTTTTAAAAAACGTCGCAAATAAACATTTTACTTTAATAAAAAAATTTAAAAAAAATATCAATTTATTTCACATGTTAATTTGAATGTTAATTTAATGAAATTGAAAGTCGATTTAATGAAATTACATGTTAATTTGATGAAATTCAATGTCAATTTGATAAATTAAAATGTTAATTTGATGAAATTGAATGTCAATTTGATAAATCGAATGTTAATTTAATGAAATTGAAAGTCGATTTGATGAAATTACATGTTAATTTGATGAAATTGAATATCCATTTCATAAATTAAATGTTAATTTGATGAAATTGAATGTCAATTTGATAAATCGAATGTTAATTTAATGAAATTGAAAGTCGATTTGATGAAATTACATGTTAATTTGATGAAATTGAATGTCAATTTAATAAATGGAATGTTAATTTGATGAAATTGAATGTCAATTTGATAAATCGAATGTTAATTTAATGAAATTGAAAGTCGATTTGATGAAATTACATGTTAATTTGATGAAATTAAATATCCATTTCATAAATTGAATGTTAATTTGATGAAATTGAATGTCAATTTGATAAATTGAACGTTAATTTGATGAAATTGAATGTCAATTTGATAAATTGAATGTTAATTTAATGAAATTGAAAGTCGATTTGATGAAATTACATGTTAATTTGATGAAATTGAATGTCAATTTCATAAATTGAATGTTAATTTGATGAAATTGAATGTCAATTTGATAAATTGAATGTTAATTTAATGAAATTGAAAGTCAATTTGATGAAATTACATGTTAATTTGATGAAATTGAATGTCAATTTGATAAATCGAATATTAATTTAAAGAAATTGAAAGTCGATTTGATGAAATTACATGTTAATTTGATGAAATTGAATGTCAATTTAATAAATTTAATGTGAATTGAATGTTAACTAGTTATTAGCAACGTTTTTATAAATCATCGCAAAAAAGTGATTCCCTGAAAATTTTTTGTGGCGGGAGAAATGGCTCCCAAATATTTTAAAGGTGGTTGCCTCGAAAATTAAAGGAAGAGACATATTAATATTATTTGCGACGTTTTTATAAATCGTCGCAGAAGTCAAAATTTTATTTTTATTTTTGAATTAAATAAATAAGTATTAAATAAAATATTAATATTATTAGCGACGTTTCTAGAAATCGTCGCAGAAGTGTCAAAACTTGAATATTAGCGACGATTTTATAATTTTGTCGCAAATTTCTATTTTGGCAATATTTTTTGCGACGTTTTTTAAAAAACGTCGCGAAAAGGCGATTCCTTTCAAATTGGTTTTCGGCGGGTGAAATGACGGGAACTGGAAATTTTTAGGCAATTATTTTTTCGCGACGTTTTTTAAAAACGTCGCCAATACTAACCTTTTTCATAAATAGAAGTTTAAAAAATAACAATGTAATTATTTTTTCGCGGCGTTTTTTAAAAACGTCGCCAATACTAACCTTTTTCGTAAATAAAAATTTAAAAAATAATAATATAATTATTTTTTTACGACGTTTTCCAAAAACGTCGCGAAAAGGAAAAATCCCCACCCTTTTCATCGATCCCTCTACCTCTCACTCTGCATCTCTCTCTCTCTCTCTCGATCTCGATCTCTCGATCTGAAACAATGACAACTACACCACCGCGGGCCACCTTTAGCCTCTGTCACCCTTCACTTTCACACAGCCCCAGCCTCTTCTCCCCTTTTTCCCTCATCTGCGAAGTCTCCCCCCCCCCCCCCTTTCTCTCTCTCTCTCTCTCTCTGTCTCCTACAATCGACCAACAGATCTAGCACCACTGTCACCGTCTAACACCAGATTCAATGCCACTGCCACTGTCTACCACCAGTACCTCCAGGTCTGCAGCGTCTGATATTTCTTTCTTGAGGTTTAGCCTCCGAAGCCCTCAAATCTTTATTCTCCTCTTCTCTGTCTCTTGAATGACACCTAGCCTCTACGACTCCCACAGCTGCCCATCTCTCTTCTCCTTCACCAGCACCACCTTTGCTAACGACTACCAGCCTCCAGTCGCCATTGACCGCCAACAGAAGCAAATTTGGCTCAATCTTCTCACAAAAACTAGTTTCCACGAAAGCAAAGAACACAAAACCTGACAAAATTCTCAGTTATTTCCATATCCAAAGGTAATTATACCTGCTTTGGTTTCATTCTCTATATTTTTTTCTTTCAATTTCAGCGCATTTCTTCAATTTATTGTGTCTATGTGGCTGTTTTATTATGCATTTCGAAACCTAGGGTTTTTATTGGAGCTCTGTGAAGTTTAATTTTGAAGGCGAAAGAGGTCCGAGAAGATTGAAGAATTTTCCTTGCTGATGTATCATTGTCGTTTGATTCTCAAGAGGTTCATGTTCTCATTGTCGATGATAGTCTTGTCGATCGCAAAGTAATTGAACAATTGCTTAAAATCACCTCCTGTAAAGGTAAAGTAATGAGAACTTCTCAAATTTTTTTTTGAAATTGATTGAAGATCTGTATTGTATATACTTGTTGATACACACCTTTGTACATGTAGGCATATTTGAGCCATTGGAGGTTTGTGGTCCAGATCGAAAGATCAAACGAATACGACACCATGTAAACTAAGGTCGGTTCATGATGTTTTCTATCATTGAAAGGTACGGTTGTAAAACATAAACGGGGGAAGTTTTTGGTTGATCTAGCTCGCCCAGGTGATGAAATTCTTGTTGCAAGGGGTGGACAAGGAGGGGTGAGCTCTGTCTTCATAAACATAGGAAAATATGTTTGTAATATGTATGACCAATGTTTATAGCAACTGAAATATATTCTTTTTGCTCTCCTAACTTCTCCATCAAATATTTGCTTATTTTAAATAATAAGTGATATATTAGACATAGATGGCCAGGGCTTATATTTATGGGTCAAGTGGGAGTTTTCTTTTGTCTTAATGAGGGGTGTTATTGTGCACAACACATCTTGTTGGTATTAGTAACCCTTATTTGAACATTTGTTGAACCTGTTTACTTGATCTGTAATTTGTTTTCCTTCTTCTATGGCAGATTAGCTTGTTAGAAATGCCAGAGCATAGAAGGAAAAGAATGATGGCTTTAACCACCAATGTGATGAGGGATGACAGTGATAAGGTAAACATAAGTAATGCCATGTTCTTGTATGTGGTATGCACTCTCAACTTATCTTTTTTTTTTTAAGAATCGAGAAGTTTCTTCATCAAGGGAGCCTAAAATTCATAATCAGCTCCTCTTTGATGTTTCATTTTTTTAAGCATTCATCTATTAACCCAATCACCTTTGTACATTAATGTACATAGTTGTCTTTCTGTTGTCCCTCAGCATACTAATTTATCTATTTAAATTAATGTGCTTGTTACCATAAAAGTGGCAGCACCCATTTGCATAAAGGCACTTGTGACATTTCAAGCTTGTTAACTGTACATTTGTTGGGAATAGTGGAATTATTGACATTTATAAGTGTCTAAGAAGTTTGTTATTTTTTTACTGCGAGTTTCAACTCATTCATGAGTTATGCTTATACGTACTGTCAGCATCTCAAAGACTTGAGCTTATCAGGGCTACACTGGCCACATTGCATGCTTTCCTTTCATGGATTCCTCTGGGCTACATTTTTGAATCCCCACTGGTTTGTACATTATTTTAGCAATATGGGTGTTCATTGTTCAACTGAAGAACATTTTTGTTAACTTATACTTTTGACTGAAGTGGTCTTTTGCTTAAATATATCTTCCACCTCTCAAACCTTGTCTTGTGCAGCTGGAAACGCTACTTAAATTTTTCCCTTTGCCAGCGTACAAGAATCATATTTTTTTTTTAAACCAAAGAAATTCTGGGTACTGTATTTTGATCTTCAACTGGTTGAATATTTATTGCTGAGTTTGTTGATGTCCACATGTTGCTGCCCTTAACTTTGGGGATTATTATAACATGCAGTATGTCAAAATGTACAACGTATTCATGGTGCAATTGCACGTTAAAATGAGTGTCCGATTTTTTTATTATTAAATTTTTTTCAGGACACGTTTTGGACTCGTTGGGGACACACGACCGACATGCTCAGGACAAATTGGTGTACCCGTTCGGTTTCAATTGGTAAAGTGCATTCCTCACTTTTCTCAATGCTCGTTCTTATATGAATATCTCTACTTGACTTTTTTGGGAGTTTTGGGTCTAATGTATTGCCAGATTGTGGAATTTGTGAAATGAATAGTATATACAAATTTTGGGGATTTTTCAGTTAAGTTAGCTTGGTCCTTAATCTCTAGGTATGGTTCAATTCAGTTTCTACAATAATTAGTCAATGACATTAGTCCGCAGTATGTTCATCTCATTAAAGGATGTGTTTTAATCCCCTAGTTATATCATCTTTACAAGTTCCTAGGTTTGAAAAAACGGATGGCTTGATAAGAAACTCTGAAGCGACTAGTAGTAGGAAACATTTGATTGCTTAAGCCCCAAAGTCCTTTTCACCAATAACTTCAAAACAAATAGCTTCAATAAAGTTTTTATGGTTCGGAGGTTCTCAAGAGCAAGGTGTCCATTTTTTTGGTCTGGTCTGCAAGTTTTGCAAGTTCTCTGCTATTCACCATTCAAGTGGATTCAAAGATGGAATCCTTTGAAGGTTTTGGTCAAGATCATGAAGGTTCGTTCTCTCAATCAAAGAGGCTTACAATTCAATTTGAATTATGCTGTTGATCATTTACTTATGTTAGAAATGTGATTTGATTCATGGGGAACTGTTTAAAGGTTTATAGTCTAAGTTTGAAAGGGCTTTGAGGAAACTTACACGCTGTGGAGATTTTTTCCCACAGCCTCTCTTGAATCTTTGTTATCACGTCCTTTTTCTGTGCTCATTCATGTGCTCACATGTATGTTAGTTACATGCTTCAACTTTTTGATTGGTACTTTACATTCTTCAACTCTGTTTCAGGCCTGCCTAATATGGTCAAGATGATCCTTATTCAGGATCAGATAAGGATTCCAACTGCTAGGGTGAGGAGAATGATAGTCTTTGATGATAAAGGCTGAGTGTTGGCTTGGAAGCAGTTTCTGCTATGCAGTAGCACCTGTTGCTATGCTGTTGTACTGGTTCTGTTCAAATGCTGAGGTGTATGAGTCTGCAATGGTACTGGGTCTATGCTGATATGTTGCCTTTGTCTAAAATGCTACTTTTACAATATGACCAGTTTGGGATGCCTACTTCTAGGATGCAAAGGATGGTGATTTGTGATCCAAGGGCCAGAAGTTGAAGAGATGGTGATGTATCAGGATCTGGTCAAGGCATTTTTTGCACAAAATGTAATCAAAAATGGCTCAAGTCCTCTTGAAGGATTAAAGCCTTGTTTTGTATTTTGTAAAACAGATTGTTCTTTAATTCTTGTAATTCATTTTTTTTGGAAATAAAATTTATGTTTAAAAAAAAAAAAAATATTGAAACACCGAGTACACCAAAGTGCATTCAAGACTTGGCTTGTAAATGGGTATTAATTATTAATTTTTATATTTTTTATTTATTTAAAAAATTATTTGCGACGATTATTTTACGTCGTTAAAAATTAATTAAATTATTATTTTTTATTTATGAAAAATTTATTTTCGACGATTTTTTTACGTCGCGAAAAATTAATTAAATTATTTTTTTAAAATTTTTTATTTACGAAAAATTTATTTGCGACTATTTTTTTACGTCGCGAAAAATTAATTAAATTGTTTTTTTTAAATTTTTTATTTACGAAAAATTTATTTGCGACGATTTTTTTACGTCGCGAAAAATTAATTAAATTTTTTTTAAAATTTTTTTTATTTATGTACAAATTTATTTGCGACGATTTTTTTACTTTTAGCGATGTTTTTTTTTCGTCACTAAAATTTTTTTTTGCGATGAAAATAAATTTGCGTCGCAAAATACTTTCTGCGACGAGGCTATTGCGACAAACACGCGACGAAAAAAAATGTCGCAAAAAATAATTTGCGACGATTTTTTTGAATTTAGCGACGAAAAAAATCGTCGCAAAAAACGATTTTTATTGTAGTGTAAGATGAGACTCAAGGGCATGACCATAACTGCAAACCCAATTATAAATTCCCCTCACAAAGGTTAGGCCAAGGTACGCAATCTTAAAGAGAGAAATACACTGTGCATTATGATGATACCGACTGATTTGAGTTTCAGAGAGGATTAGTTGGGTACACACCCGGCCGCTTTCCTAACCCTTTAGTTGTTTCAAGTTCGTCATTTAGAATCACCTAGTGGGTCGCTATCTTAACATATTACAGGAATTCACCCATGTGATTGGAATTGGACCATATTAATTTGTCCTCTTAATCCTGGCATGTAAATTTTTTCCAAATTCGTCTGAGTTCAAAATCATTTGTTGCTTTATTTTCCTTGTCTTTTATTTGATTGTTTGACTGCCCATTAACCCAGTCAAAATATTTTTCTAGTATAAATTGTTTCCAGATAGAGAGTAATATTGTTAGGTGTCCGAATCCCGAATATGCGGAATAGAGTAATGTTACACTGACTAAATTTTGAGACCAAATTAAGAGCTCAAATGACATGACAGTATATTATTTGGAGTTTTTATTGGGGCCCAAATGACATAGTACCAAATAAAGAAGCTCAAGTCAGCTGCCATGTCATTTGGGATTTTAATTTGGTCCCAAAATTTAATCAGCGTAACATTACTGTGCGGAAAATTGCAGTCAATGTGCATGGCATGGCTGCATTTTATGCATGGGCTGGTTCGAATTTCCATTTTCAGAATCGAACCAATGTGGAGTACTGGTAACTGTTGCAAAACGTTTCTTTTGCCACTTCAAGTACTTAATTTGTTGGGTTATCAGTTCTTCGTGTATAATTGTATCATTGCGTGACTGTCATATATATGATTAAAAGCTATTATTGAGTTGTCTTGACATTTTCCAGTCACATATTGCAGCCTGTTTGAAGAACCAATATCAAACTTCTACATTGCTTTGGTTTTATGGTTTCTTTTTCTCCTGTGTAAAATCATAATCATTTGCCAAACTTGGTGCATGTTCACCTTCCTCATGCAAAAAACTTGTCATCTTGGTTAATTTTGAAGTATCAGTAGTTTGAAAGTTTTATGGATCAAGAATCTATATATATGTTGGTTTGAAGCTCTTTCTGGCAAATTCTTTTGATTTATATTAACTATCATGTTATATGGTTATTGATGGTGTTATTTCACGTGAATGAGCAGCGAGTTAGAGTATAATTGCTAGGAACAGATCTGAGCTACAAGGCCCGTGAATTGGTGGTTGAATGCTCTAGTTGTCCGAGGTGTGGTGTGTGTAACACGTAGAAATATAGTGGTTTACCGGCTTGGGAGCTCGGCTAGTCCACTCTTCAATGGAGTCTCTTGCTCCTAGAATCTATATTCATCTAGAAAATGTTTTACAAGATGCCTTTGATGCCAGTAGGGTTCTCTGCCCCTTGATTGAGGCGATGTACAGTATTTATAGGGTAATTCTTATTTCTAAGGGATTTTCACCGAGATCTTTGCCCTTCATCCGTGGGATCTTCCTTGATTTTTGGGAGAGGATCTTGGTTAGTTGAGAGTTTTGTGCCTTGATTATAGCTTTCCATTGCTTTGAGGATGCCATTCACTAGCCAGCTGTTTCCTTTTCAATTTCCCGTTTGTTTTCTTTGAGGAGAGCTTGAGGTCTGGATTGCGGAGCCCTGGTTACTGTGTCTGACCTCCTTGTCTGACCTCCATGTCCAAGCTCATACTTAGAGCTTTTTTCTAGGTATCATCAGTTGCCCCCCAGCCCTTGGCCCAAGCGAGCTTGGGCAAGGGATGAGTCGATGCTGAATTGAGATAGACTTCCACACATCGACCTCGATTTGCATGAGCTCGAGGTGCAGAGAGCTGCTGCTTTTCCTACGGTTGCCGAGTTCCCATTGCTTCGAGAAGTACTTCAGTGCTTCTTAAAGCAAAATTATTGACTTTATGAGCTGCCGAACTCTTTTTATGAACTAGGGAACTCATCATGAGCTTCAGGGCTCTTTTAAGGAATTAAAGAATTCATTATGAGCTACAAGGCTCTTTTTAGGAATTAAATAGCCCATTCCGAGCTCCTGGGCTCTTTTCTGAACTATTGGAGTTCTTCGTGGGCTGTGTTGCTCATATCATGAACTGAATAGTTCAGCGCGAGCTACGTGGCTCATATTATGAGCTGAAGAGTTCAACGTGAGCTGCTTGGCTCAAGTTATGAACTGAATAGTTCATCGTGAGCTGCATGACTCAAGTTATGAACTGAAGAGTTTATCGTGAGCTGCATGGCTCAAGTTACGAACTGAAGAGTTCATCGTGAGCTGCGTGGCTCAAGTTACGAACTGAAGAGTTCATCGTGAGCTGCGTGGCTCAAGTTATGAACTGAATAGTTCATCGTGAGCTGCGTGGCTCAAGTTTCGAACTGAAGAGTTCATCGTGAGCTGCATGGCTCAAGTTACGAACTGAAGAGTTCATCGTGAGCTGCGTGGCTCAAGTTACGAATTGAAGAGTTCATCGTGAGCTGCGTGGCTCAAGTTATGAACTGAATAGTTCATCGTGAGCTGCATGGCTCAAGTTTCGAACTGAAGAGTTCATCGTGAGCTGCGTGGCTCAAGTTATGAACTGAAGGGTTCATCGTGAGCTGTGTGGCTCAAGTTATGAACTGAAGAGTTCATCGTGAGCTGCTTGGCTCAAGTTAGGAACTGAAGAGTTCATCGTGAGCTGCTTGGCTCAAGTTACGAACTGAATAGTTCATCGTTAATTTATGAGCTGATGAGCTCATCGGATGTTTATGAGCTGAAGAGCTCATCTTGAGTTCATGAGCTGAAGAGCTCATCTTAAATTTATGAGATGAAGAGCTCATCAGATGTTTATGAGCTGAAGAGCTCATCTTGAATTTATGAGTTGAAGAGCTTATCGGATGTATATAAGCTGAAGAGCTCATCTTGAGTTTATGAGCTGAAGAGCTCATCTTAAATTTATGAGCTGAAGAGCTCATCTGATGTTCATGAGCTGAAGAGCTCGTCTCGTTCTCTGACATCTTCCCTTCTCTTGGAGGAGCGATCCCTGTCTCTTCTTGGGGACCTATCTCGTCCTCTTTCTTTCCTAGGACTTCGATCCCTCTTATTTTCTTCCTTCACTTTTTCCTTCTGTGAGGATGAGTTCCCTACCTTTGAGAGAAGGGCTTCCTCGCCATTAATATACTTTTCTGCTTTAGCCAGCACCTCTGTCATGCTTGCTTGCGGGTTCTTTGATATAGAAAATATCAAATCCTTCGATTGCACTCCTAATCCAACAATGAAAGCAGTGATAGCGAATTTATCATCTGGAATATCTACCTTCAGGGATTCTGAATTGAACCTTTGGACATAAGACCGTAGGTTCTCGTTGGGTCCCTGTTTTACATTCAACAGGTGGTAGCTCGGCTTTCTGTATATCCGAGCTCCTATAAAGTGAGATACAAAAGCTATGGAGAGTTCTCTAAATGATGAGATCGAGGCTGGTGGGAGCCTGTTAAACCAGGCTAGGGCAGAGCCTTTCAACGTGATGGCAAAGGCTCTGCAGCGTACAGGATCCTGGTATCCATGTAGCTCCATCTGGTTCTTGTATGTGTTGAGATGATCTACGGGGTCTTTCGTTCCGTCAAAGACCTCTATTTGTGCAATCCTGAATTTTGGTGGGAGAGGGAAGTGCAGCACTCCTGTGGTGAATGGGGACTCGGTCTGTTGTACTAGGGCGTCCATTGTAACCGGAGCTTTGCTTTTTACAGCCTCCTTCATATGGCTGAGCTCTTGCTGGATGTCCTTGAAGCGTTGCTCCCAGTGCTGCTCTCTCCTGTCCTGCTGGTACGGGAAAGAATTGTCTCTCTCGCCCCCATCGTTCTGACTTTGCCCTTCTTCGTTGTGGCCATTCCTAGGGGGTATGTAAGGAACATGCCCCCTGGTCTGGCTGCTTTCTCCTCCTTCGTTGACCTCTGTAAGGGGGTCCAAGTGTCGTTGTTCCCTATGAGGGGGATTATTCTGGCCTTCTTGGGCCGGTCGTGCCTCCTGTGGGCGTTGTATGAGCTTTGATAGCTCTGCGTTTTCCCTTAGCAAACGTTGGTTGACGAGGCGAAGGGCCTCCATCTCGTTGTTAATGGGGGAATTAGTCTCTTGGACGTTCTCGGGTTGTCTGCCGTTGGTGGTTTCCTGCTGATCCTGTGTTCGTGGTGGGTTTGTTTGGCTTCTGCTCATGTTTCGAGTTGATACCATCAGTCACTGAGAGATCAGCTTATTTGTAACAAGAACAGTCGTTCCCACAGACGGCGCCAAACTGATGGTGTTATTTCACGTGAATGAGCAGCGAGTTAGAGTATAATTGCTAGGAACAGATCTGAGCTACAAGGCCCGTGAATTGGTGGTTGAATGCTCTAGTTGTCCGAGGTGTGGTGTGTGTAACACGTAGAAATATAGTGGTTCATCGGCTTGGGAGCTCGGCTAGTCCATTCTTCAATGGAGTCTCTTGCTCCTAGAATCTATATTCATCTAGAAAATGTTTTACAAGATGCCTTTGATGCCAGTAGGGTTCTCTGCCCCTTGATTGAGGCGATGTACAGTATTTATAGGGTAATTCTTATCTCTAAGGGATTTTCACCGAGATCTTTGCCCTTCATCCGTGGGATCTTCCTTGATTTTTGGGAGAGGATCTTGGTTAGTTGAGAGTTTTGTGCCTTGATTATAGCTTTCCATTGCTTTGAGGATGCCATTCACTAGCCAGCTGTTTCCCTTTCAATTTCCCGTTTGTTTTCTTTGAGGAGAGCTTGAGGTCTGGATTGCGGAGCCCTGGTTACTGTGTCTGACCTCCTTGTCTGACCTCCATGTTCAAGCTCATACTTAGAGCTTTTTTCTAGGTATCATCAGTTATTCTGATGCTCATGCAGAGGAAGCAGAATACAGTGACTAGAGATAAACATGAGACAGAGCTTATAGCCCGGGGTCACCATGATCCTTGTGTTGTCCCTAGAGGTTTGGATCTGATCTGCTACCCTGTCATTCCTCTATTTGAATGCTATTGTTTCTTTGTTTTTTCCTTTGGAATGCTACTTTGTGTGATTATATTATCCAGAATTTATCAAACCATTGGAGAACTTTGAGTATTTTCTCTGATCAATTATTGCAATATTCTGCATTAGGAAAGTATAGAATAACGCGCGCACACACATCTCCAATAAGACAAATTGTTGTTGGTGGTGAATGGTGATGCGGCAGCGGTTCAGGTGGTGGAAGATGTGGTTGCCCTGGTGCTCGTGGATCAATTAATGGCACAATATGCACAATGTGAGCTGTTTCCTATGAATCCAGAATTCCAGGAACCCATGGAACTACCAAGACTCGAGGCCGTTGGCAGTCCCCTTTGAAAGCTGCAATGTGGCGGCTACATTTTCTTTATTAGCCTATTGCAACTGCCCTTCAATATTAGCTCGAAGCGTGAAATTATTCTTGCAATAATTCAGATTGGTTTTAAAATTTAAAATATTTGATATTTTATTTTTGATTAGAATATTTTTTGTCTAAATATAATATTTAAAACTTGGGGGTCTAAGTATTATACGTTTACAACTTTCAGGTTCTCTGGTGTAATTTACTAATGAATATACTAAGAGACATTTGAGATCTAAGTGTTACGTGCGTACAAATTTTAAGAAGTTTATGTACAATATTTTAAATATTATGGATTTTGAGTAATTAAATGACGAATTTAAAAAAATCTAAATTTAATTCTTTCCTTAATTTTAAAAGTTAACTTTGATACCGATACTAACATCGGTATTAATACTGCTGCCGGTACCGATACCGCCGCCGGTAGCATTCCGTTCCCGGTCAAATAACATTGACGGTGTGGAAGGCAACTCAAGGCAAGATAAGGCGGCTACCTACTACATCTGACAAACTGAAACATCAAAGAGAGACTAATGGGCTCCTTTTCTTGGATCAGCCACGTGATTTTCGTACGAGGAATCTAAATCTAATGGGCACTTATTCTATTAGTTTTTTTAAATAATGATTAAAAATTATTTAAATCTATTTTACCAGCCATCTCCTGCTTTCTGGTTAAAAAATAAATAAATTAGATTACGGAACTGAAGTTGTATTTTTTTTTTTTTTTGATAGTATAGTTACCATTTACTAATTGTGATATGTAGAATTTTTTATTATTTTTCAATGTAAATAACTTAAAATAAGATATATATAACTAAAGACTATCTATATAATAAAATAGCTTAAAATTCAAATTTCAAAAGATAAACAAAATGACTTTTATTTTTCGCGGTTCAAATTGTTTTAAATTTTACTTTAAAGTTAATCTAACGGCTAATATTAACACCCTAAATTTAATAGGAAAAATAGGCCCCTAAGGGTGTGTTTGGAATAACTTTTTAAAAGTACTTCTAAAAATTATTTCTCATAAGTATTTAAAAAAAAAAAAATGTTTGAAACCGTCCCACCACTACCTCTACCACCACCCCCACCCCCACCACCACTACTTCTAACACCACTACTTCTACCACCACCTCCACCAGCGCTGCCCCCACCGTCGTCACCACCACCGTCGCCACCATCACCACCGCTGTCGTTGCCACCACCGTCGCCGCCGCCACCATTGCCGCCACCACCACTGCCATACACCAGGTCTATCTTCAATATAAAAATACTAAAGATTCCCTTAAAAGTTAACAAAGAAAATAACTTACCATACACTAGGTGTTTTGCTCCACAACCCAAACCCACTTCTCACATGATTCCATCGCACAATCAATTCTACCACCTCTCTCTCTCTCTCTCTCTCTACATATATCTATATAATAAAGTAGTTTACAATTCAAATATCAAAAGATAAACAAAATGATTTTTGTTATTCGCGGTTGAGATCGTTTAAATTTTATTTTAAAGTTAATCTAACGGCTAATATTAACATCATATATTTAATAAGAAAAATAGGTCTCTAAAGGTGTGTTTGAAGTGATTTTTTAAAAGTATTTCTAGAAATTATTTTTCATAAGTACTTTAAAAAAAAAATAGCGTTTGAAACCGTCCCACCACTACCTCTACCACCACCACCGCCGCAACCACCACCACCACCTCCACCACCACCACCACCACTATCGCCGCCGCCACCCCCAACACTACCGCCGCCACCTCCACCACTACCGCCACCACCACTACCGCCGCCACCACCACCGCCATTACCACCGCCACCACCGCCGCCGCTGCTGCCACCACCAACACCACCACCACTGCCACTGCCGCCACCGTTACCACCACCGCTGTCGCCGCCACCGTTACCACCACCCCCGTCACCACCACCGCCCCCGGCACCACCATCGCCCCCGGCACCACCATCGCCACCGCCACCACCGCCATCGTCATCGCCGCCACCGCCACAACCACCACCGTCGCCGCCCCCGTCACTACCATCATCGTCACTCAAAACCCACCACCACAACCACCATCACCATTCTCACCCACGACTACTACTACCACCACGGTCATCGCCTTACCCACCACAACCATCACCGTCTCCCACCATCACCATTGTCGCCTGCCACCGCTAACCCTCACTACAATCGATGCTTAAATTTTTTTATCTCTCCTCTATGTTTGCGATTTGATTTTGAGTGTGAATACAAATATGTTGACATTTTTTTTATTACTCCGTGCCTTCAAGTACGGGAAATAACTAGTATATGGGTGTGTTTGGGTAATGGGATTGGATAGGATAGGATTTCTTTTTTTATATCCTAACTCATCTAAGTCAAACCCACTCATCCACTTTAAAACCCTAACCCAAGATTATATCCAATCCTAACCTTTGTTTGGGAAACAAATATATAATTTAGTGGGTCTCATAGATTACACAAATAATTTTATGGTAGTTTACCATTCTACCCATGACTCTATTCATTCCAATCCAAACCAATCATATCTTATGTTTGGTTAACCCATCCAAGCCTAATAAAATTATATATTTTCCGCATATACATAAAAACATATAAAAATAAGGAAAGTTAAATATATATATATATATATTTGTATTTTTTTTCAAACAAATCAACACTTTATTTCATTTCTTAAAAATTGATTACAATGGGAGAAAGGCCAACAACCTTGCCTTAAAACAATATGATAAAACAACCAAAGAACAAACTTTTCTGCAAAAAATACAAGAAATGGCTTAAAACCATTTTACACTATTAGTTAGTGCACACGTGCGTTGCACATGAACCATTTTGTATTTCATTTTTTTGCCCCTCAATTTTGTCAGTTTTTTTTTTTTCAATATTTGATCAATTTGGGAACATGATTGGGGATGTATGGAGAAGTAAAAGATACATAAAGGAGCAAAGTGACAAAATTCACTCGAAGTAACATATGATCGTACTCTTACATCCATAGATAGGAATGAAAAACAAAAACTTCCTTAAAGAAAATTATTTTAACAAACAAGGAAACAATTTGGAAGAAAGAACAAATTGTTTAGGAAAATTGACAAAAAATGGCTTTAATCCTTCAAGAGGACTAAAACCATTTTTATTTACAATTCTTGTGCAGCAGACTTTGACCAATCTTGATACAGTAGTCAGTTTCTGGCCATTTTGATTCCAGCTCCATGCCTTCAATCTATCAACCCATGCTTCATTACAAGGCAGCACCCTTCTCCAATCCATACAGCAACATAGCTCCATGCATCCCAAGCATCAGCTTCAGACAGTCCAACAGCATTTATAACCAAACCCAATACAGCAGCAGAGCAGCACTGCAGCAATCAGAAGCTGCAGCATACCAAATTCTACTTGAGCCTTTATGCTTGCAGGATTCTTGCCATTTTAAGAGTTTTCATGTAACATCTCTTTGCAGTCAGATATTGAAAGAGAAACTTGACTCCATCAAGTTGTAACCAGTATTAAAAGAATTAAAACTTAAGTATGCAAACAAATGCTATTAGGCCAAAAAATAAGAACTAAAATTCTACATCAACGTACTACAATATCAACGTACTACGACAATGATAGTATCATTGCTACAAACACGAAGATGCTATGTAAAAAATTGAAAGGTAGAAAAGATAGATTGTGCGAGTGATGACAGTACCCCCACCAAAAAGAAACATCCAACTTCCAAGGGCATGTAATAATTCAAAATGTCTTGAACCACATAAAACTTAAAAATAAAATAATAAACACTGTCATCCCTTACTTGTAAGGTGCGTAAACCTTTTGTAAAATACATCAAGTATGCTACCCATTTGTAGATTGACTCAAATTGTACAAAGTGAAATGTTAATAGTCAAACATAAATGCTTAAGTTGTTTCTTGAAAACTCATGAGCCGACCTGCTAAAAAATTCCAAGTTCATATTTATTTTCCTGTCTCTTCATAATTAGAGACAACATAATACAAAAAGAAAGAGTAATAATGAAATATACCTCCAGCATACCCACCTGAACAACCCTGCTGGAGTTGAGTGGGTCATTTAGTCCAAGAGAAGATGAAGACTTGCATGTGATCCCAACCCAATTGCAGCAATTGGAAGATGAATCAGTGTCCCACCCACCAATAGGTGATTCCACAGCACTCACAAAATCCCTCAATGCCTTCAAGTCATTTGAACTGCACATGAAGTTATGAGAATTCAGAACCTGAGCTTGTAAACAAAAGCCAAGAACAATCAAGACCACCCAAAACTCCAGTATACCCATTTCAGCAAACAACGAACTTCTTTGTAAAATATTACCTGTTTACACAAAGAGATATATAATACTTTTCAGTCTCCAAGGAACCACGCTCTTCCCCAAAACCATTTGAACTAATACTTGAGAATCACTGAATAACATAAAATAAACCATGTTTTGTAAACAGAAAATAAGCAAACAAATCAAATCCTACAAATAATATCAATCACGGAGAGCCTTAAACTTATCTCACAATGCAACATCAATTCTTTTATTAAGAATTCAATGGGCGAACTGAGCATATATTAAGCTTGTTCAGATGTTGAATATGAATACGACCAGAGCCGTTTAATCCAAAGATATATTAGTCAAAAAGAATTAGAAGCACCGTAAATAACTATAGAGCATTGAAGTTGAAGACTACTTTCACAAAACCCGCAACTGAAAATGCCAATTGTGATTTTATCACATAAATTATCCCGTGATCATACAAACCCTGTACTTATTCTTCCTTCCAGTTTCTAGTTCAAGTTCAGATGATTAAATTCATCACTAATGAAGATCAGCACAGACAAGACGGCTAAGAAGGATAAGTACAGGGTTTGTATGATCACTCCAAGCATAGTTTATGTTTGTAAGAATCTAATCTCTATATGTTACTAATTTATCAACTTTTTTTAATTTTTTTTATTCTGAGTAATTTTTTCAAATAGATAGACACTAATGTTAACATATGTGCAAATTAAAAAGTAAAAATTTATAATAACTAGTTTTGCCAACATTGAATTAAACTGAGCACAATATTTAACAAAAACAAAACCTCACAAATAATTTTCTAATAAAAAGAACAAAAGTTATAAATCAACGACAAGTTTTTAGTACAAGAAACAAATAAATTAAATATTCCTGATTGATTAGACGCTCAAATTGAAAAATGCTATTAAACTTTATAAGAGATTAGAGATTATAAAGATTTGAATGTTAATATTTTCAATTGACAGGATATTGTGTGCGTTTGTGTGTGTCTGTGTGTGAGAAAGAGAGACATTGTGCCATAACATGTTGAATACTGGTATTCTGGCCCCAATTATTACTAATTAAAATTATGAAAGCCAACTTATCGAAATAAATTGAGAAATTTGGAGTTCGGTCTGTTTATATGGACTTATTTGGACTTAAGTCCGCCAAGAAAACTTATTTATTATGAAATCTATTTTTTGTCAATTTCAATCATTGGCCTTCATATATAGCTCAATGTCTTCAACTTTTCATAACTGACCAAACTAGCACTATTAAAGGTATTTTTTAGATTAAAAAAAAATGGATTTAACTCCTTACTAATAAGATTAAAAACGGACTTACTCTCAAATAAGTTTTTTTGACGAACTCAAATCATTATAAATTTATTTATGATGATTCAATCCGAATTTTCACAAATAAAGTAGTGTTGGATCAACCATTTTAAGGGGGCCTAGTTTGTTGAAGTCCAATATTTAATTTGCTAAAGTCGAATACTCATTTGGGGGCCTGAAATTCTTTAGAATGTTTGTGTGGGGAGGGGGGCGGGGAAGCCTAGGCAGCCACCTAAGTGGCCCAGCCCTAGGACCGGCCCTGTATATATATAAATATATTTGAACTTCGTTTTTTATTACCTTTCTCTCTCCATATCCTCTCTTCCATCTCTTTCACAGCCTCTTTCTTGCACCAATGGCGGCCAAAGCCACCCCCAAACCTTTCCAACTGTGAGCACCAATGGAATGCAACATGGTTGTGTGAGCGTGAATTAGATCAATGGATTTCATTATTTTTTTCTTAGTGAGACTCAATAACCTAATAATTTATATAATAAAGTAGCTTACAATTCAAATTTCAAAAGATAAACAAAATTACCTCTACTACCACCACCACCCCTACCATCACCGCCACAGCCACCGCTGCCACCACCGCCACCACCACCACCACCTCCACCTCCACTACTGCCGTCGCCACCACCACCACCGTTGTCGTCGCCGCCGTCACCACCACCACTGCCGTCGCTGCCGCCACTACCACCACTGCCGCCATCGCCCCCACCACCCCCGCCCCCACCCTCGCTGCTGCCACCACTGCCGCCATCGCCGCTGCCACCACCACCACCACCACCGCCATCGTCATCACCACCACCTCCTCCACCGCCACCGCCGCCGTATCTGGCAGCCGTCGTCGTCACCGTTGACGCCATCGCCATCGCCATCGCCACCACCACCACCACCGCGGTCGGCGTCGCCACCGTCACAGCCACCATTTGCCTCCACTGCCACTGTAGCTACCGTCGCCACCGGCGCCACCACCCCCGCCGCCGTCGTCACCACCACCACCACCACCACCATCGTCACCGCCACCGCCACCACCACCACTGTTGCCGTCACCACCGCCATCGTCATCGCATCCACCATCACCACCACCACTGCCGCCACCACCTCCACCAGCGCCACCACCACCATCGTCGTCGCCACCACCACCACCACCGTCGCCGCCACCACCGATGCCATCGCAGTCACCACCACTGATGCCATCGCCGCCGCCGCCACCACCACGGTCATTGCCACCCACCACAACCATCACTGTCTCCTACCACCACCACCTCTCACCCCCACTACAACCAATGCTTAAAATCATTTATCTCTCCTCTATGTTTGTGATTTGATTTTGGATATGAATACAAATATGTTTATTGTTTACCATTTTTTATTACTATGTGCCTTCAGGCACATACAATAACTAGTCTATATAATAAAATAGCTTACAATTCAAATTTCAAAAGATAAACAACCATCATTGTCCCATCATTACCCCTACCATCACCACCGCCACCCCACCACCACCACCACCATTGTCCTATCATTACCCCTACCATCACTACCCCCACGACTATCAACATTACCACCACCACCGCTGCACCACCACCACTATTGCCACCCCACCATCTCAACCACCACCACTGTCGCCACCTCTATCACCACCATTGTCGCCATCTCCACCACTATCACTGTCGCCACCTCCACCACCACCACTGTCGCCACCTCTACCACTACCACCACAACCACCACCCACCACTGATTGCTACCACTGTCGTCCATCGTCACCATCCACCACCCGCGACCATTGTCATCCAATTCTTATATTTATTACCTCTACCACCATCATCTCACTACCACCGTTGTCCACCATCATCACCCACCACCACCCACTACCACAACGCACCACCATCGGTCGCCAGCCACCATCGCCGCCAGCCACTGTCACCCACATCCACCACACCTACCACCACCACTTATCATCGCCCACCACCGCCATAATTCGTCAGCATCCATCACACTGTCTCCCAAAAACACCCGTCGTAGCCCACTACCACCATCGTCATCGCCCACCACCACTGCCACCACCACCCACCACCACCACTGTTGTCACCCACGACTGCCACTACCACCATTATCACCCAAAAACCATCACCACCACCTCCGTTGCCACCCACGGTTGCCACCACTACCACGGTCGTCACCACCCACCACAATCACCACTGTCTCTCATCACCACTACCACCGCTCACCCCCTACTACAATTGGTGTTTATATTTTTTTCTCTCTCCTCTATGTTTGTGATTTAATTTTGGATGTGAATATAAATATGTTTATTATTGACTATTTTTTTTACTACTCCATACCTTCAGGTACATGTAATAACTAGTATATATATATTAGATAAGTAAAATTTGATAAAAAAATTTAGTAAAAACATCATTATTGATAATAGTGATATTGAATAGTCCTGACATTTTTTTTGGGTAAATATACATAAAATATAGCAAGTTTTCTTAGTTCGCAAGTTATATCCACAAAGAGGAGGAACCTACAACGGTTTTCAAGGTCAACTAGAAGCACTAAAAGTTTAAAGGAACTGTCACCTACCTACCCTTTCTAGAAACACTAAAAGTTTTTTTTTTTTTTTTTTTTTAACTGGAAAAAACACTAAAAAGTGAGTGTACTACTTTGGAATCATAACTGAAATGTGTTGTGATTTTTTATTTATTTATTAATAAAACATATCAAAATAATAAAATATTGGAAATTTGTACATAGTTTATTTTGATTAGTGAACAATAAAAAATACGATACTAAAAATCTATCTTTTGGATAATATTTTGACCCAATATTGGGATACACTCAATATTGGCATGAATGATGAGAAAATAACTCATTTGTGACCATGGACGAAACTGTGTAAGGGCCAAGGGGGACCATGCCCCCTTCAATGTAAAATTTTGATTCCATCCCTACTAATACACCAAAATACTCATACATACATACATTAGATCCCGACCTGGACCTAGACCAGACCCTGGACCTAGACTTGGACCCAACACCAAAAAACTTAATGAATTGTTTAAATTGTTGCTCAAAATTTGTTTTGGATTATTGGAAAGAAAAAAAAAATAAAAGATTAGTGTGAAAGGTGTAAACTGATTTTTGAGTTGATTTGAGTGGATTTTGGTACATGGGTGAAAGAATGGAGATTGTGATAATATTCACATTTTTTTGGACAGATTGCGTTCTCGATATAAAAACGGCTATAACTTAATATATATAGGAATGTGCAACAAAAGCACCGTATAAAAGTTCGGAGAATACATTGTTCAGATATTGAATATCATGCACTTTAGCTTGACAAGTTGGCAGGCAGGTCAGATAATTGTAGACGCTATTACTGAACTTGACATAAAATTGACACGAAATTAACAATTGAATATAATTTTAGGTTATTCGAGTAGACCCGTAAGACTATTTTACAAATAAGTTGACATAAATTTATCTAAACACATCATAAATTTATTAAACACGAATTAAAAAAAAAATCCAAATCAACAAAAGATAAACTCATCTGTCCACTGCTATGAAGAGGTCAAAATATGAGTACACTGCCAGCGTGGTTACCAGCTCTACTATAACACGCTAAACAATTCATTTTTGACATTTGACCGAATAACAGTGGTTTCAGAATTTTCCAAGTTTCCATCAGAGAATAGAAGGCTGCTTAAACAATGTCAATGATGTGCTTACTCCAAAAATTTACCGAATGAATATAAAAAGTTCTGTTCAAATATATATATATATATATATATATTTGGATTTGTGGGTATCATAAAAGAAAATTATTATGTATTATTAGCCTAATCATTCACATTGATTTGATAAACTTCGTTATAAATTTTTTTTAATAAGCATAGCAACATCTTCGTTAAGTATTACCCACAGAACTTCCAATATACCAAGTAAGCTTAACAATAAAAGTGGTCGAAAATTTTCCTCATTTCTCCTAGTAATGAACTCATATGAAAAAAATCCTCTGACATTATTTAAAATTAATTAGCCAAAAAGAAAGAAATAATGGTGTCAATTCCAGTATGGAGCCAGGAATTTTTTGTTATGGAGGCAAATTAAAACATAGTAAGAACATAAAACGATAATGTTAACAATATTTGTTGTAATATTGATTTTTAATAACAAATTTATCGACAATTCATTTAACAATTGATTTGTTTAGGTTGACTCAAACTCAATATTTCAACATTTAGTTTTTAACAAACAAATTATAAGGACCAATATATTCAAAATAATTATGACAAAATTTAATAGCAAAAAATTGAATCTATCACACGCCTATTTGTATTAAGAATCTATCACAAGTAAGTTTGGTTGTGAAGATACCTAACATGCTTAATTACATGGGTTACTTTAGGATTGATTAATACTTAACACGAATTCAAAGTTTTACCACATGACTCGAATGCTACCTCTAGTTGCAAAAAGAAGACGAAATTGGAAAGGATAATTCTATGTACACCAAAACTTGCACCAAATCAATTGCAGTCGTTGGATCACTGATGAGACCCACTGATCCAACGGCTGCAAGTGAGTTGGTGCTATTTTGACTTAAAAATTTAACATAATTTATTGACCTGATAATGTGAATTCATTGAAATCTTTGGATGAAGAGCAAGTTTTAATATTTAATAAGACCCACAATTAATCCAAAGGTCATAGTGAATCAGGTTAGTAGATGAAGTAAGATTTTTAGATTCAAATAACATTACTCTTCTAAAAATAGTTATATGACAAGTTCATGTATAATTGCTAGATCTGTAATAGAATCCCAATAACTTTTTAAAATGCAAACCTACGACATTTTTTCTCAAATTTTCAAAAAGACCCCAAGGTTTTTTAAAATTCCAGTGGGGCAGCTCCCATGCTAGATTCGCCCTTACTCGAGTCAAAGACCAGGACTGTGGACCTTTCTAGTCTGACTAAAACTTAGAGTGATGTATTATACTACCTCCAAAACCTTATTTAATACCGACAATTGAAACATTGTTGGGGATCTTAACAGGATAGGTTCTTTCACTGGAAAAGGTGGCAGAATTGGAGGATGGAGGTAAGTCAGATTCGTCGGGATTATTCATGAATTTAATCAAGATTTCGAATCGAGAATTGATATTGGAAAATTTATATGATGTTATTAATTATTGTTTGCTTTTATTTCTCGAATAAATCATAAAATATGTGGCTCAAGGAAAGTATAGGAAACGGACAATCAGTGTTCTTCACGTGAATGCTTATAACTGATCCAAATGTAGACATGCAATATATAAAGTCAATTCTAGTAATTTATATTGCCGGGCTTTGCTATTAATTGAACATTTTTATTTTAAAGACTGTGAAGGACGTAGGGTGAGTAATTGCAGACATTCCTTTCTCTGCACGTAGGCCTTTGTCCTGTACTTGATAAATTTCCATTTCATTCAACCGGTAACATTACACACAGAAAGAATCTTCAACTAAAACATGTACACAACGAAATTGAATCTTGAATCTATACTTGAATTGGATTCATTATTTTCCAAAGAAACTCATACAACAACAATGACAATGACAACAACAACAACTAACAAAGTCTCTGAGACTTCGACCTTAAAACTTAGATATACATAACACCCAAATTGTTGTTCATGCAGTTCGTCCTCATCGGCTCGTGCTTATTTTTGATATCAATGAACAACCCAATCACAGAATATTCATACAATGTGGAATTTACAGTGTTTCCCAAACTAAGTGAGGTCCAAAGAGTTCGATGCCCACCTGCACCACATATTCATTCCCATTCTCCAACCGATAAATCCTTAGAGGATCGCCGACTTGAAGACTCTTTGATACTGCAAAAGCGTGCCAGTCGTGAGTAAGAGAACACCTCCCTCCTCTTCTTTCTGATGCTATCAATTGATATGTGACTCCGAATCGGTCACGCACAAGCATGAGCCCATTTCCGTCCGGCAAAAACGGTGTCCTGCTTGGAATTTCCAAGTTGCGCTCAACATCGGTAGAGAATGAGGATGTGATCTGTTTGTCAGAGAGAAGAAGAGTTCAATTCTGTTCTGTTTGTGTATGAGAGAAAAGGCTAGAGCTAGAAAATATACTATAACTTTTATCAGAGAGAAACAAAAACTGTCAGAGAGAGAGAGTTCAGACCTGAGATAGAGAGGGAACTTCTGATCTGAACTGAGAGTCTGTGTGTATTTCCAAAGGATGGTAAAACGGAAATGACGAGAGATTTGTAGCTTGAGAATGAGAGGGGAAGGAATGATTTCCTTGAGCCTTCAACCCCATATTTATACCTGCTTGAACCCACCAACTAGCATTTTTCGACCAACAAGACCTTTTCTAAGTAAAATGCTCACAGTTTGAGATGTCATGACCTTCAAGTTAGCTAAGCACGTGACAAGGGAAAAGATTCCATTAGCTGGATATGATGCTAAAACAGGGGTAACTAAGGCCCTGAGATACCTAAGTATTCTTGAAAGTAGAATTATTAAGGTTGAATTATAAAAACCCTCAATTACGTATAACTTAACTGCTAAAACTTATAACTTCACCAAATCAAAGATTATAATTTTCAGTGTGGTACCAATTTTTTATTAGTTTTTTTACTCTTTGTCTCTCTAGGATAACCTTATTGATCGTGGAGATGGAAAGAATTCAATGATTTCAGTATAATGCAATCTAAATAACTTGGCTATATGTAATGTCAATTCAAGGTAAAACTAAATGTTTTGGTTGACAAACAAAAATAAACTGATAAATATCTGACAAAATAAAAATACTTCAAATACATTAAGTTCAGCAGCATCTTATTCTCATATATAATTTTTTATTTTTTAGTGCTTTGTATTTTTAGAATTGCGATTAAAGTGATTATTACATAAACAAAAATTGAGCATAAATGTCTATAACAGTAATTTCAATAAAAACTCAACATTATTTGTAAAAAAATAAGTAAATTAACTCATATCAAAAAAGGAATGCCAACAGATTCACTCTAAAAAAAATATAAAATTGAATAATATAACAGTTGATACGATGATATTATGATAAAAATATGCATATTTATTTTTCTAGTTCTATTTTTTTTTTTTTATATATACATCAAACATATCCTAACAAATACAAATTATGGAAGAAAGGTCTTCTCCTGCTAAGAATTGAAAAGTGCGTTATTATTTAGTAAGAAAGTCTTCAATTGTCGTTATTTTATTTTCCAATTCTCCTTTACTTTCTCTACCTTTACTTTATCTGATAGCCTTAAATTTTGTCCTTAATGCTCTATTTAGTATGATAAGAAAAATAGAAGGAATAAAAAGTTCGAAAGATGAAAAATTGCAAAAATAGATAAAACATCATTTTTGGTAAGGAAAGAAAATAGGAAAGATAGAAAAGTGGAATGATTAATTTCCTTCCAACTCATTAAAATCAATCCCTCCAAAATTGTGAGGAAAGTGAATGAAATGTTAATTATGTTTGTTGAAATGTATGTTATTTGTTGATATATACATATATCATATTTATCAATTATATATTATGTATTTATATTTTTTTTATCCTTCTATTTATTCATTAATACCAAACACAAAAAAAAAAAAATTATTTCTACTTTCCATCCATCCTACCAAACACAGAGGAATGAAGGTGTATCATTCATACTTTATTTCCTTGTATCATTCATATTTTTCATCCCTCCTACTTTCTATCCTTCTTATCAAATGGAACATAAGGGTCGTTTATTTCGGGGGAAAAAAAAAAGAATGGTGAAAAGTGAAAGTGGTAGAAAGTGAAAGTGATAGAAAGTGAAGTGAAATAAGGAAGAAAGAAAAAAAATATTTTCTTTCACGTATTTGATTAGCATAAAAATTTTGAAAGAAAATTTAAAAAAATTCATTCTATTGTTTGAAAGGTAGTAAAGTTGCTAAAAAATTTTGAGCATTATCTAAATATCCTTTATCTATTTCAAAGAAGATGTTGAATTTGAAAGACTGTGCATTTATCCACTTTTTATGATAAAATAAATAAATATCAAATATTATTAATGTAGAAGTAATGTATGGTTGACACATCACTATTTTTATCTCTTCAAATAAATATGTTAAAATTTAGAAAGTGAAGTGAAAGAAAAGAAAATGAGAGAAAATATATTTTTATGCACTTATTTGGTTAGCCTGAAAAACTTATAAGAAATTTTTTAAAAATATTCATTCTATTCTTTATAAGAAAAAAGTAATAAAAAAGTAATTTAATTGTTTAAATTACCTTAATTATATTAAATCAATCTAAATAAAAAAATATATTATAATTAAATTATCTTTAATTATATTAAATCAAATTCAACTTTCTCGAGAGCTCTTTGTTTTTTAGTTCCCTAATTAGTACTGTTGTTCAATTTGATATCCATATATAGGAAAGGATAAGAGATGACTATGGAGAAAAATGTCAAGTTTGAACATATTCCCCAAACCAAAAGTATCCTATACAAGAAGATTTAGTGGATCCCAAGATCTCACTTTCCTATAATTTCTCCTTTTTTTTTTTTTTGCTAATCAAACGACAAAAAAGTTCTATTTTTTTTTTTTTTTTGGTCTGTCTTGTGTTTTGTTTGCTAACCAAACCAACCCTAAGCATGAGGGCAGAGTATGTTGTGTTAGACAGAACAGAACAAGCCAACGTGCAATGACAGTTAAGCATCAGGTACAGTCAAAAAACAGTCAGCCCCAATTTCCAACGATAGAATCTGCCATTGCCTGGAAAACTGACTTTGTCAACCAACTTCTCTGTCAATTTGATAGAATATGGCCTATTCAATTCTCTAACTCAGCTCACAAATAAAAAATAAAAAATAAAAAATTCTCCAACTCAATCTAATAAAATCTTGTCATGATATTTTTGGGATTAGTTGTATAATTTTTTGTTGTTGTTCTTATTGTGTTATATCAAAGATGTTGGAAAAGTTGGATGCAAATAAAGTGAATGGCAGGGTGAGGCGCGGATTAGGTCACTCTCTTAAGACGATTCGCACCTTTTTATGAAAGAATCACAGCGTAGAAGGCAATAATGCGTCGTTCCCATGATACAACAGCGTAGCCTATTGATTATTGTTTCACTCAGATCTGCACAATCGAATGAAGCAAAAACTTGACACACACCTTTGTATATTTCCCAGAAATTTATATAGTAAGAAAATAGTTGATATCATATTGTATATCTTATATTGAAAATATCTGTATATATATACAAATAATATATGTGTTTAATAGGCTGTAATTACTTCTATATTTAATTGAATATTCTAACAAAGGATTATGTATTTTGCTAAACCTTAAAGTTACCATTTCATTCTTTATCGTTTCATCGAAAATTAATTTTGTCGTTTCTCTATTCCTGCACTTTAAAGTCACTAGCTATCGTATCACACTTTTTTATTGCGTTGGGACAAGCCTCATAAAAATATGTTCAAATCACCTAAGTCGAGTTTTCTTTAATTTATTTTTATGTGTTACTTCTATTTTTTTTCATGTATATAATTGTTCATAACTCTATCATGCTTAATTTTCTTGAATTCATCTTAAAATTTGCATTTCTGCTACATTCAATTTTGGAACATATTGTTTGTTAATTGTCCAGCATTTAGTCACATCAAGGATGGTGCTAAGCCATGGCCTCTACTATATTTTTTTATAACCTAGGGTCTATAAAATAGTTGCTAAAAAGTTTTAAATGTCAAAGAGACCTGACCCCAGTGACAACTTACCCATACAACTGGATAAAGAGAAGGTCTCTGGACCGATTCACCAAGAGATAATAAAATATTATTTTATTCTTTCTTAATTAGAATAACAAATGCTGTCCTATTCCCATTCACTCAATAAAAAAAAAAAATATCCCCTTGGTAAATGGAAAGGTAATAAATAAATAGCACATTCTAATTTGTTTTGAACTTCTATTTTTCTCGCACCAAAATCCCACCTAGGCGCCCTTTTAAAAAAATGGAATAACCCGTTGCCCCCCATAACTCTAAAGCACATTCTTGAATTTCACCCAAGGAACAATTGAATTTTGATTGTTTACATAGAAAAAAAAATTGTAAAAAAATTTAGTGTGAATTCAATTATACATGAATCATGTAATATAAAAGAACTTCAATCCCCACTTTGATAAGCAATTGAATTATGTATTAAAATTTATTTCTTTTGGTTATCTTATTTTTACGTGAATAGTTTTGTTTATGATGAATATACGACTTTGTTATATTGAAAAATTGAATTTTTGTTTGTGTGAGTTTTTGTGCATAAGATTTGGCCTTTCCAAAGATAAAATTTTGGCTATGTCCTTGAGTAACATAAAGTATAGCATACTGTTCTATAGATATTTTTTTTGGGTTAATTATAATCTGTTCCCTTCAATTATGTCCCTTGTTACAATAAATTCCCTATGATTTCAAATGCTACAATTTGCCCCCTCTAAGTTTCAAAAGAATTAAATTGATTAATAACAGTGGCTGAATACCTAAAAGAACCATTATACTGTCTTATACATTATTTTGCCATTTTTTTTTTTTTTTTTGAGATACCAATTTTGTCTCTAAAAAATAAGAAAACAAAAAAAAAAAACCAAAACTAAAAAAATGAGAGTTAACAATCCAAGGTAAGGGAGGATGAAATGGTGTTAAGGGTAAAAGGGAAGCATGTATATTTGGTACAGGGGAAAAATAGGTGTAAGGGTAATTATTTCTTTTCAACAAAGTATGACTCATGTGAATTTGACATGTCTTTTTTTTTTTTTTTTGGTCAGAGAATTTGACATGTCTAACTATTGTCTAAAAATAACTATTGGAGTTAATTACAAAATATTCAAACTTAAATGTGACTATTTGTTGAAATTAAAACTTGAATAACTGAGTTGCAAACTACCCAAAGTTTAAGAAGGCATTTTGTAATTAACCATATTTGTAAAAAACTTTAAAGGGTATATGCCTGACATACAATACACCTACCTCATGTTGCCCATTTAATTAAGGGTAAATTACAATGATCTCCCTTATTGTTTCTAACAGTTTCACTGCACCCCTTCTTGTTTTTCAAACTACAGTGGCACCCCTTGTCAGTGTAATCACTTAAATGATATGCAATGAAGTTGTAAAATTATAATCTTTCCCTCTATCATTTTTCTTTATTCTTTTTGGTTCAAAATATCTTTTATATAAACCTCTAAAAAATCTATAACTATTCATTAACCCATCACAAAATTCACCTCACACACTTTAAACATACCCATTTTATAGGGGTAAAAAGAGATCCAGGGGAACCAGATGTGAGTGGTCTGGAAACCCACTAGTCATGCTTCACTCTTATACTTTCACCATTGCCAACTCTCCACCGTAATGAGCAACTCTCTAAAACCCTAGCTTTCGCCATGGATGCCACCCTTCTTCCTCCCTTCCCAATCTCCTTCCCCTCCACCCCATCACTACCTTAATAACCCTCTTTCTGCTCGCTCCTGCTGAAATGGACTCTTCCCCCATTTCCTCTCCTGCGAATCTTGCAAAGGTTGTCTCTGTTTCTCCCACCGCAGATCCCGTGGATCCCTACCATAATGGTAGGACCCAGGCTGCTCCTTTGGCCAATCAACCTAAGGATACATCTGTTAAGGAAGTTAATGCCTCCTTTATTGCTCCCACCAACACTTTGCCTTTGGTGGGTCTCTCTACGTCTACAAGTAAGCCCCAAACTATGAAGACCTACACTAAAACAGGGGATACTCCTGCGTCTCAGCCAAATGCTGCTTCTAATATCCCGTGGACCCAAGTTCTGAAATATGGCAGGTATCAACCTAACCCAGAAACCAGCAGAATCGAGCAGGAAGCTATGAAATTGCAGTACTTTGAACCTAAAAGGGTTAATAACCGCGTTATTGTTCAACCCCCTCCTGAGGTTTCCACTAAAGGATGTGCCTTATGGAGAAATTGCCTGGTGGGGTACTTCATTGAGAAAAAGCTCTCCTTCTCAGTGGTTTCTTTCATTGCCCATAAGATTTGGGATAAGATGGGTCTAGTGGAGGTTCTGGCAAATGAACATGGTTTCTACTTCTTTAAATTCGAGGATGAAGATATCAGAACTAAGGTGTTGGAAGCGGGACCGTGGTTCTTCCAAGGTAGGCCTTTATTCCTCAAGAAGTGGCAGTCTGATGTGGCGGTTTCTAAGGAGGACCACTCTGTCATCCCAGTCTGGGTGAAGTTACATAACATCCCATTGCAGTATTGGACTGCGGAAGGGATTAGCTACATTGCTAGTGCAGTAGGTAAACCCCTTTATGCTGATTCTCTTACAGCTACAAGGAGGAGGATTAGCTTTGCTCGCGTGTGTGTGGAGATCAAAGCTCAGTGTGACTTGATTGAGTCGTTTGATTTACAACTAAATAGATGCGACGATAGTGGCAATCCTATAATGGCTATGATTGGGGTCGAGTACCAATGGAAACCTAAGGTCTGCACTGGGTGCCATACCTTTGGCCATAATTTGGATAATTGCTATAAGGTTTCGGAGATTAGGCAGGTTGACCTTGCATCTCCTGTGGCGCCTTGCTCCGACAAAGGTAAATCTATTGCTAGTTCCTCTGGGGTGGATGTGCTGCCTGCCCATGTTCCTGCTGGGGATACTGAGCCCTTTCCCCATAGGGCTTGCAGTTCTTTGGCATTGGAGGGTGTTAATGGTGTGGTGGATTCTGATGGTATTGCCACCCCCCCCCCAGCCCTATGGGTAATGATAGTGGTACCCATTGTAACTTTGATGGAGGTACCATTATTGTGGATATAAGCCCTGCTCAAGTTAAAGCCAGTGAGGTGGTGGTGAATAATGATCCTGAGGAAGCTACCAACAGATGGATCACCAAGGAGAGGAAGAAGGCCAGGAAGCCAAAAAAGAAGCCCAAGTCGGGGACTAAATTAAAAGGAGCTGAGCACTTCAAACTCAGCACTGCACTCCTCCATGATTAATCTAGCTTGTTGGAACATCAGAGGGCTTAACGAGCCTTCTAAACAGGCTGAAGTTAGGAAATTAATTCGCACTTGTAACTTGGACTTGGTGGGTGTTATTGAAACTAAAGTCAGAAGTATTAACTCTGCTACTATTATGCAGCAGGTGTTTGGTCACTGGAGCCACTGTGCAAACTACCAGAGCCACACATATGGGAGAATCTGGATTGGATGGAATCCCAATGTTATTAATGTCACTAGGAGATTTGAATCTGACCAAGCCATTCACTGCCATGTTCAACATATGGAGAGTGATACCAGTTTTTTTGTAACTATTGTATATGCAATGAATGAGATGGTTGACAGAAGGCCTTTATGGGCAGACTTAAGATTCCTCGCTTCTCTTTTGGGAAATGAACCTTGGATTATCCTTGGGGATTTTAATATCATAAGAAATCCTAGTGAATCTATGGGGTGTGCAGGTAATTGGACAAATGCCATGGTTGAATTTGAGCAGTGCTTACAGGACTCTGAGTTAGAGGATTTGAGATACACAGGGCTGCATTTTACTTGGCGTAATAAGAGAGAGGAGTCAAGGTTTATTACTAGGAAATTGGATAGAGCTCTTGTCAACCAGCCTTGGAATTCCAGTTTCCATTATGCTGCTGCTGAGTTCCTTCCCTCTGGCGTATCTGATCATTCACCAGTTATTGTGAAGATGGGTAACAGAGTCTGGTGCAGGAGAACTCCTTTTAAGTTCTTCAGTCATCTTGCTGATAAAGAGAACTTCTTACCTACTGTGTCACAAGCCTGGACGAACAGAGTTCATGGCTCTCTTCAATTTATTCTTTCCTTTAAACTTAAGAGACTCAAAGGCATCTTTAAATCCTCCTGCAAGGCTTTGGGCCATTGCTCTGAGAGGGTTCTCGCTGCTAAAGCTGCTTTGGACTCCTGCCAAATTAACATTGACAGAAATCCATCTGACAATGCCCTGATCCTAGAGGAAAAGGGTCTTCTGTCCGCCTATCTGGAGGTTGCTAATGATGAGGAACTTATTTACAAGCAAAAATCTAGGATTTTATGGCTTAAGGAGGGTGATCAGAATACCAGTTTTTTCTTCAAAACTATGACCAATAGGAGAAATAGGAAGAAAATTGTTTCTATTGCTAGAATGGATGGTTCGACTGCCAGCAGTGTGGAGGAGGTCAAGATTGAAGCCATTGATTACTTCAAACACCTTTTGGGGCAGCCTTGTGTCACTATGCCTGTTAATGAGAGAGTGAGTTGTCTTACCCACCTCATCCAAAGAAAGCTCCCTGTCCTTCACTCGGGTAACTTGGTTAGGGAATTTTCTAGTGAGGATATCAAGAAGGCTTTCTTCTCCATGAGCAATCACAAGGCTCCAGGGCCTGATGGATTCAACCCTTATTTCTTTAAGAAGGCATGGCCTATCATAGGACAGGATGTCATTGGTGCTGTAAATGAATTTTTCTCCAAAGGTTCTCTCCTTAAGGAGCTTAATGCTACCATTATCACCTTGGTACCTAAGGAGCCTAACCCTTCGTCTATGAATGACTATAGGCCAATTTCTTGCTGCAACACTATCTATAAAGCTATCTCTAAGCTCATTGCTTCCCGTTTCAAGGAAGTGATACACAATCTTGTTGACCAAAGCCAAGCTGCTTTCATTCCGGGCAGAAGGATTGGTGATAATATCTTATTATCTCAAGAGTTGTTCAGAAACTACCACAGAAACTTGGGCTCAGCTAGATGTGCAATCAAAGTGGACTTGAGGAAAGCTTTTGACACCATTAGTTGGGATTTCTTGATGGATACCCTCGATGCTATGGGGTTCCCTTTCCTTTTCAAGAAATGGATTTGGCAGTGCATTTCCACTCCCAAGTTCTCTGTTAATGTCAATGGTGAGCTTGCTGGTTTTTTCCCTAGTCTGAGAGGGTTAAGGCAAGGTGACCCCATATCCCCTTACCTGTTTGTGATTGCTATGGAAGTCCTATCCCTTTCTATTAACCACCATATTTCTTCTAATCCTTCTTTCAAGTACCATTGGAGATGCAAGAAGGCTAACCTCACCCACCTCATGTTTGCTGATGACATTCTTCTTTTCTGTCGTGGTGATTTGGCCTCTACTAAGGTTTTCAAAGATTCTCTGGATCATTTCCAAGCTTTATCGGGTCTCCAAATAAACCAGTCTAAAAGCAGTATCTTCTTGAGTGCTGCTTGCAACGAGATCAGGGTTCAGATTGCTCAGCTATTTGGCTTCAATTTGGGTCAGCTCCCAGTCAAGTATTTGGGTATCCCTTTGATCTCCACTAGACTGAAGTCTATTCACTGCAATGACCTTATTATAAGGATTGAGAAGAGAATTAACTCCTGGACGAATAGATTTCTATCCTTTGCTGGTAGATTGACACTAATTCAATGTGTTATTCAGAGTATGCATACTTATTGGTCTGCCCATATCTTCTTGCCTTCCCAGATTATGGATTGTATTGAGCAAATTATGAGGAGATTTTTATGGAATGGTCCTGATATGAGAAGTACTGGTGCCAAAATCTCTTGGGTTGATGTCTGCAAACCCAAGGAGGAAGGTGGTTTGGGCATTAAAAGGTTCAGTGACTGTAATTCTACTATGATGATGAGGTATATCTGGCTCCTCTTTACTGACAAGCAAAACCTTTGGGTTAAGTGGGTTCATACTTACCACTTAAGAGGCAGAAGTTTCTGGAGAATTAAAGTCTCCCAGACTTGCTCGTGGAACTGGCTGTGCCTGCTTAAGTTGAGACTCCTATCTAGGCCCCTCATTAGGCATGAGGTGGGGAATGGCCATTCTACTAAGTTATGGTTTGACAATTGGCATCCCTTAAGCCCCTTATCTCTAAGTATTGATCCCACTACTCTCACGTTTCCTATGGCTCATTTGGATGCCCCTGTCTCCACTATTATTGACAATGACCATTGGCAATGGCCTCCGATGCCCATCTTCACTCATGTGATAAACTCCATGCCTGCTCCTCCCAACCCTTCCCTTGAGGATTCTGTTCTATGGATTCCTAATGGCAGATTGGGTTTCACCTCTTCCTCTGCTTGGGACTCTATTAGACCTAGGGATCCTCCTGTGTCTTGGCATAATATTGTCTGGTCCAAAAATTCCATTCCCAAAAATGAGCTTCATCCTTTGGCTTGCTGTTAGATGTAGGCTTTCTACCCTTGATAGATTGCAATCTTTTGCTGCTCATTTGGGTACGGAGTGTATTTTATGCAGTTCTTCCCCGGAATCTCACTCTCATTTGTTCTTCGCATGCAATTTCTCCTCTAATGTTTGGTCTACCATCCTCTCCCTTGCCGGGGAATCATGGCAACCTATGTCTTGGGCTGATTTAATTGAGTGGGCTGCTGCTAACTGGAGGGGCAAATCTCTGAAGATGCAGTTATGTAGATTACTATTGGCTGCATCTGTTTACCATCTATGGAGGGAAAGGAATAACAGAAGATTCAGAAACCAACGCATGGACCTTAATTCTGTTATTAATCTTATCAGGCAATCTGTGTGGTGCAGACTTGCTTCCCTTAAATTCAAGTCCACCTATATTAATCTGCTGTATATTCAGAAGTGGAATCTTCCTATTAGCTGTCTAACTTAGCCTATCTATGTGGTTTCTGTTACACTGTGTTGGGGACTTCATTTCTTGCCATGGGTTTTGTTTGGACTAGTGCTGGCCCTTAATTGTTCCTGCACCTTTCATTCATAATTGTGTTTCATTTTCCTACCTATTACATTGTTTTGGCTATGGATGTTCTGGATGTTCTCTGTGGTCTTGGACTTTCTTGCTGTGCTCCTCTTGTTTGCAGCCCTTCAAGGTTTTGATGCTGCTTCTGTCTACGCTGGCTTCTGTCTCTATGGGGTTCTCTTTGCTCCTGTGGTGGCCCTTCAAGACATAGCTGCTGTAACAGGATCAGTATCCTCCTGGGCAGACTGGGGACCTGTCTCCCTGGGCTATCATCTATACTCCTCTTGATGGCTTTTGGACGCTGATGTTCGCTCCTTCTTACCCCATCGTCGTCCCTCTTGCGCTTCATGGCACCCTTGGTTGGTTCACTCTGCATTTGTTTGGCGATCAAGAGGTTTATTGTCTGCTTCTGGCTCTTCAGTTCTGGTGCCTGCATCTGGGTTTGTTGGTTGGATACCCTGCATTTACTGCCTGCTCTTTGTATCCCGTGGTGTTTATACAATGTTCCTGCGGTTGTACTGCTTGTTGTTGGTCTTGCCTGGTCTCCTGCTATTCTACATTGGGTCCTTCCCATGGGTTTTGTTCCAGGCGCTTTCCGGCTGTTGGTGTGATGCACTTCTCAAGCTGTTGGTTTTCTCTGCTGGTTTCCTACAGCTGCTGGCCATGCTCTTGTATATGTTTTTCGTCATCAATTCTGTGGGGGATACCTTCAAGCTGGGCATCCCCTACAGATTTGTGTTTTTGTGTTTTGTAACATTGGTTGGTCTTTGTTTTTTTTTTTTTGGCTTCATGTCCTATGGGGCTCACTGTACATTTTGCGGGTATTCCCCGTGTTTCATGTTCCTTAATACATTTACTTTTACTTTCCGAAAAAAAAAAAAAAAGAGATCCAGGGAGTTTTTTTATCTATCCGAAGTGTTTTTTTTTTTTTTTTACCAAAACTACCCAACCTCTATGGCTCCATCTATTTGGGTTGCGCAAGTTGCTTTGGAGCTAAGGAGAGCTTCAATGTGAGAGAGAGGTGTAGCATTTATTTTGGAGATTTTTATGTGTTTGAAGATATTTGTCAAGTTGATTCAATGTGTGGGGCAAAAATTATAAAAAAAAAAAAAACAAAGTGATAACACGTGTTATACAACTTGAGGGCAAAATGGGAAGTTTGTATCATTAAATTTGCTTGCATCATCAGATCTACTAAGTAATATTAGGGGTTTTTTTTTTTTTTTTGTTACCCAAGTAATATTAGTTGAAGAGGGAATCTTTTACAATCTATCACATCCCAAGGGATGTCAGTGTAATTACAAGAACAGAAAGGGGTGCAGTGAAAATATAAGAAACAACCAGGGGGTCATTGTAATTTACCCTTTAATTAATTGTGGCCCATTCGATTTTACGGAGTTTTCAAATTCCATTCAAGTTGTAACAAAGAGCCCTTGACGTTACAGAATAGGAAATTTGGTACTTATCATTGTCCTATCCTGATAAAAAAAGAACAAGAAGCAGAATACTTCTAAAACTCAATGCAAGGCTCTCAACTATCTCACATGCTTATATAATAAGTGACAAAGCTGGTATATATTACTTCCCCCACCAAAAAAAAAAATAGTTGGTATGTATTCAAAACATATGATCGTCGTCGTCCACCACCACCACTGCTATCACCCATGATTGTCATTATCACCATCGTCACCCAAAATCTATTACCACCATCACTATTGTCACCCATTATTGCTACCACGGCCAGGATCTTCACCCTCCACTACCACTATCACTATTTATTCTCACTATAATCGGTGTTTAAATTTTTTTTTCTCTCCTCTATGTTTGTGATTTGATTTTAGGTGTGAATAAAAATATGTTTATGATTGACAATTTTTTTTACACGGATAATAACTAGTGTTTTAATATGATACTTAAAAACTAATTGTTGATATATATCATAATCTAATTCATATAAAAATGCAGAATGATGTATCTATCACATATATAATCAATGAAACTAATAGGTATTATACATATGCGCATGGACATGAATTATGTACTGTGATATGATTTGTATAATACGCAACTTGGCTAAACTAATAAAGTGTTTATCAAATTTTAGTGTCAATTTTTTTAACTGCGACTTGGTTAGGCTATTTTTCACATTACCCTTCTATCGTTTTTTTTTTTTTCCAGGAAAGTCCCTTCTATCGTTTAAAAATACAAAATACATTGTATTATTGGACTAAACTGTTATCATCAATTTTTGTCAATTTAAACAAACTGCTCCTGCTTTTGTATCTTTTTTGATATGCAATTCATTTACTTTCCGGAAAAGTGAGTATAATAAAATAAGATCAAAGTCTATCTTCAATATAAAATACTAAAGATGCCCTTAGAGCATCTCCAAGGGAGAGTGCTATTTTTGGGGTGTCAAATACCATTTTGCAACCTTGAACAGTGTTTTAGCACCTCTAAATTATAAATCTGCTCCAATGACAGGTGCCAAAATGGGGTGCCATTTTCATATTTTTATTAATCAATCTATATGAATCGTTGGATCTATATTCATCTAACGGATCTATATTCACCGATCCATTTGCAACCTCCCATTTTCTCTCTCCAGAGTTGCCAAAAATGCCACCCCAAAGACCTTGATACTATTTTCCAACCCCATATGCCACCCCCTTTGGAGTGAACTTTTTTGAATTTGGGGTGGCATATGGGGTATGCCACCCCATATGCCTCCCCTTGGAGATGCTCTTACAAGTTAAAAAATAACTCACCATACACCACCACCAAAACCCACTTCTCACGTGATTCCATTGCACAAGCATTTTACCACCTCTTCTCTCTCTCTCTCTCTATATATATATATAGAGAGAGAGAGATTTGAAATTTGATTATCTTTCTCTCTCCACATCCTATCTTCCCCTCTCTTTCACACCCTTTCCCTTTTTCACCAATGGCGGCCGAAGCCACCCCCAAAGGGCCCAAAACTTTCCAAGTGTGAACACCAATGGACGGCAACATGGTTGTGTGAGCGTGAATTAGATCAATGGATTTCATTGTTATTTTTTTTTAGTGAGACCCAATAAACTAGTAATCTATATATACTAAAAAAATTTGATAAACAGTCTTTGTGATCTGGAGTTGCCAACTCATTTGATAAAAATATTTTTTGATAAAAGTATTTTTTGATATGTATAGCATTTTCTTGAGAAACACTATACAGTGAGTGTACTACTTTGGTATCATAACTGAAATGTGTTGTGATTTTTTGATTTATTTATAATTATAAATTATAAAAATAATAAAACATATCAAAATAATAAAATATAAAAATATTGTACATATTATTTTATTTTGATTAGTGAAAAATAAAAAAAAAACTATACCGAAAAATTATTTTTTCATAAAATATTTGGATCCAAATTTGAGACATGACACCCCCTCGGCAAATAATTCTTCCTTCAATTAAATGCAAAAAGAGGTGTTATAAACATGGGAGCAGGGTTGTATATTATCAGTAGATCCAAATTTGGGTGCCGTCATCTGAAAACTAATATTATTGTTCGAGGATAGACCCATTCTACCAGTTTAGCTAACCTAATCTATCTTGATGAGCCTAGATTTAACTGGTTCCAAGCCCAAATAATTGAATAAGCCCAAATTACCTACAAGGCAAGTCAAGTTCAGTTCGTAAATTCGGACCAGACCAAGATTCAAGGAATTCAAGAATATTAGAGCACGTGAGGAACAATCATCAGAATAGCCACTCTCCAAAATCAAGACTATCTCTAATTGTACCTATCCTAAGTTGAACGAAATTTGTAAATCAAAACTGTGAGCACGTAGGGCTGGCTTTGGGAGTAATTTTAGACATTCTTTCACTGCTAAAATATTGTAACTTCAGTATCTATAATTTGTTGACGAATTATAGTCACAATAATAGTATTCGAGCACATCATAAAGTTAACAAATTATATCAATTTTTTAGGTCTAATAATATTACTCATTTATAACACACGTGAGATTTTGAATGAAATTATAACACATCAATTGAATGAAGAGAGGTCCCACTCCCACATGAATGAAGAAACATCAATTCAATCAAACCCATCTGAGATTTTGATGAAATTATGACAAAACAGGAAACATTGATGTTTGGTTGCCGAGAAAGGGTAGAAAAAGAGCACAAATTAGACCATAAATCTTTGAAATATTCATATTTTGGTTGGCATTATTCACACACAGAAGAGTTTGGCTTCAAAAACATCACACACACAAGAATCTTAAACATGTACACAACGAAATTGAATCTTGAATCCATACATGCATTGGATTCATTTTTTTCCCAAGAAACACATAATACAACAACACAACAACAATAGTAACAACAACAACAACAACAATAGTAACAATAACAACGTCAACAACAACAACAAATAACAAGTCTCTGGCATTAAAACTTAAATCTACATAACACCCAAATTGTTGATCATGAAGTTTGTCCTCGTGGGCTCGTGCTTATTTTTGATATCAATGGACCACCCGATCACAGAATATTCATACAATGTGGAACTTACAGTGTTTCCCAAACTAAGTGAGGTCCAAAGAGTTCGATGCCCACCTGCACCACATATTCATTCCCATTCTCCAGCCGATAAATCCTCAGAGGATCGCCGACTTGAAGACTCTTTGATACTGCGAAAGCGTGCCAGTCGTGAGTAAGAGAACGCCTCCCTCCTCTTCTTTCTGATGCTATGAATTGATATGTGACTCCGACTCGGTCACGCACGAGCATGAGCCCATTTCCGTCCGGCAAAAACGGTGTCCTGTTTGGAATTTCCAAGTTGCGGTCAACATCGGTCCTGGTGAGTGTTTTTGTAAAGCATCGAAATATGGATACCATTTTTCCAAACCCTGAAAGAAAAAAAAGATGAATCAGTATAAATGTATCGTGTTACGGAATAGGAGATTAGAGAATGAGGATGTGATCTGTTTGTCAGAGAGAAGAAGAGTTCAATTCTGTTCTGTTTGTGTATGACAGAAAAGGCTAGAGCTAGAAAATATACTATAACTTTTATCAGAGAGAAACAAAAACTGTCAGAGAGAGAGAGAGTTCAGACCTGAGAGATAGAGAGGGAACTTCTGATCTGAACTGAGAGTCTGTGTGTATTTCCGAAGGATGGCAAGACGGAAATGACAAGAGAGATTTGTAACTTGAGAATGAGAGGGGAAGGAATGATTTCCTTGAGCATTAAAACCGATATTTATACCTGTTTGAACCCAACCAACTAGCATTTTTCGACCAAAAAGATCCTTTCAAAGTAGAAGCTCAGAGTTCGAGATTCATGACGTTCAAGTTAGCTAAGCACGTGGCAAGGGAAAAGATTACATTAGCTGGATATGACCCTAAAACACGGGTAACTAAGGCCCTGAGATACCTAAGTATTCTTGAAAGTAGAATTATTAAGGCTGACTTATAATTTTTCAAATCCAAGTTACTATTCAAAGAAATTATAATAACAATCGATCAAGACAATTGTGATATATAATGATATTTCTGATTAGTCATAAAAACCCTCAATTAGGTATTATAATTTCACCAAATCAAAGATTATAATTTTTAATGTGGTACCAAATTTTTTAAAGAGTTATGCATACTTCTGTCCTAAGTACTCATTTGGTTACTAGATTTATGAAAAATACTACATAACTCATGGAACCCAAAAGTTGAAACTTAAATGCATATTATCCAAGGAATGAGTATTGGGTGAGTGGATCTCACTGATAAAATTAATGGAACTCACTCATCTAAGAAATGATATACATTTTGTTTATAATTTTAAAGTTTCATTTAAGTTTTATAAGATTGCTTATTTTATACAGTGGAAACGTTAGTATTGCTTATTTTATACAGTGGAAACGTTAGTATTGCTAAACTGTCCCCCTCACAAAGGGGTGTCAGCGAGATCTACGTTCAGTGTATTATTTTGAACTCGGGCTGTCCCTTTGTTTTATGTCATAATCCATACCATATGTCACGTACCGACTGTCTACTAATACTAGAGTAATGTTTTGTTTTATTCAATTAAATAATGAAAACCCAGTACTGCTGCCAATAACTACATGTATATTTGTTTAGCACAAAAGAACTCTACGTTTTCAAGAGGATTGATCTCCCCTTTCCTATATGATCAATGAGAATGGAATGGTTAACCATTTTCACAATAAAAATATTTTTCTCCCAAAGAAATACTCTCCCAATTTGTTAGGGTCTGGCCCCACTTCCATTTTTCTTATTAAAATACTGTCTAATAAGGAGGGCTCAAACATCAATTAATTAATATGTCTCTGTGCCATTTCATTTGTACCACATTGTTTAATTCAAAATTATATTTAGTGTAGTATTTTGGAGTAAAATATTGTGCTCATATAGATAGATCCCTTGACTCATAGAAAAGAGAAGGCTTAATACGTATTCTTATCCCACTCCGACTATTCCCCAACATTTTCAAATATAAATATTTTCAATAGTAGGTTTCACAATAAGATGTATGATGATTTTCGTATTGACTCTTTCATTGTAAATAACAAAGGAAGTTAGTTAAAAATTTAGTAAGCATTCAATCATAAACAAAATTCCTAATAGAAAAGAAACTTGAGGTTTACTTTATTATACAACTAAGCAAATATGTGTTTAAAAACTATTCTTTTTGCATCTTCTTCTTTTTGTCCTCTTTACTTGAATATATTTTTTATGCATTGAAAACTTAAATCGAGAACATATAAATATAATTTATATTTTCTTTATGAGTTTCATACATTAAGTTTGAACCCCCCCCAAAAAAAAAATATTCCACCCAATATTAGTTTCTAGTTACGTCCCTAAATGTAGTAGATTCAATTACGAGAGTGTGATCTTCTTGCATTCTCGCGACTGCAGTTTTATGTTAAATAAAATATGTTTAAAATTTGCATGTACGTAGTTATGTGGTCATAAAAAATTTACAAGAGTTTGGAATACAATATATTTTTAATAATTTATTGTTATTTGTGTGTGAATTTGCAATCTTAAAATACTTAATTTTTTCAAAAACTATAATTTTTGTTCACCTCTTTTTTTTATTATTATTTATCAGTATATTTGCATTGAATATATTTTTTTGTTTGATATATTTTTGTGAATTGGAAATCTGGATCCGTATCTATCACATATATAATCTATAAAACCTAATGATTATCATATATTTAGAAATGTAATATGTATATATGTTAATACCTAAAAATTAAAATCATAAAATCTAGAAACTCTAATATTTTATTGATGTTTATCGCTTTCTTATATATGATATATTTATGTTTATGATTTTCTTGTTGTGTTTTATTATAATAGTTTATGTATTATCGCATTTATTGTGTTTTTTCTTTAGTGTTATCGGTTTATTGTGTTAGTTAATTGGTGCAGGTTACTTAATTAAATTGTTAAAATGATTCAAAAATTAATAACTAAAAAATATATATTGACCCGACTTCCTACCCAATTGTTTTGGCAGAATTCGGATAAGAATAGTACATTTAATCAGATAGGGTAGGCCAAGAAATTCAAACATGAATCAATATGTCTTTTAATCTCGGGTATTAGACTTAGGATGTGCGGGTATGGCTAGCCACCCAATCACAGAAATTTTATAATGTTGAACTTACTTGCATTGTTAGCCAACCTATGTGAGGTCCAAAGACCTTGATGCTCGCATGCACCACATGCTCATTCCCATTCCCTGGCCGTCAAATTGATTTTGGAAACAGAAAAGGACAAAGCTCACCTGCAACGACAGGCAGTGTCCTGATTTAGTGATTAATATAAGAGAAGAAAAGTAGGGACTTGGTATGTCAAAGTTAGAACATAAATCTTTCAGTTATATTCGGTGGAATATGCTGTTTTCTGTTAACTTTTTGTTATTATTATTTTATTTAAATATAATTTTATCCTTCCAATATGCTTATACTATTATCGATAATTATCATATCACTTTTTTTCACTAATGCTGTACTAAGCTATATAAAATATGTTCAAACCATCTAAATCAAGTTTTCTTTGATTTATTTTTCTATATATGTTACATCTACTTTTTCAGATATATAATTAGGCTTGTTAACAGATCAATTTCGGAGTGAATTTGGGATTATTTGAATTCAAATCCAATTAAAAAAATTCATTACCGAATTCAATCCATTTATGAGACGAATAGAAAAATATTAACCTTAATTCGCTTGTAAGCGGATATCCTATCTGAGCCATAACATTATTCTACCAAAATTTTAACAACTAATTATTTTTAATTATCAAATACAAAAATTATTATATATTTGTGAATATTTTTATTACTGTTGTGAGTGTTTTTACCACACTTTTGATACTTCTTTTTATCACTTTTCTTCGGTACAAAAAAAATTACAATTTTTGTTGATAATTTATCATATTTGTGAGTATTTTTATTACATTTAGAGATGTTTTTACTACTGTAGTGTTAATTATTTTTATTATTTTTTATCATAATAATAATAAAACACTCATAAATATAATAAAAATAATTATAAATGTGATGAATAAATTTTTCGTACCATAATCAACTCTAGTAGAAATAGTATAGCTGTACTTTCTTCTAGATCGTTGGTCATCTCATAACTCGTGCCTAAAGGCACGATAGAACAAAAAATTCGAGTCCTAAAAATTGATATCATTATATTAAATAATAATTTTTCTTTCCTTCATTTATTTGATTAAATCATTCAAAATTTATTTTTACCCATTATTTTTTTAAAGATATTGACAAAATTTTCTCAAAATATGTAATTAGATAAATTTTTTTAACAGAACTATGCTATCGTGTATGGATAATATCTGAAATAAAAATTATGTTAAATTACAAATTAATCAAAGATTAAATAGTTGAGCATGTGATAGAAATGAGTAATGTGATGGTTTTGGGGGGGGGGAATGTATAGGGGATAAAATTCAATTTCCGATGTATTTTATTATATAGATTTGTATAGATATAAGTGAAAATTTCATCCAGATCCCCTATAGTTAGGTTTAAATTCAATGACACCTCCTTCCGATTTTGAAATTTCACTGTCACTTTCTGTCAGTGATTGTCAGGTTACACCGTTAATGGTAATGGTTGATTTATAGAATTATCCTCGAGTATTTTATAGAGTAAATTTTATTCACACCCTTTATAAATAAACCTAACTTTAACAACACCCCCTGTAAATAGACCTAACTTTAACAAAACTCTTTATTGATTCTGAAATTTCAATGCACTCCCTTTTAGTTCTATTATATTAGCCTTTATTTTGATCAATTTAATATTCAATTTTATCAAATTAATTTTCTTTATTTAATTTAAATTAAATTAACATTTCATCTCATCAAATCAACACAAAATTGATATTTAATTTTATCAAATTAGCATTTAGTTATATTAATTTAATATTTTATTTCATCAAATTAATATTATTTCTTTAATTTAATATTAAGTTATTATTTATTTTTATCAAATCAACATCAAATTGACATTCAATTTTATTAAATTAAACTATTTAATTTATTAAATAGAATATTAAATTTCATTAATTTAAAATTTAACCTTATCAAATTAATGACATTTCTTTAATTTTACATCAAATGAACATTCAATTTTATTAAAACAACATTCAAATTTATTCAATTAACATTAAATTCAATCAAATTAATACTAAATTAATATTTAATTTTATCAAATTAAAACTAAATTATTATTTAAATTTATCAAAATTAAGATCAAATTCATTCAATTAATATTAAATTTTATCAAATAATTTTAAATTTTATATATGAAGTATGATGTGTGATGAGCGGTCGGGCGACGTTGTGGAGGACATATGATAGCAGAAGAATTAGAAATGGATGAGATTTTGACATTGATTTTATCAATTGTAATTTTTATCATAGAAAAATCATTTTTAACTATAAAAATTATTATGATAAAAAAATATAAAAATTATAAAAACTTGATTATGTAACCAAATGAGTGATAATGTGATGACTAATATTATAACAAAGTTATAATACAACGTTTTAAAATAAAAAATTCATTGGGATAATATAATGATTGAAATTACGTTTGTTGGCTGGCTAACACATATATAATGGGGAAAGAATTGATGACATTTTAGTCTATTTACATAATAAAAGGTAATTTTAATATTTTCACAAAATATTTAGTTACATAAATATTTTATCTACTGATAGAGAAAAAAATTATTATTATAGGAGTTATCATTGAATTTAGACTCAACTGCATGTGTGTGTGATATGAACAGTAAAGATGGAGAGTAGCTGCATTATGATAGAATTTTGGAGAGACATGTGTCTTAATTTGGAAAGAGAATCATGAAAGATGAGAGTGTGAGAGACAATCAATGTCTCAGTATAGAAAGTGATCCCTTAATATATGAAATAAAATCAGGGAAATAATGATAAGAGTTGTAATCTGTATTTTAAGGAGAGATAGAGAGACAGAGTTGAGAAATGAGAGATCGCTTAATTACTAGATTTGATTGGGTTGAGGAATTAAATTTAGGGATGTTAGTTTTGGAAACTAAAAATTTTGATCTGCAAAAAATTTTCAAGAGCTAATATGGTACGTCGGATCAAAACGATTTGAGACGTCAATAGCTTGAGACAATTTGAAATATCGATGGTCGTTAGATGATGACTTTTTTGATCTAAAAACGATCTAGGCCGTTTTTTGTTTCCAAAATTTAAAATCTTTCTACTTTATTATATAGATATTAATGGTTACGTTAATTCTTGTTTGTGTCTGATTTTATGTCAGATTTAATTTATGTCTCTCAACTATGTCTCAATAGCATTAGTGATAAATTAAAACAACTTGCATGGACTATTACACGTGACAAGATGGGAATATAAATCTCATGGTTTGTTTGGTGCGATAAAATAGCAAAAATATTAAAAAAAAGAAAAAAAAAATTACTAATAAAAATTACTAATTTTCTAAAACATCCATTAAATTCTACCATTTTTATGTTTTATCAATAAAGTCCTATTCTTGGTAATTTATTTTAATAAAATATTAAATCTCATAAATGCTATATTTTATTTTAATTCTATTTTTCTTTTGATAAATATTGGCACCTACAATAGTGGGGCTATAACATTAGTCTTCTTCTATTCATGCATACATACTCAAACTTCTTGTGTTTTAAATTATATATTACCTACTTGCTAGTGTTTATAAAAAAATTAATTACTAATAATTTTTATAATTGTTATTATATTAAATGTAACAGAGTGTTTTAAACCATATGTATTCTCAATGGAAGAGTTTCACAATAAAAATTTTAGTGCTTTGTATTTTTTGAATCGCGATTGAAGTAAGTATTATTGCATAAACAAAAATTGAGCATAAATTTCTGTAATAGTAACTTTAATAAAAATTCAACATTATTTCTAAAATAAATAATGTTGAGTTAAAAAAATAGATGACTATTGATAAAAGAAATAATTTATTTTTTTCACAAAAGAGATGACTATTGATTCACTCTAAAAAAATATAAAATTGAGTAAAATAACAGTTAATAGACAACAATGATATATTTCTTAACTCTAGCAATTTTTCAATCCATAATCACCACCAAAAAAAGTGTATCACCATTGTTGAGAAAATGAATCAAATAAAAATTGAAAAGTCCCATTGAGAGTGTTATGCCAGAGTTGTGACATATTAGAAAGAATAAAAAATAATGAAAGGGTTTGATAACTAAAAATTAAGGATAAAAAAAAATGATATGACTTAATGAATATTTGTAAAAAAAATAATACTTATTAATAATATTTTCAACCCAAAGGATAAAAAAAGAAAGATATAGATAAAATATAATATTTGTTAGGAAATAAAATCGAGCAGAAAAGATAAGTATGTTTGTTGATGTGTTAGTTATTTACTTTTGACACTTCTTACTATATAAATTCTATTGATTTGTTAAATAATGATGGATAAATTAATGTCATATGAGGATATTATGATAAAAATATGCATATGTATTTTCTTGTTCTATTTTTTTTTTTTTTTTACAAACATATCCTAACAAATACAAATTATGGAAGAAAGGTCTTCTCCTGCTAAGAATTGAAAAGTGCGTTATTATTTTGTAAGAAAGTCTTCAATTGTCGTTACTTTATCTAACAGCCTTGTTATGTCCTTAAGGGTCGTTTGGTTAGAAAGAAAAAAAAAGGGTAAAAAATGAAAGTGGTAGAAAGTGAAGTAAAATAAAGAAAAAAATATATATATATATATATTGCCATAAAAAAATTTCTTGTTAATTTTACGAGAAACCAAAAGTGTCCTGTAATTTAGTGGGTCCCACGATCTCACTTTCTTGTAATTTCTCCTTTTTCTTGGTAAACAAACAAGAAAAAAATTTCATTTTTTTCTCTTTCTTTTGTTTTTTTGTATTTACTTACTAACCAAACGAACCCCAAGGATGAGGACAGAGAATGTTGTTTTATGCCATGTTTGGTATAAGTAAAATATCATGTTTGGTAAAGAATGAAAAATAGAATGATGGAAAATTAGATAAATAAATAAAATATCATGTTTGGTAAGGAAGGAAAATATGAATGATGAAAAAGTTGATGAATGAGCTTTTCTTCCAACTCACCAAAATCAATCCCTTCAAAATCGGAAAGAATGTGAATGAAAAGTTAATTATTTGTGTTTACATTAATTTCATATATAAATACAATGATAAAATATGTATTTAATTTTTATGTTTTTTCCATTTTAGTTAGGGGTGAAAATTTTCGACTCAACACGATGACACGATTCGAACTCAATGCGAATTTTATGATACGAATTTAATTATAATTCGACATAAACTCGAAAATTACCTGACACACGAACACAAAATATAAACGGCTCATATTCAATTCAACCCGTCAAACCTAAAATTGACACTATCAACTAGTTTATTTAAGAATAAACACTTTCTCTATTTTATTGTTTGTATGGTAACACGAAATTAACATATTTAACTTGTATTATAGAAATAAAATTTTAATTATTTGTAACTATTTATTAAGCACTGACATAATTATTATATAAAAAAGATATTTTTACTTATTATTATTATTATTGTATTTATTTAAGTTAATTTTTAGTTTGTAGAAAAAATATGAGTATGGATTCAATTAAGTAAAAATAAAATATTATAGTTAAATTTTTTATTCAAAATTTATGTGAGTCAACAAAAACACGAACACGAACACGAACATGATACGGAAATAAATAGGTCAACTCGACACGACACAATTAGTTAAATGAGTTGAGTTAGGTTTGATTAATGTTTGACATGACCTACAATGACTCGACACGAACCTGATACGACATGACTTGATTATTACCCCTAATCTTAGCAAACACAAAAAAAAAATAAGCATTTTTATTTTTCATCCATCCTATCAAACATAAAAAAAGAATAATGTATTATTTCTACTTTCTTTCCTTAGAGGATAGAAAATGTATCTCTCCAATTTTTTTTCTTCCCTACTGAACAGAGCATTAGACAGAAAAGAACAAGCCCACGTGCAATGACAGTTAAGCATTGTGTACAGTCAAACAACAGCCATCCCCCAATGTCCAACGATAGAATCGGCCACTGCCTGGAAAATTGACTTTGTTAACCAACTTCTCTCTCAATTTGATAGAATATGGCCTATTCAATTTCAAACTTACCTCAAAAATAAAAAATAAAAAATAAAAAATAAAAAATTCTCCAAAAGACAACATTAAGTCACAACATAAAAAAAGGTCTTATTCTGTGACAACTTTCAAACCGGCACCCAAAAGTGACCCTTCGATTGTGTGATCTTTCCCAAAATAACAATATGCATCGAAATAACAGTAAGAATGTTATACTCTATTTCGAGAGACCAACTTGGTATTCTTAAGGTAAAAGTTTAATTTGATACATGACAATAGATACATGCACCTGTCAGAGCAGGCCCAATGAAAACTGGCCCAAAATGGAGCCCTTTTAAAATTTAATAAATATAAACATAATATATGATTTAAATTTTATTTTTCTCATTTTTTGTGATACATAATTAGTAATCAAATTTTTATATTCGAGTTTGCTAGTATATATTTTTCAATTAATAGTATAGCTAATTCATTCAATCTTTCTTATGACATAGTTAATCTAAAATAGTTATGTGTTTCAATTTAAAATTTTTTTTCTGCAGGTTAACTATTACGGATATTGTCAATAATATTCTATAACAAATAAATGCATTTGGATTGTCAATAATATTTCAAACTAAAAATTATTGTGGACAAAATATATTTTAAAATAACAAATAATAATACTAAGAGAACAATCTAATATTTTATAAAAGTCAATAAGAATTAAACAATAACATCTGATAAATAGAATATGTATAAACTTTAAATTAACGATTTATTCGCCTCCCAAATCATTTACTATGTCAAACCTTCACAATAAAAAAAAATAATTGCATCAAATTAATCCTATCAACAAAATATTAAAAAATAAATTGCTAATAAAATAATTTAATCTAAGTCGTAAAAGAGATGCAGAATTATGTAGTACTCTATGAACTACAATACTTTTTTTACTTGGACGGAGAGAGAGAGAGAGAGAGAGAGAGAGAGAGAGAGAGAGAGAGAGAGAGTAGTGGTGCATAGGCAGTTGGTGCTACTAATTAAAAGAGTGAAAGGAGGGTACACAATAGACTTTTAGGTTTTAATGGTAGAAAATTGATTTTTACCTTTTTTAGAACCTTCAAGCCTTCTATGGTTGGAAAAAGTGAGAGAGATGTGAGTTGGGTTATTGTTTTGGTCTAGACCTTTTAAGAATTTTCATAAAATTGGGCCTTTTAAATCAATTTTTTTTGGGCCAATTTAAATTACACTTAAAGTCTACATTATTGTTTGGGGCCCTTTTTTTTCTTTCGTGGCCCTAAGCAGCTGCTTAAGTAGCCTTTGTATTAGGCTGGTCCTGGCACCTGTAATGCAAGGATGCATTTAAAACTAATAATATCAACTGATGATCTTATAAAAGAGATAAACTATACAATTTTATGGCAGAGTACACAATTGTGTAATTTAAACTAAAACAAAACATTAAGAAATTCATCCCTTACATGAACAAAAAAACAAACACTTCTATACAATATGTACACAACCAATTTCCTTAATCTCACCTACCTATCCTGTTAGTGCTAAAGTGAATCCAACTCTAAACTTCAATTTCTTAAAAATAAATATTTTTTTAGTGTACTGCACATCATAATAAATGAAAATATCGAAAATATGGATCAAATATTATTTCACCAAAATATGTTCACCACTTGAGGAAAACGATAAAATCAAAATATTTTCAACTCACTTTGAAAATCTCAAATCACTGTCAAATATCAACATAATAAATAGTCCACTTGTGTTATGAGTCAACAACATTTAAGTAATGTCAAGCTATCAACAACATTTAAGCAAGTCAAGCTATCTCACGAAAATTGAGCAGTGTTAAATACAATAACATTATGTCAAATTATCCAACAACTTTGGCACAATAAATAATACTTTAACCCCAAGCTTTTCACAAAAAAACATATTTGATCTATTATTTGCACAACCCAAACAAAATTGAATCATTGGGTAGTAGCTTTTGATCCTAACAATTAACATATGAACAAATAAAAGTGAGCATCGACTCTAAAATTTCTTAAGAATGCAAGTGAATGCCTATGAGAATGCTTTATTGCATTTCAAAAAGCTTTAACAAATTTCAGAGAGTATTACAAATTGCTCCATCCTCTTAACGTCGCTTAACACACCTTAAGAATCATTTTATAGTCAAAACTAATATTATAGCATGTTTGGATGTAGAATAATAATAATAAAAAAACTCAAGGCTATAATATAATAACTAGTGAAATGATTATTTCGGAATGGCACTCAATGGATAGAATGGTCGACCAATTGGTGTTGTCGTCCTAACTGATGACTAAGTGAATTTACGGCTAGATAAATACTTTGCACTAATTTTACTCACTTCTTACCTTTTTCTCTTATATCCCATTCTACACAAATTAAATTGAGTGACTTTAATCCCATTTCCACTCATTCCCGTCAATTACAAATTTTCCTAAACACTTAGGATGCATTGTGGTAATATGTGAACCCATTGAGTGACTGTACCAAAAAATAAGCTTTTAACCTTACTAAATTGATAGAAAGCCAACTTGATTATGAAGTGGACGTCCTAAACTTTCTAATCGTAAGTTATGAGCTCTAAACGGTGTCCTGAGGAAAGCATTACGATCATTTTTCAATCGGGTATCAAATCTGTCCAACCAGTTGTTTTTCAATTTTTTTGAGTCCTTGTTTAAACAGAAAACTGTATCGACACACATATAATCTAATATCATACACTATACTATTAGAACGAGCTTTGAATCTAGTTTCCTACGCTTTAAACGGTGCATGAATCTGTGTTTATTTAGAAAAAGTTATCTCCATTTTTCTATCGGCTACGCAAACTGTTAGTCAAAACTAAGATTCACCACCAACTTTCTATCCTTATATAAACCTATTTCAAACCATTACAAACTCATGCCAACACAACCCAATACTCAACCAAGACTAATAAATACTTGCTTAAACTTCCAAAGAGCAGTTTATATCTATAAATTATCAAGTAATATCATAAATTGCAACTCTATTTGCATATTTAATTCACAAGTTGTACCACCAATCTAACTCAAGCTATGTGCTTAGCTAAACTCACTTACACAGTGGCCGCTCGATACAATTGAAGGCCTAAAGTAACCAATATCAAATAGGCCTTTTATTTTTAAAAAATAATTTAAATCTTTTTTTTTTTGCCTTTTGAGATGAAAATTTGTTATTACATTTTTTATTAAGTTTGGCTAACGTATTTTTTTGATTGATTGAATAATTAATTTGCTTAGGCTTTCTTATGTATAGTTTTTTTTATTTTTTTGTATAGTTGATCTTATAGAGAATTTTATTAGTTTTAATTGTGACAAGATTTTATATGTAAAAGAAAATGTTACAGCATGTCAATAATATTCTATAAAAAAATACATTCAAAAAAGAATCTATTATTTTTATATAATTCAATATTTCAAGTAGAATGTTTTCTTTTGTTTATAAAATTTTTGTTAAAATATTTAAGTTTAAAAACTAATCTAGATCATCGCTAGTAGAGAAACATTTAAAAAAATTTCATATTATATTTTAAAATTAAATAGAAAATCACAAAATTTTTTAACTTAAGATTACTCAGTACATTGTGTTATCTTGTTATCGATATTTTTATTAATTTTTTTCTCTACAAATTGTTAATTATTCATGAAATATAATTTTGGTTGGTTTAAAATGAGATAGAGAAATTAATTTTAATTGTACATTTTGAAAGAGAGTGATATGCTTAATTAAATGGAACTTGTAGATTTTTTTTTCTAGTTAAACATATTTGTTTTAATTTCAAATATTATTGTGTGGCTAATGAGTTAGACTATTTGGCCCAACTATGTTTAGCATTTCTTAGTTGATTTGGACTTCTTTGGGTTTATTTTTATGGTCATTATTTTTTTTTTAGATCAAGGCCTATGAAACTTTGGAGCCTTCCTTCATGGGTGGGGCCTAAAGCCCCTGTTTTAATTCATATACTATTGGGTCGGCTCTGCACTTACATCATAATCCAAAATTATAGAATTAATAATCAAATTTTGAGCGTCTACAACAATCTTTTAATGTCATGAAAACCTATTTTTGAAGTTGATTAAACTTTTGAGTAAGTTTATTGGTTTATTTCATTCCAAACAATTGAAAAGAATACTTGAACTCATTCTAGAGATGAAATACCAACCCCAAAGATAAACTTTAAGAGTTGAAGAGGGATCTCTTACCACACCAAGATGTCTTCTTCACCACCACAAAGGGAATCCCCAAGCTTAATTGCAAGCTACCCAAATAAAAAAACAAAGCAATACTTAATTTTTGAGAAAGGAAAACAAGGGTTTTAAGAGAGAAAAGAGGCAATAGTGGCTGCTTAAGAAGATAATAGCTGATACACATATCAGCCCTCTTAAGTCGTTTAAAACAACCAGTTCAATATGCTGGCTTTTAATCTGGCTCCTCCAACTTTCAAGTATTACACTTTGGCCCTCATAATATTAAAACAAAAATTATGTTAGCACCCAATAAGTTTCAAGCTTTCACTCCTCTAGTGTTAATCAGAAAGTGCGTAAGTTGAGACTTTACCAGATCCCAGATGTCGGGTATAACTCTCTCAAATTTTTAATAATTACACTTACATCCCCATAATTTTGAAAGTTTAATTTCACCTTAAGGCATACTAAATCTTTACAACCCTTACAATTACTTAAATGTCACGTAATGCATGATCGGGTCTTACAAAGAAACTTACACAGGATCATTTCCTAAAATTAAATCGACTTCAAATATAAAAACTGTCAAATTGAAAAACTATAACACATCCTCACCACAGACCTTGAGCCCATGATGTGGAGGCTTGAAATGCAAATCCTAAAATGCCACAGGGTATCAAATTAAGACAAAAGGTTCCCGTCTAACCAATAAAATTTATAAATATGAAAAAAAAAATAAGGGAAATTTATAAATCAGCAATGATAACCTCAACACCAGGTGCAATTGTGATTGAGGTAATAACATGTGGGGATCTAAAGAGGTCAATCACGGAGCTCAAACCTATCCCATGTGTTGGTTCCTGTGAATCAAAAACCCAAAAAAAAAGAGCATTACTTAAAAAATTTAGACTTGAGTTCAACCAGACTTTGGTCCAAATTGTCTGCATTATTCACAAGTTGAATGAGTTATCACCATATTAATTACTTCCCTATTTACACATCAGGTTTCACCTCTAATAAACTGCAATTAAGTAAAAGTTTGGAACGCACTAGATGCAAGAAAATGTATAAGAAACAAAGTCGCATTCATTTATCCAAGAATGTGTAGCAGTTTGATCAAGACAATCACTTCAACAATATCAAGATCAGAGTGCATAACATACAACCACCACATGAACTATGTGAAATTTTTGCTATCTAATGTTTAACTTTAGAACCTTATATTGCAGAGAGGACATCAAGATAGATTAATTTAACAAGACTTATAATGTGTCGAATAACAAAATACCAAACGATGATTGGGTACTTGCCAAGATATGGTTTTCATAGAAAATGGGGGGAGTTACATTTTCCGTCCCATGGCCTCCGTGATTGGCTTAGATGACTTCTTTGAGTGACCCCCCCCCCCCCCCCCCCCACAACAAGATAAGTCATAAAGAGTGTACAATAACATATTATAACACTTACCAAACAATGTTAAAGAATAAAATCTACATAACTCGCATTACAAAATCGCGACATACGGCAATGGTCATCACTCATAATAGTGTTTACATTTAGTGTTATTTGCGAATCCTACATTTGTTTGGAAAAGACATCAAAACGAGCCATTACAATTGCAATTACCTCTAAATACGACATCAACCAATATTCTACAAATCATAAGATTAATGAACAGTAAGAGTGGGGTGTTGGTGTTGCTTGAATAGCCAACCTGATTGGCTTTGTTTGGTATGGTATTTATTTATTTATTTTGTGGGGGGGGGGGGGGGGTTTACTATTAAATGACTGTTAAGTATGGGGTGTCACTGACTTAGTTTATCAATGGGTATATATAAACTTGTAATATATGTGTGTGTGTTTCAGTGAAGAGCATACGAGTGTAACTGGATTATATATATCTCTGGGAATGTTCTCACCCAATTGCACAAAGTCACTCCAAAACAGGGCATTCTACACTCTGTAAGTGTTGGAGAGATCATTGTTTTTGGAAGATACTTTAAAAAATACTTAAACCCAAAATTACTTTAAAAAAAAAAAAAAAACTAGATCTGTTACCGAAAATAGTAGAGTAGCAGAATCACCGAAAAAAAACCAAGGACCATAGCAGAGTCACTGAAAAAAGCTGTCACCGGAAATAATTTCAAGGCAAAAAAAATTAAAATTAGATCTAAGAGATCTGAGATACCGGAACATCATGATCGGTTCGCCGGAGTTGTTAGACAACAGATCTATTATAGATCTGAAGGTAAAAAGGAAAAATGCAAACAAATCTAATAAACACAAACCCTATTAAAAAATCAAGGCAAAAAAAAAAAAAATAGATCTATGGGTTACCTGTCGCCGGAGATACGCTTGTGATTCGCCCTACTAGTGAGACAAGGAGAGAAATCTCAAAGTTTATGATTCCTATCTTGGGATACCAAGTAAATGCTCTGTTGCTATTTGATATGTGCGTAGATGGAAAATAGAGGAAGAGGAAGACGACGCGGCCGAGGCCGAGGCGGTGGGCGGAACAACAACCAATCACTACCGACCTTTGACCAACAAGCCTTCATAGAGGCTATTGGTACTGTGGCTACTACTATTGCACAGGCCAGTGCTACAGCTGCTACCATTGCACAGGCTAGTGCAAGTGGGGGCCAAGGAGGCTCAAGTCACCTCCAGAAGTTCAAGGCACACCAACCTCCGATCTTCATGGGAGGGGTGGATCCGATGGTGGCTGACCACTGGTTCCGGCAAGTTAACAAGATCTTAGGGGCTATGGAGATCACATCCGATGCCACTAAGATAACTCTAGCTACATTCCAACTGGAGGGAGAATCCCAATTGTGGTGGGATTGGATAAAGACCTCAAATGACTTGGGGGTTACGACATGGGGAGAGTTCAAGGAGCTCTTAATGGGCAAGTATTTCCCGGTGGCAGCTCGACATGCAAAGGCTCGAGATTTCTTAGACTTGAGACAAGAGACGATGACGGTATTAGAATATGTGGCTAAGTTCATGGAGTTAGCCTGTTTCGCCGACGACTATGTGGCCACAGACATGGCCAAGGTGAGGAAGTTTGAGGATGGCTTGAAATTGTCCATCCGGGGTAAAATTTTGGGCCTCTGCCTGCAAGACTTGGACTCGATGGTCGAGGCATCTATGGCCGTTGAGAGAGAGACAGATGACGCAAGGAGCATCCAGGAGTTGGGTGCTAAAGACTAGAAGAAGAAGGGCCAATCTTTTTCGTCGAGTTCGGGGAAGAAGCAAAGGACTTCGACTCCATAGAGCCACAGCTATCAAGGCTAAGGCCAAGGTCGATCCTCCCAATGCGGGAGAAATCAGGGGCTTTCCTACCAGGCAGGCCAAAGGACTTGCTATCATTGCCACCAACCTGGGCATATGAAGCGGGATTGTCCTCAGAGGCAAGGATCCCAAAGCTTTGGGACATTTCAGTCCCAATCATCGGTGGGACACACACAGACTCATTTATTCCTCCCTACCCCACCATGGGCCAGGGGAGCCAGTACCAGTTACAGAGTGCCGCACAGGGCCCTACTACGTCACGTGTGGGGATTCCGCAATCAGGCCAGATGGGCCAGAGCATGGGTAGAGGTTAAGGGCAAGGTTCACAAGCCAGGACTTCAGGGACCCAGGGGCGTGTCTATGCCATTACACCTCAGACTGAGCCAGCGGATCAGTTAGTTATCCAGGGTACATTTTTACTTTCTCGCTTATGGACAATGGTGTTATTTGACTCTGGTGCATCTCATTCTTTTATTGCTGCATTATGTGTGAAAGATTTGGGCTTAGAGGTCGAAACCTTGGAAGAGCCGTTACATGTGAGTTCTCTCTTAGGTGCTAGGGTGAGGGTTGATCAGATATGTCGGGGCTGTGAGCTAGAGATCTCGAGGATTCTACTCACCATGGACCTGAGGGTCATGGACATGTCGGAGTTTGATGTCATCCTTGGGATGGACTGGTTGACGGCACACCGAGTCGTCATTGATTGTGATCGGAAGAGGGTCACTGCCTATACCCCGGAAGGTGTTTGTTTCATGTTTCAGGGGGATAAGTATGCTATTTTACCCCAAGCCGTGTATGACTCTAGATGGCATGGGCAGTTGATGAGTTGACTAGCAAGTCTTACCCTGGAGGACGAGGCGAGATAGGAGTTGGGTGTACCTCGGGTAGTTTATGAGTATGAAGACGTTTTTCCGGATGAACTACCGGGATTACCTCCACATAGGGATGTTGACTTCACTATCGAGTTGCATCCGGGTACATTGCCCATTTCTATGACTCCACATAGGATGGTGCAAGTTGAATTACAGGAACTCAATGTCCAATTGCAAGAATTATTGGACAAGGGCTTTATTCGACCGAGTACCTCACCATGGGGCTCTCCGGTATTATTTGTCAAGAAGAAGGATAAGACCCTTCGTTTGTGTATAGATTATCAGCAGTTGAACCGGGTTACTATCAAGAATAGGTACCCTTTATCGAGGATTGACGATTTGTTTGATCAGCTGAGAGGGGCGCAGGTCTACTCCAAGATAGATCTCCACACCGGTTACCATCAGTTGAGGGTTAGGGAGGCGGATATCCCTAGACGGCGTTTCAAACACGGTATGGGCATTTTGAGTTTACTGTCATGCCTTTCGGATTGACGAATGCCCCAGTGGCATTCATGGATCTCATGCATAGGGTGTTCCAACCCTACCTAGATCAGTTTGTCGTAATTTTTGTTGATGACATTCTGATCTACTCCAAGTCTAAGGAGGAGCATGAGGGTCACTTGATGGTTGTTCTTCAGACCTTGAGAGACCATCAGTTGTATGCCAAGTTCAGTAAGTGTGAATTTTGGCTTACGGAGGTGAAATTTTTGGGACACGTGGTGTCGTCTTTGGATGTATCTGTGGACCTGGAGAAGGTTGAGGCGGTTATGAGTTGGGAGAGGCCGAAGTCAGTCTTTGAGATACGTAGTTTCTTGGGATTGGCGGGGTATTATAGGAGGTTCATTGAGGACTTTTCCCGACTAGCTGCACCTATGACGAGATTAACCCGGAAGGAGGTCAAGTTTGAGTGGAATGATTCGTGTGAGAAGGCATTTCAGGAGTTGAAGATGAGGCTTACTTCAGCTCCTATTCTGATAGTCCCAGAAAGGGGACAAAGGTACACAGTGTATTGTGATGCCTCTAAAGACGGACTTGGATGTGTTTTGATGTAGTCCGGGAGGGTAGTGGCTTATGGTTCTCGGCAGTTAAAGAACCACGAGCAGAGTTATCCCACACATGACATGGAGTTGGCGGCCATTGTCTTTGCCTTGAAGGTTTGGCGCTACTATCTATACGGTGAGTAGTTCGAGGTGTTTTTGGACCACAAAAGTCTGAAGTACATCTTTACACAGCGGGACCTCAACATGAGGCAACGCAGGTGAATGGAGTAATTGGAGGACTACGATTTCAATTTGCACTACCATCCTGATAAGGAAAATGTGGTAGCTGATGCACTTAGTCGGAAGTCATGAGGAGTTGTGACTAGTGTAGCTTCCAGGGAGTGGTAGATGCTCGAGACTGTGGGACAGTTCGGGCTACACTATGTGGGGCAGGCTCAAGGTACCTTGGGAAGTTTAGTGGCTACGTCTTCCCTACTGTGCAGAGTGATTGAGTCTCAGGGGAAAGATCCAGAGATATTGTCTATTAAGGACCGAGTACGATCGGGTACGGGTAACGAGAGCTGGGCCATTCACACGGATGGTAGTCTTCAGTTTAGGGGAAGGATTGTGGTTCCCCAGTCTGTAGAGGTGAGATAGGAGATCCTTAGGGAGTTCAATTGCTCCCGTTTTACTGTACACCCCGGTGGCACGAAGATGTATCATGATCTTCGTCGCTAGTATTATTGGAGCGGTATAAAGGGACATGTTGGGGATTTTGTCAGGCGATATCTCACGTGTCAGCAGGTCAAGGTTGAGCACCAGAGACCAGCGGGATTACTCCAATCTTTGGAGGTAGCTGAGTGGAAGTGGGAACATATCACGATGGATTTTGTGACCCACTTGCCATGACCATCGCGAGGGCATGATGCGGTGTGCGTGATAGTGGACCGGCTTACTAAGTCGGCACACTTTTTGGCGGTGCGGATGACCTTCATACTGGAGGAATTCTGCAGGTTGTATATACGGGAGATTGTCTAGTTGCATGGGGTGCCGTATCTATAGTATCGGATCAGGATCCCAGGTTTACGGCTCATTTTTGGGAGAGTTTCCAGCGAGTCATGGGGACACAGTTGATGATGAGCACTGTTTTTCATCCCCAGACGGACGGTCAGTCGGAGTGGACCATCCAGACTTTAAAGGACATGCTACGGGCATGCGTCCTAGATCTCAAGGGTAGCTGGGAATAGCAATTGCCCTTAGTGGAGTTCGCCTACAACAACAGTTATCAGACGAGCATACAGATGGCACCCTATGAGGCACTATATGGAAGGTCTTGTCGATCTCCAGTTTGTTGGACAGAGGTAGGAGAGAGACCCTTTACGGGTCCGGATTTGGTTAGGGACACCTCTGAGAATGTGGATTTGATACAGAAACGTCTTCTCACGGCTCAGAGCCGGCAGAAGAGAGCTACGTCAACAGATGGTGGCGACCTCTAGAGTTTGAGTTGGGAGATCATGTCTTCTTGAAGGTGATGCCTAAGAGAGGAGTGGTTAGGTTCAGCAAGCGGGGAAAGTTGTCGTCGAGGTATATCGGGCCTTTCGAGGTACTCGAGAGGGTAGGTAAAGTTGCTTACCGGTTGGCGTTACCGCCAAATCTATCGGGTGTTCATGCGGTATTCCATGTGTCTATACTCCGGAAGTATACTCCAGATCCGACACATGTGGTGGATTGGGGTGAGTTGATTGTTGATGCGGATGGGACCTTCGAGGAGGGACTGGTACGTATCATGGATAGCCAGAATCAGGTTTTGCGAGACAAGATCGTGAGGCTAGTAAAGGTGTTGTGGCAGCACCGAGGAGTGGAGGAGACAACATGGGAGCGCGAATGCACTATCTGTACCAATTATACTTTCTTATTCGAGGATGGAGGTACATTTTTTTTTATAGTTATAAGTCTGATAAACTTGTCACATATTCATGTGGTTGAATGTGTATGTGTGTGTGAATTTCGGGGACGAAATTCTTTTAAGGGGGGAAGAATGTGAAATCCGGGAAAATTTAAACTTTTTCTTAAAAAAGGTAAAACGGTAATTTGCCACTATAATGCATATTTAAAATACTCATATTTCTAGAGCTCGGATGACACAACGGACTTCGCCGTTGGATTCGTCTCGCGAAATTTAGTTATCCTGTCAAATTTCGTCGAATTCTGAGATAGTCGGATTTTTTGCGTTTTACGAGGCAATCAGGTCTCGGGTGACCCAAAAACGAAATTTTAATAAAATTTTAAAATTTGAAAAATAATTTAAAGAAAGTTGAAATAAAAATATTTGAGCTTGAATCAGAGCGAAATTTAATCGTTTCGGGGCGAAAACGGACCCGAACAAATGGGGGACACGTGGCGCGACTCGGGCCAAGTATTTAAAATTATAAATAAGGGTTTAAATTTTGATTTTTTCAGATCTTGGTCTGCTGAAAACCAGTGGGCAACGTTGGAGTTGAAGGAGAGAAAGAAAAAGAGAAAATCCAATCTTCTTTCTCGGATTCACGGAGTTCTGTCGGTCGAAATTCGTTGGACTAAGAATTAAACTGCATCTACGCGACGAGGGCTACGCAACCACACAAAAAACAAGGGATTTCACCGAAGATCCAATGAGAGATTTTGGAGAAATCAAGACTTTTGGGCTTGTATTGGTGTTCTTGAAGGTTCTACCTTCATTTCTACGCTCCAAGAGGTAGGGTTTTCCCTACTTGGTTTATTTCCTACCTTGAATGTCCATAAGGGATGGTTAGGTGTATATGGTTATATACCACTTGCCTATTGTTATGAAAATGAAGAATTGAGTATAGAAATAGCTTAGACTAATTTCTAGCTTGATTTTGATATGTGGGAGTACTTGTGTATTTTCTTGGCACTTGATGTTATGTGAACAATTTTGTGTGATAACATTTAGGGTTGCTTTGAAGGTGTTTGATAGAATGCCTTAAATGACCAAAGTTGCTATTTTGGGGAAATTGAAATCATATGCTTAGTGTGTGATTTACAATTGGAAATTGGTATATTGATATTAGCATTATGATGATCATTGAAATTGTATGCATGTGATATAGTTTGCCATGATAGATGTTGACATTGTTAGGGATAATGGTAATTTTACACATATGATACAAATTGCCATGGAATATGTTGATATGAGTTAAATTGTCCATATGACATTCATTACATATGAGACATGACATTGACATGCAATGGAACATTACATTGCATTAGTGCATAGTGGGCATGGTGTTGGCATCACATTCATTGGTTTTATGCATGAGTGTGGGTGTGTGGGTGCATGGTTTAATCAACACCTTACTTGGTGCTTGATGGGTGGGCTCGGGAAAGTTGGATTGGACATCCGACTGAGTCGCACGGTTACATGCATGGAAAAACTTGTGTCGGGTATAGCAAGAAGGGCTAGATACTCCTTCGGGTGCAAAACCCAGCTACTTGGTTCACACACTCCCCTGAGGTGAAATTCCGAAAAAGTGTGATGGTGTACGGAACCGGCGGTTGTGATACCAAAATATGTTGCCCAACAAAGACACAAGATTTTATTTTCTAAAACACCCATTCAATGGGTAGCATCCATCAATGATTTGGTTTTATAAAAACATAACTTTTACTTAAAACAATCATTGGATGGATTTTCGTCAAATGACGGTTTCATTGCACAAATGCATTGCATTGTGTTGTGAGAGTCGGTGAGGGCTCGGGTTAAAGTGCATGAGTGAGTCTCATCTCATTTCATGGCATGACATAGAATTCCTATCATGGGATGCATATTCTTGATTGGAATGCTTGAATGGATAAATGTGTTGATTGTTGCATGTATACATTCCATGTGCATCTAGGATGGGGAGTAGCCTCTGTAGGGAATACTCTATTGAGCGTGGCTCACCCTATACGGGAAAACATTTCAGGTGCGGGCTATACACCGGTGGATGGCTCTCATTCGGGGCCTCAAAGGTGAAGAGAGGCCGACTTGTGGCCTTTAACCTTGGTTTTTGTAAAACTTTTGTTAAAACAAAGATTTTGGCATGTAATATATGTAAAAGAATTGTAATCGAACTGTTATGGACTATTTTTAATATAACCTTACATGTTTTTATATGAGTATAGATAAATGGACCCAATGTGGTCATTGTGTACTCATAAATGGACCCGGTGCGATCAATGTTGTATATTGGACCTCGGATGGGTCATGTGATTGTATATTGCACAGATTGTGTTTTGGGTAGAGCTTCCCGTGCGAAGGAGACTCTGCCCGAATTTCCTTAAATTATGGATCCCGATAAATGGGGCATAATGGCGTGATATCGAGTTACATGATATCCACGAGTATTCCGCGGGTTGATAGGTGATCAACGGATCCCTGAATTTTGGGGTGTCACAGTATATCTGCAGTAAAAGTGTGTGTTCAACGGCTGAGATTTTTTTCCCGATATATCTCTGCAGTAAAAGTCTTCTTCAACGACCGGTTTCATTGCGATTTCGTTCAACGTACGGCTTGACGATTTACTTCTTTGATTGAGGTATATTATTAGTTTATTTTAGTTTGCTTCCAAAGTCTATTTTTCTTAATCAATAGAGGATTTCTTCGGAAAAAGAAAATTACAAATACCGATTACAATCCTCGGTTTGAAGATAAGTTTTTAATAATTATATTTCTTCTTTTATTCGGTTATTTTTATTGGGAAATCGTAATTTCGATTTTGTTTTATGTTGTTCGTTGTTAGGATGAAGGGAAAAAAACTGCTTTGGTTTTTAATGGGTGTAATTGTTTTTTAATGGGTGTAACTATTTTTCGTATAGACAGTAACTGTTGTGTAACTGTGCAGAAAAAAAAAAAAAGATTGTTTTTGTTTTTAATGGATGTAACTGTTTTTTAATGGGTGTAACTATTTTTTGTGTATATAATAACCGATTTGTAACTGTGTTGAAAAAATCAAAGTTATTTTTTAGTGTAACTGTTATTGTATGCAAGTTTTCAGCCAATGTCTATTTTGATAGATCTTGTATATTGTAACTATTTTGTGTTTAATGTTTTTCTCCCAGTATGTGATTAATTAATTAGTCATTCATATTAATGTATTTTATGTTGTTTTCTGTAACTGTTTTTATTTTGAATTGATACAATGTCATTCATTTTTTTAATGTCTTAATCTGGAATGGAGGGATGTCCCGTTGCACTTTACAAAGTTAATCAGGAATGGAGGGATGTCTTCATCGGATGAGATGTCCTGTTGCATTTCAGCTTGCTGCATGAAATCTTCATGAAAATCACAATTAACCCATACTGTAAACAATTACCAAAAATAGTTACATCATAAAGTTACACAAAAACAGTTACACAAATTGTAGGCTATAACTAAGTTTCATACCATGAATATATACGTGTAACATACCATTCGACTTAACAGATACTCAACACAGTTACAACCATTTAATAACATATACTCAATATTGCTACTCAATACAGTTACCAATAACATATATAAGATTGAAATACTTAAAATCACAAAATAGTTACTCAATACAGTTACAACCATTAATTTTTGAATATTAACTGTTTGTAATTTGTGATCACAAATAGTTACTTAAAACAGTTACGTAACTATTTTTAATCAAAAAATTCTTGTTCCAAAGTGTTTTTTCATATGCAAATGCTTTAAATTTTGTAATTAGATTACTCAATCTTTAATTACAAACCTGCAATTTGTTATTATCATTTCACCAAAAATAGGATTTTGTTTTTTGTTTTTTTTTTAAAAAAATCAAACAACACAGATTGTGGAAAAAAATAAATTTTAAAGACAAAAGAAAAAACGAAACATGAATGTCACCTGTAATTTCCGGTGAAGAAGTTGCCGGAGATGATACACAGTTACTTGATCATAGACGACGATGAACAGTAACTCGTATTCCTCTCTTTTTTTGGACGATGAACAGTAATTCGTACTCCTTGTTTTTTTGGATGATGAACAATAACTCGTATTCCTCTCTTTTTTGGGACGATGAATAATAACTTGTATTCCTTGTGTTTTTGGATGATGAACAGTCACACTTCTGGCGACATAGAATCCCTCTGCCGAAAAGGATGGATTTTAATAATTAAACCCCATATTTTTCCTCTCATTACTTGATTGCTGTAAAAAAAAACAGATGGAAGAAAATAAGTTTTCATACACATCTGTTATTTATCGATGACAATAATGACATTTTTAAAAAATATGTATTTTATCCCAAATAAATTTTTGAGTTATACTTTTACCCAAATAAATATAAAAAATTGTACCAACTTCTAAATTCTCCTTCTTAATTTGTAGGATTTTGCTTCTTAATTAGTTACGGGCTTATCAATTTTTCTGAAAATGGCGGCTTATCAGTTACAATGCAAAGCGCTGCTTATCACTATCAGTTATCATGGTGGATCTGTCTTGACTTTGACTAAGACAGCCATGTGATATACGTACATAGGAATCTGGATACTGAGAAAGTAGATCGGTTATTCGGACAACGACTGGTTGTTTTTTTGTCGGAACTTGAAGTTGTCAGTTATCTGCTAATCATTTATTATCATTCCATTATCATATATGGTTTGAGTTTTTGGTCGCAGCCTACATCCAAAAGTATTTTTTTCATATTCCGTCAAATATTTTTCAACCAAGTTTATAATCTAATGGATTTGATTGCGGTAACGTTAAAAAAATTTTATTATTAAACTTCCAAAATTTATTACTTTAAAAATATATTTATATAATATTTATGAGTTATTTTATAACTAAAAAATTTATTATTTTTATAGTTAATTTATTACTTTTATAGATATTTTTATCACTGTTGTGATAACTATTTTTATCACTTCCCTTAAGTACAAAAAAATTATTATATTTATGAGTACTTTTATCACAATTATGAGTCATTTATTACTGTTGTGGGTATTTTTACTACTGTTGGTGTAATTATTTTTATCATTTTTTTGGGTACCATAACAACAGTAAAAATTCCCATAAATGTAATAAAAGTTATCACAAATGTAATAAATTTCTATATGGTACTAAAATTATGCTTGGGGACATATAATTTGATTGTCCTCAGGCGTTAGATAATGTTATCTTATCAAATTTTCTTACCAAATTTCTATTCCAGATGATGTGGTATAATTTTTTATCATCAGATAAGTAGGTCTTATTAATATTCGATAATAGAGATTGTGTCACATCTTTTGAAATAAAAAGTTTCATAAAAAAATTTGTGAAGTATAACATTTTTCTCCTTTTTTTCGGTACAACGGAAGAAACAAAAAGGAGAAAAATGTTATACTTAAACAAATTTTGGCATTGCCCTTCACCACCTCTGACTAACAAATCCAACATTGAAGGAACACAGGTAGGACCCTTTTTGTTGGATCTGCCACGTGATATCCGTACGACCCATAAAGCTGATGGAGCTTAATAATGTTCTAACTATTCACGTTAATTTGGTAATCAACATGTGATAAATACTTTGGTCAAAATTTTATTTTTTTATTCAGACCTCCAAAAATAATAAGTTTTCTTCCAAAAAATAACAAGCACTATCCAAAATTATTGATAAGTGAATCCAGGAGTGGCTGAATAGAAATGCCACTTAAGCAACTACTTAGGGCTCCAAAAAAAAGAAGACCTCCAAATAATAAGTATAGTTTTTAATTGTAATTTAAATTGACCCAAAATTTTTGGTTTAAAGGGTCCAATCTAATGTAAATTCTTACAAAGTCTAGACTAAAACAAAGGCCCAATTCACATCTCTCTCTCACTTTTTTCAAAGGTTAAAAGACTAAAAAAAACAAAAATTAATTTTCCGCAATTAAAGCCTAAAAGTCTACTCTCTCTCTCTCCCACAAGTAAAAAAAGTTCATATAGCATAATTATGTATCTCTCTCTTGCAACCTAGATTAAATTGAAAATGTACATATTTGTTTGATTAGTAATTTAATTTTTTAATATTTTTATTTATAAGATTAATTTAATACAATTATTATTTTTTATTGTGAAAGTTTGAAATAGTAGATGATTTGGGAGGCGAACAAATCGTCAATTCAAAGCTTACACAATTTTTATTTATCAAGTGATATTGTGTTTATTTATCAGGTGAAATAGTAGATGATTTCTTCTCTTAGTATAATTATTTGTTATTTTAAAATATATTTTATTCACAAGAATTTTTAGTTTGAAATAGTCCAATTTTTTCAAAATTAAAACTCATTAAATTCTACTTACAATCAACTATAGCATAAAAACGATTGAATGGATTAGTCATATTATCCATTGAAAAAATATACTAGCAAAACTTAAATATAAAAATTTGATTACTTATTTTGCATCACAAAAAATGAAAAAAATAAATTTTAAATAAAATTTTAATCATACAATATATTTTTTTTGATAAATTTTGATAGGCCCCCATTTAACACTTTCATTTAAGGCCCCAATTTTCATTGGGCCGGCCCTGACTGAATCCAAAAATTAATTAGTGAATTCAAAAAATAAGTGCAACATAAAAATTAATAATTTTCACCTCAAATATGATAATATATACTCAAAAAAAAAATAGAAAACAGTAGGAATTAATTTTTTTTCTTCTAAAGAGTGTCAAAACAAAGAAAAGCAAGCACTTGGAAACAGTAATGAATTGATAGATGACTTTTTGCAGTACTTTCCAAATTCAATTAGTCACGGCACACATGAGCAAATAGATCCTCCCTGAACTATGACGATGGGAGCAGCGAATGGCTGATAATGAATGATTGAGATCAATAACAAATTTATAATTTTTAAAATTTAAGTTACAACTCAAAAGAGAGAAATTATAACTGCTTAAGAAAAACTCATAATTAATTATGTCTTCCCTTGAACAATTATAATTTCTCATTTTAAATATATAATTTTACTAGAAAAAGTAATAATCGATGGTATAGTCCTGATTTTTTTTTTTTTTTCGATACGCTAGACTTTTCCGTCGAGCAAGCCCCAAAAGACCATGGGGACAGGGTAGCATGTTGTCCGTAGATCCAAATTTGGATGGGAGTCGTTCTGGTGCCAAAAAAAAATATTTTTTTTGATATTGCATATCTACTTTTTTGTGAATAAAAATATGTTACATTTATTTTTTTATTTTTAAATTAATAATTGAAGATCATCTGTTGCCTTACCCAAAAAATATAATTTCAGAGGGCTAACTCCTTAGGACCGAGTCTTGGGGTAAGTTCTTTGAACAAATCCTTGTTGGAGTAATTGTGAAAAGTGAAAGATATCGTGGGGCTGTTCAACTTTTGGATAATACTACCATGACAAAAAAAAAAAAAAATAATAATAATAATAATGTACTATGATATTGAAATTAATTTTTTAAGAGCCACATATTTTTAATTTGAATGTTTTACAATGATTGATTGCAAAATTATAAAGTAATATAAAATAATAAGATAAAAATTTTACTTATTTAATAAATAAGTTGACATAAATTTTGCCAGAGTATGAGACACCATTTATTACCAGCTCTATTAGCCTGAACGGTGCCCAAACAATTCATCGTTGACATTGACCAGTCTAAAATTTTCCATGTTTGCATCAGGAATCAGCACCAACGCACACCAGAGAATAGAAGGATGCTTAAACAATTGGAAATGAAGTGTGTTGATACCTAAAATAAGTTTCAGACATGAGCTCAGGAGAAGAGGTCAGATCGGGAGGTCGGGCTAGACACACAGAGTTCAAAAAACCAGAGCTAAAACTCTACCCTGGAAAAGATAATAGCAAGAGTAAATAGGAGGTAGCTGGATAACAGCCAGCACCCCCAGCGGAGTGGAAAACTAGAATCAAGACGAATAACTCTCAACTAATCAAGATCCCCTCCTGAAATATAGGAAAATCATACGAATGACAGGCAAGGATCTCGGCGAAGTCTTACAAAATAGGGAACAACCCTATAAAAACTAGGTAACGCCTCCATTGAAAAGGACGACCCAAAATTATACTGAGGAAGAACGATCAATAAAGAAAAAGAGAGGAGTAAGAGCCTCCATTGAAAAGTGGACTAGCTGAGTCATAGGGCCGGTGAACCACTATACTTTGTCTGTGCGAATCACCCCAATCCCCCAAGTCTTTTATTGTGAACCCCATGGGCCTTGAAGCTCAGATCCATCTTGTCCAAATCCATGCACCTCTGCTCATCCACATAAAAATAGCATCATCAAAGTGCATACTCCAAAATTTTACCAAATGATATACATAGTTAGAGTTGTGGTGGGTGTCGTCAAAAAAATTGATAGGTACCATTAATCTGACCATTCACACCGATTTGGTAAACTTCGTGGTAAAATTTTTTCATATGCATAGCAATAGCTCCATTAAGTATTACCCATGACTAGATAGAACCTTCTGTTATTTATGACTTGTATAACAAGTGCAGCCGATGGGATTTGATGGTGTAAATCTCCGTGAATGAGCTATGGAACTGGACCATTTAATATAAATGATCTGTGTGGGTTTGAGTACTGTGCCTGAGCTGCAAGGCTCGTGCTTGGTAGTGCAGATTGACGTTTAGGGGATTTGGGAAAGGGATGATAACACAACAGAAGTATAGTGGTTCACCGGCCTAAGCTCGGCTAATCCACTCAGTAATGGAGTCTCTGGCTCTCTCTCTCTATTGATCAAGTTGAATGTATTACAGTAGACCAAGTGGGAATCTGGGATTAGGGGCTTTTGTGACTCTCCCTCCCCTTTTATAGCCTCATGCTTACCTCTAATTCGAAATCACATCCTTTATTGGTGGGATCGTGCCCTATCTTCATCTATAATCTCGGAGTTACCTAAACTTCCCACAGCTGGCTTCACATGGCGAGATCTTTGCCTATTACTATGGGATCCTCTCCTTGGTTTAAGGAGAAGATCTTGGTGGGTTACAGGTTTTATGCTTTGGATTGGCTTAATTCACATTATGAAGGTATCTGCTGTCATCTTGCTGCCTTCTGGTCGTTTCTCAGTTCGTGTCCCAAGCTGGGAGCTCTAGCAAAAGCTGGATGGGCTCAGACCACGGCTGGATGAGCTCTGCTTCCTTTTTTCGAGCTCCTGAGCTGAGCTCCTTTTCTGAGCTTGTGTCTGAGGTTTATTTTTAGGCATCATCAGTTGCCCCCCAGCTCTTGCTCTAAGCTAGCTTAGGTAAGGGCTGAACTGTTTCTCAATCCGAGCTTGACCTGCACGTGGTCTCCCTTAGCTTATCACGTGACTGGAGTTTTTCGGCGGTCTGCAGCAATCATGACTCTCCTCGATTCCCGCGCATGTCTCAGCCCACGTCCCTCAAGCTTTAAATACCCAAACGGCTATCTGAACCGCTTCTTCCACTGTTCAACTTCTTCTCTTTCTTCTAGCTTTTTTGCCCTTGCGAATTCTTAGTTTTCTACCTTCAGATTTTCTGATTCTTACTCTAAATCGATTTCCCTGTGTTCGATTTGAAGACTCACAGTGCCTCCTCTTCCGATTTGGCCCTTGGTTTGTTCGTTGCTCCCTTTTCGCTAGGTACGTGCTTCCTGCCCCTATCTTACACCTTTCCTCGTTCTGGATCCCTCGAGTTCGAGGTGGTTGTTGTGTTTTTGGTCTTTTAGGTTCTTTTATTTCTGGAATCGTGATTATTGCTTATCTCCTCTTCCTCGCTTCGTGGGCTGGAGTTCGATTGTGCACATACTCGCTGTTGGTAGTTATTGTGCTGACCCTAGGGTTATTAGGGAGAGTTTGATCAGTTTCCCCCCTCTTTATCGCTCCTTTAATCTTCCTTTTTCCTGCCCAATCATGTCTGCCTCCTCCGGTGCTACTCGTTCCTCTGTCTCCCTACTGGGCAATAGGTCTGAGGACACTGATTTAGGAAACGTGGGTGATGAAATTGATAACTTTCCTGGTGTGGAGGCTGCAGAAACCGAGGTGGGTACTGAGGAGCCTCCCTTTACTTCTTCTCCCGTGCCCCCCAGACCTGATAAAGGCAAAGTCAAGGTGAGTGGAGTCGGGGTCGAATAAAAGACCTCATATTTGGGGTCGGCCTTCAGGCATGCCGAGTCGGTGGGCTACAGCAAAGAGGCCCCTGAGCTAATGAAGGTTTATAAAGTTCGGTATGGCTTCCCTCCTGGGGTCGAACCCTAGTGCCCAGATAAATCCGTCTACTATGTAGAACAAGTACGCAATAGGGTATGTTTCTTTCTTGCCGCCTTTGATAACGGTCTTCGCTTTCCTCTGCACCCCTTTATCAAAGCTGTTCTGCAACATTTTCATGTGTGCCCTTCCCAGATTTCCCCCAACTTCTATGGCGTCATGGTTGGTCTTCTAGTCATTTTTAAGAAGCACAAACTCGGGGTTCCTAGCATTTCTTTGTTTTCAGAGTTTTTCAACGTTAAACCGACCTCTGAAGGCTTCTTGTATGCCTCTAAGCGCGCCAACGTTAGGCAGCTTATTTCTAACATTCCGTCCTCTCATAAGCACTGGAAAGAACTCTTCTTTTTCGTCGGGGGCACCAATTGGGAATACAATCTTGCTGATAAGACAGACACTCTCGGTATCCCTACGGCTTGGACTGAACCAGATAACTTGCGTGAGTCTTCGCTTGAGTCGACTGAGGTCTGATCTGGAACTTATAGGCTTCTTGCCTTTCTCTTACTTGCACACTTTCTTCCTTTCAGGTGATCGTCTTGAGCTCAGCCCTGAAGATAAGAAGGTGCTAGCGAAGTTGGTGAAGATCAAGCCGGAGAGGTACGCTGACCTGATTGAGTTACGAAACCTGGTGTAGCTAGGTCTGAGTCCTCCTGTGGTGACCTTGGCGATTCCATTATCTGTTTTAGGGGCTGACGAAGGTAATTTCATTGTTGCTTTCTTTCTTTTCCTCTTCTTCTCCTTACATCTTCCTACTCCATCCAGACCTTCCAGATCCTTCTACCATGAAGTCTACTCCACAAGAGCTTCAGGCTAAAATTGCTGAACTGATGACGGGCGGCAAGTCTGGCAAGCGCAAGGCACGGGTCAGCTCTGGGAGTAGTCCAAGCACCAGGGCTAAAATTCCCAGGTTGGAGGTGTCTTCACCCTCCTCTGCTAATACGGAATCGGTTCCCATCAAGGCACCGCCTTCCTCATCCGGCGCCCCTCACATTGCAGTTACCTCTTCTCCTCTAGTGGCCCCTCCAGGGTTGGGATCTGTTCAAGCGGGAGGTCAGGCTTCCCCTTCCTCCTCTGAGGTTGAGAAAGCTTTGGGGGTGATCCCTGAACTCCAACCCGAAAAGTTCTCGTATACTGCCTCTAGGAAGATGGCTGAGAGGAAATCTGAGGAAGAAGATGAGGATTCCTTTTTTGACAACATGGATCTCGCGGCAGGAGCTCTTTCTTCTATATTTTCTGAGTCTGATGTTTTGAAGGCTGCTTCCATGCCCCTGGAGGAGTCCATCTCTTCAGCTCTTCAGGGAGCAGCTGCTGTAAGTGCTCGCCCTTTTCCTTCTTTGCTTATTTTTGTCTCGTGATTTAACGCAATTTGCTGAACTTTCTTTATGTTCTCAGGCTGCCCTCTATGCGAGAGGTCTGCTGCATCGGGTTCGGTCTCAAGAGGGTTCTTTTAAGGCTCTGAAGACGTACAAGGCCAGGGCTTCTGAATTATCCCTTGAAAACGAGGATCTCCGGGCTCAGGTAAAAACCCTTAGCGAGCAAACCACGAAGCAAGCCTCCGACCTCACACACACATTGACTGTCAAAGTCAGAGCTGAGGAAGGGGAAAAGAAAGCTCGAGATGAGCTAAGGTTAGTCAAGGAAGACCTGCAGCTTAAGGTTGAGGCGTGGTCCAAGGCTAACCAGGAGGCTTTTGACGCCAAGAAGGAGCTCATCCGGGTTAACCAAGATTATCTCGCCCTCAATGAGGCAAACGGCAAGCTCTGTGAGGAGCTCGGAGAGCAGAAAGATTTGGTCAAACAGAGGGATGACGAGATTGCCGAGCTAAGAGATGAGGCCACCACTTTATGGGCTACTGGATGGCTTGCCTTTAGGCGCAAAGCTATCCAAGCTTTCCCAGACCTTGACTTCAACTTCCCTATCCCCACCGAGGAGGAAATGGAAGAGTCTGGCTCTGATCATGAGGTGGATGCCCCAACCCCACCGGATGCTTCCTTGAGTCAGGACACACCTGCCTCTGGGACCTCTGGAGCTCTTATCGTGCGTCCCGAGCCCCCAACTGCGACTTCTGAGCTCCCCACTGTAGATCCTATTGTTCCTGCTGCTATATCGTTTTCAGCCGACTTAGTAACTGAGGCTCTTGCTCAGGATCCGGACTCAATGGGAGTAGGGGCTCCAGGAATTTCTTCTCCTGCTGAGGGTTCATCTACCGAGCTGCGAGATCCTTCGGCCACCCCTCCTCCAGGAACTTAGGATTTTTAACTGTAATCTCTTTGTACTTTGAACTTGTGTTTTTGGAATATAGACTTCATAGCGCATTTTCTGAATCTCGCCTTGAATTGTGATATGTAATGTGTTGTGATTTGAGATATGAGCTAGACGGTTTTGTCACAATTTTACTCTTCTGAATTTTCCTCTCTTTTTGCACTTCCCCCTTGCCCCCTTTTGCTTTGAGGGGTGCTGTGCACTTCTTGAAGCAAAATTTGATGAGTATAAAAGACTTGGTATTGCTACAGGGGCCTCTTTCTGAGCTACAGGGCTCGAGTTTGTGGACTTAGGGATTCTTGATGAGCTAAAAGCTCTTTTTGAAATGACAATTTTCTCTCCCTTTACTTTTCTGATCTTTTTCCTGAGTTTTCTTTTTCTTGTACTTCCCTTATCCCCCTTACTTTGAGAAGTGTTCCAAGCCTTCTTCAAGCAAGACCACGGACATCTTTAGCTGCTAAACTCTTTTGATGAACTGAGGGACCCACCAGGAACTTTTCCCTTCTGGTGTGAACAGGGCTCTTGGAACTGTAGGTCTCGAAGACTTGCTACACAGGTGTTCAGCTTTTGACCGAGCTGAGCTCAAAACCCGAAGAATATTCTACTTGGGTGGGGCCAGAATTTTTCTTCGGTTGTTTTCAGTGCAATAGGAGGGTTAATCTTGGTTATTTCCTTTTTCCGCCTTTTTTCCAACCGTTTTCAATAATCATAACCGTCTTCATTAATTAAAAAACCATAAAGACCGCCGGTTTCCTTTCAGCGGTTCTTGGTCTTCTATAAAAAAAAAACTGACAACCTTCATCTGCTGAGTTTCTCTTTCTTTTTGCGAAAAACTTCTGAGATTCTTCTTGGTCTTTCGCGGTTATCCTCTGTTTTCTTCGTAAGCTCTAATGGCCGCCCCTGCTTCTTCTCAGTTCCAGGAATGGACTTCCTTCGGGATCGAATGGAAGTGGCATCGCCGCTATTTGACCCCGTCGAACCTGAATCCTTCTGATTTGGAAATCATCAAGAATCGTTTCCTTCTTGATCTTGACTTGCCTTTGCGAGTCCCTACTTCAGATGAACCCTGTAGCTACCTTCCTCGAGGGGAAGTCTGCTTTTTTGTAGGTGCCATGGACATGAGACTTCGCCTTCCCATTCATCCGTCCATAGGGCGAGTTCTTGCCTACTATGGCCTGTGCCCTTCACGCCTTTCCCCACGGGGATGGGCTGCTATGGTAAGCTTCTTTCTGTTTTGCCGCCTACATGGTCTTGGCAGATTTCCCTTTGTCTCTGAGTTTCTATACTTCTTTGAGATCGAGGAGGACGACGCCCCCTGCTTCAGCTTTTTTCGTTGGAGGAATTTCAAGTTACGCCTTTTGGTTTTAGGCCTTCCCCCCAATCCTGAGGGGTGGTCTAAACGTTTCTTTTTTGCTTCTGGGGAGTCTTGGAGGTCCACCGAGGATCGTTGTCGCGAAGCTAGGATCCCACGGTCCTGGAAGAGCTTTTCCCGTATTGGTAAGCTCGAGTCGGGCTCTTCTGACTTCTTCCTTTTAAAGATATACTCTTACTATGTTTTTGCTGTGCAGGACCACCTGATCTGGATGTGCCAGGGATGGTGAATATCAACGAGTTGTTGCTTGCGGAGTCTAGGGCCTACTCCGAGTTGATGACAGGTGCAAACCTCTACTTGCTTGGGGCTGAGGCTACTGAGCATGAGTTTTCCTTCGTCCCCTACTCTTCCTGGACCTCGTTCTCTGATTCTGATGAGGAAGGGGATTCTGATGAGGACGGGGATGTTGGTGCTAGCTCGAAGAGGCGTAGGAGGGATGGCTCTTTTTCCCCTGACTCTCTGTCCACTATCTTCCTCACCCCAGCAGGTCAAAAGCTTCTTGACTCGCTCCATAAGGCTGAGCAAGAGAGAGATGAGCTGAAGGAAGAGAATGCTCGCCTGAAAGAGGAAGTGGCCGAGCTGAAGTCTCAGTTTAGGAAGAACTAAGAGCTCTACCCCTATGTATTTTCTTCTTTCTTTGAGTGCTGCCAAACTATGACTTTCCTTGTATTTTCCTGAACATTTGTACTGTTGGATATTCTGAATGCCAGATCTTTCGTTTTTGAACGCGCAATTCCTTATGAGCTGAGGAGCTCATCTCGAATTCTGTTTAGGTTATTTCAGCACACTCTTCGTGTTCAGAACACGAACGTGGATGGAAAACAGAAGATCATGTTTGCACTGACCTTGGTCCTTGACTGATTCTATAGGTCGAACCACGAATGTTGATGGAAAACAGAATACCATGTTTGTACTGACCTTAATTCCCAACTGACTTTGTAGGTGATCCGTCCTGCATTAAACATATTGGGGTCTTCAAATGTGCAGGCAGTATGTAGGGACCATTAGTCGTGGGGGAAAGGCTGTTGGTGTCTCCAAGAAGAGACCAGCTTCGAATTTGACTGTTGGTGTCTCCAAGAAGAGACCAGCCTTGAATTTTATGGGCCTAGAAGCTTGTATGAGCTGAAGAGCTCATCTCGGACTTTATAAGCTGTGAAGTTTTATTGCTTGTCTATGAGCTGTAGAGCTCATCTTGCGCTCATCTTTTATTTTATAAGCTTGGAAGCTTATCGTTTGTTTATGAGCTGAAGAGCTCATCTTTTATTTTATAAGCTTTAGAAGCTTATTGTTTGTTTATGAGCTGAAGAGCTCATCTTTTATTTTATAAGCTTTAGAAGCTTATCGTTTGTTTATGAGCTGAAGAGCTCATCTTTTATTTTATAAGCTTAGAAGCTTATCGTTTGTTTATGAGCTGAAGAGCTCATCTTTTATTTTATAAGCTTTAGAAGCTTATCGTTTGTTTATGAGCTGAAGAGCTCATATTTTATTTTATAAGCTTTAGAAGCTTATCATTTGTTTATGAGCTGAAGAGCTCATCTTGCATTTTATAAGCTTTAGAAGCTTATCGTTTGTTTATGAGCTGAAGAGCTCATCTTGCATTTTATAAGCTTTAGATGCTTATCCTTTGTTTATGAGCTGAAGAGCTCATCTTGCATTTTATAAGCTTTAGAAGCTTATCGTTTGTTTATGAGCTGAAGAGCTCATCTTTTATTTTATAAGTTTTAGAAGCTTATCGTTTGTTGTAGAGCTTGTTGCACACTCCTTTATTTTGGAAGCCATGTAAGCGGGAACAAAAGACTTGTTTATTCTCATTAAAAATAGCTCTTACTACAAGTAACACTTACAGATAGAACTTCTTAAGGTGTTCGGCATTCCAAGAGTGAGGTAGGACCTTTCCGTCCTCCGTTTGCAGCTCGTAGTTCCCTGGTCTGATTACCCTTGATACGATATAGGGCCCTTCCCAATTGGGTCCCAGCTTCCCATGCGTGGGATCCTTTCTTGCAAGCAAAAGCCTCATGAGTACCAAGTCTCCAGCCTTGAAACTTCTGTGCCTCACCTTCCTGTCATAGTATCTTGCAGTTTTTCTTTGGTAAATTCGGACACGATGCAGAGCTCTGTCTCTCTTTTCATCCAAGAGATCGAGGTTTAACAAGAGAGACTCATCATTGCGCTCAGCATCTGTAAATTCCACTCTTGGTGATTGGAGTCCTACCTCAACAGGGGCCACTGCCTCGGTTCCAAAGGCCAAAGCGAAGGGGGTTTCCTGAGTTGCAGATCTGACGGTGGTCCTGTAGGCCCACAATACCTCAGGGATGTACTCCACTCACTTGCCTTTTAGGTTTTCCAGTTTGGTCTTGAGAGCCGTCTTTATGGTTCTGATAGTGACCTTTGCTTGCCCATTGGATTGAGGATGTGCAGGAGCCGAGAAATAATTCTTTATCCCGAGTTCAGCACAAAAGCTCTTGAATTTTGAGTTGTCAAACTGCTTTCCATTGTCAGACACCACCGCTCTGGGAACTCCAAACCTGCAAACTATTGACTTCCAGAGGAAGTTTTGGACTTTTTGTTCAGTGATAGTTGCCAAAGGTTCTACCTCTGCCCATTTGGTGAAGTAATCTACCCCTATGATAGCAAATTTGCATTGCCCCACGCCGGTGGGAAGGGGTCCAATAATATCCAAACCCCACTACTGGAAGGGCCATGGGCTCACCACTGAGGTTAGCAGCTCGGGAGGACAGTGGGAAACATTGGCATGCTCCTGGCAAGTCTTGCATCTTTTTACTAAATCGGTGGCATCTTTGAGCATGGTTGGCCAATAATATCCTTGTCTCAGTACTTTTCCTGCCAAGGCCCGAGCCCCTACGTGATTGCCACATATCCCTTCATGCACTTCTCTGAGTATATAGTTGGCATCTTCATCTCCCACGCACTTAAGGAGAGGCGTAGAGAACCCCTGTTTGTATAGATTTCCTTGCAACAAGGAAAATCTGGCTGACCTGTTCCTCAGCTTGGAGGCCTCCTTGGCGTCGCTCGGCAGAATCCCACTCTACAGGTACCCCATGATGGGGTCCATCCAACTCGGCTGAGCTGCGGTTGATAGTATGTCATCTTCTTCAGTTCTAATTGAAGGCTCTGGAAGGTACTCCACTGGTATTAGCCTATCCAGATCTTCTTGTGAAGCCGTTGCTAACATCGCCAATGCATCTGCTCGCGCATTCTCTGCTCTAGGCACGTGTCTGACCTTAACCTGCACAAATTTCTTTATTAATTCTCGCACCTTTCTGAGGTAAAGAACCATCTTTTCGCCTTTTGCTTCGTAGGATTCCTCTATCTGCTTTACCACCAGTTGAGAGTCACTGCAGATTTCCAGCTGCTCTGCTTCCATAGAGTGAGCAAGATTGAGCCCAGCGATGACAACTTCATATTCAGCTTCGTTATTCGAAGCCTTGAACCCGAATCTAAGTGCATACTCGACATCTATTCCCTCTGGGGAGGTCAGGATCATTCCTGCACCGCTCCCCAGGGCGTTGGCAGCTCCATCTACCGAGAGCTTCCATATGGGGAGATCTGGTATTAGATCTGTGGTCTCCATAGGCGCTGCTGCTGTAAATTCTGCAATGAAATCCGCTAGAATTTGCCCTTTGATGGCAGTTCTTGGCTTATATCTGATGTCAAACTCACTGAGCTCTATGGCCCATTTAACCAACCTCCCCGATGACTCTGGCTTATGTAGTACTTGCTTCATCGGCTGGTCTGTCGGAACTTCGATAGTATGAGCCTGGAAGTAGGGTCTGAGTCTTCTGGCTGTTGTTACCAACGCTAAAATGAGTTTTTCCATCTTTGGATATCTCTCCTCTGCACCCCTCAGAGCTCTGCTGCAGTAGTAGACTGGTTGCTGAGCTCTGTCTCGCTCCCTAACCAGTGCTGCGCTTGTCGAAAAATCTGAAACCGCCAGGTAGAGAGTAAGAACTTCCCCTTCTAAAGGGCTCACCAGAATAGGAGGAGAGCTCATATAATCTTTCAGGGCTTTAAATGCTTCTTCGCACTTGGCATCCCACTGGAACGCCTTCTTTAATATCTGAAAGAATGGCTGGCATTTATCGCTTGACTTAGACACAAAACGGCTCAGGGCAGCTATCCTGCCTGTCAGGCGTTGCACCTCCTTTGTGTTGGACGGTGATTGCATTTCCACCATTGCTCTAACCTTCTCTGGGTTAGCTTCGATTCCTCGGCTGCTGACTATAAAACCCAAAAATTTTTCTGCCGAGACCCCGAATGCACACTTCGCAGGGTTGAGCTTCATCTTGTACTCCTTTAGGATCTGAAATGACTCGGCTAGGTGCTTGATGTGGAGCTCTGCCTTTAGTGACTTTACTAACATGTCGTCGATGTACACTTCCATGGATGCTCCTATTTGCTTCTGGAACATCTTATTCACCAACCGCTGGTAAGTAGCTCCAGCGTTCTTCAACCTGAAGGGCATGACTTGATAGCAGTATGTTCCTTGTTCAGTTATAAAGGAGGTCTTCTCTTGATCGCTGGGGTCCATCCTGATTTGGTTGTAGCCTGAGAAGGCGTCCATGAAGCTAAGGAGCTCATGCCCGGCAGTGGCGTCCACTATCAGGTCAATCCGAGGTAATGGAAAGCTATCCTTGGGGCATGCTCGGTTGAGATCAGTGAAGTCAATGCACAATCGCCACTTTCCATTGGTTTTCTTTACAAGAACCACATTTGCTAACCAGGTGGGGTAATCAACCTCCCTGATAGCCTTGGCATGGAGGAGTTTGCTGACCTCCACATTGATTGCCCTCTGTCTTTCAGAGGCAAAGCTCCTCCTCTTCTGTTTGATGGGTTTGCAAGTTGGGTTCACGCATAGCTTATGGGTAATAACCGAATGGTCAATTCCTTCCATGTCTTCTTGCTTCCAAGCAAACACTCCTATATTCTCTTTTAGGAACTGGACGAGGAGACCTTTGAGCTCTGCGTTTAGTCTGGAACCCACATAAACAAGGTGTTCCGGCTCTTCATCAAGCTGTATTGGTTCCAGCTCTTCCGATGGCATTGGTCTTGTCTCAATTTCATCTCTCATGTCGAGCTCATCCAATTGGATGTTCTCAACCTCCTTCCTTTTTACAGAGGCCATATAGAATTCTCTTGCTATACGCTGGTCTCCTTGGACTGCTCCGATTCCATTTTCTGTAGGGAATTTTACGACTAAGTGATAGGCTGATGGGATTGCCTTTATGGAATTGAGGGATGGCCTTCCAAGCAGGATGTTGTATACAGAGGGTGCATCGACCACTAGGAACTTTACGGTTGTTGTGGCTTGGCAGGGTGGGTCCCCTAGGGTGAGCACGAGCTGGATCGAGCCCAGGGGGATCACCCTTTCTCCGGAGAATCCCAGCAAGTGAGTGTGCACAGGTTCAAGTCTCTCTCTTCCTATGTCCATCTTGTCGAATGCAGGTGCGAAAATGATATCTGCCGAGCTCCCGTTATCGACTAGAACTCGATGAACGGTTCTGTTAGCCACCACAGCTCGCACCACCAAAGGATCGTCGTGAGGGTACTGACATCCCTCCAAATCAGCATCTGAAAAAGTTATAACCGTATCTAATCGTGGTGCTTTGGATACAGCATACACTTCGAGAGCTTCTTCGGCTCTGATCCGTCGAAGGTGTGCTTTCTTGGCTGAGCTGGATTCGCCGCCTCCTGCGAACCCTCTAGATATTACTCTGATCTCTCCTAGAAGTGGCTGATGTGGTGCAAGTGCTGGCTGTTGAGGTGATGGAGGTGGGAGAGCTCGGTTCTGGTTGTCGTGGGCTACGAAGCGACGTAACTGACCTCGCTGGATCAAGAATTCAATTTCCTTTTTTAGTTGAATACAGTCATCAGTGTGGTGACCATGATCTCGGTGGTAATCGAAGTACTTTGTGGGGTCTCTCTTGGCTGGATCTGCCTTCATCCGAGGTGGCCACCTCAAGAACTTCTCGTTTTGGACCTCATACAGAACTTGTGACACAGCGGCAGTGAGAGGGGTGAATCTCTGAGGTCCGTATCTGGGCTGTAGCTCGGGCTGCAGGGGGCCCAAGCGATCTCTGACATTTCCTCTTCTCTTTGGCGAGCGGTCCCTATCCCTTCTCGGAGACCTCTCTCGCCCTTTTTCCTTCCTGGGACTCCGGTCCCTTCTTTTTTCTTCTTTCTCCTTCTCCTTCCGTGAGGATGTACCCCCTACTTTGGAAAGGAGTGTCTCTTCACCGTTTATATATTTCTCTGCCTTGGCTAACACCTCAGCCATGCTTGCCTGAGGGTTCTTCGATATGGAGAACATTAGATCCTTTGATTGCACTCCCAACCCTGCAATAAAGGCAGTTATCGCGAATTTTTCGTCTGGAACGTCTACTTTTAGTGTCTCCGAGTTGAACCTTTGGATATAAGACCTCAGGTTTTCTTGAGGCCCCTGTTTCACATTCAGCAGGTGGTAGCTGGGTTTTCTGTATATCCGGGCTCCTATAAAATGAGATACGAAAGCTATGGAGAGTTCTTTGAAGGATGAGATCGAGGCTGGTGGGAGCCTGTGAAACTAGGCTAGGGCGGAGCCTTTCAGTGTGATGGCAAAAGCTCTGCAACGTACAGGATCCTGGTATCCATGTAGCTCCATCTGGTTCTTGTAAGTGTTGAGATGATCTACGGGATCTTTAGTTCCGTCAAAGACCTCTATTTGTGGCATCCTGAACTTTGGTGGGAGAGGAAAGTGTAGCACTCCAGTGGTGAATGGGGACTCGGTTTGTTGCACTAGGACATCCATTGTAACCGGAGCCTTACTCTTTACAGTCTCCTTCATGTAGCTAAGCTCTTGCTGGATGTTTTTGAAACGTTGCTTCCAATGCTGTTCCCTCCTGTCTTGCGGGTAAAGGAAAAAATCGTCCCTCTCACCCCCATCGTTCTGACTTTGAACTTCCTCGTTGTGGTCATTCCTAGGGGGTAGATAAGGAACATGCCCCCTGGTTTGGCTGTTTTCTCCTCCTTCGTTGACCTCTCTAATAGGGTCCCAGTGTCGTTGTTCCCTACGAGGGGGATTATTCTGGCCTTCTTGGGCCGGTCGTGCCTCCTGTGGGCGCTGTATGAGCTTTGATAGCTCTGCATTCTCCTTTAGCAAATGTTGGTTGACGAGGCGAAGGGCCTCCATCTCGTTATTAATGGGGGAATTAATTTCTTGGATGTTCTCGGGTTATCTACCGTTGGTGGCTTCCTGCTGATCTTGCATTCGTGGTAGATTTGTTTGACTTCTGCTCATATTTCGAGTTGTTACCATCAGTCACTGAGAGATCAGCTTATTTGTAAATAGGAACAGTCGTTCCCACAGACGGCGCCAAACTGATGGTGTAAATCTCCGTGAATGAGCTATGGAACTGGACCATTTAATATAAATGATCTGTGTGGGTTTGAGTACTGTGCCTGAGCTGCAAGGCTCGTGCTTGGTAGTGCAGATTGACGTTTAGGGGATTTGGGAAAGGGATGATAACACAACAGAAGTATAGTGGTTCACCGGCCTGAGCTCGGCTAATCCACTCAGTAATGGAGTCTCTGGCTCTCTCTCTCTATTGATCAAGTTGAATGTATTACAGTAGACCAAGTGGGAATCTGGGATTAGGGGCTTTTGTGACTCTCCCTCCCCTTTTATAGCCTCATGCTTACCTCTAATTCGAAATCACATCCTTTATTGGTGGGATCGTGCCCTATCTTCATCTATAATCTCGGAGTTACCTAAACTTCCCACAGCTGGCTTCACATGGCGAGATCTTTGCCTATTACTATGGGATCCTCTCCTTGGTTTAAGGAGAAGATCTTGGTGGGTTACGGGTTTTATGCTTTGGATTGACTTAATTCACATTATGAAGGTATCTGCTGTTATCTTGTTGCCTTCTGGTCGTTTCTCAGTTCGTGTCCCCAGCTGGGAGCTCTAGCGAAAGCTAGATGGGCTCAGACCACGGCTGGATGAGCTCTGCTTCCTTTTTTCGAGCTCCTGAGCTGAGCTCCTTTTCTGAGCTTGTGTCTGGGGTTTATTTTTAGGCATCATCAGGATTAATTGGTATGGGTATTTGTCTTTAAAATAATCTCAAGACTTCTTGTATGGCACCTCACTTTTGGAGGAAGCTTTTCCTATTTGTTATCAACTAGGAGGAGTCTCTTATCCTACATGCACTTGAACTTCGAGAAAAAGGCTGTGACTTCACAAAGAATATTTGCAAGGTTTACGAGTATAAAGAATAAGGAGTTTGACAAAGCAATATACTTCTTTATCGGCGTGCCATTGATGAGGACAATTTCATTGACGTCGACGACTTTGCTTTGTTGAAGGAAATTTGAGTTTGTCTTATTTTTTGGGTCTTTTTTTTGGAACACCAATTTTATTGGGAAGAAGATTTTTTGACACTATTAATTTGTAATAGTGATAGAGCAAATACGTTATCTTGTTACTTGTTATCGAGAACGGTCTTGTAATTTTCAACTTTTGATAGTGAAATCTTGTTGATGTGTTTCGTTCGTGGACGCAGACTTGCTTGTTGAGTCGAACCACGTAAATCTATATATTATATTTTTCTATTTCATTGCGTTTTATTTCGCTTGTGACCTTGGTTCATAAGACATTCAATATACCACCGAATCTTAAAGTCAAAAGTGATCAAAAAATTTCCTCTGTTCTCCTACTAATGAAGTTATATGACAAATCCTCTGATATTATTTAAAGATAAACAAAGAAAAAAATGGGTCAAAGACCGGCTTGTGAACTTCTGTAGCCGACTAAAACTTCCACCTTCCATTATCAATTTCATTTGTAAGAAGATTGGTTTCGTATCAAAACCTTATATATATAATACTCGACAAGTGAAACATTGGAAAAGGGGGCAGAATTGGAAGATGGGTGTTAGAATAGGTGGCTTATATTCAATATATAGAGAGGCCCATCAGGTTTGAAGATAATGGGCCAGTTGTCGGAGCGTGAGTGAAGACAAATGCCAAACATATTTTTTGGCACGCCCAGTGGGACCATCAAAGAGACAGCATAGCAAACACTCGACATAAAGTCAAAATTGGCTCATTTGAAGTGTCTCTAGCGCTCCTTTAAAAAAAAAAAAAAACAAAAAGTGTCTCCAGCTCATGAAGTTGTGGAAGAAAGTAGGCATGACATCCCTAACTTATAGGAAGAGTTGCCTCCACTGGAGGGGCAAGAGAACCGCGAATCCGACTTAGAGCAGGAGGCCTCAATTAAGGCTATTTCGCATGAAGTTTTTCAGTAAGTCTCCAAGTTTATTCAAGGCCTAGGAGAATTGATCAGAGAGGAATCCAGTTACACCAAACAAGCATTGGAGCACGTAGCTGACAATCTGAGCCGCATAGGGGGCTTGAGAGAACCTTTGTTTCTCCCCTGCACAGGTAGTTCCAGTGGAAGCACCTCAGCTAGTGCTTCTCTGTTTGTGTCACCACAAAGGGCATGACAAGCTAGAAATGACCACAGGCGCAACAACAATCTTCTTTATCAGGAGGAAGTGGTCCCCAATCTCGAGGTTAGGGGTCAAAGAAGATAGTCGTCGATAGTTGTTCCAGCGGCACCCCATGTGATCAAGAACAAAGACCAACTGTATGAAATCATTCAAGAACATGTCGGCCCTACTATAAGGAGGGTGATTAGGCTAACATACCAAAAACCCTATCCTGATTGGGTGGGCAAGGAATATCAGTATCCACATGGGTACAAGGTTCCAGTGTTTGCCACATTTTTGGGTGAGGATGGTAGTCGACCATGGAACATATTGGTCGTTTCACCATACAGTGCAGTGAGGCCGGGGCTAACGAATTCCTGAAGTTGAGTTTGTTTGTCAATTCCTTGACAGAAGTGGTCTTCAAGTGGTACATTAATTTGTCACTCAATTCTGTGATGGGCTGGCAACAACTCGAAGACAAGTTTCACGCTCAGTTTTACCGCATTGAACCAGAAGTAGCCATGACCAATTTGGCCAGGTTGTACCAGATGGCAATGGAATCGGTAGAGCAATATATTGCACGGTTTAAGTAGGCTAGGAACCGATGCAGGTTGGTGTTACCCCGAGATGGAATATATGCGAATTACGCAGAATGGCTTGGGTTTTGAGATCTGGAAGAAGTTTGAAGGGATGAAGTTCAATGACTTATTTGAGTTGGCCACACGAGATACGCGATATGAGTATATCCTAAGCGAAGAGCTGGACCGAAGAAACGCATCCAAGGGAACGTACTATAGAGACGCCAACACGGAGATCTTCATGGTCGAGCCAGACTAGGATTTGGAGATGAACATGGCGGAAATCGTGGTAAGACGGCTATACATGTGCAAGCCTTTAACCAAGCCTCCAGAGAATCAGGCACAGGCCGCGTCAAGTGTTGAGAAAAGTACCGGCGATGAAAGCAGCCGAAAATATGATTTTGACATTGCAAGCGCCGATTAAATTTTTAATCATCTACTAGCTGATGACATAATCAAGTTGTCATTTGGTCATAAGATCTCATTGACCGCAGATCTGAAGAACAAGACATATTGCAAATGACACAATTTGTGGAACCATTCTACTGTGAATTGTGTGGTGTTCCAGAATGCCATTCAGGAGAATTTGACAAAAGACCGCTTGATCTTCAAAGACAGGGGAAAGCTGGAGATGGGGGTTGATAAGGACCTTTTCCACAAAATAGCAGCCATTAACATGGTGGATGTATGGCAGATGAAGACCATGAGGAAAAATGTTGACTTGGACGAGGATGGGTCAATGGATGACAAAAGGTGAAGGGGGAAGAAAGCTGTTATACCCCAGGACGAATCATCATAGGAGGACTCTGAGAATAAGTCGTATATATTTCCGAGTCTTTAGGAGTAGCTCGACATGGTTAAGAACGATTTATGTCCCAGGTGCAAAGTTTTTATGGGATCATTCTAGAATATAAAATTATCAGGGAGGAGTGAGGAGAGTCTTCCAAAGGGTTGCGGAAGATATAGCATTAGAAGGGCACTCACTGGGAGTGACCGGGAGAATTGTTGTTGCCCAAACGGGGCAAGGAATATCAATTGGGCAAGTTTAGGAGGCCGAGCTATAGAGGGCATGATAGAAACATACCAGAACCTCCAAGAGGTTGGGCAAGATTAAAATATAAAGAATTCGCCATTAGGCTGGCGCCCGATCAGCCTATCAGAACGAAGGGTTATCAGGATCATCCCAACATGGTGAAACCAACCGAACCGCTTAAAGGTTGTTGGTACGTAGCCCAACACCCGAAGTTTCCACAATACCATCAGCCTCGCCCGCTATTCAGAACACATAAATACAAGAAGCAGCATATCCAAGCGAATCTATGTAGGGGGAAGAGGAAGAAAAAAATTTAGGTCTATAATACATTTCGGCATTTAGATCCCGAGGTTGGGGACATTAGATCCCGATTTTGTGTATCCCTGCCTCAGCAGCATCTGCTGGTCTCGATTGAGGAGAAGCAAAAAAAGAAGGTAGAGCCTGATTCAGCACCCGAGGATAGTTTTGAGGAACGAATGGTAAAGAGGGTGGTGGAATGAATCAGGATCACGCTAAACATTCCTCTAGAGACTTGTAAGGGAGGAAAGAGGTAGGATCCTATAGACCCTACCGACAGAGATTATAGCGATAAAGACGATTCTATCCAATTTGGCACTTTGGGGTTGACAATATCTATCAATTCACTTGGGTTACTGCCCATATTATTCAAAAGTCAAGGACCTCAGGCAGAATCTTTGGAAGGAGATGTCGAAGACGCAAGAGTGCTAGGGTCAGCATTTTTGGACGAAGAGGAGGCGTTGAAGGATAAGGAAAAACAATCTCCCGAGAGAAGTTCGAGTTAGGAAGTGAGGGCAAATAAAGTACCGCCTGCCAACAAATTTAAAGGATGGCCATTTAGTAAGCCTACACAGCCCATGACGTAATATTTGAAGCCGTTATACATCCAAGCATACTTGGAGGGAAAACCTTTCAATAGGGTCTTGGTTGACAATAGAGTGGTTGTCAACATTCTCCCCATAGCGACTATGAAGAAGCTAGGGAGGAATGAAGAGGACTTGGTCCGCACCGATTTAATGGTGAGTGAGTTCACAGGAGAAATTAACAAGATAGTGGGGGTTTTACTCGTCCAATTGGTTGTCGGTTGCAAGACCAACATTACACCGTTCTTTGTGATTAACACAACGATGTCTTACAATGCTCTTTTGGGTTGGTATTGGATCCATTTTTGTGAGTCCATTCTATCAACTCTCCATCAGCAACTGGTACTATGGAATTTGGGAGATTTGGAAGTAGTGGAAGCGGACCAAACGCCATTTGCAGTGGATGTTCATATGGCTAATGCTTGTCTCTACGAAAAAGGAAAAGGGCCAATGAAGTTTCAAGGTCAAGATAAATACGGGAAACCCAGAGAAGTTGTGTTTCAAATTGACTTAAAGTCTACTAAGATCCATCAAATGGAGGAGGAGGTCCTTCGGCCCACTAATGTGCAAGTTCGAACGACACAAAAGAACCTGAGAGCTCGGTTAATGATGGATCTCAACAACAGTAAGCAAAAGAGGCAGGTCGTAAGACCCTGTGTCACTAGGATAAGAGCCTACTTGGCAGAAAAAAGAGCCGTCGCACTACACGCGGCTAGCAGTTAACAAAGCACCATTAACATAGTGGAGTGTGAGGAGGCCGAATCCAAATAGATAACCTCTCGAGAGTTCATCGAATTTGATAAAATTGATGTGGCCCCTACTAAGCTTGATGACTTGGTGGAGGTTTAGGATCCTTTGCTCAAAATCAACCTTGGCGGGCTTTGCTAGAGCTGAATTTCTAAGCACGACTTATATAGATACTGAGAGAATACCGTGACTGCTTTGCCTGGAATTATGAAGAAATGTCAGGGTTAAATCCGGCCTTGGTGGAGCATCGACAACCAATAAGGGAAGGTTACAGGCCAATTAAATAGGCTCCGAGGTTGATGTCCCAAGAAGTAACTTTATTGGTGAAAGAGAAGATTGAGTGTCTACTAAAGGTAAAGTGCATCTAGGTGGCACGGTACGTAGAATGTGTATCCAATGTCGTGCTAGTCAAGAAGAAGACCAGCAAGATTCGTTTTTCTGCGACTTCCACGACCTCAACATGGCGACTCCAAAAGATGAATATGTCATATCGTTGGCCTATCAGCTTGTGGTGTTGCCGCCATGAATGTAATCATGTTGTTTATAGATGGCAACACAGGCTACCATCAGATCTTCATTGCAGAGGAGGATCGACACAAAACTGTCTTCCGATGTCCCAGGTTGATTGGGATGTTCGAATGGAGAATAATGTCGTTCGAACTGGAGAATACAGAAACCTCATACCAGAGAGCCATGAACACCATATTTCAAGACATGATCAATAAGATCATAGAGGTGCACACTGATAACATCATAGTGAAGACTGAAGACATGGAAAAATATCTTAGCGATCTGAAATCTATTTTTTAAAGGATTCGTGTTCATCAGCTAAAAAATGAACCCGCTGAAGTGAGCCTTTGGGGTTACAGCAGGGAACTTCCTTAGATTCCTAGTGCATAAGAAGGGGATTAAGGTAGACAAAAATAACGCAAAGGCTATCATAGAGGTTGCACCTCCAAAGACCAAAAGGAGCTTCAGCGCCTGATTGGTCAAGTCAATTTCCTTCGTTGATTTCGCCAATTGCGAATGAAAAGTGCAGGCGTTCTTGCCACTCTTAAAGCTAAAGGGGTTGTCAAGCATGCCAATGCCACAGGCCTATCCAGAGGATGCCAACAATACAAATACATCCCATAATAAAGTCATGGTTGTTTAAAACCTGTGTCGTGTATTTGATAGGGAAGATCTTCCACAAAGCAACATTATCATTCTGGCCACTAATTATTATACAAAGTGGATAGAGGCCATTCCAATGTCTAGGGTCAATCAGGTCGACATCGTACGAATGATAAAGGAAAATATTGTGCATCAATTTGGACTTCTCCAGCATATAGTGGCCAACCAAGGAACAGTTTTCACAGGAAGTGAAGTTAAGGGATTTGCAGAGGAGTATGGTTTTCAGCGTAATCCACTCAACTCTATACTACGTGCAAGGAAATAGTCAAGCAGAATCTACCAACAAGATGATGAAGGGGTTATCGTAAAAATGGTGGAAGACAACCCAAGGATATGTCATGTCAAACTATCGGAAGCACTATGGGCATACAGAACGTCCAAACGGTCTAGCATCGGAATCACACCATTTAAGCTGACATATGAGCACAATGCGGTCTTACATATGGAAATTATCGTAAAATTATTGTGAGTGGCTTTCCATAATAGGTTAAGTCCAACTGAATGCAAAGAAGCTATGATAATCGAGCTTGAGGACTTGGACGAAGTGAGGATGGATGTTTTGGATTGCATTAAGGTGCAAAAGCTTAGAGCCGCAAGGGCGTACAACAAAAGGGTCAGAAGTAGGACCTTTGGCAAAGTTGCCTTTGAGACTAAATGACCCAAGAACTAACAAATAGTCAGCTAACTGTGAAGGACCATTCGAAATCCTCGAAGTCAAAAAAGGTAGCGTTTACCACTTAAGAGATTTGGATGGAGACTACCATCTTCGATCCATTAACGGACAATTCTTGAAGACTTACAGACCAATAGTCTGGGAGGCCACATAACGTGAGTGAGACCTTTAAAATAAGAAGTCACGAGCAACGACCTAGGGTAAGCTGACGACCAATTTGGAAATCGTTCTACCATTTAAAAGTTGTAAAAATGCAACAAAATAGATGAAAAATGATGAATAACAATGAAAATTTTGCTCATAAAAGTTTGTACAATTTCAGTGAATACAATTTGCATAATACATGAAAACAAAGTGTTGCATAAGAGCTGTGACATATTAGTTTGCTTTTGGAGGCTTGTCGTCTTAAGTTGGAAGATGACAACTTGCATTTGTGGAGACAAAGAAAGGAGCAGAAATGAAAGAGAAAGCTTGATTGCAAGAGTCGGAGTATAGACCTTTGACACGAGCATCTCCTTGTCAGAGTCTCCCTGAACTTGCAAACTTTCCCCAGCTATTGTTTTCTTTTTCTAGAAGTGATGCCGAGGAAAGTCATCCTAAGGCCAATCTAAAGATCAAAGGAATAAGAAATCGGAAGCTAGATGTAGTATCTTCTTCCAACTTCAACAAGTTTATGTTGTCAACCCATATTGCCTTCCCCCTAGAACAAGGATCTACAAAATGACCCAAGGATGGAGGCAAAAAGAGGTATCCATCTAAAGGAAAAACATGAAGTAGGTTGGTAAAGCCAACTGTAGATGTGAAGGGAAAAATACAGAGTAAAGGCCATGGTTAAGATCGAAAGAGGAAAAAGTTTGAAGACAAACAATGTTATCGTCCAATTTTCTCTCTTCTAGGTCAAGACATTTAGAAGGAACAACAGTGTTGCACAAGGAAGAAAGCATTTCGCTGCACTTCGACAATTGATCCATTATCTTCGAATCTGGTGTACCTCTCCATATATTGAATATGAGTCACCTATTCTAACAAGCTCTTATACTAGTTTGTTGTGAATGTGCAATATGGTGAACAATCAAGAATAAGAAAATCAAGAAAAACATGAACACAAGATTTATGTGATTCGGTAGAAATCCTACCTACATCCATAGGAACGACTTTCCTTTATTCTTGCTATATCAAAATCCAAATGTTTACAACATATTTATAAGAACTAGTTAATAATCATAATCTTGGTCCAACTAGGAGACTTAATCCCAATAAATCTGATCCATAAATTTTTAGTAAACTTCTTATGTTATCCAATCCTAGTAAAACTCCTCTATCAGATGTACATTGAAAATCCCTCAATGTACTTGATTAACCATCAAAAGTGCTATTTTATTATATTTAACATTTGGTTAATTACATATTATTTGTGAGTAAATGTGTTAAATTCTTTGATTTTCTAGTTTAATACTTTTTCTTATTTGATTTATTTTGTAGGTAATTTGATTGATTTAAAGTATTAATGGATAAGGCAAGTGAAGCAAACATTAGAAGAAGAATCACAATTGATGAGGATTAAAGAGTCAAGATTAAAAGATGAAAATTTGAAGATAAGCCATCAATTTAATCTTTATGAGAGTCCAAGTTAGTATAAAACTCATTGAAAGTTGAATTAGGAATGTATTCTAGAAGATAAAGTTTTGACATATGTTCAGTATTTTAGTCTTAACTTTTTACTTCGATATCCAATTGACCATATTTTTGTGGGGTTTGAAAGAAGACTTCAAGGGATACAAAAGTATATTTCATGCAAATTTCGTGAATCGACCTCTAACTATACAAATATTGAGCTCGAAATTTGAGCAGATTTAGTATCCGCGCCCCCAAGATTTAGCGCATGAGATTTACCCTTAGAAGACTTTTTTTTGCAAAGAAATTTCTCTCAAGCCAACCCTAGATTGTCTATCTATACCTCGACTTTATTTTAGTATAAATAAAGACTCTCACCTATTGAGAGAGCATTATTATTCTTTTCCCAACCTTTTTTAAATAGTTTTTTTGTATATTTTTCTTATGGCTTGCTAAAAGTTCAATTAAAGCTAGGGGAGAAACTTTCAATGAAGTCCGATATTTATTTTTGATCCAATATTTTTAATGCATGATATATTTTTTTTATTTAATTATTCTATTTAGTAATATTTTTACTCTGTATAATTTATTGATTCGTTGTACCATGTATATCGAACATTTGAGATTCCCTACGAGTCAAATAATTGGATATTTCATGCTTGAATTAATTGAATAGAATTTTTCATAAAAATAGTTAATTATTTATTATTAAATTATGGTTTACCTGTTGAAAAGTTTGATTTGTAGTAGATTCCGGGTACGATGAATACTTGTGATATACAAGTAAATTCCTAATTCTATTCAATTAAGTTATTTATTATACTTTACATGTTTTCATATTATCACCGCTAAATATTCTAATTAGGATCACTCATCAGCTGATTCTCAATTGAGTTCAAAAATTAGATCATTAATAATTGTTGTGTGGATTTGAAAGGGTATCCCGATGCTTTAGTATTTCAAATTACTGTTTTTTAAACCAATCAATTTTTGTTCTTGTGAACAAACATTCTCAAATAAAGCAATTTTTCTTTTATTTTTCCTGGTGTTCTAAGTTTTTTCAATTCTATATGGTTCGACCTCGGATACATTACTTCGCAATAACCTATACTTAGAGCATCTCCAACCTTGACTCAAATATAGACTCAAATTTAAATTTGAGTCAAAATGACCTAAAAAACTTCTCCAACCTTGGACTCAAACCTATATCAAATCAAGGCAAAACTTATTCTGGACCCAAATTGAAGCAGACTCAAATTTTATACCAAATTTCTAACAGTAACTTTTTAACCTATCCAAAACTAAAAGATTTCTTCAACTACTTGTATCAATCTCTTCTTGCCTTTTCTATTACGATGTTTTTATTGCCGACCACCACCGAAACTTTCACAAATCATTTAAAGGTTTATAGGTAAGTTTTTTGCTTTTCATCTTCCATCTTTTTAATTTCTTATATTTTTTAAAACCCTAATCGCACTCATCTTTCATACTATATAAACCTTAAGCCTACCCATCAAATTTTTTTTTTTTTCGAGTAAAACACTATCGATAGTATAATTTCAGGCCACCGATTCTTCTTGAAGTTTTATGCCTTCGCTACCTACAAATTTAGAAAATTCGTTATTTTATTCCTTTAATTTTTCATTTTTGTTAAAAACATATGTTTTTGTGTTCTTCAGATCAGGCCCATGTCAAAATAGTTATATTTTTTTTTCTTTTTTTGAATTTATAAAAAATAATAAGGAATTAGAACAATCTTATAATTCTAGGGTGGTTTCTTTATTTTCATGTAGTATAGTATACATATTCATTTTTTTTTTTTTTTGAATTACCCATTTGTGAGGAAATGAAAGTTTCATTTATTTTATCAAATATTATGATTTGAATGACACAAAAAAATGAGTTTTGGGATACTAAGGAAAGTTTTTAAAAAATTTGAGTAGATATTTGAGTTTATCCATTGGAGTACTCTATACCAAATCAAGTTTTTTATCCAAATTTAGACTCAAATTTGAGTCTAAATTTGAGTCATGATTGGAGATGCTCTTAGGTGATACATACTTAAAGTTGTAGCAGTACTCATTCCCTACCACAGGATAATCGCATTCCCCCATCCTCCAATCTATTATTCTACCCCAACAACCAAATAGTAGTACCGCTGAAATACGTCATTGACTTTTGGTAGAGAACAGATCCCTATCCAAAAACAAAATCAAATGGACATAATCCACATTAAAATTAATTGGACAACATATTCAACAATTAGTCCCAACAAAACCGAAATTCAAACTAATATCCGTATACATTTAAGATTTCATTTTATTTCCCAAGAAACACGTACAACGACTAATCTCTGGAATTTGACTTAAATTACATACCACTCAACTACAAAATTTTATACTGTGGAACTTATAATGTTTCCCAGACTATGTGCTGTCCATGGAGTTCCAGGACCGCTTGCACCACATAATGATTCCCATTTCCTGAGCGATAAATCCTTAGAAACTCACCGGCTCGAAGATTATTTGCCACTGCAAAGGCGTGCCAGTGGCGAGTTAGAGAACGCCTCCCATTTGCCCTTTCTGATGCTATGAATTCATATATGGTTCCATCTCGGTCAATTACAAGCATGAATCCATTTCCAATCGGCAAAAATTGTGCATGGTTGGGTATTTCCAGGTTGCGATCGACATCTGTAGCTGTGAGCAGTTTTGTAAAGCACACTTGGGGCTCCATTTCTTCAAAGAAAAGAAAAGAAGAATCAATAAGTCATTACGGAATAAGCAATAAGAGAAAGGTCTATGCAATAATTAATACAAGGCAACGAATCAATGGAGGTGGCCTTATTCAATTGCAAGAAACAGAGAGAATTAACAGAGATTAAGCTTCAAATGCCCCCAATAGGCAGGGCAGGCACTGGGTCTGGAGTTATGTGCTTGGAAAGTGCAACATTTCCTGGCAACAGGTTCCATTGAATGGCTTCATCTTACAAGAGGCTACAGATTGGAAGGGAAGAAGCCTACCGAAAGTGATTAGGAAATTTGTGTGTAGCATCTACAGTTTATTCTTTATGGAGAGAAAGAAATCATTGGTTTAATACAATTGGAAATTAAACCAATTGTATTAAACCAATGAAGTAGACAAGATTGTACTCCTACAATTGGTTTAATTACAAAAAAAATAACTTCTACCACAATGAAACAAAAACACAGAGAGAGAGAGAGAGAGAGAGAGACTGCACACCTGCATAGAGATTCTGAGAGCTAGAGAGGGTCTCTTGAAGTGAAATGTTGAAGACAAACAAGAAGATATATGGATACAGAGGTTGGATAGTGGTGTAGAAACAGGGGAGTGAGATGTGAATAAATGGCTGGCTTGCTTATCACTTTATACTAGCTTAAGATTTGTCAAACTAAGGTTAAAAAAAAAAGGAGGAGAAGAAGCAGCTTGCCCAATCAAGAGCAATGGAGTGAGGAAGCGTTCCAAATACGTTGGTTGTCACCAGTTATGCAAACAAAGACTATGGTATACAGGACCACATAAATCTCATGGGACCTACTTATCCATGATTTATAAATAAAAAAACTTGTGGAATCTACGACTAGACAACTGCCCTTTTGTGTGCCTTCATAGGACAGCAGCCAGGCTTGATTTTGGATTCGTTCAAGGAGGCCACAGTCACGAGGCACCTTTAGAAGTTGGCTAGATTTCAAACAAGTCGTTTTCAATTCGGCCGTCCACTTAAAAACAAGCCAAGCAGTCGAGAAAATGCATGTATGCCTTAGGTCTATGGGGTGGGAGCTAGTATGATTCAGGAGATCGGGCAAAAACAATAATACATTTTTCAGAAGGGCATTTGTTTTATTTCCAATTTTTAAGTTGGGCTGCAAGATTTAGAACTCCTTCAATTTCTGGTTACATCTCCATACACTAATATATAATGAGAAATTATAGTTAATTTTTTTTTGGATTTTAGTCCAATGTTCACATGCAAATTATAGTTGAAAATTATAAGTGATGACAAACCACAGTCATTAGTATGAATCTCCTTTTTATATTGGAGATAAGATGATTTAAGCATTTGTACGTACCAAGAAAACAAAACTAAGACAAAACAATAAAATAAGAGTAATGCAATAGAGACTTAAATCGGGAATTTAATTTAATGTAGATATTATTATTGAATCTAATGAGTTAAAATGAAAATCTCCACAAACATTGCAAAGCTAAGAAAAGTGAACGAGTAACTTTATTGGAACTTCAAAATTTAGATTTAAACTTTCTCTAATATATATATTTTTAATTTTTTTCTTGGCTCACGTTATCTAGGGGCATTTTACAAGACATTGTTCTCTTTTTAGTGCCAAAATTTTCTTCCCTTGCATCTCTACTTAAAGCTCACACAAAATCCAAAATTTTGATAACAATGCTACTTTGATCAAGTTGGAAATCAAATTTAGAGCTGAAATGACGTGGTAACCTTTTTTTTTTCCCAACAATATAATTGATTGTCTTGATTTGCCATATCATTTGGCCCCTGAATTTAGTCAAATTTATCATTTTTATTGGACAAAATCTTTCTAACTTGTGTATTCTTTACACTTGTTCATAACTTTCCATTGGCACGTGAACAATAACGCAAGGATACTGTATTTTCTCTTCGCAATTCTCTTATTTTTCTTTTTTTTACTTTTGTCTTTTATTAATGAAAAATTTGGGGGCCCGCCTCTTTTTGTGAACTTATTTGGATTTAAGTCAATTCAAAAAACTTGTTTAAAAATAAGTCTTCATTGTCAAAAATACTCTTAATAGTTATATTTCACCCCTCTCCCCCCGCACAGTAGACTAACGTCCAAACTTCTCATGAGAGCTTTCATCATCTCATGGGACCTACTTATCCATGATTTATGAATAAAAAAAACTCATGGCATCTAAAAGACTTATATATTTTTAGTTTAAAAAAAAAAAGATATTTTTAGTTTCGCCCCGGAAAGTTTCAACTTCTGCTTTGCTTTTTTGTATAATTAGAAAATTAGTACATCAATTTGAATTGGAAAATTAGCAAAAAAAAAAAAAACGTAGTACAGCCTATTCAATTATTCTGGATTTTCAATGAAGAGTCATTAAATTTTCAAAATATAAAATTTAATACTTATCATAAATAAACTAACACAGCATCATCTCCCTCAAATCGATGGACTTTTAATATCAAAACTGTTAAGTGCAAAAATTTATCACATCCTCACCACAGACCTTGAGCAGATACTTCTCATAAATAAACTAAATCAAGGACTTTTTTTATTTTATTTTTTATTTTTTTTAATTCAGTACCGTAATCATATTCTATAGTGTAATAACAAAAAATAGATGAATGAACCAAAATTGTATTTTTTAAGATTACTCAACCGAAGTTATTTATTTATTTTTTTGATGACATAGTTTTCTTTCTTCAAGCATGGTATATGAATATGAATGAAGGAGTGTGATGAATATGAATGGCTGACTTATCACTTTCAACTTTGTAATTATTTTTTTTTTGGGGGGGGGGGGAGGGAAGTTTTTTCGCCCTCAACTTTGCCAAAGGAAAGAGAAGGTGCGAAAAAAAACAAAAAAGTTAAGTGACAACTCCCAATATTCAATTGAAAAAAATATGCAGGTCATGTTGCCGGGTAGATAATAAAGAATGAAGTTAGTTTACCATCAGTTTCTATGAAGAAAACTCAAACCTTGCTTGATCATTAAAATATTTATTTGGTAGTGCTTTCAACGTTGGACAAGTTCATGCCCAGGCCCATGCCCCGAATTAACAAATGGGAAGAATATTTCTAGGATTCTATTCACTTTGTAAACTCCGACAAACCTTAAACAGATTGTTTCATCACAAACACCCAAGCATATGATTGCTTCAATTGCTTTAATGAGTGCATCAATTGCTTTTAAAGTAAGTAGCACCATTCTTGGCACGTTGGATCTGGGTATTTCATTTACATATATATATATCTCTCTCATTTTAAATTTTATTTTAAAATTAGTCCGACGGTTAATATTAACTCTCTAAATTTAAGAGAGAAAATAGCCCCCTATCAATCACTCGACTTGAAATTACGATGGGCTTAATTCCTTTTTTGCTGCATATGCAGTCCAAAATCTAGACTAAATCATAATTGCAAATAAGTTCCGATAATTCATAGTTCACAAGAACAACGATCAAATTAATTCTATTTTGGATACATAGGTAATCTAAAATCTATACGGTCTCCAATCACTTAAAACAAATAAAATCAAAAATTACATTTAAATCCAAAATTTTCAATCAAAATCCAATATCACAATTCATAGTTTGTGCGAAAACTTGATGTATGTTGACAAATATAGTTTAGTTAGATTTAGAGGGTATTCCCAAGAGTAGGGATTTTGATTGATTTCTGAAATTAGTTTAACTTAATTTTATAGATCAAGTAATTTGCTGCTTGGTAAAAATCCAAATTTTGATTTATAGAAATAGATTAGTAAAAAAAAAAAAAACGAAAATGAAAGGAGATAATCCTATTCCAATTGGAAAAAACAAATTAGGAATAAAAACAGTCATCAACGCGATTAACAGTTAAATGAAGATAGGTCCAATTTGTTTTAAAAAAATCAATTTAAAAATCTAGGAGCTAAAGAATGTACCAAACTTAAGCATATCAAATTATTGAAAATAAGCTTCAAAACAAAATTGAAAATAGTGATGTGACTTCCTGGTGGTGATGTGAAGTACCTTGGTCGTAGGACCCGACCCACTAAATGGTAAAGGTTTCTAGATTTCTAATGTCAGACTAAAAGATCAGTTTACCAGCAGAATTTTCGTTTTTTTTTTTGGCAAGCAAAAATTGAGGGGGACAGAAAATACATGTCGGCACAAATATTATAGAAAGTTGATGGCTTCAGTTGGCACATTTGACAAACTCAAACATGAAAGGGAAAGTAATGGGCCCTTTGCCACGTGATGTCCGGACAAGGACTCAAAATTTAATGGCCCCTTATTTTATTTTATTTTATTTAGTTTGGATAAATTATACTGACACTCCATGATATTTTAATTTATTACACAGATATCCTCTCACTTTCACAAATGACACTCGGAACCCAATGCCATTACAATTGAAACATTGCTAACAGAAAGCAGAAAATGACAATCTTACTCTGCATTTTTTACTAGAAAAAAAATTTGATAATTCAATTCAAATTTGAAATGACCTTAATAACCTTGTAAAATATCTTTGTACTAAACTTAACCCTAATACCCCTGCTACAATTTTAGAATTGATAACTCAAGTGCAGATTGTGCGAAGTAATAAATTTCTCGGGAGTCCGAGGTCGAACCACAGAGAATTGTGAAAAACTTAGAACGTAAGGAAAAATAAAAGAAAATTTTCTTCAAAAATTATTTTGGAGAAATTTGTTTGTTAAAAAAAAAAAGTTGTTTGATTAAAAATAATAACTACAATACTAAAGCATCGAGAACACCCTTTCAAATTCATATAGTAATTATTAATGATTCAGTTTTCGAACTCAATTGAGAATTAGCTGAGTGATTTCAATCGGAATATTTAGCAGTGATAATATGAAAATATCAAAAATTATAATTAATGAATTATTTGAGTAAATATAAAAATTTACTTGTAGATCACAAGCATTCACCGTGCCCGGAGTCTATGATAAATCAAGCTTTCTAACAGATAAACATTATTTTATTGTAAATAATAAATCAACTATCTTATGAGAAATTCTAATTAATTAATTCAAGTATGGAATAACCAGTTATTTGACTCGTAGGGAATTTCAAGCATTCAACGTATGTGGCAAAATAAATCAAGAAATTATACAGAGCAAAAACTTTACCAAAAGATAAGAATTAAATTAAAAGAATAAATCATTGATTAAAAAGAACATTGAATCAATAATAAATACGTGCTTCATTGAAAGTATCTCCCCTATCTTTAGTTGGATTTTTAGCAAGCCATAGAACTAGAACAAAAACTAGAAAATAAAAGCTGAGAAAAGAATAATAATAATAATCATCATCTCTTAATATATGAGAATCCTTATTTATACTAAAATAAATCCTAGATATAGGTAGAAGATATAAGGTTGGCTTGAGATGAATTCCTTTCTAAAAAGAAGTGATTTAAGGTTAAATCTCGTGCATAAAATCTGGGTGCTGCGGGTATAAAATCTGTCTAGATTTTGAACTTGAATTTTACATATTTAGAGGTTGATTCACGAAATTTTCATGAAATACACTTTTATAGCTCTTGAAGTCTTCTTTCCAACCCTGCAAAAATCAGGTCAATCAGATATCGGAGTCAAACGTTATGATCAAAATACTTAAAACATGTCAAATCTTTATCTTATAACATACCTAATGATGGAAATGGGAAGGAACATACGGGTGGGGATTGTGAAAATGATGACAATGTTTATGGTTTCAATTTTGAGGATGAGGGTGATATCCCTAGTGTCAGGTATAAGTGTCATGATGATACCATAGACACACAGTTAGATGAAAACAGTGACGCTCGGTTTTCAGATTATCAATCAGGGGATGAAGGTTGTGTTAGTATTACAGATTCTGAGGATGAAATGGGTGAAAGCACAGAGAAAGGGTAGGAAAAGAAAGTCCAATGTCATTGATACTTCAGAATTTGGAGTGGAGTTTCATGTTCCTGAGGATGGAAACACCGATTGAGACTTTTGTATGGGGATGTTGTTTGGAAATGTGGATTTGTTTAGGGATGCATTGAGTGATTATATAATAAAGATAAGGACAAAGTGATAAGGAAGAAAAATGAGTTGGCTAAAGTTACGATTGAGTGCAATGTTGAGGGGTGCAAGTAAAGGATTCATGCATCCCCTCTCCCCTATTAGCCTACTTTAAAGGAAGAAATTATATTAAATAGCAAAATTGTATTAGGTATAGGAAGGTGCCTGAAACAAACTCTACTTGGATTGCCAAAAAATTTAGAAGGGAAATAAAAAAACAACCCAAAGATGACCTTGGAAACTTTACTATCTGAATTACAGGATAAGTGGAAAATTAAGGCCAACCCTAATTAGTTATATAGGGCTAAAAAAAGGGCTATAAAAGAAATAGAGGGTCATCATGAAAAATCTTTTGGGTTACTACCGGCATATATTATGGAAGTAAGGAGGAGTAACCCTGGTAGTGTTATTAAACTTGATTATTTCAAGGCATCTATAAGTGATAACCCATTGTTCAAGAGAATCTTCATTTCTTTTGTTGCACTAAAAAATGATTGTAGGGAAGGTTGCAGAACCTTTATTGGGGTTGAAGGTTGTCATCTAAAAGGTGAATTTGGTGGAGTTTTGGTGGCTGCAGTGGCTCTTGATGGGAATAAAAGTTTGTTTCCAATGACATATAGAGTTATTGATCAAAGTGAAAGGATAGAAAGTTGTCACAAAGAATATTAGACAAAAATTGAATGAGCTGGTAAAGAAAAACATGCATTGTAATATCCTTTGGGATGGAAACTTGGAGTTCGATATTCGACATAAGGAGACAACGCACCCTGTAAATTTAACCACTAAGGAATGTGCTTGCAAAGAATGACAAATTCTAGGGTCCCCTATGTTCATGCAGAAGCAACAACAATAACTTCTCAAAAGAAAATATTGAGGTGTTTTACGACATTTATTTCCCGAAAGAAAAATATTTGTTGTCTCATGGGGATATCGTACATCCAATTCTTGACCATGAGATGTGGGCTCCAAATAGAGAAACTCTCCAACCATCACCTCTATGCAGGTTACTTGGAAGGCCTCAAAACAATCGAAGAAGATTTGATGATGAACCAGTAGCTAGCAGAAGTGAAATGAGAAGGTCGTACACAATTAGGTGGCAAATTTGCAAGCCACTAGGTCACAACAAACGAACTTGCCAAAGAGCACTTGTCGAAGGAAAGGGTGCAACTCAGGTAATTTTCAATTATGCCCATACCAAATGAAAAATTTGTACCAATAATTTATGATTTTTATGTATTATTTGGGTGTAGCAAACTGGAACAACACCACAATCACAACAAGGCTCTCAACCTGGTGAATCTAAAATTTCTATGTCATAACAAATAAGAGATTATCATGTTGGGGGAAGTGGGACAGACACTTAGGGCATTGGTGCAGATGTAAATGGAAGCTGGCTTCTTCTAATATTGACTTGTGAATGGTGCCTATAACTAGCATAAGAATGTGAATGGTGCAGATTTGGGATGACTCTTTTTGGACAGTAATTTTTTTGGATGAAAATTGGGACATTTTAGTGCCATAGAATCTGAACACATTTGTGTAGTATATTATGTATAAATTTGTGTAGGATAGTGGTTTTTTGAGATTCTGATGCCTTTTTAAGTAGTAAATTAATTACACAAACAACTATAGTTAGCATGTTTTGAAGCCATTATATAGTTAGCATAATTCCAAAAGTCATTACATATTTCATATCTTCATTTGAACTCATTACATATTCAGCACAACTCCAAAAACATATTCAGGACATTAACACCTCCTACATACTAGGTAAATACAAGGTGACATAATAGATAGGACTAGGTAGCACCACTGGAATTTCTAGCTCTTGCTCATAGACAGGACCATAACAAATAGTTGCATTACAAACACAACATCGCAAACGAGGGCCTTCAAAAGTGCATGGGTGTCCTGAGCGATAAGACCCCTTTCAAATGTGGAGGAGCTGGCAAAGTTTGGACTCCTTTGCATGGACCATATCCATGTTCAGCACATGGAGGCATCACAGTCAATTAGGGATGACAACAAGCAAAGAACTTGCCTAATCCTTCCTCATAATTGAAATACAATTCCCTTTAGTTGGCTTCTCGGCTTCTACTATCCTAATTGTAGCTTTCTTCCCACAAAAGCAGTGTTCCAACAAACCTTAAATCCAACATCTCTTGTCATTCTCCGTTCGCACCTCCAAATCTACTACTTCTAGAAGATGACATGTTTGTGCTTATAGTGAATACATACAACAAAAACCAAGTCATATTATTTCACTAACAAACACACCCCTTGCATTTTTACATAACAGCATAAACACCCCTTGATAACACCCGCTATAACAATGAGACCCCATCCACACCTAACACAGACAATACACACACACACATATATATACACACGGGTTTCTATATATATTTATAGATGTACATAAAAAGAGAGATGGAGAGAGAGATAGAGACGTAGAGAGATATGGAGGAAGACAAAAAAAGAAAAGGAAGCCATACCTGCCAAGAGAGAATGTTAGAGAGAAGGTTACAAGAGACTCTGAAGATGGAGTTTTTAAAGTATAGGGAAAGGTATAATTGGCATTTTAATAACATTTTGAAGTATAACTCTGAAGATGGAGTTTTTAAAGTAAAGGGAAAGGTATAATTGGCATTTTAATAACATTTTGAAGTATATTCTAGAGTTTGACTTTCACTGTACGAGGGCATTGTTGGAATTATAATAGAATTTTTTGTTGATGTCACCATATTCAGTAAACATGTCTAACGTCGGTCAAATATAAGGGCTAGATATAACAAATTTCAAATGTGAAGGGGTCCAAGTGTCATTTTTGATGAGGGGGTATCCATATAATAAATCAAAATGTTAGGGGTGTTCGTGTACTTTACCCTATTAGTTTTGTAATAGTAAATGATTAAAATTTGTTTAAATCAAAATCTATTTTATTAGCCATATCCTACTTTTTGATAACAAAAAATATTAGATTGTGGAATCGAAATTGTATTTTTTTTTATAGTATAGTTGTTTATTTGATCAAGCATATTGTGATACATAGAAATTTTAATCATTTACTATATTTATTATTTATAAATATAAATAATTTAAAATAATTCACACAACTGAGAATTATCTTTTGATATGATACTTAAAAAATTAATTGTACGTATCTATCACATATAAGAGGAATATCCCATGCATGACGCTTTTCTTCGCAAAATTTCATAAATTATTATTTGATAAAAAAGTTGGTATATATATTATCATTGATAATAAATGATACTGACACTATCAACATTTTTTTTTTTTTTTTTGATTATTCATATGATTCTACAAGTAGAAAGAGAACGGATTGTCTTTTCTAAAGAGAGAAAAGGAACTGTCACTTACCTTTTCTAGAAAATAGTAATGCACTGATAGGTACCCAAACACAACGTAACCATGGTTTACCTTGATTCTCGTCGTGATGCTTTATAATAATGCTTGTTATTATCAGAACCAAGAAGAGACGTCTGAATCAACACGAAAAACACAACTCTTTATCAGGGCCGATTGATATTATAAGCAAGTGAAATGCTTGTTTAGGTATTTCAGAAAATGAAGATTCTCGAATTATATTTTTTTATTTTTATAATATGGGTTAATTTAAATTAAGAATATTGTAAAATAAGGGCTTAAAATATATAAAATTTGATTCTCTCTCCTCTTTTTTATTAAATTTTACACTCACCTAAAAGATCATACATTCTGTCTTTATTTGTTGTCAATTCAATCACTCTCTAGAATTAGAGCATATACAAATATATTTACATAAACAAATCCGTCTACATCTCTCTCTCTCTCACACACACACACACACACACACACACACACACACACACACACACACACACACCCTCTTAATCTCTTTCATTTATATGATTTTAAGTTTGTAATGCATTGAAAAATAGCATAGTCATAAAATAGTATAAACCCTCTTTCTTCATTGAAAAAATGGCATAGTCATAAAATAGCATATATATTTATAATAAATTTGTAAGTGTCTTCGCTTAAAATTTTCGCTTTAAGACCCCAAATTCTATTGAGCTGCCCTGCTGTTTATGAAGAAAGATTAAACAAAATCCAGAGCAGTGCATGCATTGATATAATTCATGTAAGAGTAATTTTAAAGAACAATAGGCAGAGGAGAAAATGAGCGGGACCCACTTGACCCATTTTAAACCAAGGTTAAGATGTGTTAGAATTGGAAACATCCAACCATTTCTTCTGCCCAAATTTGCTGGCATGGCAGCTGCTGAATGGCTATCCGAAAACTCTCTTTAACTGTTCGACGACAAGGCAAATTTCATGGTCGAAAAATTAACCGAAATTCGAACTAAAATCCGTATACTTCTAATTATAAGATTCATCTTTTTCCACCAGAAAAACATACAACAACTAGTCTCTGGAATTTGACTTACATCTACATAACACCCAAATGTTTACTCATAAAAAATGCAAAGTCCTACGTACCCCCAAAAAAAGAAAAAAAAGCGAAGTTCTTCTTCATTTTTGATATTCATGCATGAACTGCATCACCCAACCACAGAAGTTTTATACTGATGGCGTCAAACTGTGCGTATGAGCTATGAGATTGGATTGTGTGGTATGTACGATCTGCGTAGGGCTGGGAATGATATCTGAACTACAAGGCTCGTGAATTGGTGGATGAACGCTCTAATCAATCGATGTGTAGTGCCTGAACTGCAGCCCAGATATGGACCCCAGCGATTCACCCCACTCACCGCCGCTGTGTCGCAAGTTCTGTACGAGGTCCAAAACGAGAAGTTCTTAAGATGGCCACCTTGAATGAAGGCAGATCCAGCCAAAAGAGACCCCACCAAGTACTGCGATTACCATAGAGACCATGGTCACCACACTGATGACTGCATTCAACTAAAGAAGGAGATCGAGTTTTTGATCCAACGAGGTCAGTTACGTCGTTTCGTAGCCAATGACAACCAGAACCGAGCTCTTCCCCCTCCACCACCCCGACAGCAGGCACCGGCACCGCACCAGCAGCCTCTAGGGGAGATCAGAGTAATATCAGGAGGGTTCGCAGGAGGCGGAGAATCTAGCTCGGCCAGGAAAGCGCACCTCCGCCGGATCAGAGCCGAAGAAGCTCTCGAAGTGTACGCTGTATCCAAAGCACCACGCATAGATACAGCTATCACTTTTTCGGACGCTGATTTGGAGGGATGCCAGTACCCGCATGATGACCCATTGGTGGTGCGAGCAGTGGTGGCTAATAGAACTATTCATCGTGTTCTAATCGATAATGGGAGCTCGGCATATATCATTTTCGCACCTGCGTTTGATAAGATGGATATAGGAAGGGAGAGACTCGAGCCAGTAAGCACTCACTTGCTGGGATTCTCCGGGGAAAGGGTGCTTCCCCTAGGCTCAATCCAGTTCGTGCTCACCCTAGGGGACCCACCTTGCCAAGCCACTACCACCGTAAAGTTCCTAGTGGTCGATGCACCCTCTGCATACAACATCTTGCTTGGGAGGCCATCCCTTAATTCTATGAAGGCAATCCCATCTGCCTACCATTTAGTCGTGAAATTTCCTACGGACAATGAAATCGGAGTAGTCCGAGGAGACCAGCGGGTGGCAAGGGAATGCTACATGGCTTCGGTGAAAAGGAAGGAGGTTGAGAACATCCAATTGGATGAGCTCGACATGAGAGACGAAATGGAGACAAGACCAATGCCATCGGAAGAGCTGGAACCAGTTCAGCTTGATGAGAAGCCAGAGCACCTCGTTTATGTGGGTTCCAGACTAAACGCAGAGCTCAAAGGTCTCCTTATCCAGTTCCTAAAGGAGAATATGAGAGTGTTTGCGTGGAAGCAGGAAGACATGGAGGGAATTGACCCTTCGGTTATCACCCATAAGCTGAGTGTGAATCCAGCTTGCAAACCCGTCAAACAAAAGAGGAGAAGTTTTGCCCCAGAAAGGCAAAAGGCGATTAATGAGGAGGTCAGCAAGCTCCTCCATGCCAAGGCCATCAGGGAAGTTGACTACCCTACTTGGTTGGCGAATGTGGTTCTCGTCAAGAAAACTAATGGCAAATGGCGATTGTGTATTGACTTTACTGATCTCAACCGAGCATGCCCCAAGGATAGCTTTCCTTTACCTCGGATTGACTTAATAGTGGACGCCACAGCCGGGCATGAGCTCCTTAGCTTCATGGATGCCTTCTCAGGATACAACCAGATCAGGATGGATCCAGGCGATCAGGAGAAGACCTCCTTCGTAACAGAACAAGGAACATACTGTTACCAGGTCATGCCCTTCGGGTTGAAGAATGCTGGAGCCACTTACCAGCGGCTGGTAAATAGGATGTTCCAAAAACAGATAGGAGCATCCATGGAAGTTTACATAGATGATATGCTAGTAAAGTCACTAAAAGCAGAGCTCCACATCGAGCACTTAGCAGATTCGTTCCGAATCCTAAAGGAGTACAGAATGAAGCTCAACCCTGCGAAATGCGCGTTTGGGGTCTCGGCAGGAAAATTCCTGGGTTTTATAGTTAGCAGCAGAGGAATTGAAGCTAACCCAGAGAAGGTTAGGGCAATGATGGAGATGCAGTCACCATCCAATACAAGGGAGGTGCAACGCTTGACAGGCAGGATAGCTGCCTTGAGCCGTTTCGTGTCTAGATCAAGTGATAAATGCCAGCCGTTCTTTCAGATATTAAAAAAGGCGTTCCAGTGGGATGCCAAGTGTGAAGAAGCATTTAAAGCCCTGAAAGATTATATGAGCTCTCCTCCCGTACTGGTGAGCCCTTTAGAAGGGGAGGTCCTTACTCTATACCTGGCGGTTTCAGAGTTTTCGACAAGCGCAGCTCTGGTCAGGGAGCGAGACAGAGCTCAGCAACCAGTCTACTATTGTAGCAGAGCTCTGAGGGGGGCAGAGGAGAGATACCCAAAGATGGAGAAGCTCGTCTTAGCGTTGGTGACAACAGCCAGAAGACTCAGGCCCTATTTCCAGGCTCATACTATCGAGGTTCCAACAGACCAGCCAATGAGGCAAGTGCTACATAAGCCAGAGTCCTCGGGGAGGTTGGTTAAATGGGCCATAGAGCTCAGTGAGTTTGACATAAGGTACAAACCAAGAACTGCCATTAAAGGGCAAATTTTGGCGGATTTTATTGCAGAATTCACAGCGGCAGCACTTGTGGAGACCACAGATTTAATACCGGACCTCCCCATATGGAGACTCTCAGTGGATGGGGCTGCTAATGCGCAGGGAAGCGGTGCAGGAATGATCCTGACCTCCCCAGAAGGAATAGACGTCGAATACGCCCTCAGATTTGGGTTCAAAGCTTCAAATAATGAGGCAGAATATGAAGCCGTCATTGCTGGGCTTAATCTTGCTTATTCTATGGAAGCAGAGCAGCTGGAGATCTGCAGCGATTCTCAACTGGTGGTGAAACAGATAGAAGAGGCCTACGAAGCAAGAGGCGAAAAGATGGTCCTTTACCTCAAAAAGGTACGAGAAATAATAAAAAAATTTGTGCAAGTTAAGGTTAGACATGTGCCCAGAGCAGAAAATTCACGAGCAGATGCGTTGGCAAGATTAGCCACTGCCTCGCAAGAAGACTTGGATAGACTAATACCAGTGGAACACCTCCCGGAGCCTTCAGTGAGTGTCGAAGAAGAGGACATGCTATCAGTCGAGGCTCAGCCGAGCTGGATGGACCCCATCATAGGGTACCTGCAGAATGGGGCTTTGCCAAGTGATGCTAAGGAGGCATCCAAGCTGAAGACCAGGTCTGCCAGATTTTCACTGCTACAAGGAAGTCTGTACAAACGTGGATTCTCAACGCCTCTCCTTAAGTGCGTAGGAGATGAGGATGCCAACTACATACTCAGAGAGGTACATGAAGGAATATGTGGCAATCACATAGGAGCTCGGGCCTTGGCAGGAAAAGTGCTGAGGCAAGGGTATTATTGGCCCACCATGCTCAAAAATGCCACCGACTTAGTAAGAAAATGCAAGACTTGTCAGGAGCATGCTAATGTGTCCCACTGTCCTCCCGAGCCCCTAAGCTCGGTGGTAAGCCCATGGCCTTTCCAGCAGTGGGGTTTGGACATTCTGGGACCCCTTCCCACCGGTGTGGGGCAGTGCAAGTTTGCCATCATAGGAGTAGACTACTTCACCAAATAGGCAGAGGTCGAACCTTTAGCAACCATCACAGAGCAAAAAGTTCAGAACTTCGTTTGGAAGTCAATAGTTTGCAGGTTTGGAGTTCCCAGAGCGTTCGTATCTGACAACGGAAAGCAGTTTGATAACTCAAAATTTAAAAGCTTTTGTGCAGAGCTCGGGATCAAGAACTACTTCTCAGCTCCTGCTCATCCTCAGTCCAATGGGCAGGCAGAGGTCACAATCAGAACAATAAAGTCAGCTTTGAAGACCAAACTAGAAAACCTAAAGGGCAAGTGGGTGGAATACGTCCCTGAGGTATTGTGGGCCTACAGGACCACCGTCAGATCTGCAACTCAGGAAACCCCCTTTGCTCTGACCTTTGGAACCAAGGCAGTAGCCCCTGTGGAGATAGGGCTCCAATCACCAAGGGTGGAATTTGCAGATGCCGAGCACAATGATGAATCCCTTCTGTTAAACCTCGATCTCTTGGATGAAAAAAGGGACAGAGCTCTGCATCGCGTCCGCATTTACCAAAGGAAAACTGCAAGGTATTACGACAGGAAGGTAAGGCACCGAAGCTTCAAGGCTGGAGACTTGGTACTTAGGAGGCTTCTGCTTGCAAGAAAGGATCCCACGCATGGAAAATTGGGGCCCAACTGGGAAGGGCCCTATATCGTGTCAAGGGTAATCCGACCCGGGAATTACGAACTGCAGACAGAGGAGGGAAAAGTCCTACCTCACTCGTGGAATGCTGAGCACCTTAAGAAGTTTTTTCAGTAAGTGTTATCTGTAATAGAGCTACTTTTAAATAAGAATGAGCAAGTCTTTTATTCATCCTTCAATGGCTCCCAATGTAAAGATGAGCTCTTCAGCTCATAAATACACGATAAGCTTCAAAGCTTATGAATGAAAGATGAGCTCTTTAGCTCATAAATACACGATAAGCTTCAAAGCTTATGAATGAAAGATGAGCTCTTCAGCTCATAAATACACGATAAGTTTCAAAGCTTATGAATGAAAGATGAGCTTTTCAGCTCATAAATACACGATAAGCTTCAAAGCTTATGAATGAAAGATGAGCTCTTCAGCTCATAAATACACGATAAGCTTCAAAGCTTATGAATGAAAGATGAGCTCTTCAGCTCATAAATACACGATAAGCTTCAAAGCTTATGAATGAAAGATGAGCTCTTCAGCTCATAAATACACGATAAACTTCAAAGCTTATGAATAAAAGATGAGCTCTTCAGCTCATAAATACACGATAAGCTTCAAAGCTTATGAATGAAAGATGAGCTCTTTAGCTCATAAATACATGATAAGCTTCAAAGCTTATAAATAAAAGATGAGCTCTTCAGCTCATACAAGCTTCAAGGCTCATAAAATTCAAGACTGGTCTCTTCTTGAGGACACCAACAGTCAAATTCAAGGCTGAACTCTTCTTGGAGACACCAACGGTCTTTCCCCCACTACTAGTGATCCTTGTGCACTGCCTACACCCTCAAAGACCTCGAGAGGTCCAGAGCAACAGAGAACACCTACGAGGTCAGATGAAAAGTAAGGTCAGTATCAGCATGGTCTTCTGTTTTCCATCAACATTCGTAGTCCGACCTATGGAATCAAACACAAGAGCAAGAATTCGAGACGCACCCCTCAACTCATAAAAAATTGCGCATGTAAAAAAAAAAATGAAAGATCTGATAATCAAGAGTATCCAAAGTACAAATATTCAGAAAAATATGGGGAAAGATTATAGTTTGGCATCATTCAAGAAAAGAAAGAAAGATACGAGGAAACAAAAATCTTAGTTCTTCTTAAACCGAGACTTCAGCTCGGCCACTTCCTCCTTCAGGCGAGCATTCTCCTCCTTCAGCTCATCCCTCTCTTGCTTGGCCTTATGGAGTGAGTCAAGAAGCTTTTCACCTACTGGGGTGAGGAAGATAGTGGATAAAGAGTCAGGGGAAAAGGAGCCATCCCTCCTACGCCTCTTTGAGCTAGCTCCAGCATCCCCGTCCTCGTCAGAATCCCCTTCCTCATCAGAATCAGAGAAAGAGGTCCAGGAAGAATAGGGGACGGAAGAAAACTCAAATTCAGTAGCCTCAGCCCCAAGCAGATAGAGGTTTGCGCTCGTCATCAGCTCGGAGTAAGTCTTAGACTCAGCAAGCAGCAGCTCGTTGATATTCACCATCCCTGGCACGTCCAGATCAGGTGGACCTGCGAAACGCAAAACATGGTAAGAGCATACCTTCCAAAGGAAGTGTTCAAAAGAGCTCGGCTTGAGCTTACCAATGCGAGAGAAGCTCTTCCAGGACCGAGGGATCCTAGCTTTACGGCAGCAATCCTCAGGAGACCTCCAGGACTCTCCAGTGGCAAAGAAAAAACGCTTAGACCACCCTTCAGGATTGGAGGGAAGATCTAGAACCAAATGACGTAAACTGAAATTCCTCCAACGGAAGAAACTGAAGCAGGGGGCATCATCTTCTTCAATCTTGAAGAAGTATAGAAACTCAGAGACGAAGGGGAACCTGCCAAGGGCGTGCAGGCGGCAGAACAAGAAAAAGCTTACCATAACAGCCCATCCTCGTGGAGAAAGGCGAGAAGGACACAGGCCATAGTAGGCAAGAACTCGCCCAACGGCCGGATGAATGGGAAGGCGAAGTCCCATGTCCAGAGCACCTTCAAAGAAGCAGACTTCCCCTCGAGGAAGGTAGTTGCAGGGCTCGTCAGGGGTAGGGACTCGCAAAGGCAAGTCAAGATCAGGAAAAAACCGTTTCTTGATATCCACCAAATCAGTAGATCCAAGTATTGAAGGAGGCAGATAGCGACAGTGCGACTTCCATTCGATTCCAAAGGAGGTGCGTTCCTGGAACAGAGAAGAAGCAGAAACAGCCATCGGAAGTGCTGGTAAGGGAAAGACGCAAGAAATCAAGAAGAAAGGCGAGAATATTTCATACAAGAAAAGGAAAGGGGAATCTAACAGATGGTAAGAAGCTTAGGAAAAGTTGGGAGCTTTTCAGGAAATCAAGAGTCAAGAAAGGGGGAAGCAGTTGCCTGTTTAGTTTCCTAATTAATAAAGATTGTTGCGGTTATGGAAAGTGGATGCGGTTATGGAAAGTGGTTGCGGTTATGGAAAACGGTTGGGAGAAAAACACGGGAAAAGAAATTGGTACAAGATCACTCCCTATTTGCACTCAAAAACAACCTACAAGAATTCTGACCCAACCAAGCAACATGTCCTCCATATTTGAGCTCAGCCCAGTTAAAAACAAGAGCACTTGTGTAACAAGTCTCGAGGGCCTGCAATTCTAAGGGCCCTACACACGTTGGAGAGGAAGAGTTCCTGCTGGATTCCTCGATACCTCAAAGAAACTTAACAGCGTATAAAAGTTCATAGCCTTGCTTAAAGAAGGCCTAGAGCACTCCTCAAAGCAAGGTGGGGGGAAGAGAAATGTGAAACGTAGGAGAAAATCTCTTATTCTCAGAAATATGGAGCATTGAAATTTATTATCTATTTCAGACAAGAGAGCCATAAAAGAACCTTTAAAGTTCACAAAAAAGAGCCAAAAACCTCAGTCAGATCTTTTAGGCTCAAAAGACGAGCTGAATAGCTCAGCGAGAGCTCGTAGGCTCACAAACTCTAGCTATGTAGCTCAAAAGGAGCACACCAGTTCAGAATACCAAGCTGAGCGGCTCAGAATAAAGAAGAATAGGGACTGGATCCCTAAGAGACAAACTACCGAGCTCAAAAGCTCAGGAGAAGCCGTTGAGCATAGCACCAAGTCTCCTGTACTCTTCAAATCTAGTAATTTTGCTTCAAGAAGTACACAGCACCCCTCAAAGCAAAGGGGGAAGGAGAATATGTGTATAAAGCATAAAGTCAAAACAAAGCAAAACAAGTAAGTGTGCGAACGAAAGTCCGAGGTATATATGAATATGGTAAAACGGCAATGGAGCACAAGGTCCTAGCCAAAGTCAAAGTTACATCTCAAAGAATTCCTTTCAAATTTTTTTTTTTTAAATTACAAGTAAAAAGAGCTAATTTTCTGGATGAGGAGTAAATGAAGGATCTCGCAGCTCGGCAGATGAGCCCTCAGCAACAGAAGCAAGGGAAACAGGAACAGCAGGATCTGCAGCTAGGAGCTCAGGAATCACCGTCGGAGGCTCAGAAGGTACGATAAGAGCTCCAGAGGTCCCAGGGGCAGGTATGTCTTGACTCAAGGCTGCAGGTGAAGGAACCAAGGCACCCTCCTCATTGTCAGAGCTAGACTCTTCCGTTTCTTCTTCGGAGGGAATAGAGAAATTGAAGTCAAGATCTGGAAAAGCTTTGATAGCCTTGCGCCTAAAGGCAAGCCATCCAGTAGCCCACAAGGTGGTGGCCTCATCTCTCAGCTCAGCGACCTCTTTGCCCTTCTGTTGAACCAAACCTTTCTGCTCCTCGAGCTCCTCACAGAGTTTGCCGTTAGCTTCATTGAGAGCAAGATAATCTTGATTGGCCTGGATGAGCTCTTTCTTGGCATCAAAGGCCTCCTGGTTAGCCTTGGACCACGCCTCGACCTTAAGCTGCAGGTCTTCCTTAACCAACTTCAGCTCATCTCGAGCTTTCTTCTCCCCCTCCTCAGCTCTGACCTTGACTGTCAGTGTGTGTTTGAGGTCGGAGGCTTGCTTCACCGTCTGCTCATTGAGGGTCTCCATCTGCTCTTTGAGGCTCTCCACCCGAGCTCTGAGATCTTCGTTCTCAAGAGACAATTCAGAAACCTTGGTCTTATACTTCTTCAAGACCTGAAAAGAGCTCTCTTGGGACCGAACCCGATGCAGTAGACCATTCACATGAAGGACAGCCTGAAAAAGCGAAAGAACGCATGAGTCCACAAAACAAAAATAGGTGAAGGAGGAGAAGTGGTAGCGCTTACAGCAGCTGCCCCCTGGAGAGCTGAAGAAATAGACTCCTCAAGAGGCATAGAAGCAGCCTTCAGAACATCAGACTCAGAGAAAATAGAAGAGAGAGCCCCTGCGGCAAGATCCATGTTGTCAAAAAAGGAATCCTCATCTCCTTCAGATTTTTTCTCAGTCTTCCCAGAAGCAGTGTATGAGAACTTTCCGGGTTGGAGGTCAGGGATCACTCCCAAAGCTTCCTTAACCTCAGAGGAGGAAGGGGAAGCCTGATCTCCCTTTTGAGCAGGCCCCGACCCAGGAGGGGCCACTGGAGGAGGAGAGATGACTGCATGTTGAGGGGTGCCGGATGAGGAGGCGGTGCCTTGGTAGGAACCAATTCTGTAGTAGCAGAGGGGGGAGGAGGCACTTTCAATCTGGGGATTTTAGCTCGAGTGTTTGGACCACTCCCAGAGCCTACCCGAGCCTTGCGCTTACCAGACCTGCCACCCTCCATCAGCTCTGCAATTTTGGCTTGAAGCTCTTCTGGAGTAGCCTTCATGGTAGAAGGACCTGGGAGGTCTGGAAAAAGTAGGAAAATGTAAAAAAAAAAAAAAAAAAAAAAAGAAGAGAAGGAAAGATGATGAAGAGAGGAAAGCAAGTGACGATGAAATTACCTTCGTCAGCCCCTAAAACAGATAATGGAATCGCTAAAGTCACCACAGGAAGGCTCAGACCTAGCTGCACCAAATATCTTGACTCAATCAGGTCGGCGTACTTCTCCGGCTTGATCTTCGCCAACTTCGCTAGCACCTTCTTATCTTCAGGGCTGAGCTCAAAACGTTCACCTGAAAAGAAGAAAGTATGCAAGTAAGAAAAAGACAAGAGGCCTATGAATTCCAGACCAGAGCTCAGTCGACTCAAGAAAAGACTCACGCAAGTTGTCTGGTTCAGCCCAAGCCGTGGGGATACCGAGAGTGTCTGTCTTATCAGCAGGATTATACTCCCAGTTGGTGCCCCCGACAAAGAAGAAATGCTCCTTCCAGTGCTTATGAGAGGATGGAATGTTAGAAATAAGCTGCCTAACGTTGACACGCTTAGAGGCATACAAGAAGCCTTCAGAGGTCGGCTTAACGTTAAAGAACTCTAGAAATAGAGGAACGCTAGGAACCCCAAGTTTATGCTTCCTAAAGATGACTAGAAAATCAACCATGACACCATAGAAGTTGGGGGAAATCTGGGAAGGACACACATGAAAATGTTGCAGAACAGCCTTGATGAAGGGGTGTAAAGGAAAGCGAAGACCGTTATCAAAGGCGGCAAGAAAGAAGCAGACCCTATTGCGTACTTGTTCTACATAGTAGATGGATTTATCTGGGCACCAGGGCTCGACCCCAGGAGGAAAACCATACCGAACCTTATAGATTTTCATTAGCTCAGGGGCTTCTTTACTGTAGCCCACAGACTCGGAATGCCTGAAGGCAGACCCCAAGTACGAAACTTTTTCTTCAACCCCGACTCCACTCACCTTAACTTTGCCTTTATCAGGTCTGGGGGGCATAGAAGAAGAGGAGGAGGGGGGTTCCTCAGTGCCGACCTCGGCCTCTCCCACACAGGGAAAGTTGTCAATTTCATCGCCAATATCCCCCAAATCGGTGTCTTCAGATCGACCCCCTAGTAGTGAAACAGAGGAGCGAGTGGCTCCAGAAGAAGCCGACATAGTGGGAAGAGAAAAAGGAAGATTAAAGGAGCGATAAAGAGGGGGAACACTGATCAAACTCTCCCTAATGACCCTTGGGTCAGCACAGTAACTCCCGAAGGCAAGAATGTGGACTATAGAGCTCCAATCTACGAAATGAGGAAGTGGGGCTAGGCAATGGTCACGATTCCAAAAATAAAAGAACCGAAAGGCCCAAAAATGTAGCAACCACCTCGAATCCGAGGGATCCAGAGCAGAGGAGGAGGTGAAAGGGGCGAAGAACGTACCTAACTCAGGAACAGCGGCAAGCAGGAACTTGGAGCAAAATCGGGGGAAGGAGACGATGCGAATCTTCGAAACGAGGGCTGGAAATTCGATTTCAGACAAGGGAATAGAAAGTTTTGAGCAAGAAAGTCCGAAATCACAGAGAGAACAGGGACAAAGGGCAGCGAGGAAGATGAACAGTGTGAAGGAACGGTTCAGATAGCCGTTTTGAGTATTTAAAGCTTGAGGGACGTGGGCTGAGACATGCGCGGGAATCGAGGAAAGACATGATTACTGCAAACCGTCAAAAATCCTCAAGCCACGTGCTAGCCACATGCGGGCCTAACTCAGTCTGTGTAGGTCAGCCCCTGCCTTAGCTAACCTAAGACAAAGGCTGGGGGGCAACTGATGATACCAAGAATAAAACTGACACGTGCTCAGTTAGTGAGCTCAGCTCGGGAGCTCAGGTAAAATAAGCTGAGCTCCCCCCCCTAGCCGTGGGCTGAGCTCGCCCAGCCAGCATTGACACTCCCTGCTAAAGATTCGAGATGAGAGATGCCAAGGGGCCAGCAAGATGACAACGGATACCCTTACAAAGGAAGTAGAACCAATCCAAGGCATGAAACCCGTATTCAACCATGATCCCCTCCTAAAACTAAGAAAAATCCCGTGGAAGAAGGCAAGGATCTCTCCGTTTGAAACCAGCCATAAGGAGTTTGGGGTAACTCCGGAATTAGAGATGAAGATAGGGAGCAATCCCTTCAATGTAGGATATAATTCCGAATTAGAGGTAAGCATGAGGCTATAATAAGGGAGGGACAACCTCCATTAAGGGGGACCCCCGAGTATTCTACTGGAACACGTTCAGTTCATCAATAAAGAGAAGGGAGCAAGAGCCTCCATTAGAGAGTGGATTAGCCGAGCTCATTAGCCGGTGAACCACTATACTTTTACTGCATTTCACACACTACACATCGATTGATTAGAGCGTTCATCCACCAATTTACGAGCCTTGTAGTTCAGATATCATTCCCAGCCCTACGCAGATCGTACATACCACACAATCCAATCCCATAGCTCATACGCACAGTTTGACGCCATCATATACTGTTAGTGTTTCCCAGAGTATGTGTTGTCCATGGACTTCCAGGCCAGCCTGCACCCAATATCGATTCCCATTTCCTGACCAAATAATCCTTATGAACTCACCGACTCGAAGATATTTCGCCGCAAAAGGGTGCCAGTCGTGCGTCATAGAACGCCTCCCATCGACCCTTACTGATGCTATGAATTCATATGATCTGGTTCGATCTCCATCGGTTACAGTTACAAGCATAACCCCATTTCCGTCCGGCAAAAAACGTGCACTGTTGGGTATTTCCATGTTGCGACCCATATCCGTATTCGAGAGATATTTTTGAAAGCACACATTTTGGGGCTCCATTTCTATGTAAAAAAAAAAAACGAAGAAGAATCAATTTGTCAGCAAGGAAAAGGCCATAAGAGAATGAGGTCTGTTTCTTTGAGAAAATTCCACTACAACAACAATAATAAACTTTTATCATAGAGAAACAAAAACTGTTTGTCAGAGATAGACAGAGACTTCACACCTGGACAGAGATTCTGAGTGCTAGAGAGGGAACTCCTGAACTGAGATGCTGAGTCTTCTGAGGAATACAAACACGAAGATGGACACACAAGGTTGGATAGTATAGAGACTGAGGGACTGAGATGAGAATATGAATGGCTGGCTAACGACTTTGTAGTAATTTTGTCAGAGAGAGACAATAAACAAAAATTGTGGCCATGACGTAAGATAATTAAATAAGTGACAACTCGCAATATTCAATTGAACTTTAAAGTTCATCATAATATTTCTTCCTCACCTGGACACTTCATCTAACCTCTTTCTCCATCTTTCTCTTTCACCATTCTTTATACTCTCTCTCTCTCTCTGAACTTTAATCAACTTGGCTACGTCATTTCTGTATCACACAAAAATGTGTGTTTCGGTAGAAGATTAGTGAAACAATGGTTTAAATCTTCTTAATATGCTAGCTTAAGATTTGCCAAACAATGGTTAAAAAAACAAAATTGAGGTTCTTTGTTTTGCCCAACCAATAGCAATGGAGTGAGGAAACGATGCAAATACGTATGCTGTCTCAAAGAGATGCAAAGAATGTTGAATATATGACCACATAAATCTTATCCATGATTTATGAATAAAAAATCTAATCATGTCCTCACTTTTACTTAGCAGTTTTAGTTTTTTCCCCGGGAGGTCTCAACTTGTGTATTGCTTTTTTGTAGAATTGGAAAATTAGGACCCTTTCGTGAAAGAATGGTCAAGGTGAATTTGTATTCTTTTATTGTTCAGTTTTAGTTTTGTTTTCTTGGTCAATGCTTAAATCATCTTCCTTCCAAGATATTATAAAGGAGATTCCACTACAATAAAAAACATTTTTTGCGACGTTTTTTTTTGCGACGATTTTAAAATCGTCGCAAAAAGTATACTATGAGCGACCATTTTAAAATTTTGTCCCAAAATTCTATTTTGGCAAGTTTTTTTGCGACGTTTTTAATAAAAAGTCGCAAAAAGGCATTTCCTCCTAATTGTCTTTGGCGGGAGAGCTGGTGGGAAAATTTATTGGCGACATTTTTTAAAAACGTCGCAAATAACATTTTACAGAAAATAAAAAATCAACAAAAAAATTAACTTGGTTGATTTTTAGCGACGTTTTTTTAAAACGTCGCAAATAACAGTTTACAGAAAATAAAAAATCACAAAAAATTTAACTTGGGTGATTTTTCGCGACGTTTTTAAAAAACGTCGCAAATAACAGTTTACAGAAAATAAAAAATCAACAAAAAAATTAACTTGGTTGATTTTTAGCGACTTTTTTCTAAAATGTCGCAAATAACAGTTTACAGAAAATAAAAAATCACAAAAAAAATTAACTTGGGTGATTTTTCGCGACGTTTTTTGAAAAACGTCGCAAATAACAGTTTACAGAAAATAAAAAATCAAAAAAAAAATTAACTTGGTTGTTTTTTAGCGACGTTTTTCCAAAATGTCGCAAATAATAGTTTACATAAAATTAAAAATCAACAAAAAATGAACTTGGGTGATTTTTGGCGACGTTTTTTTAAAACGTCGCAAATAACAATTTACAGAAAATAAAAAATCACAAAAAAATTAATTGGGTGATTTTTCGCGACGTTTTTTAAAAACGTCGCAAATAACAGTTTATAGAAAATAAAAAAATCAACAAAAAAATTAACTTGGTTGATTTTTAGCGACGTTTTTACAAAACGTCGCAAATAACAATTTACAGAAAATAAAAAATCAACAAAAAAATTAACTTGGTTGATTTTTAGCGACGTGTTTTTAAAACGTCGCAAATAACAGTTTGTAGAAAATAAAAAATCACAAAAAAATTTAACTTGGGTGATTTTTCGCGACGTTTTTAAAAAACGTCGCAAATAACAGTTTACAGAAAATAAAAAATCAACAAAAAAATTAACCTGGTTGATTTTTAGCGACGTTTTTCCAAAATGTCGATATGATGAAATTACATGTTAATTTGAGGAAATTCAATGTTAATTTGATAAATCTGGATGTTAATTTGATAATCTGAATGTTAATTTTATAATTTGAATGTTAATTTGATGAATTTGGTGTTAATTGAATGAAATTGAAAGTTTATTTGATTAATTTACTTGTTAATTTGATGAAATTGAATGTCAATTCGATTAAATTTGGATGTTAATTTGATAATTTGAATGTTAATTTGATGAATTGAATGTTAATTGAATGAAATTGAAAGTTTATTTGAGAAATTTAATGTTAATTAGTTGTTTGAATGTTAATTTAGTGAATGAAATGCTTATTAGAAAAAATTGAATGTTAATTAGATGTAATTTGGTGTTTATTTGATTAATTTACTTGTTAATTTGATGAAATTGAATGTCAATTCGATTAAATTTGGATGTCAATTTGATAATTTGAATGTTAATTTGATGAATTGAGTGTTAATTGAATGAAATTGAAAATTTATTTGATTGATTTAATGTTAATTAGTTGAGTTTGAATGTTAATTTAGTGAATGAAATGCTTATTAGAAAAAATTGAATGTTAATTAGATGTAATTTGGTGTTAATTTGATGAAATTACAGGTTAATTTGATGAAATTGGATGTCAATTTGATAATTCGAATGTTAATTTGGTGAATTGAGTGTTTATTGAATGAAATTGAAAGTTTATTTGATTGATTTAATGTTAATTAGTTGAGTTTGGATGTTAATTTAGTGAATCAAATGCTTATTAGAAAAAATTGAATGTTAATTACATATTAATTTGATGTTAATTTGAATGTAAATGATGAATTGAGTTTTAATTGAATGTTAACTAGTTATTCGGCGACGTTTTTATAAATTGTCGCAGAATTCAATTTTTTTTTTTTTGAATTAAGTAAATTACTACCAGTGAAGGGAAGGAGGATGAAATATTTAATATTATTTGCGACGTTTTAATTAATCGTCGGAGAAGTGATTCCCTGCAAAATTTTTTGTGGCGGGAGAAATGGCTCTGAAATATTTTAAAGGTGAATATTATTCGCGACGTTTTTATAAATCGTCGTTGATTCAAAATTTTAATTTTTTTTGATAAATAAGTATATGTGAGGGAAGGTAAAATATTAATATTATTTGCGACGTTTTTTTAAATCGTCACAGAATTCAAAATTTTTTTTTTTTTTTTTAAGTAAATAACTACCATTGTAGTGGAGGAAGATGAAATATTTAATATTATTTGCGACGTTTTTATAAATCGTCACAGAAGTCAAAACTTTATTTTTGAATTAAATAAATAACTATCAGTGGGGAGATGAAATGTTAATATTATTTGCGACGTTTTTAGAAATCATCGCAGAAGTCAAAATTTTATTTTTGAATTAAGTAATTACTACCAGGGAAGAGGAATGAATTATTTAATATTATTTGCGACGTTTTTATAAAACGTCGCAGAAGTCAAAATTTAATTTTTATTTTTGCAGGAAGATGAAATATTAATGTTATTCGCTACATCTGCCTCTCTCGCCTCTCTCTGTCTCTCTGCCTTTCTCGCCTCTCTCTGCCGATCAGCGACCGAAGAAGGCTTCATCAATTGCTCCGCCGAAGAAGGCTCACTGAAGCTTCACCGACAACCCCATCGAAGAACCTGAGAGACACAAAACACAGTCATGGATTTCTCAGAAGAGTGGAAGTCGCTATGGCCAATATCGTCCGTATTCTCACCCCCACTCCTCCTCTCAAGCATTGAAATCGGACCTCTAATCTTCAACCCATCGCCAACTACACTCACCCAACTCTTCTCTTCCCCTTCTCTCTCCCCTCTTCTCCCTCCTCCTTTCCCCAACCTCTCTCTTACGAGATTCCTCCAAACTTCCACAGCAGACTCTTTTCTCTTACCTTCCACATGCACATCTATTGCTACCCAGTTCGGGCCTCAACTCTCTAACCCATCACCACTACTCCACAACCGCATTCAATTGCTCCGATGCCCTGGAACAGCGTCTGTTGCATTTTTTCCTACTGGCGACAACTCTGATCAAGTAGGGTTTGTGATTCTCTCAGTGAAAGATACCCAGTTGGATGTTAGAGCTTTGGGTGACAGTGGGGATGTTTTTGTGGTAGAAACTAAGTTGAATCAACGTATTCTGAGATTTTTGGTGAACCCAGTTGCCGATTTTGATTTTTTGTGTTCTAGTTCAGGTAAGTCTTGTTTTATTACTATTGGGTATTTATTAGCCTGTACAATGTACTCCGTGTTTTGTTATAGAGTTAGGATTAGAAAGACCGATTCCGATGTAGAGAGAGTAGAAGTAGATTTTTTGGGTAGTAAGTTATTTAAGACTTGTGTTGTTGTTCATGCTTGTTGGAGTCCACACTTACCAGAAGAGTGTGGTGTTGGTAGAAAGTGGTGAATTGTTCTTGTTTGATTTGGATTCTTGTTGTAAAACCAGGGGTTTGATTAAGAGATTTTTGGGAAAGAAGCTAAGAATTTTATGGAGTGATTTCATTGATTTGGAGAAGGGGCAGTGGTTGAGCTGTGAATTTAGCTGGCATCCGAGAATTCTGATTGTTGCTCATTCTAGTAATGTGTTTTTAGTTGATTTGAGGTCAGAGGGATGCAGAGTCACCTCTTTACTGAAGATTGACAGATTGGTTATGGGTAATCCTATGAGGAGTGATCAATTTGTTGCATTAGCTAGGGCGGGTCCTGATGGATTTTATTTTACTGTGGCCTCCAATTAATTTGTCTGTCAACTGTATGATTGTTGTTTTAATATGTGATTTGAGGGGTTTGACTTTTAAGTGATTTTTTATGATAAGGGTTATTTGTTTGACTATATGGTGTAACTGTTGATTTGTTTGAAATATGGTAGAAGGAGAGGTATTGGTAGGCTGTTAGTTTTGGTTTTGACAGTGCTTTGCTTAGCTGTTTCTACCTCATTGTTTAATTGGTTTTGTTTGAGAGATTTCATGGGCTGTGCAGATCATTTTTGTTTAATTGGTTTTGTTTGAGAGATCTCATTAATTTTTGTTTACTTGTTGATTTCTATTCTGATGTGCACGGATTCCTTTATGTTTTATGTGCCTTTGTATCGGAATTTAATATATGTGATCTTGTTTATTTGTGTTTTCAGGCAGCTGTAACTGATGGATGTGATCGTACGGTTGGAAATCTTCTGTACACAGTAAGTTAATTTAGAATTACAAATGGTTTGGATCAGCCTGTTTCAATATAAAATTTTTTCAGGGAAACTTAGAATGAGTACAACTAGGAAAGTTTTCTTCGTGAGGCTCTTTCTTTTTGTCTGTACATAATTGTGAAGTTTGATGAAATGTTAGCATCTTTTAGTAGCAATATCAAATAGCTGCAGGTGATATTAAAATAAAATTGGCACTAGTTTATTCCTTCTACATAACAGGTTGCTATAAAGTTCCCAGCAAATGCCCTTGTGCATCGTCCTACATTGCTTAAATATATGAGAATGCTGTGATTTAGATGGTGCTACGCTCTCCCAGCTGCCCTCTCTGCTCAGCCCATAGCTTTGGTGTTGGAAGACTGGCTCCTCCTGCTCCTCACGCCTTGGGACCTTCAGCTGGGCTTTTGGTCCTTGTTCAAGCTCTCAGCTGGACTCTCAGCTGGATAAAATGTTTTTCCAGCTGATCCTTCAGCTGGTTTGGCGCCTTTCAGCTCTCCCATGTAAAGATTTTTGTAATTATTTTTTTTTGAAAGGTTAAAGCCAACTTTGGCTTCTTTCCTTTTTTGTTAAGGCTCTGCCTCTTGCTTCTTGTAATATTGGATTTTCTGCTATATATTTCCCCACCTTGGGGTTTAAAAATTAAAAAAATAAAAAATAAATGCAACACTCAAGCTTTCATGGCATTTTATACTATAAGATCCATAGCCATATATAAGTAATATAGTCTTTTTCACGGGATTTTCTTTTTGCATTGCCATTGAATTTACGCAACATGTTTACACCTGAACATTGTTGCTGGAAAATCAGTTCTGCTAAAATTTGCCTTTGGCTTCAATGTTTTATACAGGCATTTAAAGAAATTCGAACTGATATGAAGCCTCCAGGTGTGTGGAAGACATTGGCTGCGATCATCTCCCCTGTCAGGAGCACAAACAACCTCCAAAACTGTGAGTTTACTCATGGGTTTATTATGTAGGCTTATATATGGATGTGAATGGCCTAACTTACTGCATATGCTTATGTGAATATGCATATAACTTATAACTTCATATGCTTTGTATGAAGAGCTTTTTGATTTCAATAGCTTAGTCTACACCTGAGCTGTTTTGCAGAGTTCTTGTTATATAATGATGCAATGAAAATTCAAGTATATGGAAATTTTGTTAACTAAGTGTGCTTGTCCACACCAAATGAGACAGTAATTCTCAAAAATCGCATTTTGTGATGGTTAATATTGTTCCTTGCTCCATATTTTTAGAGTATCCTTGGACGCTCTGCGAACTTGACTGGCTTCATTGATATTTTACTTGCATTTGAGGGGATTTTGTCATCTTGAATGGTATCATTACCAAAAAACAAGAGTCATCCTAGAAGTGATGTTTAAAGTTCTGAATGCAGTTATTTCAAGAGAACATGAGGATAATAACATATGAGGAATATGTTAAAGTTGTATATTCTTCAATGGTCTCATTTTAGTCGTGAACATTACATTTGGAGAGCATGAAGGTCACTAGATTGCCTTTTTGAGCCCCAAGTAATTAAAGGGATTTCTTGTTCCCTGTTCAGCATTCACTGTCCTTGGCTACTTGACCCTTGGTGTAGTATCATTTTCATTCTACATGCATGCTATCTTGTAGGTGCAGAGTCAACTGTTATATTTCTTGGTTCCCTTTCTTTTTGATATTCTAAGTCATTGGAAAATAGCAGTCTTAAAAATTAAAGCACCAAAAACAAAGGCACAACCCATGTACCCTGATTTATGCAAAAGGGCCAACAATAAGTATGTACACTAACTCAACAAAAAATCTCTCAATAATTATATGAAAGAATTTAAATGCATGAGATACAACTTTGTTAAGGCAAAGAAAAGAAGATTCAACATATAAATTTGTGATTTTGAAGAATATCATTGAAATATTAAATGCTTTATTTTTTTTTCACAAAATGTTTGCAGTTATGTTGTGTTAGATTTTTTGGACTTTTGGTCTGTTAAGAAGAAGTTGGTTTGTGAGTATAAGGAGGATACTGGTATTGGATAGAGCAAGTAAAGTGCTTAACTGGTACTGTGAGGCGCTGACTGCTGTGCTGCATTGGACTACCTGCTGTGCTGCACTACTGTGATGCATTGTTGTACAGCTTTTGTTAAGCTGCTGAGTTATGGTGACGCAATGCTGATATGCTGGAGATGATTAGAGCTCTGAAATCCAAGATCAGTCTGTGCAGGCAAGGCTGCTGTTATAGCATGACTAGCAAGTGCTTTAGCTGCTTTGGAAGAAGAGGAAATATATCAAAATTTCCTTTTTGCAATTTTGAGATTTTTGAAATTTCATTAATGAAATGTTTGGTTATGAGTGTATTAAGGATTAAGCCAATTTGGTTTGATCCTCTTTGCTTCTTGTAAATTTTGTTTCATGGAATAAAATTTCATTTTAAAAAAAAAAAATCTATTGTTTTCCTAGTTGAATGACGTCCACTATGGGACCAATTTTGGGTAAGTGGCTTGATGCCGTGTAAAGAGCCTTCAGCAGAGTATCACTATTAATTGTGTTAGTTTTTTATTGAACACATGTATTATTGGTGTACAGGTGAAAAATTTTATTGGAATATCATTTTTTATGAATTATTGAAAAAAAAATGAACTTTTTTGCGACGAAATTAAAATCGTCGCGAATATTTGTAGGAACAATATTTTTTGCGACAATTTTTATACGTCGCAAATATATTTATTTAATTATTTTTTACATTTTTTATTTATCTAAAAAATTATTTGCGACGTTTTTTGTACGTCGCTAAAAATTAATTAAATTATTATTTACACATTTATTTATGTAAAAAATTATTTGCGACGAAATTATTATGTCGCTAAAAATTAATTAAATTATTATTTTTTTCTTTTTTATTTTTGTAAAAAATTATTCGCGACGATATTTTTACGTCGCAAAAAATTAATTAAATTATTATTTTTTACTTTTTTATTTTTGTAAAAAATTATTCGCGACGATTTTTTTACGTCGCAAAAAATAATCTAATTATTATTATTTACATTTTTTATTTATGTAAAAAATTATTGGCGACGATTTTTTTACGTCGCGAAAAATTAATTAAATTATTATTTTTTATTTTGTTACCTGGTGGAATATCTTTTAGCTACGTTTTTTTACTTTTAACGACGTTTTTTTTTTCGTCGCAAATTTTTTTTTTTTGCGATGAAAATAAATTTGCGTCGCAAAATACTTTCTGCGACGAGGCTATTGCGATGAACAGGCGACGAAAAAAAAACGTCGCAAAAAATAATTAGTGACGATTTTTTGTAATTTCGCGACGAAAAAAAACGTCGCAAAAAACGATTTTTGTTGTAGTGTTCATACATAATTGAGGAATAACCCTCGGATAATAATTAAAGTCAATCGAAGAGATTTTGAGGATTGAAAGAAGGTTTAGGTTTAGTTGTAGTCACCTACCCCAATCTCATATGTAGCTCCCCTTTTATAGGCCGTGTGGTCAGGCCATTAGCGGATTTTGCTCCGCATATTTTAGCTCAATTAGTTATTTTGCTCACTTGACCCAATTTTTGCTAGCTAAGTGGAAGTGACAGTTGAATCAAACTAGTATGGGTCCCTCAGAATGTTGTCGAGCTCCAGGGGTTAGGGATTGGTTAGACGCCGATCTGGAGCTATGCCGAGCGTCCTAACCCGATATTTTGAGCATGTGTTATTTCTCTATTTATCAGTTGCCTCCAGTTTAACTCGACATGACTTACATTTATTTCGCATTTAATGCTTTTGTCTGTTATTGCCTCGAGAAACGATGTTGTGGCTCGCGTGAATGTTGCCGCCAAAGAGCTGTTATGTGGATAGGATTTAAACAGTTCTCGCTGTCAGAGTCTAGCACATATCAAGAAGTCTTACAAGAGCTCGGGTATGCTTCTCTTGCTTGATCTTAATCTTTTTGGTTTCTTATTGATTTGTTTGGACTCTTCAAACTTGGAGTATTTAGGTTGGAGTCACACATTTCAATTTTACTTCTATCGTTTCTGTTTTTTGAAGTGGAAGGGTTTCCCTTGATCACCTAAACTTCTTCACAGATCAATTTTTCGAACTCCGGCTTGAATCTGTCTTCGATTCTTGCTGAACTCTTCTTTCCTATAGTTCTTTCTGCCTTCCTCCTCCTAATTTGTACATTCACCATCATTGCTTCTGCACGGGAACTTTCCTGCAATCACTAGAAAGTAGCGGCTGAGCTGATGACAAACCCTGAAACAACCACAAGGTTAAGAGAAAGGGAGCCAGGCGCGCGCCCGGCTTATCCCCTCCCGAAACTTAAATCAGTAAGAATGGGGGGAGAAAGCTCTATTCAATGGGTTGCGGATTGATTTTGCGTACCTTAGTTCATTTTTCTGAGGGGTATTTATACATGGACCCGCAATGATTACTCTGACATAGAAGTCATCTCAGCATTCAGTATCTTTCCCAATTACCCATGCGCAATGAGTGATCTCCACCTGGATTCTCGTGTCATCAATGCTCGGCGTGTGGAATTAGTCCTCGGGGCAACGCCGAGAACATCACGCTATCTCCGAGTACTCGAATGCCTATGAACGGCGTCTGACACCTACTCCCGAGTAGTCGGCGTCTAGGGGCGCCCGGCCCTATGTCGGCACTCGGCATCAGAGTCATTAACTCATCCACTCATGACTGTCAGTTTGGGTCTTCGAGGGTGCAGAGGCGCATTAAATGCTGTCTAAGTCACTCACGTCTTCATAAATGCTGGGTCACATCGCATTAATTGCTGGTGTCAGAAGTTCATACTTGGCTCCACGAAAACCGCGCTTCCTTACCGGCTCTTCTCCTCGTCGTCGGCGCTGGCTTACTACTCGGAGTTGGCTTCACTACTCGGCACCGGCTTCATGGCTTCCTAACGGCTACCCTTGTACACGTGTCGCCTTGGGGTTTACAGAGCCGCCTTGAGTCCCTCCAATTGCCCCCCAGCCTCCACTCTCCTTGCAGCGTGCGACAGGTGGCGCAAGGGGAGTGGTGGCTTACTGGTCATGTCCATTAAAAGGGGCGGTTACTTGCACGTTTTGAGCCGCCTTTTTCAAATCTGCTAATGATGACGACGCCTCCTCGATTCCCGTCCTCTCTTCTGCCTATAAATAGAGGAAGTTTTGGCCATTTGAGAACTTTGTAATTTCGTCTTTCCTTCAAGCAATTAGCTGCCGAGCACTCATTCGTCTTCTCCCGAGAACTCTTCTGTGAAGAAAACCCTGTAAGTACTCTTTTCATCACATCTCCTCTTCTTCTTCTTCTTCTTCTATTCTCTCCATATCCTCCACCCATGGCCAGAAACCGTCGTAGGGAAGATAGAAACCCTCCTCCACCACAAAACCGTAGGTTAAAGAAGACCACAGTAAACGAGGACAATATAGGTGCCTTTAGGACCAAGTACCATATCCCAGAAAGAGTCCTGACCTTCCCTTTCTACCCCACACGCCATAGCCGGGAACAGGGGTGTGTAGAGATGATGCCTTTTTACACTAAGGCTATCATGGAAGGTGGGCTGACCTTCCCTTTGCCTCCCCTTGTACTCCAGCTGTTGATGCAGCTCCGACTGTTCCCACTCCAGTGCGGGGTGAACTTTTTTAGGATAGTCATGGGCGTCATAGCCCTAAATGCTCGGCTCGGGGTTAACTTAGGGGTAGACGAAATATTATTCTGCTACGACCTTAGGTTAGTCAGCGGGGGAAGGTACTATCTCAAAGCTCGGGACACCTCCATGTACCTAGTCACACACATGCCGGACTCGGACAAGGGGTATTTTGATGATCTGATCATGCTCGGCGGAAGCTGGGAGAGAGGTGCAGGCCCTGAGTATGACGGATTGTACTGCCCCAAAGTGCCGAGGGATGAAGGTGTGTTGCATTAGTTAAATGCTTGCTCGGCTTATAAGCACCTTCTTTTCTAACCTTGTTTTTCATTTTTGCAGAGGGATATCGGCGTGACGCAGCCCAACCCCACAGATCTCAAGTCAGATTCGACGATCTGTTGAAGGTGTGGTCCTCCGACCCGGCGAACGAATACTCCCGAGCAGCGCACGTGCTCCTCGGCTACCACCCGTCCTACAGCCGATTCTCGCAGGTCCCTCCTCCTTTCGACCCTAAGCGTTGGGAGGACCTTTCTTCGTCAGAGGAAGACGCCGAACGGACTCCTTCCCCTCTTGCTCCCCCTTCTCCAGCCGAAGACATGTTCAACGTCCCTCCAATCTCTGCTGCCGCCATGGAAGCTGCGGCCTCTCGGCGCAGAGCCAGGACCTTGGCTCAGGGTGCCTCCCCGAGCACCGGACCGGCCCTCCCCTCACCAACTACACAACAGGAGGTGCCCCCACCTCCAGCACCAACTCGGCAATCGGCGGACCCCGTCATTCAACCGAGTGACCCAACTCCAATTCGCCAAGTCCCCCCCACCGGTGGTCGGCAAACAGGCCGGAAGGGACGGGGTCCCGAGGGACCTGAAGAGAACCAACAAGCTGAAGAGCGTCGGCAGAAGCGTCGTTATGACGCCCCGGGTGCCACCACCTCTACTCCCGGGACGTTCTCCCCCGCTGCGTGGACAGCTCAAGCAGAAAGGAGGGGGGGCCAACTCATCCTGGAATCGGATTCCATCATCCAGGATAAGGAAGTGGCATTTGCCGTGGCCTCGACCCTCCAGTTCCAGGCTGACATGAGGGTCCACCACGATCAGTCTGACAATGTGCTTCTCCTTAGCGCTCTCCAGAACAACTTGGTGGTAAGTACCTTGTTCTGACTTTATTCCGTATACTCGGCAGTCGTCTAACTTATTCTTTTATCAATTTCCAGCTTTCCCAGTAGCTGGGGGTCATCATTGAACGTTTCTGGCAGTATAAACAAACGGCAAGGGGCGCCAAGAAGACGATCGATGCCCAGGACGCGCACATCAAAGGCGTCGAGGCGGTCCTTGCCGATCAGAAGAAACACATCACCAATCTCCTCATTGAACGCGACTCGCTAGACGCCGAATTACAGAAGCTGAGGGCGAGTGAGGCGGCGGCGCGCGAAGAAGGTGGAGGAATACGAGCTGAAGATCTCAGCTGCCGAGAACAAAGCTCTGGACTCCGAGGGCCTCGTCAGGGAGTTAATCGCCCGGGTGGACTCTTTGACGGCGAAGAAGGCAGGGGAGCCGCAGAGGCTGCAGAGAGAGTGCGAGAGGGTTTACTTGGAAACCCAAGAGCAGATGGTCCCTGCCTTTGACGAAGCCAAGGCTATTGCTTATCGGCGCGGTTGGGTGGATGCCCTGCAAGCTGCCCGAGTGGACCCGGCTAGTGAACTATTCCAGAGGCACAGTTCTCTTGCCGGGAATGAAGCCGGGGATCTCCCAAAGGGGCAACCAGATGCCGAGGCGGGTGAGGCAGCCGGGGGGACCACTGTAGCCATTACTCTAAGTGACGGTTCTGATGGCCTTTCTCCCATCATTGGCGGCCAAGAGTCTGAACTTCCCCCCTCGCCTGTCGATGATCTGACTGCCCACGAGCCGAGGTGAACTTAGCGGCGAGCTTCTGTTTTTTTTTTTTTTTCAAATATGTAAGCCACCGGGGACGCAAAGCCCCGTTTTGAATTGTAACGAACCTTTCCTCACCAGCTAATGGAACTTTTCATCATTTCGTTTATGTTTGGACTGTGCATGCCATTCGCCTCTATGCTGTCATTTCTTCTTTACATGTGTTCTTTCATTTTTTCTTGTGTTTGACTAGCTCTGATTCACTTGCTGCCTTAACTCGGTCCTTGCATTGCTAGGGGCCGAGAGCCACAACACCTTATCCCTCTCCTCGGGGCCGCGCCCCTAACGACCGAGAGCTCGTCTTGTGTTGGATTTGAGAGCGTTGCCTCAAGGGTGAGGTCTTAGACCCCTCGGGACCATACCCCTAACGACCGAGAGCTCGTCTCGTGTTGGATTTGAGAGCGTTGCCTCAAGGGTGAGGTCTTATACCCCTCGGGACCATGCCCCTAATTATCCCTCTTCTCGGGGCCGCGCCCCTAACGACCGAGAGCTCGTCTCATGTTGGATTTGAGAGCGTTGCCTCAAGGGTGAGGTCTTAGACCCCTCGGGACCATGCCCCTAACGACCGAGAGCTCGTCTCGTGTTGGATTTGAGAGCGTTGCCTCAAGGGTGAGGTCTTATACCCCTCGGGACGATGCCCCTAACGACCGAGAGCTCGTCTCGTGTTAGATTTGAGAGCGTTGCCTCAAGGGTGAGGTCTTATACCCCTCGGGACGATGCCCCTAACGACCGAGAGCTCGTCTCGTGTTGGATTTGAGAGCGTTGCCTCAAGGGTGAGGTCTTAGACCCCTCGGGACCATGCCCCTAACGACCGAGAGCTCGTCTCGTGTTGGATTTGAGAGCGTTGCCTCAAGGGTGAGGTCTTATACCCCTCGGGATCATGCCCCTAACGACCGAGAGCTCGTCTCGTGTTGGATTTGAGAGCGTTAACTCAAGGGTGAGGTCTTATACCCCTCGGGACCATGCCCCTAACGACCGAGAGCTCGTCTCGTGTTCATCTGCATTAACAAATTGACAGAATAATGAACTTGTATTAACAAAAATATCTCTTTAGGTTAGACACATTCAAAGGTCGGATTACATCATTGCCATCCATATTCTGCAGCCTGTATGCCCCGGTGCCCCCCACTGCAACCACTTTGTAGGGGCCTTCCCAATTGGGTCCGAGTTTCCCTTCGGTGGGTTCCCGAGCGGCGCCTACTACCTTCCTTAGCACCAAGTCTCCCACTTTAAAATCTCTCGTTCGTACCTTCTTATGATGTTGTCTTGATAGTTCTCCTTGATACTTGGCCAACTTGATGGACGCAAGTTCTCTTCTTTCCTCGGCCAGGTCAAGATCGCTGGCAAGCATCTGGTCATTATTCCCCAATTCGAACGCTTGACTTCGGATGGTCGGGAGCCCAACTTCCAGCGGGATAACAGCCTCCACCCTGTATGTTAAGGCGAACGGCGTTTCCCCTGTTGAAGTCCTCGGCGTAGTTCTATAGGCCCAGAGTACGTTGAGTAGTTCCTCGGTCCACTTTCCCTTTGCCTTTTCCAGCCTTTTCTTGATTCATGCCAACACAGTCTTGTTAGAAACTTCTGCTTGCCCATTACTCTGGGGGTAGGCCGGTGTGGAGTAATAGTTACGTATCCCAAACTCCGAGCAAAACTCTCTGAAAGGGGCACTGTTGAATTGGGTGCCATTATCCGAGATGATAGCCCTGGGAATCCCAAACCGAGTGATTATATTCTGCCAAACGAATTTCCTTGTCTCGGTGTCTCGGATACGACTCAGGGGTTCGGCTTCGATCCACTTGGTGAAGTAATCGGTAGCCACCAGTAAGAACTTCTTGCCTAAAGGGGCCTTCGGGAGTGGACCCACGATATCTATCCCCCATTGAGAGAACGGCCAAGGATTAGTCAGCAAATTCAGATCTCCAGCCGGCTGTCGGATGATGGGGGCAAATTTCTGACATCTGTCGCATTTCCGCACGTAACTTTTTGCATCTTTCTGCATATAAGGCCACCAATACCCTTGTGTCATTGCTCGATGTGCAAGGGATCTGCCTCCTGTGTGACTTCCACATATGCCTTCATGGATCTCGTAGAGCAGAGGTTCCACCTTGTCTTCGGGGACGCAGAGCAAATGGGGCCCGGAGAAAGACTTCCTGTAAAGCTGCCGATCGACGGATATCCAGAACCTAGGGGCTTTGAGTCTGATCTTCCTGGCCTCTTTGACGTCATCGGGGAGGATGCCCTCCGTCAAATACGCCACGATGGGCTCCATCCAGCCGAGAGTTGGTTGTGCCTGCATCGGCAACGCTTGCTGGGCACCGGTTTCCTCTATGCTCGATTTTTCCCGGTTTTCCACAATGATACGCCTGGTTACCTCCGAAGCTAACGCCGAGGCCAGGCAGGCTAAGGCGTCGGCGTGGGTGTTCTGATCCCTTGAAATCTGGGAAACTTCCACTTTTCCCACTTTCTCTATCTTTGCTTTCGCCTTCTGGCAGTATGACTTCATCCTGGTGTCCCGGGCCTCAAAGTCACCATTGATCTGGTTCACCACCAGCTGCGAATCACAGAAGGCATGCAAGTGTCTCACTCCAACCGAGTAGGCAATATCGAGCCCTGCCAGCAGTGCCTCATACTCGGCTTCGTTATTAGACGCTTTAAATCCCAATCTGATGGCTCGTTCTATTGTAAATCCCTCTGAACTGGCCAGTACTACCCCTACTCCTGCCCCCCTTGCGTTCGAGGACCCGTCAACATGTAGGCTCCAATCAACATCCAAAGCGGCGATCTCCGGCGGGGGCTCGGGCGCAGAGAACTCGGCAATGAAATCAGCAAGGACTTGTCCCTTAATCGAACTACGGGGTTTGTACCTTATTTCGAACTCCCCAAGCTCTACAGCCCACTTGGCGATTTTGCCTGACAGGTCGGCTTTCTGAAGGATGGGCCTGAGAGGGCGATCAGTCATTACCTCAATGACGTGCGCCTGGAAATAGTGCCTGAGTTTCCTCGCCAAGACTATCAGCGCAAGGACCAACTTTTCCATCGGCAGGTACCTTGTCTCGGCGTCAAGCAAGGTTTTACTGACGAAATAGACGGGCCTTTGGGCCTCTTCATATTCCCTTACCAAAGCGCCACTAACAGCCTCCTCCGAGACAGACAGGTAGAGGTATAGTGTTTCCTCTGCCCCCGGGACTGACAGAGTCGGAGGACACTTCAGATACTCTTTAACCCCTTCAAGTGCTCGGTTACATTCCTCGTCCCAGACCCCCTTCGCCGCCCCCTTCAACTTGGCAAAAAATGACTTGCACTTATCAGAGGATTTAGAAATAAACCGGTTAAGGGCGGCAAGCATCCCAGTCAACCTCTGGATGCCTTTGATAGTCCTGGGTGCCTGGACGTTTTGGACTACCTGAATCTGGTCGGGGTTAGCCTCAATACCCTTATGGGTCACCAGGTATCCCAGAAACTTCCCCGAGCTTACCCCGAATGCGCACTTCGATGCACTAAGCTTTAACCTGTAGCGTCGGAGTATGGAGAACGTAGTGCCGAGATCAGCCAGATGATCGGCGCTCTCCTTACTCTTTACTAGCATATCATCAATGTACACCTCCATGGTCACGCCGAGAAGGTGCTTGAACATTTTGTTCATTAACCGCTGGTAGGTAGCCCCGGCATTTTTCAATCCAAACGGCATCACCGTATAGCAATAGATTCCCCGGGGCGTGATGAAGGCTGTCTTCTCTTGGTCCGACTCGTGCAAAGGGATTTGGTGATATCCAGCCCGAGCATCCATGAAGGTGATGCGCTTGTGACCCGCAGTCGCATCTACCAACTGGTCAACTTTAGGAAGCGGGTATCCATCCTTGGGGCACGCCTTATTCAAGTCAGTGAAATCCACGCAAACCCGCCATTTACCTTCTTTCTTTTTAGCGCACACCGTGTTAGACAGCCACTCGGGAAATTGGACCTCCCGAATGGTACCCGCCTCTAGTAATTTATCAACCTCTTCATCCACAGCTCTTGCGTGATGCGGGGCCGTTCTTCGCGCCTTTTGCTTCACCAGCTTCACTCTCGGGCTGGCATGGAGCCGATGAGTCATGACCTCGGGGCTGATCCCTGTCATCTCGGCGTGAGTCCAGGCGAACACATCGATATTCCGGCGCAGGAAAGAACTCATCTCCTCCCTCTCGGCACCCTCTAATGACGATCCTATCAAGAAATATCTCCCTTCATCATCGGGATCTAGCAGGACCTTGATCAGGGGTTCGGTGGAACGGTCGGCTGGTTCCATTGCGGGCTCATCTATCCCGAGCCGACCAAACTGTGATTGCTATTTGGCCACCACCTCCTCGGGGTTACGACCTTCAAGCTGGGCACCCAATCCTGTCTTCAGTGCGGCATAGAAACAATTTTTGGCAGCCAACTGATCTCCTCGGATTTCCATGACGCCGCGCAGGGTGGGGAACTTCATTTTCTGATGATAGCTGGAGTGGACTGCCCTTATGGCATGCAGCCAAGTCCTTCCCATAATAGCATTGTACGGGGAATCGGAGTCTATCACCAAAAACTCCACCGGGACCGAAACGATTGCCGCTTGAACCATCAAAGTGATCTTGCCGAGTGGAAGAGCACTCGAGCCGTTGAAACCGACAAGGGGGGTTTGGACAGGCTTCAAGTCCTTACGGGTCAGGCCCAACTTCCGGAAGAGGTCCTCGTACATCACCTCGGACGAGCTCCCGGAGTCCACCAGGATCCTTCTTACGTCAAATTTTTCGATTCGTAAGGTGATTACAAGTGCATCATCATGCGGCAGGGCCACCCCCCCTAAGTCGTCGTCAGAGAAACTGATGACCTCGTGGTCCAGCCGAGGCCTCTTAGTGGACTGCTCTGTCCACTCGTTCTCTTCAACCTTCAACGCCTGCGAAACTCTCTTGCGTTCTGCTCGGAGGACATTATACGTCAGCCTTTCAACTGTACAGGTATGTATAACGTTAATTACAGGAACTGCTTCCCGGGGCGACTCCGCCCTCTCCTCAGCTGCCCTTCGGCGGGGCCTTTGGTAAATGAACTCTCCAAGGTGTCCATCCCGGACCAATTGCTCAAGGAATGACTTGTACGCTTTGCATTCTTCGGTCATATGGCCAAAATCCCTATGGTAGGAACATCTGACTGTCGTGTCTTTCGTAGACGGGTCGCCTATCATCTTTGGGGGCCATCTGAAATAAGGTTGGTACCTTATTTTTCTCAACATCCTGTAAATGGGCTCCTTGAAAACCGTGTTAACCCCTTGAAAGGACAGGCGGCTTGGCGGCGCAGTAGGTGCACTCCGAGACTGTTGTTCCCTCTCCCTCTTCCTCGGCACTGCTGCTCTGTTCTCGGGAACGGCGGCCTCTTCCTCAACTCGTGCGTACTTGTCTATGCGCGCCATTAGGTCCTTCATGTCCCCAGGACCCTTCTTAGTAAGAGACCTGTAAAGGCCGGTGTCCCGGGACAATCCTAGCCGGAAAGACGCAGCAGCTATCGCTTCCGAGCACGCGTCCACCTCATTCACCTCCTCCCAGTATCGTATGGCATACTGTCGGAGGGACTCCCCGTTCTTCCGCTTAAGGGTGAGCAGGGCGCCAATGTCTTTCGGCCTTTTGGTGCTGGTGATGAACCGCGCCTTAAAGAGCTCGGCCATCTGCTTCCAACACTCAATGCTCTCCGGGGCCAAACTTTCATACCACTTCATAGCGGTATCCCCCAGACTCATGGGAAAAACTCGGCATAACACCCTCTGGTCGGTGTCATAGATTGACATCAGTTGCTTGTAATGCCGAAGGTGACTCTCCGGATCGGCTCTCCCATCATACGCTTTGAATCGGGGGACGGCGAACTTCTTCGGCATTTTAGTTTCCCTAATTGACCGCACAAACGGAGAAAATACCTGCTCGTCATCTCCTCTGGGTCGCGGTCCTCGGCGCATGTCGCCAATGTGCTCTCTGGGGTACCTAGCCTCCCTCGGCCCTTTTGCGGTAGATTCCGCCTGGGACTCCGTAGACAAGACATCTCCGGGAATCCCACGGCAGAGATCCCACCATGAAAGGCTTGCCCCGCGGCGTTCTTCCCGTTCTCGCGGATTTTGCCTTTCGGCTGAGTGTCCGCGCCGCACCTTGGCGTTGTCTCTTTCTAGTTCCCTCATGCGTTCCCCCATACGTTCCTCCACCATCTCAATGATGTCACGGGCCGAGGGGATCTGCCCCCCTGGTCCCTGATCCATGAGGAATGTCCGTTGGGAAGAACGTTCAACCCCTACTGATCGACGCGCTGGGCTCAATTCTCTAACCGCTGGGAGGCGGGTAGCTTCCACGTTCCTCATGTGCAAACTCCCTACCCCCTCACCTTGAGATCGTGTGTTCACCATAAAGCAACCGCTACAAAGGATAGGTTGTTTTGTTTCCCACAGACGGCGCCAAATTGCACGGGAACTTTCCTGCAATCACTAGAAAGTAGCGGCTGAGCTGATGACAAACCCTGAAACAACCACAAGGTTAAGAGAAAGGGAGTCAGGCACGTGCCCGGCTTATCCCCTCCGAAGCTTAAGTCAGTAAGAATGGGGGGAGAAAGCTCTATACAATGGGTTGCGAATTGATTTTGGGTACCTTAATTCATTTTTCTGAGGGGTATTTATACATGGACCCGCAATGATTACTCTGACATAGAAGTCATCTCAGCATTCAGTATCTTTCCCAATTACCCATGCGCAATGAGTGATCTCCACCTGGATTCCCGTGTCATCAATGCTCGGCGTGTGGAATTAGTCCTCGGGGCAACGCCGAGAACATCACGCTATCTCCGAGTACTCGAATGCCTATGAACGGAGTCTGACACCTACTCCCGAGTAGTCGACGTCTAGGGGCGCCCGGCCCTATGTCGGCACTCGGCATCACAGTCATTAACTCATCCACTCATGACTGTCAGTTTGGGTCTTCGAGGGTGCAGAGGCGCATTAAATGCTGTCTAAGTCACTCACGTCTTCATAAATGCTGGGTCACATCGCATTAATTGCTGGTGTCAGAAGTTCATACTTGGCTCCACGAAAACCGCGCTTCCTCACCGGCTCTTCTCCTCGTCGTCGGCGCTGGCTTACTACTCGGAGTCGGCTTCACTACTCGGCACCGGCTTCATGGCTTCCTAACGGCTACCCTTGTACACGTGTCGCCTTGGGGTTTACTGAGCCGCCTTGAGTCCCTCCAACTTCCCAAGAATGAGTGACTCAAAACAAACTTTCTCTACACCGCTTCTCTCGTTGCCGAAGCCGACAGGACTAACAAGAACCAGATTCCATCTTAGAGATTGCTTCCTCTTCCATTATAGTGGTGGGTGCGAAGCAATTTCAGAGCTCTCTTGATGAGAAAGCCCAAGATGAAATTAGGGAACTCTATCAAATTCTCCCTTTTGTTCGCCTTCGAATCCTTTCCTCTGAGGAAACCGCCGACTCTTTTGCTGGCAACGAAGTGTGCTTCGAGTGTGATCTTCGATTCCCTATGCCACAGTACATTAGGGGAGCTATTTTCTACTTGAACCTTACCCCTTCTCAACTAACTCCAAATAGTTGGGGGTTTTTAATTAGTATTGGTGTTCTTTGGGCAAAAACCAATGGTGTGGGTGCTTGCCCAACCATGACAGAGCTCCTACACTACTACAAGCTCACACCCTACTCTGGGCAGCAAAGGGTGGTTTTATGCTTCGACAAGTGTGGGCTCGTGTTGAAAAATTGCAGCGAAGCGAGGTGGCTGGTGGGTCTTCAAGCTGTCTCTAAACACACGGTGGCTGGTGCTCATAATGAAAAAGGCAATGGCTGATAAGAAGAAGAAAGAGTCGTGGTTGCTGGTGGGTTTGACTACCTCGTCAACATATTAGGTCCGAACATAGCCATCTGAAGGAGTATTAGAGAAAGGGGGGGGTTTACCATGAGTGAGGGGATGCGGAAGAGCCGTTGTCCAACACACTAAGAGAATGATAGATAATTCTTTTTTAGAGGAGATTATCTGAACGTGAAGGACATTGAGTGTAACGCGAAGGTGAGGTGTAGAGCCATTGGTAGCGGTGATGTACAGAGCCATCGTAGTGGTGAGTTGCTGGGCTTGGAGTTCTCAGTTATGGTGGTCAGGTGCCGGAATGGCCAATTGAGAGAGAGAGAGAGGCTGAGAAGAACGACGCCTGAGGGAAAATTGAGAGAGGCGCGATAGATATGGGGAAGAAGGAAGGGGAATTGGGGTTTTTAGGTTTTTAGAATATAAAAACGATGTAGTTTCGATACAAAAAAATATGAAACGACATCATTTTTGTGTAATTTATTTGCCTCAAGCAGGCGCCAACGCAATTATCTCTGCTTTTGAGTCGCCATAACTTGCCGGTGCAAAAAATGTATGCTTTTTAGTCCGCACAACTTGCAGATGTAAAAAATGTCGATTTTTGAGTCAGGCACAAGTTGCCGATGCAAATAATGGTTTTTTTAGTCGGCATTTTATCGATGCAAAAAATTATTTTTCTTGTAGTGTTTCTTTTATAATGAAATACTTTTGTCACTCAAACTGTGTTCTCCTTCTCTTGTCTTAGTTGAAACGTTTCTTCTTTGAGACTACTACCCTAGCTTGGTTTGTGAACCTTTTGAATTCTATTTGAGTTAGGTTTTATGCCTCAAGCTGCTAATAAACTTCTTAGGTTCAATTCGAACTAGACTATATGCCTTGAGCTGCTAATGAACCTCTTAGGTTCAACCCCAGCGGGGCTCTATGCCTTAAGCTGCTAATGAACCTCTTGCGTTTGGGTTCAATCCGAGCTGGGCTCTATGCCTAGAGCCTTAAGCTGCTAATGAACCTTTTGGGTTTAGGTTCAATCCGAGTTGGGCTCTATGTCTTAACCTGCTAATTAACCTCTTAGGTTCAATCGCATGATGGACTTTGAAAATTGGATATTTGCTAAAAAATATGATATTGATTGATGCAAATTGGTGGGCTAGAAAGGAAGCCTTATTACAATTAAAGGAAAAATATTATTGATAGAACTTCTTTAGGTGCTCTGCATTTCACGGATGAACTACTTGATGCCCTAATTTAGTGTTAATTTGATGAATTGAATATTAATTGGATAAAACTGAATGTTAATTTGATAAATTTAATGTTAATTCGATGAATTGAATGTAAATTAAATGTAATTTATTGAATTGATTGTTAATTGGTTGAAAATTGAATATTAATTAGATGAATTGAATGCTAATAGATGTATTTGGATGTTAATTTGATGAATTGAATATTAATTGGATGAAATTGCAAGTGTTGATTTGATGCATTGAATGTTTATTGGAAGATTTTGGATGTTAATTTGAAAATTTGAATGCTAATTGGATGAATTTGAATATTAATTAGACGAATTGAATGTTAATTTAATGAAATTCAATATTAATTTAATGTATTTTGATGTTAATTACATGAATTCAATATTAATTTGGTGTTAGTGAATTGAATGTTAAATATTTGATGGGAAACCATGATACAATTTTATTGATTGGAAGTTGATACATCAATATGGAGGGAATGTATCAAAAAAAGACGAGCAATGCTATGTATCCCAAATCTCTAACCCAAATTTTCATCCCAAATCAAGGGAGACCATTAGATCAGTGGGTCCCATTTAAAAAAGTTGATGGGACCCACTCATCCAATAGTCTCCCTTCATTTGGGATGAAAATTTGGGTTAGAAATTTGGGCTACATAGTATTTCCCAAAAAAAACTAGCATTCCTGCCTCCATAAACAAAAAATTACTACAAGTTAGCGCATATGTTAAATAATAAATAGAGTCGTTTAGGATGATATTTACGACAATTTGGGTGAATTTATCACTATTCGGGTAATGTTATTATCGTTGGGATAATGTTATCGCTGTTTGACATGATATTACCACTTTAGAGTAATATTATGATGAATTTGGGTGATGTTACTAATATTTTGGGGGAATTTACCTCCAATTTAAGGTAATTATACCATACTCCATTGTCCTTAATTTTGTAATATTACCCACTTATATCGTAACTCTAACCAATATAGTAGTAAGATTGGCCTATGCTCTTGTAACTTTATCCACTATTATTTGCAACTTAATCCAAAATTGTAATAAATGTAGCCTAGTTGTTGTAATTTTATCAAAGTTATTGTAAATTTGTCCACAATGGTTGTATTTAACTCATTTCTGTCGTAAATTTACCAATAATATCTTTGTAATGTGACTTTTAAATATAGTAATTTTACACACTGTGTTGGTAACCTTACTTTAATAGGTGATAACCTTAACTCATTTGTTATAAATTCTTCTTCACTGTAGTAAATATACCCATAACTATTGAAAATCACCAAAGTTGTTGTAAATTTATCTACAGTGGTTGTAACTTAACCAATTTCTGTTGAAAATTTACCAAAAATCTTCATAATGTGACATTTAAATATGGGAACTTTACACACGATGATAGTAACTTTATCGTGTAAAATTACCAAAAATCTTCATAATGTGACATTTAAATATGGAAACTTTACCCATTATAGTAGTAATTTTACCATAATAAATAAAAACTTTACCTCATTTGTTGAAAAAGTACTTCCTGGTACTAACTCGTCACTTTTGTTGTGCAAATCACGACAAATTTGAGTTATACTATTTAACATTTAGAATTGTCTTTTCCCACTTTTAAACGAATATTGGTTTAGAAGGTCACCGGTTAACTTTAGGAAACACAAAAAGTTAATAAATGTTCATCTATGGTCCCAATTGCAAGACAAAGTCATCAACGGTCACCATTTATTTTGGTATGGTACAAAAAAATTAAAAGGCGGTACCATAGTCGGGTCCAACGTAATCAATTCCTTTAAAAGGAAAATTCTGCAGTACTACCGTCGGTTACCACTTTTTATGAGTAAAATTACAAGTTTGAAATGAGAAATTACAATTGTTCAAGGGAAACCCATGATTGATCATGAAAATCTTGATATTGATCCCAATTTTTTATGATCGATCATGTCATTTAAAGTTGTAACTCACACCCAAAAAATTTATAACTTAGTCTTAAAAAATTATTATTTTCAGTACGATACTACCGGCGGTACCATAACTTTTTTCCTTTTAAAAATAGGAAAATTATACTCAGACTCCCTGAAGTTTGTTACTTAATCACTTAGACCCCTTAACGTTTAAAATATTACACACAAATCCCCTAAAGTTTGTACGCGCATAACACATAAACCCCTATTGCTAATGTCCATTAGTATACCGCTAGTAAATTACATTCAGACCCCTAAAATTTAAAACGTGTAATATTTAGACCTCTAAAGTTTAAAATATTATACTTGGACTAAAAATACTTCAATTATAGGTGCAATATTAAATATTTTAAATTTTACAACCAAAATTCATGTTCTATTATATTAGTTATTGTAATAAAATAAAAAATAAAAATCTATTTTTTTTCTTGAAAAAACATAATTAGTGCTGTTAATACCAAAATTTGAATGACCTCTACTTTAGTTTGTTGGACTTTAATCACCTGAAAAAGAAGTTGGAGACTAGAGGAAAGCTCTGGGAGTCGACTATCCGATGCCTAAACCAGTAAGTGACTCAAAGGTATAAACTGCGTTTAAAAGCTATGAATGGCATACCTGGAGTTTCTTGGACTAAATGAACTTTTTACATTGAGTCGATTTTACTATCATTAAGTTTGAACATATGAAATAAACCTAATCAACACATTTGCATGTTTCATTATATCATCAATTGACATAAAACTCAAACAAAATCCCATTTTTTTTAGGAAAAAATAGTAGTTAGTATAAATATATCAAAGAACTCAGTTCAACGCTCTTTTGCATCCAATTATACTGTCTATTAGATCAAACTATAATGGACACAATATCTTCTTTCTTTAATTAAGAATAATTTGGTCTTTTAATAGATTCCGTTAATTTCGTAACTAATAAAGGGACCAAGTATAATATTTCAAATTTAAGAGGTCAAGTGTTACACGCCTACAAATTTTAGGGATTTGTGTGTAATTTATTGATGGATATATTAAATATTGATAGCGAGAGTCTAAGTATTAAACATGTATAAACTTTAAAGAGTTTATATATAATATCTTAAATATCATGGAATTTAATTAATTAAATGACAAATCTTAAGTGATTTAAATGTAATTTTCCCTTAAGAATACTTCTTGTTGTTGACTAGAAGTTCTTTTTTTTTTTTTGGGTAAGTAAACTAAAAGTTCATTTTACCAGCAACAGTTGAGACATGTTGGGAAACGCACAAGAAGGGACAACAACAATTATGACGGAAAGTTCTTATTTGGTAGTTGACTACTGTATCAAAAACAAATTTCGATATAATACTTTTGTTTATCACATTCAAAGTTATTTTTATAACATTTGTGAATTTTTTTTATCACTGTTATAATATTTTAAAAAATGATAAAAATAATTATCATAATAATTAAAAAAATATCTATAAATATGATAAAATTATTTATAAATATAGTAAACACACCTATAAATGTGATAAATTTTTTTATACAAAAAAATTGATAAAAAAAATTACCACATAAAAATAATTAAAGTTGGTGATACGGTATTAAAATTATTATTTTGGTACCCTAGTCAAATTCTCTTATTTGCCCTCATGTTTTGGGTGAAATCAAAGCAAATCTACGCCTTACTTTCAGTGGGAATGACTAGTCGGGATAAGTCTATCCTACACACTTACCGAAAAAAAAAGTCTATCATACACATTAATATCCAAGTTTATTGTGAGTATTTAATTTTAATTCAATTAATTTTTTAGAGGTACTTTAATCCATCACTTCATGGAGAAAATATTCATTACAACATAGATATTACATGACAATATAATGTAATATCACTAACTAATAATAAAACCCTAAATAAGTAAATGGATCTTACAAAAATAAATAATTAACTTGATATATAAGTAAACTATGGATAACCCGTATCAGGCACGGTGCAACTAAAAAAAATCGAACATTGAATTTGAATGCAAAATAATCAAGCACTGAACTTGGACACTTCGCTATAGTGCAATTTACAATTCATAACGTATGAATAGATTATGACAGAAATACTAAAATGCAGAAAAGGAACCTGGATGGACCATACTAAAATTTTTCCATCCATACTAAAATATTTCTGTGCATTTTATCAAGCACTTGGAGCCCAAACCCAAATTGGGCTGGGCGAATGCTCCCCCACCCAAAACGGTTAAACCCCCCTAAAATTGCTTTAAGTGAATTAGTGCAACCAACTAAAGTGCATACATGTTGAAGATACATATTGCATGGCCATTTACTTAAACAGGCAGTTTACATAGTAGAAACAAAGAAAAAAGGCAAAGCATCTATAATGGAGGTTAACCATTTGGGAACTTCATCAAACACATCCCATGCTCACTTAACACCGAAAAATACATACAAAATGCTTCTAGAAATTAACCCTAGTTTAAGATTTTCAAAATGCAGAAGACAATCTCAATGCCAGTAAAAATCAACACAACTACTCAATCATGAAAATTCCCCATAAAACTCATTAATCATAATAAGAAAACTCATCAGCAAATTTAGCAAGAACATCACCAAAAAAAACCGAACTTTACCATCCTCCATACTGTACAATTGCTCATGGTTAATGATAGTTAGTCGTGGTTTATAGCTCAAATCAACAATTTGCTCCCAAAGAAGAGGGATAGACCCACGAATCTGAAGAGCAGATAAGAATATAAATATTAATTGTCTGTACATTTATATATCTCCTCAATAATAACAGTAACTAATGATACAGGCGCACAACTAGAGCTTTAGTCCTCTATTTTCTTGTTTTGTTTGGCCCCATTTGTTATCCAGACACCATGAAACTGACAAATTTAGTATTGAAACCTATCAAATCAAAACTTAGTATCCAAAATTAAAGACATACGATTTCACTAATTAACAAACAACCTTAATAAAAAACATGAACTATTTCTCCAAATCAAACCACTCTATAAACAATGACTTTAAAATAAAATCACATACCCCATAAAAAAACTCAATAATGATCATTATCAAATAGTTTATGACTAACCGTTAGCTATGGAACATAAACGATCCCTTATGGCTGCAATTCCATAAACAACAATTATGGAGTTCTGTGAGTAGCCCAGCCTTCTGTGGATGGATTTGAGGTGTTTTTTGTGCTCGGTGGCATGTCGGCTTGCTTGAAAGTCACTTGAATAGTAGTGGCTACTATTTCGGACTACTATTTGGGATATTTCGTGGCTCCTGTGTGCTTGCCTATGGGGCCTATTGGTGTGGGTTGATCTCTGTTGTGAATTTTTGGATCCCTACCAACGTGATTTTTGTATTTGGTGTGTTTTTTTGCTGCGTTTTAGGTGTTTTGGTGTTTTGCTGTTATTGTCGTTGTTTGTGGGTTATCCATTTTGGTTTATTCTCTCCTACGAATTTGGGGCCTTTCTATTTGGTTTATTGTTTGGATCTGTTGCCTATGGTGTTGAGCGAGAGAGAGAGAGAGAGAGAGAGAGAGAGAGAGAGAGAGAGAGAGAGAGAGAGAGAGAGAGAGAGAGAGAGAGAGAGAGATCTTGGACACCTCAGTGACGATCTGATGAACTGGTCGTTCGTAGACTGAACAACTGGGCCTAGAAAACCCGACTGCCGATCGATTCGCTTCTCTTGGATTGCTGCCATTGAAATGGAAGAAACCTCGATGGATCAGAAGTTTCAAGGGTTTGTTGGAAGAGGAAAACATACTGCCTGCTGGGAAGAAGTACAAAGATAGGGAGAAAAAGATGAAGACAGAGAGAGGGGGGGGGAAAGACCAAGAGGGGGGATACCTGGATTTGAGCGATTCTTTGGTGGTGGTTATGGTGTCGTCAATGGTGGTCGCTGGGTCACCTCTGGTGTGGTTGTGGCAGCTGGCGGTGGTGTCGCTGGAGGTGGTGTAACACAGAGAGTTCTGTGTTGAGAGAGAGAGACGAAGGGAGGGCGTGAAGGGAAGGCAGAGGAAAAGAAGGAAAAATATGGTGAGTGGCTGACAGACGTGGTGCTCCATGCGTGTGTCAGACGGCTGTGTGCAGGTGAGGACTGAGGAGGCAGTGTGATGCAAAGTGAGATTTGCCTCATCAAATTTAATACTTAGCATAAATAAACCAATCGACTTTTACTATCAAAACTGTTAACTGCAAAATTTATCACATCCTCACCACAAACCTTGACCAGATACTTCTCATAAACCAGGAATCAAAATCTTGTTTTTTTTTTTCGACATACAAACCAAAACCTACAACCGTGATTAATTTTAGTTCGGCATCGTAGTCATATTCCATAATTGAATAGAGTTATATTTGTAACCAAACAATATTCGCTTCCTGCTTCTCCACTTCTCTTTCTCTTTCTCTTTCTTCAATGTCCCAACCAGTTACACACATCATACACATAGAGCATGCTCACGAAAACACAAAGATGTGCATATGAAGGGGAGCAGTTCCCAATATGGCACGTGTCATGGCATTAAATGAACCCACGTGAGGGTGACAAGACAAGGCACGTGATAAAGTCGTTGGCAACTTGGTTCAATGGTCCGAGCCGAACTAAATGATGTGCTTGGTTAAACAAGTAAAGAGCTCGGCATTCGTTTAACCCCGATGTCAATGATGTTCGGTCTTTGGTGAAATAGTTCGGTTCTTACAATGACCGAGCTGATTAAAAGAACGCAATTTACGGAAGAGCTTACTCCAAGTCATGACCGAGCTGTTTGAAGCGATAATTGCAGAGCTAAGGAAACGCCTGTAACTCATGTATTTTTGATAAACAAATGGGCAAGATTCTAGGAACCGCAAGAAGAATTGCTGGAGAAATATCAGCAACTTCCCAACTAAAGCCCCCTGATTGGAAGAAGGTGTACCACCTTGAATCGGGGATCATGGAAACCCTAATTGATGAATGACTTATAAAAGGCACAGAAAGCCAGGGTGAAAGGTACGCTGAACGCTAATTGTCTTCTTGCAATTCGTTCAATTCCATTACTGACTTAAGCATCGGAGTGTCTTCGATCGAAGCACTTCGATCTTAGGCAGTTTGTTCGTTTTGCAGGGAGTAAAGACTGGGAGATCAAGTTCAGAAACATTTTATTAGAAACATTTGTTCTTTATTCCTGTAGGAGGTATCCTCAATTTTTTGCCTCTTACATTTTTTGGCGCCGTCTGTGGGAATATTCTTCTCATCTCTCGAACAAAAAACAACGATGTCAAGACTCAGAAGCGCTATTGGATCTCCTAGAGGCAGTCTAGCCATGGGCAATTCAGATCTGGTGTCGTCGCCATCCGGCGCAAACATAAAATCACATAGGAGCAAAGGCCTACCCAGGCCCCAAGAGAATGACGAACTATCCTCAGCAAGCTTCAAGCAAACAAGAAATCGTAGTCAGCCGTTTGAAGATCTCGGGGATTCCCTCCGTGCCGAGGGGGAAAACCAGTCCCTGGTAAAGTTGGTCCAATCCCTTCAGGACCGCCTCGACGCTCATGATGATTTATTCAAGAAATCATACGCCAGGGAGAAAAGCCTAACCAAAGAAAATGAAATATTGAAAGCCAGGTTGAAAGAAATGACCGAGAAGGCGAAACATAACAGCGAAAATTCGCGAGAGACTCCCGAAGGAAAGTGCTACAGAACTAAAGTTGCTGATGAAAACAAGCATCAACAGAAGAAACCTCGGGTCCAGGAGGAGGATACATGGAAACAATTCATCACCGAGGAACTCAATAATCGGCTGAAAAGGCCGGAACAGAGCTCGGCTAGGGATTTAGAGAGGCGAGCAACGGGGGAGTATGGGAACGGCTAGGAATCGTCACCCTTCTCTGCATGGATTGAAAGAGGGAGAATTCTGAGCAAGTTCACCGTCCCAAATTTCAAGCTATACGACGAAAAAACTGACCCAGCCTCGCACATCAGGCACTACAGGCAGTTGATGACCATTCATCGAAGAAACGAACCTTTACTCTGCACCATCTTCCCGAGCAGCCTTGGGGAGTCGGCAATGAAATGGTTTGATAGTTTGCCGAAGGGGTCGGTAGACGGATGGTCACAACTTGCCGAGCAGTTCATAGCTCGGTTCATTACGAGTAGCAAACAGCCAAAGGATGTGGGGGCACTTCTGACGTTAAAGAAAAAGAACAATGAGACACTGAGGGAATATGCACATCGCTATTGGGAAACGATGAATGAGGTATAATGGTGCAATCCCGAAATCGCAGTAGCCTCCTTCAAGATCGAGCTGCCAAAGGAGAACCCTCTGAACCAATCGCTCACCAGAAGGCCAGCCTCCGACCTGGAAGAATTGATGGCAAGAATCAAGAAGTATGCTAAAGTCGACGACGACTTGTCCAGAGATGTGAGTAAAGAACATCAGGGCAGAAAACAGTTCGGTTGAGACAAACAAGCCGAGCAGAGAAGATAGAAGAAAGAATGATAGAGAAGCTTATCCCAGAAGTCCCTTTTTCTCGGGGTGAATACATTGTTCAAAGAACTGATATACAGGATACTGAGCCAAATTAAGACAAAGCCTTTCTTCAAATAGCCCACTAAATTGATGGGAGATCCCTCGAAAAGAAATCCCAATTTTAGATGCTCCTATCATCGGGATGTGGGGCATATGACAAAAAAACTGCAGATCTTTGAAGCAGCACTTGGAAGAGCTGGTCCAGGCCGGACATCTGTCTGAGTTCGTTGAAAATGAATCAGGAGCTAACATAGAAAAAGCCGAGCTGAGAGGAGACCAGACTACGGTAGCAGGGTAATAGACGTAATACACGCCGCCACAAACCCGCAAATGGCCACTAACAATGCAGCTAGGGCCTACATCCAAAAGGCAGCAAAGGAAATAGAGGTGTTCGAACTACGGTTGACCCTAGAAGCCAGAACCAAGAAAGCAAAGTTTGAAGACTCAACAGATATGATTTGATTCTCCGAGCAGGATCTGGTCGGGATTCATCAACCGATAATGATGCGTTGGTGATAACGCTCAGGATTGCCAACTTCGATGTAAAAAGAGTGCTGGTCGATCCGGGGAGTTCCTCCGAAATCATGTACATGGATCTCTTCTAGAAGCTCGGCCTAAAGAAGGAGAATTTGAAACCCTCAAACACTCCGTTGATCGTCTTCAGTGGAAAAATGGTTCTTCCCAGAGGAAAAATCACATAACCTGTAAAGGTTGGACCTGTCTACATCCTGACCGAATTCCTGGTGGTAGAGACGGTCTCGGCTTATAACGCAATAATGGGCCGATCTTGGTTACACGATATGAAGGCGGTACCTTCAACATACCACCAGATGCTGAGGTTCCCTTCTTCTGAAGGAATAGTAAACGTCCGAGGAGACTAGGTTAGCTCCAGAACCTGTCTACTCGCCTCGGTCAAAGCCCGAGATGGGGACGAGGTCCGAGAAGGGAGTTCGGTAGTTCATGAAACTAAATAGCAATCAACAGTTGACAGCTCGGTCGAGTCTGCTGATCAGGCTGTCACTAAAATACCTAAAGTACCTTTAGACACGGAAAAAGAAGCGACAGACCGAATTGTTGAAGACTTGGTTAAAGTACCTTTAGACAAGGATGGGGATCCTGAAAAGTACTTCTTGCTAGGAACTTCCCTTAGCGCAGAACAGCAGGAAGAGCTCGTCAACTTGTTATGAGAATATGCGGAAGTTTTTGCATGGAGCACCAGCGATATGCCGGGCGTACCGACCAAAGCGGCATGTCATCGTCTGAACGTTGACCCTAGCTTTAAGTCCGTCAAGCAGAAGCTCAGGAGGTCAGCCCCACAACATTAGGAAGCAGTGAAAGAAGAAGTTACACGACTGCTTGAATCCAAGACAATTAGGGAAGTACAATACCCGACCTGGCTATCAAACACAGTGGTAGTAAAGAAAAAGAACGGGAAATGGAGGGTTTGTGTGGATTTCACCGACCTCAACAGAGCATGCCCAAAAGACAGCTTCCCTCTGCCCAATATTGATCAATTGGTTGATGCAACTGCCGGACATGAGCAGATGAGCTTTCTTGATGCCTATCGAGGATATCACCAAATTCCACTTGCCGAGGAAGATCAGGAGAAAACTACCTTCAAAACACCAGAAGGGACGTACTGCTACCGGGTGATGCCCTTTGGATTGAAGAATGCAGAAGCAACGTATCAAAGGCTTGTAACCAAGATGTTCTCACACATGATAGGCAGTACGATTGAGGTCTACATCGACGACATGGTGGTTAAGAGTCGGTGCTGCTCCAGCCATTGTACCGACTTGAAAAATACATTTGAAGTTCTACTGAAATACAAGATGAAATTAAATGCATCTAAATGTGCTTTCGGGGTAGGATCGGGGAAATTCCTGGGCTTCCTGGTTACACACCGGGGAATAGAGGTAAACCCCGATCAAGTGAAGGCAATCACCGAGGTGCAGTCTCCCCGATCTGTAAAGGAGGTGCATCGGCTAATAGGAATGGCGGCGGCACTCGGGAGATTCATTTCCCGAGCATCAGATAAATGCAGACCTTTCTTCCAATCGATCAGAGGAAAGAAGGGAGCAATTTGGAGTCAGGAATGCGATGAAGCGTTTGTAAATCTTAAGACCTACTTGGCCACTCCGCCGGTTCTTTCAACGCCATCGCCCACAGAAAAGCTTTTCCTCTACCTAGCTGTATCAGAACATGCAGTAAGTGGTGCGTTGATAAGGAGTGATGATGAGAAGTTGAAACCTGTTTATTATGTGAGCAAAATGCTCTTGAATGCGGAGTCGAGGTATACTCCGTTGGAGAAACTCGCGATCGCGCTAATCAGCTCGGCAAGGAAGCTCAGACACTATTTCCATGCTCACCAAATAACAGTGCTTACCGATCAGCCATTGAAGTTGCTCTTTCGGAAAGCCGACCTATCCGGGCGAGTTGCTAAATGGGTAGTCGAGCTAGGGGAGTTCGACGTCGTATTCGAGCCGAGGAAGGCAATTAAAGGCCAAGTAGTGGCAGACTTCATTGCAAAATTTCAATCTAAAAGTAGCTCGGGGAAGAGGGAACAGACTGATGATGAGCAGAAGGTAGGGTACAACGGAGTTTGGGTCCTATTTGTTGATGGGTCTTCAAATCAGAAAGGAGCCGGCATTGGACTCACTCTTTTAAGTCCTGAAGGATGTTTATTGGAGAAAGCCATCAGACTTGGCTTTCAGGCCTCAAACAACGAGGCAGAGTATGAAGCCTTGATAGCTGGCGTAAGGCTTGCGACCGAACTGTGGGCAAAGAAACTCCAGATATTCTCTGACTCACAGCTTGTGGTGAATCAGATAATAGGGGAGTATGCAACAAAGGATGAAAGAATGATGACATATCATACCATTGCAGAAAAAGAACTAGGCAAAATCCCAGAATACTCAATCCAGCAAGTTGGAAGGGCAAAGAATTCGCATGCTGATGCTTTAGCTTCACTGGCCTCGGCACTTGACCAAGAAAATGAAAGAGATGTAACCGTCGAGTTCCGGCCCGAGCCGAGTATTTTGCCGACCAGATATGATGAAGTATTGCATAGTGAAACCGAACCGAGCTGGATGGATCAGATAATTTGCTTCTTGAAGAATGGTGATTTGCCGGTAGACAAAAAAGAAGCTCATAAGCTACGACTAAAAGCGTCCAGATTCTGGTTATCTCCAAAAGACGAACTCTACCGGCGCTCATTCGGAGGCCCGTATTTGAAGTGTGTTCACCCACGAATAGTTCCTGACTTTCTATCTGAAATTCACGAAAGAAGTTGCGGGGCTCATACTGGTGGAAGATCTCTGGCACACCGAGCCATTTCCCAGGGTTTTTGGTGGCCATATATGCAGAAGGATGCTCAACAGTTTGTTAGGCGATGTGAGAAGTGTCAGAAATTCTCACCAATTCCGAGAAAACCATCCCAGGAATTGCTTCCATTGGCAAGCCCCTGGCCCTTTGCGCAATGGGGACTGGACATAGTGGGACCTCTACCTCGGGCCCCTGGCAATAAGAAGTACCTTCTGGTTACAACAGACTATTTCACGAAGTGGGTGGAAGCCGAGCCCCTAGCCAACATTAGAGATACTGATACAAGAAAGTTTGTATGGAGGAATATCATCACCAGATTCGGAATTCCACACACACTTGTTTCGGATGATGGAACACAGTTTGATAGTGGTCCCTTTAAAGCTTTCTGTCAGCAACATGGGATCCGTAATCACTATTCACCCCAGCTTATCCTCAGAGCAATGGTCAAGCAGAAATCTCCAACAAAACAATATTGGATGGAATCAAGAAAATGTTAGAGAATGCTAAAGGGAGATGGGTGGAAGAGCTGCCGAGCGTCTTGTGGACGTACCGAACCACACCTCGGCGCTCAACTAGGGAGACACCGTTTGCCCTCGCTTATGGGATGGAAGCTGTAATTCCCCTTGAGATCGGCTTACCAACCCTAAGAACTGACCTAGTTGAGATCAATAGTAACAAAGTCATGATAACCCGTGACCTTGATCTAACCGAAGAGATAAGAGAGCAAGCGACTATAAGGATGGCTTCTTATCGGCATCAAATGTCCCGAGCTTACAACAAGAAAGTCAACCCTCGTTCTTTCACACTTGGATATTTAGTCCTCAGACGTGTATTGGGATCTGCAAAGAACCCAACCCATGGAAAGCTTGAAGCTAATTGGGAGGGTCCATACAGAATAACACGAGTGGGCGGCAGCGGATACTATGAGCTCGAAACATTGGACCATAAAGCAATGTTACGCCCTTGGAATTCAGCAAATTTAAGGAAATTCTATTTCTAAAAAGTGCCTTTTTAAATATGATCCCGAAGTGCCTTCGGAAAAGCGAAAGGCTAAGTCAAAAAAGTGCCTTTTTTTAGTAGAACCACGAAGTACCTTCGGAAACGCGAAATGCTAAAAAATGCCTTTTTTAGTATCCTGAAGTGCCTTCGGAAACTTAAGGGTGCCCCTTAAGAATCAAGGATTTTTGCAAGTGTACATGCTTTAGTTATCAATAAAGATCGAAAGAATTAATCTCCCTGTTCTCGTGTTGTTTTTCTGAATTACATACGTTCCTACTGTTAAGACAGGGAGGCAAAAATCCTGATAGAAGTATCAACTTAAATCAGGTGCAGCCACCCGATCTAATTCAAGCCCACAGCTAGGCATGACGATGTAAACTGATTTGGGATGAATTGGAGTCCAATAAGATTGGCGGGTCGGTGCGAGGTAGAAATAATCTCATAGATACCATGTGGGATCTGAGGATATAACTCTACTGCCGAGCTCCTCGGAGAAAGGCAGAGCTAAGGCCGCATCACATCGGAGAAAGGTTGAGCAAAGGCCAAGCCAAAGCTCTAAGGCCAAGCTAAGGCCAAAACTAGAATATCCAAGGTATTGGTTGGAATACTGAACTCTTTTAGAAGCGCCGAGGTATGGCCACAACTTCAAGAGTTTAAATGATTTATTGCTAAGTGTTTAAAGGTCCTTGTTAGGGGACCGAACTCTTTGAAGATGCGCCGAGGTATGGCCACAACTTCAAGAGTTTAAATGATTTATTGCTAAGTGTTTAAAGGTCCTTGTTAGGGGACCGAACTCTTTGAAGATGCGCCGAGGTATGGCCACAACTTCAAGAGTTTAAATGATTTATTGCTAAGTGTTTAAAGGTCCCTGTTAGGGGACCAAACTCTTTGAAGATGCGCCGAGGTATGGCCACAACTTCAAGAGTTTAATTGATTTATTGCTAAGTGTTTAAAGGTCCCTGCTAGGGGACCGAACTCTTTGAAGATGCGCCGAGGTATGGCCACAACTTCAAGAGTTTAAATGATTTATTGCTAAGTGTTTAAAGGTCCCTGCTAGGGGACCGAACTCTTTGAAGAAGCGCCGAGCTAGGGCCACAACTTCAAGAGTTTAAATGATGTATTGATGTGTTTAAAGGTTCCTGCTAGGGGACCGAGCTCTTTGAAGGGGCGCCGAGGTAGGGCCATGACTTCAAGAGTTTAACAGAATTATATTTAATTATTTTAAAGATCTTTGATGAGAAACCGAACTTTGTGAATACGTAACAAGTCAAAGTCACTAACACTTCAGATTCATTCATGCAAAATTTTGGAAGATTACAGCAAAATGATCATTACACTAACACTTTTCAAAAGAAATTTTCTAAGTGTCTTCAGGAGGTTGGGAGGAACTCGGAAGTGAGTGCCTAGCAAATAGCTCAGAAGAAGACGGAACTCCTGTAGCAGAGAGTGCGGCATGTCAACCCTTGCTGAAATATGCGTCCTGCAGGGGAGGAATTTGCATGGCCAGATCACTTTCTGCTTTCTCAACTCCTTCATTATAAGCAGCATCTTCTCTCTCTTTAGCCTTGGCCTTGAATTGATCAAACTCCTCCAAGAGAGTAGTATAATCCATATGGGATTGGGAGAGCTCCACGTTGGCCTCATGCTCGGAGTCTTTAAGCTTGCTGATCTTTGACTTAAGTTGTCGGTTCTCCAACGTCAGGCTTTGATTTTGAGCCTGCAGAGCCTTAACTTCGTCGCAGATCTTAGCATACTCCTTATCCACTGACTCCTTCTTGGCAAGCGCTGAAGCTCGGGCATGAATATCATCTTTCATAGCTCGGTCTTTTCTGGCTATCTTGGCCCCTACCTCATGAACTTTTTGAAGACCCTACGGGTCCAAAAACAAAAAGACTTGGTGAAAATTCTGATTGAGAAAAAAAAAAAAGTGCTAAAAAATGAATCTTACTTACCAACACCATATGCTGAATGGCCTGGCGGGAAACTTCATCATCAGTCAACGCCTTGTTCATGGCAAGGTCCCGAGGCAGAATGACTCCTCTTGCAATCCCCACCGCAACGTTGAAATCCTCGATAGCAGAATCCTTTATAGTAATTTCTTTCCTTTTCGCTTTAAGGATAGGCCGGAAAGGAGGATTAACTGGCCTAGGAGAAAGGCTCGCCTCGGAGTCGGCAGTTCTGCGCCTCTTAGGGTCGGGGTCTTCAGCAAGTTCAAAAATTGAGTCGTCCTGATGGTCGGGGGAATGAACGGTGTCAGGAGGATCTAACTCCACATCCACATGCATTGAGGGATCGTGCTCCCGAACTGAATCCGTTTGATCAGTGATAGGTGGTAGTACTTCGTCAATTTCAGGAAGGACAGTCTGAATCTCGGTAGCTGGTTCTTTTTGAATAGGGGATAAAGAAACTGGGGGGCCCATCGGCAAAAGTGGTTCAGAAGATGGAGTCGGTTCGACAGAAGATAGAAAATTCAAGAAGTTCTTGACCGACCTTCTCCCAGAGGAAGCGGTTGAAGCTCTCTTACGGCCTCGAGGGGTTTGCTCTTGAGCAGTTCGTATCTCTTCCCGATCTGCGGCCAGAGTTGCGTTAGGTCGGTTCGGTACAACGATAAAAGAGGTGTAGGTCGGTGTGTATCCAAGTAGAGTGTGGGAAACTCGACAGAATAGTGAATCATTGAAGTCCCAGACTTTCCTAAGTACCTCCATTTTTACAGAGGACTCAGGGATTCTACCTTTCACAGTCTCGCCTAAAAAGCCAAAAGATTGCTTGTCAGGAAATAGACAAAGGAAACAGCAGATTAGAGGGAATAGACAAAGGAAAAGCGACTACTTGGCGCGCCTTCTGTGTATGGACAGCGGTAGGAGGGAGTGGCTCCAGCAGAGTACTCCCAATTCTCAGAAACAAAGACCACATCATTCTCATGGCCTCTGTTCGAATCTGGGAGGTGAGTCACCAAGTAGCATTCCTTTTTCCTTACCGCCAAATAATAGTTGTCCCCAATAGGCTTGATGATATAGCAGAATAAGATCTCCCACAAGCCAAGGCTCAAACCCAGAAGCTTGTTCAAAGCAGCCACTCCCATTACTATTCTGAAGAAATTAGGGCAGCATTGTATGGGGCACAGCTTCATCGCAGAAAGCACCCAAAGAAGAAGAGGGTCCAGGGGAAAGCGAACCCCACCTTCAGTGATCGCTCGAGTATGGATGGGAATACTCTCGCGAGTGCCTATTAGTGGTTCATCCTTTTCGGCGATTCTTACTTTGACGTCGTCCGGGATGTTGTATTTCGTTCTAAAAGCAGGAATGTCTGAAGACGTAAGAGGGGCCATTAGGGAAGATGAAATGAAGGGGCAACAGTAAGAGATAGAGAAGTTTGAAACTCAGAAGGCAAAGTGAAGAAAGGTTGAAGGAGAGGCATTTATAAAGGGAGGGAATTCCAAAGGTTGGTGTTTAAATGACTAAAATCGCCGCCAAAATCAAAGGGGGATGTAAGCAATGATGAGGATAAAGACATAAAATGGCTGACAGAATAAAATCGTATGTCAGACGTTTTTTGGGGGCAAATGAAGGGGAGCAGTTCCCAATATGGCACGTGTCATGACATTAAATGAACCCACGTGAGGGTGACAAGACAAGGCACGTGATAAAGTCGTTGGCAACTTGGTTCAATGGTTCGAGCCGAACTAAATGTTGTGCTTGGGTAAACAAGTAAAGAGCTCGGCATTTGTTTAACCCCGATGTCAATGATGTTCAGTCTTTGGCGAAACAGTTCGGTTCTTACAATGACCGAGCTGATTAAAAGAACGCAATTTACGGAAGAGCTTACTCCAAGTCATAACCGAGCTGTTTGAAGCGATAATTGAAGAGCTAAGGAAACGCTTGTAACTCAGGCATTTTTTATAAACAAATGGGCAAGATTCTAGGAACGGCAAGAATAATTGCTGGAGAAATATCAGCAACTTCCCAACTAAAGCCCCCTAATTCGAAGAAGGTGTACCACCTTGAACCAGGGATCATGGAAACCCTAATTGATGAATGACTTATAAAAGGCACAGAAAGCCAGGGTGAAAGGTACGCTGAACGCTCCTTGTCTTCTTGCAATTCGTTCAATTCCATTACTGACTTAAGCATCGGAGTGCCTTCGATCGAAGCACTTTGATCTTGAGCAGTTTGTTCGTTTTGCAGGGAGTAAAGACTGGGAGATCAAGTTCAGAAACATTTTATCAGAAACATTCGTTCTTTATTCCTGTAGGAGGTATCCTCAATTTTTTGCCTCTTACAGCATATATATGTTTTTGTGCAATGTTTGTGTGTACATGTACATGCATATAACCTCACAAACTGAGTCGCACATACACCTCACTGGCGTTAATTGGTTGCATGACTTTGAATTCTATGCTTAATGATTTATATGGTCATCAGAACAGATAGAACTTAGAAACAATCATTAAGGAATCATGAATTCAAGTTGTTCTACTTGTCTTTCAAAGTCCAAACAAACCCACTCACAAAGCATTCATCTTGTACATCAGGAACAATTTGGATGCTCGGAAGGAGTCGCATGGAGAAGGGTTGGACGGAGGCTGCTAATGCTGGAGGTCTGGGGAAGAAGGGGCTGCCAGAGGAAGTAGAGCTGCTCTCTCCCTCTCTCTTATTCTTCCTCTAATGGGTTTACCAGTTAGATGAAAACACATTGAGTTTGATGGATTCCAGCAGTAGCCCTCTAGGAGAGAGTCTCTGGTTGGTGAATATGATATGCTCAGGTTGATATTGGACAATAGGATTAAATACGAAGTGTGGCGCATCTATGAACAATTCTTTGGTCTTTAGAAGTTATTTTGGAGGGAAATTTTACGCCCCTGTCGAAAGTACTTTTTGGGCACATGTGAATCACTTCCTTTTGCTTTGGATGGGAAACTTAACTGTTCCAGTTTGGTGCAAAACTATAGGAAGTTATGTGTAGGTTTTTTAAGTATAAGAAAGAAATTGACCAAACCACAGGAATATAAGCTATAATTTTCCTTCATAACAACGTCCAAATATCGCCTCTTCTCAGAATGTAAGAACTAGGGCCGAGGTGGAAAGCACAATGTGATATTTTGTGTTTTTCTTAGATTGGGATAGGACCATATTAATGTGTCCTCTTAATCCTGGCATGTAAATTTTTTCCAAATTCGTCTAAGGAGTTCAAAATCATTTTTTTTTTGGGGGTAAGTAAACAGTATATTGATAACCAATGAGAATATACAAGGAAGAGAAACACTTGTCTGCCCAAAAACATGCAGGACAAGAACAAAAAACAAACAAAAAACAGGAAAATCTAGGGAGAATGCTGAAAATTTTCAGTATTCTCCAAAGATTTAAACCCAAAAACATTCTATGTAATTAGCATAGATTCTTCATCATAAACAAAAAGAGAACTGGTTAGCTGCCATGAGTGAGCAATTCTTCGATTCTCTATGTTATCCTTAATCTTCAGCGACATTAACCTATTCCTGACAGTGTTAATGATAACTTGCTGGACTGTCATAGGATCCTTCTGCTGGTTTTTGAATATTCTGTGATTTCTTTCATTCCATAACATATAAACCGTGGCAGCAAGACAAAGCTTCTTGATCATAGTGGCAAGGTTCTTCCCCTTCCAATTGTGTGCTGACTGGAAAATAAAATCTTGCCAAGGTAATTGTTGCCAAGACATGTGACACTTCTCCATAACATAATTCCAGATCCTTTCAGAGTAGGAGCAATCAAAGAATAAATGAGAGTGTGTTTCAGGAGCTACCCTACACAAGACACAACTTAAATCCACACTTTGCATATAGTTATGAATGCGATCCTTGGTTGAAAGTCTGCATCTAAAGGCAAGCCAAAGAATGAAGCTCATCTTTGGAATACATTCACTAAACCAAAGAAGCTTGTGCCAAGGAACCAAAGGCAGTCTATACCTTAGTTCCTCCAAAGCAGAAGAAGAGGAGAAGGAGCCATTGGGGGTAAGCAACCATTTAACAATATCTTTCATATCAGGTCTAGGAGAGTAGGATGGCATGGATACCTCAATTTGTAGTAAGTCACTGTTGTTTCTAGCATTAGCCCTGGGCCATCTCCATTGATTACCTTGAATAATATGGCAAACTTTAGCATTCATATTGAGGCCAGAATCATACATAATTCTAGGAGTCCATCTAAGCATTAGTGGACCAGCAGGATGCCAATTATCAAACCATAGTGATGTTTCTCTCCCATCGCCAATAATGTGGAGCAAGAAAGGTCTAGCAAAATCCCTTATCTTCAAAAGTTTCCTCCAATTCCATGAACAAATGTGTGGGGGTTTGACAGTCCAGATGCTTCTTCCTTTCAGATAATAGTCCTTCACCCATTTAGACCAAATGTTGCTTTCATCAGAAATTAAATGCCAAAGGTGTCTGAGCATTAATGCCTTGTTCCAAGCCTTTAGATCCTTAACACCCAGACCACCTTCTTGTTTTGGTAGGCACACTTCTTTCCATGATACTTTAGCTCCAACAGTCCTAAGCTCAACTCCTGTCCAAAGAAAGGCCCTTAGTTTCTGTTCAACATTGTTAAGGACACTCTTGGGAAGAATCAAGTGACAAGACCAGAAGATATGAATATTGGAGAGGATTGAGTGAATGAGCTGTAATCTTCCTGCAAAAGAAAGGAATCTAGAAGCCCATGATCTAATTCTTGCCTCAACAGATTCCACCAAAGCAGCACAATCATTGACCCTCAACTTCGTAGTGATGATAGGGATACCTAGGTACCTAATAGGTAAGTTGCCCAAAGGAAAACGGAAACATTCCACAATTTGTAACTGTTGAGGCTCAGAGACCCCAGAAAGAAAGATATTGCCCTTTAAAGGATTAGCTTTTAGGCCTGAAAGAACTTCAAAAGTCTCCAAGGAAGTCTTCAACACTCTAGCAGAAATAATATCACCATGACATAACAAGAAAAGGTCATCTGCAAAACTCAAATGAGCAATTCTTTGTTTACTGCATCTCCAGTGGTATTTGAACTCTTGAGTTGCATGAATATTTCTCAAAATGATCTGTGTCAGAACTTCCATTCTAATAACAAAAAGATATGACGACATAGGATCCCCCTGCCTAAGACCCCTCTGACTAGGAAAGTAACCAGCCAATTCACCATTAACACAGACAGAAAACTTTGGAGAAGTAATGCATGCTTTAATCCAGTTGATCATCATCAATGGAAAGTTGAGAGCAGCTAAAGTATCAATCAAGAAGCCCCATTCAAGCATATCATAAGCCTTCATAAGATCCACTTTTATTGCACATTTAGGAGGCCCATCATCCTTATGGTAGTTTCTCATAAGCTCTTGAACTAATAGAATATTATCCCCTATTCTTCTTCCAGCTATAAAACCAGATTGAAAAGGACTAATAAGCCCAGGAAGAAATGGCTTAATTCTATTGGCAATGATCTTTGAAATAATCTTATAGAGGGTGTTGCAACAAGAAATTGGCCTGTAGTCACTCATGGTAGTGGGGTTGGGCACCTTTGGGATAAGTGATATGATTGTGGAATTGATTTCTTTGAGCATTTGACAAGTGATAAAAAATTCCTGAATAGCAGAAATAATCTCATCTCCAATAATAGGCCAAGCCTTCTGAAAGAAACATCCATTAAAACCATCTGGACCAGGGGCTTTATTAGCATGGAGAGAAAAACATACCTCTTTAATTTCAGCACCTGTAACCTCCTTGCAAAGCATTCTAGCTTGATCCTCTGAGATAGTGTGCGGGATAAGGTCCCTGATTGTAGCTTGCCTAGCAGTATATTGATGACCGCTGCTTCTAAACAAATTCTGGAAATAATGGACTGCTTCATCTTTGATCTGCAAATCACCCTCAGCCATCGTACCATCCTGTCTTTTGATAGAAGTTATCCTAGATTTGTTTCTATTGCTAGTGACGGTTTTAAAGAAAAAAGAAGTGTTTTGATCACCAGCTTTGAGCCATTGAATTCTGGATTTTTGTCTTAAGAACTCCTCTTCAATTCTTATAGCCTCAAAGAATTTCCTAAGCAACTCCTTCTCTTGAGTCCTAAGATCATGGTCCAAGGGTTTTTCATCAAGTTTCCTCTGGCAGTCGGCTAGAACATTTCTTGCTTCATTGGCTCTAGTAGAAACATCACCAACCTGAGCTCTGTTATAATTCTTGAATTCATGCTTCAGCAGTTTAAGCTTTTGGCTTATTTGGAATTGCATTGTTCCCCTCACATTAGTATGCCACACATTATTGACAATATCAAGAAAATCCCTTCTATCAGCCAAAAAATTGAAAAACTTGAATGGATATTTCCTTGGTCTTGCTCTCTGTCCCAACTTGACAATGGCAGGGCTGTGATCAGAGATACCGGAGGTGAGAAAATCAGTTGAAGATCTTGTGAATAACAAATTCCACTCCTCATTAACCATGACTCTGTCAAGTTTTTTAACTGTGCAATCTTGAGGGTTTCTCCTGTTACACCAAGTAAAGAGAACACCTGAGTAGCAAAGGTCATCAATACCAGAATTTTGAATACATTCCTCAAATTCATCCATGGCTTTTGTTCTTATGTTGCTCCCCCCTTCAATTTCCTGCATATTTCTTACCACATTGAAGTCGCCCAAAACTGCCCATGGTCTGGAAATATTGTTCCTAGCATGAGACTCTAGATTAATCCAAAGTCTTCTCCTTTCTCTATCATCATTGGCCCCATAAATGAAGGAAACAAGGAACACAAAACTACTTTCAAGATGTTGAACCTCACAGTGAACAACCTGATCCATTTCTTCAATCTTGGTTATTCTGAGGATATTTGGGTTCCAACCAATCCAGATCTTGCCAAGAATATGACTGGAATAATTATCAAAAAAGTCCCAGCCTCTGAAGACAGCTCTCATAATGCTACCCTTGTTAACAGCCCTGACTTTGGTTTCAATTATACCAACCAAATCCAGCTGCTGCTCAAAAATAAGTTTTCGAACCTCCAATTGTTTAGGGGGAGAGTTCAATCCCCTAATATTCCAGCATGCAAAATTGATCATTTATGTCTTGGTGGATGATGGCCTTGGGATATAGAAATCCCCCTTTTACCTCTATTTGGTGACTTGTGCTTTTTCCTTAGCTGCCCAATTGGTATACCATCAATGTTCTTAATTTTTTTAACCAGAGCACTTGTTTCAGGAGAAGCATATTTTTCCAAATCTAACTGCACAGGACCTTGCAGTTCAATAACAAGATTATCAAATTTGTTGCTAGTGGTGATGTTTGTAGTTACCTGAGGAGCAGGGGTGGTGGTATGAAGCTCAGTGATAGTAGTCTCACAGAGCATCATCTGGTTGCTTGTGCTTCCAATATCAACACTTCTTTGATCAACCTTGTCACTCTCTTTTTCTTTGCCAACTTCAACAATGGAGGCTATCTCTTTGCCTTTGTCTGCTTGTTTCTCTTTTCTTGTCCACTCTTGCTTTCTTGCACAGTTCGTACTAGTGTGGCAAAAAACATTGCAATTGACACAAGGCTTCCATTGATATTGGACCATAATTTCCACAGTCTCCACAACTTGGTCAGGTTGGGAACCTTGCATTTTCAATTCAAAGGAATCAATGGGGACTTGAGCAGCATCAATCTCTACACATACCCTAGCAAAGCTAATTCTTTGTTGTGTCTCTGTTAGCCCATCAGCATAAAGTGCTTCCCAACTGCACTGGAAATATAGCTAAGACCTTCTTCATTCCAATACTCAAGTGGAATGTTATAAAGCTTTACCCAAACTGGAACTTTAGTATGTGCTTCCTTCTTAAGAATCATTCTAGGTTGCCATTTCTTGAGGACCATAGTTCTACCAGAGAATAACCAAGGGCCATCTTCTAGGACTCTAGTTCTTGAACTGTCATAAAAAAATTTGAAAAAGAAGAAACCTTGCTCATTAGCAAGCACCTCTATGAGGCCTTGAGCATTCCACATCCTTTGGGTAATCATCTTAACCACTGAAAAGGGCAAATTTTTTTCAATAAAGTAACCAACCAAACTATTTTCCCAATTCTTACAACCTGTATCTACAACCGCAGGTGGTGGCGCCACCACTATTTTGGACCCATTTCCTTGAGGTTCAAAATATTTTAATTTCATGTGGTTGCGGGTAATAGAAGGAGCTCCATGATCCGGATCCATTGCAGTTCCTCTTTTCAGCACACTGCACCATGTAGCTTGTGTAGTCTTATCACATCTTTTACCGGCTGATATGGGTATGGGGGTGGGGGTTTTGGCTAGCAAGCCAACTATACCCATAGGAGTAGACTGTGCATGCTCTGACAGCACAGCAGGTTCTTGGGAAGTGGGAATATCATGAGATCTCTTCTCACCAAGTGGCGCGTTAGCTTCACCTTCCATGTTCCTCCCTTTTGCTGAATCTTCTTGAGACTGTACTCCATTTTCATGAGTAGCTTTTACAGCCATCCTATTCACTGTGCAAATTGTAGAACCATTTGTGATGTCATTAAATGTTGCTTCCCCACCATTAAGACCTGGGCTACATGGAGGCCCTGATGAGGTTGAACAATCAGTAGCTGGGCAAGCTTCTGAAACTTTGGAGACTTCTGGGGGAGTTCCAGCGGGTATCTGGTCTGACATTTTAGATACGGTAGCTTCAAGTGTTTGGTTGGTTAGCATGGTGGGAAGGTAGTGGAAGGAATGAATGGAGGTTGCATCAGATTTGGGGTAAAGGATGGGGGCTAAGACAGTGGAAAGATCAGAAGAAGGGTCACGATGAAGAACAAAGAAGGAAAAGGAGAACAATTGTAGAAAATAAGTGAAGGAGAAGACTGAAAGATGTGGGCAGTAGCTAGGAATTCAAGGAGGTTGGGGACAAAGATCTCTCATTGCTCTCCTCGGGGCAGTTTTTGCTATGGTTCAAAATCATTTGTTGTTTTCTTTTCCTTGTCTTTTATTTGATTGTTCGAGTGCCCATTAACCAAGTCAAAATATTTTTCTCGTATAAATTGTTTACAGATAGAGAATAACATTGTCAGGTGCCTGAATCCGGAATATGCGAAAAAAAAATGATTGCTGCCATTGATACTCTACGAGTGAGAGGGGATTCTGTTGGTGGTGTTGTCACATGCATTGTGAGAAACGTCCCACGAGTAAGATATCTCTCTCTCTCTCTCGCGCGCGTGTGTGTGTATGCATGTGTGTAGTCAACAATGCAAATGTTTTTTTGTGCTGCTAATTTAAACTTGATGCATCAGTTCTGAATACTACAATACGGTTAGTACCAGGTGCCAGAAAATTTTATTGTTGTATGTTAGGGCCTTGGTTCTCCGGTCTTTGATAAACTTGAAACTGAGCTGGCTAAAGCTGCTATGTCATTATCCGCGACAAAGGGTTTTGAGTTTGGTTGCGGGTTTGCTGCTATTGAAGCATATTTGTACTGTTCATAATAATCTCTGAATAAAGTTGGGTGATCAGAGGGCAATAACATATAATGCTCTCCAGAATGAGAAACCTCTCTTACATTCATGGCATGGCTATTTGTAATCCATGCAGGGACATTTATGATTGGGAGTGAGCATAATGATGAGTTCTTTATGGATGAACAGGGCCGAATCAGAACAAAAACAAACCCGTCGGGTGAGATACAGGTATTTGCTTTGAGGTTTAATCATCCGGGCAAGTACGTGAGCGTTCAGATTTTCTTCATTGAAATTGGCACAAGACTGGTTTATGACATCCAGTGTTGGTGAACAGGGTGGAATATCCAACGGAGAAATCATAAATATGCGAATAGCTTGTAAGCCAACATATACTATTGGCTTCCCCTTTTAAGGGGTTGTGTAAGTATTGTGTTTAAAAAAAAACATATACTATTGGAGTAAGTTCTCTATATCCAATTCTCTCTAATACTTGCGTATAAATAATCAGCCACCAGTCAATGTACATGGCATGGCTGCATCTTTTTGCATGGGCTGGTTCGAATTTCCATGTTCAGAATCGAACCAATGTGGAGTACTGGTAACTGTTGCAAAACGTTTCTTTTGCCACTTCAAGTACTTAAGTCACATGTTGCAGCCTGTTTGAAGAACCAATATCAAACTTCTACGAGCTTTTGACCCATGTCAAGTACTTTTGAAAAAAAAAATCCCAACTAAGGGTTGGTTTGAAAATAATTCTCAAACTCAGGTTGTTTTTAAAAACGTCAGTCCGTTTGACGTTTTTAGCTTAAACGCGTCAGACCATCTGACGTTTTTAAGCTAAAAACGTCAAACGGATTGACGCATTTGAAGCCAATGAAAAATTGTAGAAATGTTAAAAATGTCAGTTGTACTGACGTTTTTAACTCAAAAACCCAGCATCCCATTTTTCCCTCCCTTCTCTTCTCTTTTTTCCTTTCCTTATTTTTCTCTTCTTCCTCCCCATTTGAGCCCTAACTCACTCAGGCGACCATAGCAGACATTGTCTATTAGCTGACCATTGCAGAACTACCACAATTGCAGATCCACCATCGCTGAACCACCACCATCGCAGCACCACCCACCACCATCGCAGCACCTCCCAGCGCCACCACGACCACCCAGCGTCACCCAGGACCACCCAGCCCCACCCACGACCACCATCAATAGTGTGTGCTTGGAATATTAAGACTCTCTCTCTCTCTCTCTCTCTCTCTGCTATACCAGACTCAAAGTATCTGAATTCACTAACCATGGCTAGGAATAGCAACTTATTCCACACAGTACTAATTTACATTTCACTTAGCTTTGTGTTAACACAATCAGCTCCTGAAAGTGCACTGCTCACACAGATTCCTGGTTTCAATGGTACTCTTCCTTCCAAACACTATGCTGGGTAAGTGTCCTTTGACAATATTTGTGTGTTGTAATATTTTTTTTGAAATTGTTTATTTGATGGGTTTTCATGTTAACATTTTTATTCAATTGGATTTATACTGTATAGGTATGTGACAATTGATGAAAGTCATGGGCTCAATGGTGGACCAGGATGCTCGAGCTTCGATGGGTTTGTCTATGAACACGGTATTGATTTCGTTCTTTACAACCCAGATTTTCGCGTTTGGTTAATTATTTTGGTTGTATCATAAAGCATTTATTTCTGATGGATACAATTTTCCTATCTTCTTTTCCTTGTTTGTGATAAATTATCTCTGATGGATTAATTCCTTGTGAAGATGTTGATGATAATTTATTAGTAGTAATGAGGGGGAAGCTTTGCCCCTTGCTTTAGAGATGGTTATGAACTGACTAAATGACTAGATTCCCCCGGAATGCTAGCTAAGCTAATAGTCTTAGTTTCCTTCAATTAAATCAATAAGCTTTTTGATTGATTTAGGGCGCCGCCCTCCTTCTTAGAACCTATTGAGGGGGGTCTCAGCCGTGGAAGGGGAGAGTAGTTGAGCAGTCAAAAGATATACTGTAAATCTGTTGAAGTTTTTCTACGTAGGTTTGAATCTTGCCTCTCCCACTTGTTTGTTGTAGACTTCAGAGAAGAGAAAAGAGGCATTTGTCAGCATAGGAAGGCCAACCGTGCAAAGCTCTTTCTTTTTTTTGGCCGTGCCGTGAAGTGAAATTGTATCGTATATATGAGTCTATTTTGGTTTCCATTGTCATTGGAATTCAGGTTATTACTTTGTTTCATTTCTCTTGAAAGATTATGATTTAGTTGATTTAACTTAACATGTGGTTTGGATGTTTCAATCCTATGCATCTGAATCGCATTATGTGATGCACTTTAATTTAGTTGTAAATGGTTTAGTTAATTTACCCCAGAGATTTTCCTGGTTGAAATTGGGATTGATATCTGTGAGTTGGTTTGATATACTATGTTTGTTTTCATAATTCTAAAGCCCTTCATTGAAACAATTGTTTTACTCTTACCAAGAAAAGAGAAAAGAAGAGGATTATTTTCTCCAATTGACTAATATGCATACGGATGTCTGAATCATATATTGTAGGTCCCTTCAATTTTGAAGAGGGAAAGGCACACGGAAGCTTGCCCACGCTGCATCTCAATCCATACAGCTGGTCTAAGGTTACAATTTGTGTTAAATTCAGTTCATTGTGCATTTGTGCATATATATAGTTTGACATCAAGGGTGGAGTTTTTCATCTCAGGTTTCCAACATTATATATTTGGACTCTCCTGCTGGTGTTGGACTTTCTTACTCGAGTATTTATGTTAAAACCATGGGAATCAATACCTTCCCATATGTTAAAACCATGGGAATCAAACTACATTTTTGTGCTAATATTATCATATGTCTTGAAGTTGTATGCTGAGTCTGCAATACCTTCTCTCTTACAGGTTGGTGTGGTGCCGATGCTGATCATTATGAGCCCCTTATTGCTCATACTTCTTCGCTTATTTCCCAGGAGAAGGTGGTTATTGTACTCTGAAGTCATTGGTACTGCAGTTTTGTGTCGTAGAGGTTGCTTAGAAGAAGTCATGGGAATCAAACCATCTGTTTCTGTTTTTGTTTTCTTGAGAGTAGTGTTGTATTGTGTTGTACTGTTCTGTTCAAGCTGGAATAGTACCTTTCTGTTGTATCTAATGCTGGATTTCATTAATCAATGATAGAAATGACTTCTTTCATTTTTTGAAAGAATATTTAAGTTGTGTTTTTTTTTTTGTTTATGAACTGGTTTTTGAAGTGGTTTCCAATGAATAAATAGTAGATGTAGCCCAAGCAGTTATGGATAGAGATACAGCCGATCAGTCAGTGCTAATATGAAATCAGTGCTACAACTCAATTGCTGAAGTTTTTTTCTTTTGGAATGTAAACTGTATTCACACAGTCATGTGTGCAAATATGTCAAAATGTACAATTCAAACCCAAGCAGCATAGAGTATTATTGAACTGGTTCCATGATTAATCCAATTCATACCCGACAAATATCCTCTATAAAACAACTTTACAACTCCTTTCTCATTTCTATTTGGAATATCTTCGAACATGTTTCAAGCATCACTGCATCCAAATATATAAGAATGTTATACAAATCCAGGACTTTCACTTCAGACATAAAAGTTCTACAAGCATGTTCAATTTGGCATCATATTAATCCAAAGGCAAAAGTAATCTTTTCTTTTTCATTGTTTTACCATTTACAAAATTGAATGAGTTCCAAAACAAGTGTACAATTTGCAATTCAATCCTTCTAAGAGGCAGCAACTCAATGTCTCCCAACATAACAAAACCAGCTTCACCGTGGGCAGAATGTCAAATGTCCAAAACAGAGCAACTTTTACATAGACAATTCATCAAACACTTGGTGAACAAAGTCCAATCAAAGTTTCCCTTTCTTCGTTTGCCTTCACACCATTGAAGCATCAAGAGTACTGCAACTCAAAACTCCAAACTCCAGCCACCATTGATCATGATGAAACCATCAAAATATACATGGAAACACACTTAGAACATGGATGGAAGCATGAACCGTGAAGCTCTAGTACTGTAAGACAGAAATAAGAGAGAAACAATGAAAATCATCTCAAAAAAATCTTGAGTGCTCTATTCTACTTATTTATAGTCAAAATCCAAAATTCGAACATTTAGACATGGGGGGTTCAAATTTTGATTTCTGATTGTTGAGTGAGAGTAAAGTTTTAATAGTTATGAGAAAATTCAAAGATAAAAAAAAAAATTTCGGAGAAGCAATGAAGCAATGGAGCGGTGGTGGTCGCTGGGTGGTGGTAGTCGCTAGTGGTCGCTGGTGGTTCGCCTGAAGGAGGTTAGGGGTGGTGGAGTTGTCGGTGTTGGTGGTAATATGGAAATATTTCGGTTTATAGGCAAACAACTAAATATAACGTATTCTAACGATGTCTTACCACATCATCAGAAAAACGAATTCGAAAACCTAAATAGGTTCCATAACCACCCATGGCAAAGAGCACAACAGCCTGCAACATTACAGGAGAGAAAATCCCATCAACAAATACTTATTTAACTCTAAATAAGAACTCAATGGAAAGATTTGCAGCAATGATTAAGGTAAAAGAATAAATAAAAAGAACCAAGGAGGTGGGCAGGAAGCAAAAGAAAAGAAGTCTACCATGTTACCAGGGTGACCCCAATGCACAAGCCAGCCCGGAAGGTTCCATGACTTCACAAGTTCAACAAAAGGCCCAAACAGAGACCTCACACTAGCAGCTGACATCCAGAAATTCAATCTCATTAGGAGTATGTAAAAGAAAAGATGAAGTCAGTATCCAGTAAATGCAAATTAATTAACTAGCAGATGTGGTGGAAGTCAAACCAAATAACAAAACTGACATTTCTGGGGGTGAATTTGACACCACAAAATTGTGAAAATGCATAAAAAAGAACAAGAAATATCTACTTGAATAGCTCTAGCCTTTCAAAATAAGGATCATACAGGAGCATCTCAAATCCAACATGACCGGAGCATCTCATATTTGAGCATTTTTCATTAAATAATCTACCCAATACCCAATTCAATAATCAACTCAATAATCAATAATCTAAAATCTACTCAATACCCAACTCAATAATCAAGAGATAATCAATAATCAATAATCTAAAATCTACTCAATACCCAACTCAATAATCAATAATCAACTCTACTCAATTCAATAATCAACTCAATATACCCAACTCAATAACTCAATTCAATAATCAACTCAATAATCTACTCAATACCCAACTCAATTCATCAAATCAATAATCAACTCAATTCAATAATAAATATTTTCCTACAATTTCAATATTTCAATCATTTCATATAATTTCAATAATTTTTAGAAAAATAATCTAAGAATTCTCACCTAATAATAATGGTTGCTGTCAACGGTGCAATGGAGGCTGATGATGGTGCTTGGATTTGGGGCTTCGATGGTTGGGTGGTGGTGTGTGGTCGTGGATGGTCGTGGGTGGGGCTGGGTGGTCCCGGGTGGGACTGGGTGGTCTTGGGTGGTCGTGGGTGGGGCTGGGTGGTTCTGGGTGGTCCTGGGTGACTCTGGGTGGTCGTGGTGGCGTTGGGAGGTGCTGCGTGGTGGTGGGTGGTGCTGCGATGGTGGGTGGTGCTCCGATGGTGGTGGTTCAACGATGGTGGATCTGCGATTGTGGTGGTTCTACGATGGTCAGCTGATAGACAATGTCTGTTAGGGCTCAAATGGGGAGGAAGAAGAGAAAAATAAAGAAAGGAAAGAAGAGAAGAGACGGGAGGGAAAAATGGGATGCTGGGTTTTTGAGTTAAAAACGTCAGTACAACTGACGTTTTTAACATTTCTACAATTTTTCTTCGGCTTCAAAGGCGTCAATCCGTTTGACGTTTTTAGCTTAAAAACGTCAGATGGTCTGACGCGTTTAAGCTAAAAACGTTAAACGGACTGACGTTTTTAAAAACAACCTGGGTTTGAGAATTATTTTCAAACCAACCCTTAGTTGGGATTTTTTTTTCAAAAGTACTTGACATGGGTCAAAAGCTCAAACTTCTACATTGCTTTGGTTTTATGGTTTCTCCTATGTAAAATCAGAATCATTTGCGAAACTTGGTGCATGTTCATCTTTCTCGTGTATGTCATTTGCAAAAACATGTCATCTTGGTTAATTTTGAAATATCAGAAGTTTGAAAGTTTTATGGATCAAGATTCTATATATATGTTTTGGTTTGCATTGAAGCTCTTTCTTGCAAGTTCTTTTGATTTACTTATATAAACTCTCGTGTTATATGGTTATTCTGATGCTCATGCAGAGGAAGCAGAATACAGTGACTAGAGATAAACATGAGAGAGAGCTTATAGCCCGGGGTCGCCATGATCCTTGTGTTGTCCCTAGAGGTTTGGATCTGATCTGCTACCCTGTCATTCCTCTATTTGAATGCTATCGTTTCTTTGTTTTTTCCTTTGGAATGCTACTCTCTTTTCTATTTTTCTGTGATTATATGATGCAGAATTGATCAAACCATTGGAAAACTCTGAGTATTTTCTCTGATCAGTTATTGCAATATTCAGCATTAGGGAAACATAGAATAAGACGCACACACACACGCACACTTCTCCACTAAGACAAATTACGCGTAATGAAACATGTTATTTGTTGTTGTTGGTGATGCTGCAACGGTTCCAATGGTAGAAGTTGTGGTTGCCTGGTGCTCGTGGATCAATTAATGGCACAATATGCACAATGTGAGGTGTTTCCTATAAATCTAGAATTCCAGGAACCCATGGAACTGCCAAGACTCGAGTCGGTTAGCAGTCCCCTTTGAAAGCTGCAATATGGCGTCTACATTTTCTCTATTACCCTTTCGCAACTACCATTCAATATTAGATCGAAGCGTGAAATTATTCTTCATCTGTTCCATTCCTGCAAGAATCCAGCTTGGCAAACAATCTCCTATGAAAGTTGCAAAGTTACAATTACATCCTCTTTATTACTTTTTCCATTAGTTCTGTACTTGACATCAAGGAGAAGTCCCTACTACTAATGGGTGTTTTTGTGGATCAAAATTTTATGACTCTTGTAAGAAACTGTTTCTGTTGTTTATTATTTGTCGGAGGAAGGAAGTGTTTCAACCATTGCTTTACATGTAATAAATAAATCAACGAAATAAATATATTTTCACTTTTAGATTATCTAGAATTTGTACAATGATTTTGTATTATCAGAAATTTTAGGGTAGAAAAGCATGCAAGTCTAACCACTATTAGGATCCATTGTCAATTGAGTCGATTAATTTAGTTAATACATTAAAGAGCAATGCTATGCATATCAAAACATTTATCGAAAACTAGTTTTACCAAATGAGTTAACAGTTCCATATTACATTTGGTCTTACAAAATGTTGATCAAAATGGTTTTGACAAAATATGAAGTTGATTTTGATAACTCATTTGATAAAACCGTTTTATAGTAAATGTTTTGGTATGTGTAGAATTTTTCATTATTGTAGTATCAGGTTTAATACTATACAAAACGTTAAGCGTTAATTAAAAGTCAATTTGGATCAATTTATAATTTCAAAAAACTAAATTATCACTAAAAGTTAGGACCGATCGCTTAAAACATCTAAGGACTAATAACAAACAATTCCATTTTTATCGTAACGTCATAAGATAGAGTATAAGGTCATGCTTATTTTGCAATAACTTTTGTAAAGGCATAGAATCACAACTCTTTGCTATTGCAGTCATTCCTTAAGTAAGTATATGTATTCAAACAACATAAAGAAACCAACACCGGATCATCTCCTCAAATCAAACGATTTTCAATATCAAAACTGCTAATTGCAAAATTCTTTTCACATCCTCTGTTAGTTTTAAACTCAATTCTTAAAATGTAGTTTTTTGTATTTTACTTTTGGATTTACAATGTAATATTGGAAATTTTTGGTATTAGATGGTATTTAAGCATGTAGAAGTGTCCAGAATTTTTTGGAGGTCAGTTCATGTCTTTGGGAGGAGTGTTCATGTACTGCTACATGGAAAAAATAAAGAGACAAAATCTGGTTTAATGCTTGGAGGCTGCTGGCCATTGAATGGGCAGATTCAAGGATTTTTTACTGGAAAACAGAGGTATAAAATGGGCTGGACTGTTGCTGCCAAAACAGAGAGTTTTCTGTGGAGAAAAAACAGAGAAAGAGAGAGTAAAAAATTGTGTTTTGCTAGGCAAGAAATGGGTTGGAAAGCAGGAAGAAAAACAGAGTTTTTTGGTCGTTAAACAGAGCCATAGCAGACTGTTTTGGCGTGAGAAACTGCAGATCCATTTCTGGTAACTGTTTTGTGTGTGTTCTTGCTGAAAAATCAAATTGGTCTTTCTTTTTGTATTGCTTGATATTGTGATCATTCTTGATGAAATATAGATGTGGTCCTTGAGTGAAATTGGTGTAGAAGTGTTGCAGATTTTTTGCCTCTGTTTAACTTGATTTTGTGTACCTTTGGTGATCTATTTTGCTTTCAATTCCCAACAAAATTGGTACAGAGCAGGTTGTTATGGCTACTATGAGTAATTTGCTTCAATCCCAATTTCTCAAATTGGAAAAAGATAATTATGGGAATTGAAGTATTCAAATCAAGGTGTTGTTACAATCACAAGATCTTTGGAAAATTGTTGAAAAATGTTACATCGAGCTGACTACGGGGAAGAGCAAACACTTAATGATGCTCAAAAGACAGTGCTTAAGCAATCAAGAAAGACGGATAAGAAAGCTTTATTCCTACTTTACCAATGTATTGACGATAATAATTTTGAGAAGATTTCTTTCGCCACCACCTCGAAGCAAGCTTGAGAAATTTTGAAGAATATGCATAGAGGCATTGATAAAATAATTCGGGTTCGTCTCCAAATATTGCAAAGTGAATTTGAAGGGTTGAATATGAATGGAGCTGAGTCAATTTCAGAGTATTTTTTAAGAACTTTGGTAATTGTGAATCAAATGCAAAGGTATGGAGAAGATATTGATGATGTTCGAGTGATGGAAAAAATACTACGAACCTTAACCCCAAAATTTGAGCATGTTGTTGTAGCTGTTGAGCAATCCATGGAGTTCAAGACTATGAGCGTTGATGAATTGATGGCCACACTGAAAATACATAAGCAACGTATTAATAAAAAGACTTCAAGTTCTCTTGAACAAGCTCTCCAATCCAAGCTTTCTTTGAAAGATGAAAAAAGAGAATTTCAAGGTAGTACATCTCAAAGAGGAAGAGGTAATGGAACACGAGGTAGAGGTTATGACAATCGAAAAAGAAGCTACGAAGGTCGTGGAAGAGGCTATGCTAATAGAGGTAGAGGAGGAAGATGTCAATTCACTAATGATGCAAGAAATAAAAACTCTTATGATTCAAGAGGAAGAGGACGAAGAAGAGCAAGAGACAATTACAACAATCAAAGTTTTGACAAGAGAAATGTTGAATGCTTCAATTGTCACAAGTTTGGGCATTATAGCAATGAGTGTTGGGCAAGTGCAAATAAATGCGTTGAAGAACATGTGAATTATGCCGAGAAAGCAAGTAATGAAGCGGCATCTACTTTGCTGTTGGCCTACGATGGATCCGAGGAAGATAATGGCAACGTGTGGTTTCTTGATTCCGGGGCGAGCAACCATATGTGTGGCAAGAAGCATATGTTTGTAGAACTTGATGAAGTGGCGCAAGACAAAGTTACTTTTGGCGACTCCTCCAACATTCCGGTGAAAAGCAAAGATAAAATTATTATTAAGCTCAAGAATGGTAATCATGATTTTATTTTCGATGTATATTATGTGTCGGATATGAAGAATAGTATTTTGAGTTTGAGGCAACTTTTAGAAAAGGGTTATGATATTAGCATGAAGAATATTTACCTTACAATTAAAGATGCTCGTGGTAATCTGATTGCTAATGTGGAAATGTCCAAGAATAGAATGTTTCCTTTGAATATTCAACATGATGCTATGAAATGTTGGAATGCTATTATTAAAGATGATTCTTGGTTGTGACATTTGAGACTTGAACATCTTAATTTTGGTGGCTTGAAGCTTTTATCTAGCAAGAAAATGGTGAAGGGTCTACCCTACATAAATTATCTAGATGAGTTATGTGAAGGGTGTATTCTTGGCAAGTATCACAGATTAAGCTTCTCAAGAAAAGTCAAGTGGAGAGCATCACGACCCTTGGAGCTTATGCACACCGATGTTTTGTGGTCCTTTGAAGCCTATGTCAAATAGTAAGAATCGCTACTTTCTTATTTTTATTGATGACTATAGCCGGAAGACTTTGGTGTATTTTTTAAGAAGGAAGTCCGAAGTGCTTGAAGTTTTTAAGGACTTCAAGAATCTTATTGAGAAGCAAAGTGGCTATTTTATCAAGAGGTTGAGATCCGATCAAGGTGGTGAATATAGTTTCGATTTATTTGAAGACTATTGCAAGGAGCATGGAATTGTGCATCAGTTCACGCCAAGCTACACACCTCAGTTGAATGGAGTTGCGGAAAGAAAAAATATGACTATTCTTGATATGGCTAGAAGAATGTTGAAAGGAAAGAGATTGCCTAGAGAATTTTGGGCCGAAGCCGTAGCATGTGTAGTGTACTTGTTGAATCGATGTCCAACCAAAAGGGTTCGTTTCAAGACCCTGGAGGAAGCTTGGTGTTCATTCAAGCCTAGTGTAGCCCATCTTAGAGTTTTTAGATGCATTGCTTATGCGAAGATTCCCGAAGCAAGGAGGACAAAGCTTTGATGATAAAGGTGAAAAGTGCATTTTTCTTGGGTATGGTGATAGAACAATGGGGTACAAGTTATACAACCCCATTACCAAGAAAGTGATCATGACTAGAAATATTATCTTTGAAGAGGAAGACATGTGGGATTGGAAAGAAAAAATTTCAGCCACCGAAGTGGAACTTATGCTTGAAGAAGAAGAGTCTGAAGAACCAAGGGAAGTCCAAAGAGAGCCACAAACACCTCCACATGGATCCCCCTCATTTTCTACGAGTGAATCATCATCACCATCATCATCTTCATCATCAGATTCAAGTTCAAGTGAATGACCAAGAAAAATGAGAAGTATGCAAGAGATTTATAAATCTACGAAAATTTTTGAAGGTAACTTGAATTTGTTTTGTTTGTTCATGGATTGTGATCCTTTATGTTTTGAAGAAGCGGTTCAAGAAGAGAAATGGAGAATAGCAATGGATGAAGAAATTAAGGCAATTGAAAAAAATGATACATGGGCACTAGTTTGTCTTCCCCAATGTCACAAAGCAATTGGTGTGAAATGGGTATATAAAACCAAGAAGGATGCAAATGGTGAAGTCCAAAGATACAAGGCAAGGTTGGTTGCTAAAGGCTACAAGCAAAGGGCCGGAATTGATTATGGAGAGGTATTTGCTCCCGTTGCTCGTTTGGAAACGATTAGGTTGATAATTTCTTTGGTGGCACAAAACAAGTAGAAGATTTACCAACTTGATGTGAAATCGACATTTTTGAATGGATTTCTTGAGGAGGAGATTTATGTTGAACAACATTTGGGGTATGTGAATAAGAAACATGAAGATAAAGTGTACAAGTTGAGAAAAGCTCTCTATGGATTAAAGCAAGTACCGCGCGCATGGAATGCTAGAATTGACAATACTTTCGTGAGAATGGTTTTCAAAAGTGTCCTTATGAGCATGCATTATATATGAAGATGGATGTCAATGGAAGTGTGCTACTTATTTGCCTTTATGTTGATGACTTGATCTTCACCGGCAATGATCCAATGATGTTTGATGAATTCAAGAGAAGTATGATTAAGGAGTTTGAAATGACTGATATTGGCTTAATGTCTCATTTCCTTGGCATTGAGGTTAAGCAAAGTAAAGATGAAATTTTTATTTCTTAAAGTGTTTATACAAAGGAAATACTCAAGAAGTTCAAGATGGATTCTTGCAACCCGGTGAACACACCCGTAGAAATTGGATTGGAATTGAGGAAGAGCATTAGTGGTGGAAATGTTGATCCTACTTACTTTAAAAGTTTAGTTGGAAGTCTTCGGTACCTTACTTGCACAAGGCCGGACATTCTTTATGGATTTGGTTTGGTTAGTAGATACATGGAAACACCGGATCAAACTCATCTTAGTGCGGCGAAGAGGATTTTACGTTATATTAGAGGTACACTCAATGATTGCTTGTTTTATTCTTGCACTAATGATTTCAGACTTGTTGGATATTCGGATAGTGATTGAGGACGAGACTTAGATGAAAGAAAAGGTACCTCGGGTTATTATTTTTTCATGGGAGATACGACTTTTACTTGGTCATCCAAGAAGCAAGTAATTGTTACTTTGTCTACGTGTGAAGCGGAGTATGTGGCTGCAAATTCAACGGTGTGTCATGCTATCTAGTTGAGGAACTTGTTGAATTATTTGGGATTTTCTCAAGAAATTCCCACTGAGATTCTTGTTGGTAATAGATCGGCGATGGCGTTGGCAAAGAACCCAGTGTCCCATGAGAGGAGTAAACACATTGATACGCACTACCATTTTATTAGAGAGCATGTGAAGAATGGAGAAGTGAAGTTGGTACATTGCAAGACTCAAGATCAAGTTGCCGACATTTTTACGAAGCCATTAAACCATGATGTGTTTGAAAATTGAAAATAATGCTAAGCATAAGAACCCAAAGAATTGGGTTTAAGGGGGGATGTTAGTTTTAAACCCAATTTTTAAAGGGTATTTTTTTGTATTTTACTTTTGGTTTTATGATGTAATATTGGAAAGTTTTGGTATTAGATGGTATTTAAGCATGTAGAAGTGTCCAGAATGTTTTGGAGGTCTGTTCATGTCTTTGGGAGGAGTGTTCATGTACTGCTACATAGAAAAAATGAAGAGACAAAATCTAGTTTAATGCTTGAAGGCTGCTGACCATTCAATGGGTAGATTCAAGGATTTTTGACTGGAAAACAGAAGTATAAAACTGTGTTTTGCTAGGCAAGAAAGGGGCTGGAAAACAGGAAGAAAAACAGAGTTTTTTGGTCGTTAAATAGAGTCATAGCAGACTGTTTTAGCGTGAGGAGTTGTAGCTCCATTTTTGGTAACTGTTTTGTGTGTGTTCTTGCTGAAAAATCAGATTGGTCTTTCCCTTTGTATTGCTTGATATTGTGATCATTCTTGATGAAATATAGAGGTGGTCCTTGAGTGAAATTGATGTAGAAGTGTAGCAGATTTTTTACCTCTATTTTACTTGATTTTGTGTACCTTTAGTGATCTATTTTGCTTTCAATTCCCAACATCCTCATCACAGACCTTGAGCCCATGATGTGGAGGCTTGAAACGTAAATTCCAAGATGCAAAGAAGTGGGGTGTATGACATTTAAATGTGATAATCACCAAAATCTCTTGACATGTCAGGTGGTGTAAACTAAAACTGGTGGTTTAGAGAGGTCATCACCATAACTTCCAAGCTCCGTCACATCACTGCCAGGAAGGCACCATCTGATGAAAGTAAAACTATTTTTTTTAAATATGATCTCATTTTCAATAATGTGATAGTGCTTAAGTTCTGGTGCATTGCTTACTTCTAGATTTTTGAACATATTTTTCTTTTTCTTTTGTTCTTTTTTTATGTTGAGTGATGCAACAATTTTAGCACACGACTACATGGCAGATCAAGACCATCGAAAGCATAACTGATTGGACATTAATCGAGGCTGATTTTAGACGACAGCATCAAAAAATTCATTAAGACCCCATTCCGAAAAATTCTCGATGAGCAGAGCAAGATTGAAACATATATATTTTGACCCGTCGTTTTTAAGCCAAAAAACGACATTCAGGCTACTTTTTAAGCACTTTTATATTAATTCTATCCCGCTATTTGGGGTATTTATTTAATATTTCGTATTTTTGCTGAAGTTTCTCCGCAATTTAGGACTGATAGGGTTTAGTAATTAAAGGATGTGTAATACTGAATCAGCAGCTTTGATTTTAATTGAAATAAACTTGATGATGCACAAAATTGATTTTCACACCACCTATCAATAAAGCAATATAAAATGCAGTAAAATAGAGGGAGAGAGAGAACATAGTTTATAGTGGTTCGGTCAAGGTGACTTACGTCCACTTGGAATGGCAAGAGTCGCCAGGATTTTTTTAACTCCGGTGTAGAAAGAGAGCAAATGGTTACAAGTTTTTTTAGGGTGAGGAGAGAATGATGCTAGAATGAGTGTGATGCCCCCTAAGTGTTGGCAGAGCTTACATTTTATAGTAGTCGTCTCATAATGGATATTAATTAAACAGCTATTCAAGCGGTCACAACAGATTGGGGCGACTTAAATTGTACTTAAATGGTTTGGCGACCTCTCCTCTCCTCAACGGGCAAGGGAGTTATGGTGCACTCCAAAGGACTTGGTCAAAGGATGAGAAAAGGTTGACTCTCTCCAGGAGGCAAAGTTGAGGCTCCTGGATGCTCCCTTGGTGGCGTAGCTCCCTGATGGGCTTGACTGACTTGGACCTTATTTGGGCTGGACTTGATAGATCTCTTGAAATTGGGCCATTAGTTTAGACTGGGCTTACAATCAGAGTTGGGCCTTTGGGCTTGATCCATCATTTTTCCCCCAATGCCCTGCGTCTAAGGAACTTGGAAAGGAGGGTATTCGGTTGAGTTTGAATTTTCGGCCGAACGGCAAAACTGGAAAAACTTCGGAGGGCCAAAACATGTGCTTTCAGGAATTTTTTGGGGTTTTAACAGCATCATTCAAAGCCTAAGGAAGTGACTCTTGTAGAGCTCTTTGAGAGCTTCGATTTGACATATTATGGGCCCCGTTTGGAGTTACAGATCAAAAGTTACAGTCAAAATTGCGTACACACCTTTTTAAATCCGAATTTTTTGAAAACTCCTTTCGATTGGCGACTTCCTCCCTTTCAGTAGACTCCTTTTGCTTGTGGGACTCCATTAACTATATAAACTCCTTCTTTCACTCCCTCTTTTGTACTCTTGAAGAGCCCTAGGCTATAAATTGGAGTTTTTGGGTTTTTCCTTGATTTCAAGAAACCCTAGGTATAAATAGAAACTTTCTCTTCATTCTTGCCTATTTCATTCACCTTGGGATTGAACTTCTCCTTGAAACCCTTGAGAGCCCAAACTCCACCCACTCCATAGAAACTTGAGAGTGTGAAGGTGAGTGCTCGACCTTCTTTGGATACCCAAAGCTAGATATTCCTGAGTTTGAATATTTAGAGGCCATGTCGATTGAGGAAGGAGAGATGCCGGCATCCACTGTCATCGGAGAAGGAGAAGCAAGCATTGGAGAGAGAGGCTTTGGTGTTGGAGTGGAGGGCCCGTTGGGCGCTGCTAGGCGCGCACCTGTTGCGCACGAGAAGGGGTGCTGGGCGCCCCTTTGGGTGACTTTGGCGAGCAGGGAGGCGGGCATGACTTGGGTGAGGCTGCTGCGATTGGGTAAACATCCCTCAATGGGCAAGCAGGCTTGGACGGGCGAGCAGTAGGCTGGACGAGTAACCCGCTGGGCGAGCAGCCTGGGCACGCCAACCCACTGGGCGAGCAGCTTTTGGCGAGGATGGAGGGGAAAAACGGGCTGTTTTGGGCGAGCCTGATGGGGTATCTCAAGCTATTTTGGGCGCCACTTTAGGTGTTGTTTTGGGCGAGCCTGATGAGGCATCTCAGGCAGTTTTGGGTGCTACTTTAGGCGCTGTTTTGGGCGAGCCAGATGAGGCATCTCAGGCTGTTTTGGGTGCCACTTTAGGCGCTGTTTTGGGTTAGCCTGATGAGGCGTCTCAGGCTATTTTGGGCAGCAGTTTGGGTGCCCATTTTGTTCGCGTAATGGAGCAAAGAGGCGAACGTGTTGAGGCGCCAAGGCTGGGCGCCGATGGTAGTGCAGGCGTGCGGAGCAGAGGGGCGCCCCCTGGGGCTGCCTTGGGCGAGCCTGGGGCTGCCTTGAATGAGCCTAGGGCTGCCTTGAACGCCTCTCGGCTTCTCGAAACCTCCCTTGAAATGGCTCAGGCAATTCTTCATGCCCCCACAAGAAAAAGCACAAAAGCAAAGTAGCTGATGATGGGTCCAAGGTAAGTACCCTCTCTAGTTTGCTCAACAATGATGATGATATTCTGAGGATTGTTTCTACTTATCACATTCCCCCAACTGTACTATGCAGTTGAGCTGAGATGGGTGAGCCCGCCTTTGATGACTCTTCTGTGGATGTTTTCATCTATGAGGAGATGCTTTAGGTTGGGCTCAGGTTTCCCATGTCCCCCTCTATTTGTCGCATTCTCGAATATTTTTCACTCACCCTGGGGCGATTGTCACCCAATGGTTGGAGGGTTTTGCTATGCTTTCTGGTGTTGTGGAGGAAAGTGCATCATGAGGATGCCTCTCCAAAGGAGTTTGACGGAGCTTATACTTTGAGCGAGACCCCTGCTCCTAATCGGGGTTAGTATTATTTTACCACGAGAGATAAGCTGATCACCAAACTGAGGTCTAACTGTCATAGTTGGAAATCTCGCTTTATATTTGTCGGCAGAGAGTGGGTTGCGGAGGCCGATAGGGCTTTGGTACCAAGAGGATGGGGTACCCCTAAGAAACTTGGTATGCCTTACACTTGCTTTCTCTCCTTTGTGTTTTTTTTTTCTTCTTTTTTTTTTTTACTCATCATTCCTTTTGCAGATCCTCTTGTGTTCTCCTGGTATCAAGAGTGGAAGCAGCAGGCAGTGAGGGCTTATCCTGAAAAAGACTTTGGAGTCCTTATGTCCAAAGATGGTGGTGCTACCCCGAAGTCCGACAGCTCCTCTTTGAAGATGAAAGGTGAGTTAATTCTTTTGTACCTTCTTTTCTTCTTTTACTTGGTGTTTTTCATCTAGTTAACATTTTATTTTCCTTGCAGCAGTAGATAGGGAGGTGATTGGGTCCCGCCTTTCCAGTAGGAGTCCTCCTCCTTCCAAGGTGGCGAGGACGGGCAACGTCTCCCAAGTGACCTCTCCAATGGCGCCGTCCGAGGTAATCTCTCCTCAGTCAACCCCTCCAGTGGTACCTCTTCGGGTGACGACTCCTTCAGTTGCATCTCCTAGTTCAGAGTCCCACTTGTTGGCCACACCTTCTGCCCCCCATTCATCCACTCCTCCTGTGGGGAGTTCTACTGGAGCACCTTCTCAAATTAGCTCCATGTTGGGTAACGCGCGGGTCATCAGGGATCGACTTGGGAGGTTTGTGTTCCCCAACGATGTGAATGAGATTAGTCTCTTGGGCACCGAGGGAATCCTCAGCTCTTTTCTAGTATGGTGGGCTCAGGTAAGGGTTTGTTATCTCCCCTCTCTCCCATCCTTCCATAAATGTCTGACATCCTTTTACCTTTTATTTTTCTTCAGGCCTCAACTGCATCTATGTGTTTAATTTCAAGAACCCTCCTTTATCACCAGCTGAAACACAATCATGAAGTCGTGCAAAATGAGCTTCTAGCTGCTCAGGGGAAGATCGCCAAGCTTGAAGCTGCTGGGAGGACTTCTGATGCTGATCTTGTGGCAACCTGTGAGGGGATAATTGGTCTTGAGACTGAGCTTTCGGCGACCCATGGGAGGGCGGCCAAGCTCGAGGTTGAGCTTGCGGAGGCCCGTGAGAGGGCCACGCTCAGCGAGGCTGAGCTTTCGGCGACCCATAGGAGGGCGGCCAAGCTCGAGGCTGAGCTTGCTGAGGTCCGTGAGAGGGCCACGCTCAATGTGGCTGAGCTTGCAGAGACCCGCGAGAGGGCCATGCTCAGAGAGGCTGTTGCGGAGGCAGAGGTGAAGGCTGTTCGAGAAAGAGCTTCTCGGGCTGAGGCTGACCTGGAGAATGGCATTGCAGATGCTTTCATTGACGATTATGAGGAGCTCCGGGGAAAGATTTCTACTGCTTTTCCCGATATTGGTGTCTCAGGTTTCTTGTCAACTGAGGCGTCTGATGATAGTGATGGAGGCTCTGACGATGTCATGGGTGACGATGAGGAGGAGGATGACGACCATGAGAGTAGTTAGAGTGGTAGGGAATTTTTGAATTTTTTTATTTTATTTTAGGAAAGCATTTTGTAGCCGTACTTTTGTAAAAGTGGTTTTTGCCACAGATGCTCCTTTAAAGTTGAATGCAAAAATGCAAAATTTTTTTGGAGTAAATCTAGAAAGTTTTATTCATTCACTACTTATGTAAAGCAATATAGCAATAATAACCCCACAAAAAAAGTACAAAAAATAAAACCAAGTCCCCAACTTTTCTACTTTGACTCTCTCAAGGTTTTATTGGTAGTACCTCTTCAAATGCTCAGCATTCCATGGATGGGGCAAAACCTTCCCCTCAGAACTCTGTATCTTGTAGGTGTCCGACCTCACCATTTCTGTTATGAGGTAGGGTCCTTCCCAGTTTGGTCCCAACTTTCCTTCTCGTGAATCCTTTGTGGCGATGATCACTTTCTTGAGGACCAAGTCTCCCAGTTGGAAGGAACGAGGCTTCACCCTTGAGTTGTAGTACTTTGTCATGCGGCGCTTGTACTCCGCGTTGCGGACCACATCCATCTCCCTTACCTCCTCTACCAAGTCGAGGTTGATGCGGAGTCCTTCCTCATTGGTGTCGGGATGATGGTGTTGGACCCTTAGAGAATGCACTCCGATCTCTACAGGGATGACTGCCTCAATTCCAAAAGCGAGGGAGAAGGGGGTTTCTCCAGTTGGAGTTCTTGATGTGGTGTGGTAGGCCCATAATACACCTGGGAGCTCGTCAACCCACATACCCTTCGCCTTTTCGAGCCTTGTCTTTAGGTTGCGTAGCACCGTTCTCACCATGACTTCTACTTGTCTGTTTGCCTGCAGGTGCGCCGGTCTTAAATGAGGCTGCTTTATTTGAAGGTCGGAGCAGAAGGAGTTCAGAAGCTTGTTGTCGAACTGCTTGGCGTTGTCGCTGACAATGGCATGGGGTATCCCGAAGCGGCAGACCAGATTATTCCAGATAAAATATTTGACCTTTGCGTCTGTTATTTTTGCTAAGGGTTCGGCCTCCACCCACTTGGTGAAGTAGTCGACTGCTACTACCACGAACTTGCACTGTCCTCTATTGAGAGGTAGGGGAGGTAGGGGGCCTAGGATGTCGATGCCCCATTTGGAAAAGGGCCACAGACTTGTGACGACCGTGAGTTCTTCTGGCAGTTGTCTAGGCACAGTGGCGAAACGCTGACACTTGTCGCACTTCTTGGCAAATTCCTAGGCATCCCTCATCATACTAGGCCAGAAGTAGCCTTGTCTGAGTGCCTTGTAGGCGAGGGAGCATCCTCCAGAATGATTCCCACAAATCCCCTTATGGATCTCCCGCAGGGTATAGTTAGCTTCTTCTGATGAGAGGCACCGCATCAACGGCAAGGAGTAGCCTTTCTTGTACAAAGTATCTTGTAAAATAGTAAACTTGGAGACTCTCATCCTGAGCTTTCTGGCCTCGAGGGGATCATCTGGCAATACACCCTCCTAGAGGTATGCCCTTATAGGGGTCATCCAGTTTGACTCTGCAGATGCACAGTTGACGTTTGTGGCTTCTACATCTAACTGGCTTGTTCTGAACTGGTGACCAATAAATACTGGCCTTGGTGGGGGTTCCGAGGATGAGGCGAGCCTGGCTAGTGTATCCGCAGCCATGTTATCCTCCCTCGGGATGTGGTATATTTGGAAGTATTGGAACTTAGCGATCAAGGCTTTCACCATGGCAATGTACTCCTGCATTCTGGCTCCTTTTGCCTCAAACTCACCCTTCACTTGGTTGACTATCAGCTGAGAGTCACTGTGAGCGATGAGGTGTTGGGCTTCCATTTCAATTGCCAACTTTAGGCCGGAGAGGAGGGCCTCATACTCTGCCTCATTGTTGGAGGCAATGAAGTGAAGCTTCATAGCATACTTGATGGGAGTGCCATCGGGGCTGATTAGGATTAGGCCAGCTCCACCTCCTTCACTGGTTGAGGAGCCATCCACATAGAGCTTTCAGAGTGACGGAGGAGAGAGTTCGGAGAGCAATGCGGGAGCCAGGCTGGGATGGCAGGGTGCTAAGAGGGACACGGACGTCAGGTCTGGCCGCCTGGCTGGTGATTAACCCTAATTAATGCTTAATTTAATTAAGTTAATAGGTCAATTATGTTAGTTAAACAAAGTTAAAAGAGTCAAAGTAAGACAAATTAGAGTTAGTGTGTGAATTAGGGATAATGCATTAATTGTTGTTCTTTTTAGGATTTTGTGTGTCAAAGCTATAAACTACTGGAGAAACTACTGGGGAGCCAACTGTATCAAAGTTAGAAACTACTGGGGAGCCAATTGTATCAAAACTACAAACTACTGGGGTGTCAATTGACAAAACTACAAACTATAGGGGTGCCAATGTCAAAGCTCAAAACAAAGGGGGATCAAAGTGTAATTCAAACCCTCCTTTTTTGCCTATAAATACCACCCCTTGGGGCTTGTAAATTTTCATCTTTTGGTAGTGGAAAACCCTCCAAAAGTATTATTGCTTTCTTTATTGCTTTCTTCCTTTCTTTTACTTTAGCATTGCTTTCTTTTATTTCCATTGTTTGAGCTTCCTTCTTCCCTTAGAGGAGTGAAACTCTTCCACTTTTCTAGAGCTTTACCAAAGCAGTGAAGAGTGGAACGTGATTCACTCATTCTTTGTCGAAGATCGGCTCCTTGTGTAGTGTATTTTACCTTGTAACTCCTCTACTTTGAGGGATGAGCATCACTCACTTTTCTAGCTTTACCAAAGCCATGAAGAGTGAGTAGTTTCTCATTCACTCTTTAGTAAAAGGTGATGGACATGTATAAATCATTCGGAAGTTATATTTGTGCATTTCGTTTATGCTTAATGCTTTTTATTTCACTTGTTTATTGAATAATTGAATGCATCTAGCATAGCTAAGGTACTTTGTATAACCGTGAGTACTTTCTATGACGTAGATGACTCTTGACATAGAAAGACTCATTAGTTCAAGGCAAGTACCCTGGCTAGATCTTCATGACTACATTTCAATCTTCACCATTATTGTACTTCAATTAAAGAATAGAATACTAATGCCATGGTTGGATGCCTTGTAGAAACACTTGCTTGTTTGTAGACGGTTTGAGTCTCGGCACAGACAATTCATGTAAACTTTTACAAAGACATTGGAACCATGCTATTAATTCTCACAATCTATCTTTATCTTCCGATTAACTTCATGTTGACACGGTGGTTAATTGAGTTCCCAAGTACAAGTATAATAAACCGGATGGTTAACTACATGTCCAGATCCTCGAGCTAAAGGGTGACTGTTACATTTGAGAACTTCTTATATTTTGTTTAGAAAATCCCCTTGGAACAAATCTTATATTGTGTCCAGAAAAATCCCTAAACATCACAACTTTAAATCTCAAGGATTCCAATCACTGAGGTCTTTATCACTACTTACTTCTAAACACCAGTATTAGTTCCATGTGGATTCAACTCCGGACTTAACCGAATTATTACTACAACTTGACCGCCTGCACTTGGGTGTACACATTTTTGATCAAGTCAAGTTTTTGGCGCCATTGCCGGGGAACCATAAAAGGTATTTTTCGGTAAAAGGTAAAAAGACCTTCCTTTTTGTATATATTCTTTGGTTTACTGTGAATTATTTTATTTTATTTTATTTTATGTTCTTTGTTTTTATGTCTGAGGGCACTCCTCACTATCAAAATTTGCCAGCAGAATCTTGTGAGTCTGTGAATCCGTCTGAACCATCTTCACCTAGATCATTAGCAGACTCTTGTGAGAATACTATGGCAAATAATGAGAGATAAGGAGAAGTTCCTATGAGAATGGGGGAAGTGGTTAAAATTCGAACTTTGCGGGATTACTTAAATCCAACAAGAAATAGTGTCTCCACTTGTTTTATATTTCCTGAAAATGCTCCCCTCTTTAGTGTAAAGTCGGGGACAATGCAGCTACTACCTGTATTTCATGGGTTAGATGCAGAAAATCCATATCTGCATATAAAAGATTTTGAGGAAGTATGTGGAACATTTCAAGACAATTCTGAACAGGCAAAGATGAAACGTTTTCCTCTCTCTTTAAGGGACAAAGCTAAACAATGGCTAAATTCTTTAAAAGCTCTTTCAATACCTAACTGGTAGGCATTACAAAATTAATTTTTCAGAAAGTTTTTTCCTCTACACCGCACGAATGCACTCAAAAGGCAAATCATGAATTTTTCGGTTAAAGAAGGAAAAACCTTTTACCAAAGTTGGGAGAGATTCAAAGATCTTCTCCAATCCTGACCACACCATGCTTTTGAGAATTGGACTTTGGTAGGATTTTTCTATGACTCCTTGCCCACTAGACTACGTCAGTTTGTCAAAATGATGGCTCAAGGAGAGTTCATGGGTAAGAGTCCGGAGGAGGCATTCAATTTTTTTGTCACCATATCTGATAGTTCTTAGATGTAGGACTCAGCCTCTCATACCACTGTTGAAGCCAGACCATCTACTTCCCAAGGGGGTAAGTATGTCTTGAAAGAGGATGATGACCTAAGAGCAAAAATGTCCACCCTATCTCGAAAGCTTGAAGCTTTAGAGATGAAAAAGGTTCATCAAGTTGATGTTGGTCCTCCCACAGAACAAGTGTGTGGGATTTGTGCGCTAACAGGACACCCTACTGGGGAGTGTCTGACCATTCCGACATTCAAAGAGGTCTTGTTGGAACAAACAAATGCAATTTCTAACTTCAACAAGCCTTACTCCAACCCATATTCTGAAACATACAATCCAGGGTGGCGGAATCACCCAAACTTCAGTTTGAGGAACACACAACCAACTCCCATGAACCCACAACAAGGTTCACACCCACCACCTCAAGGACCTCCCACATATCAACCATACCAACCACCACAAAAGAGAAGCCTTGAGGACACACTGAATCAGTTTATGCAAAGTCAAATGAACTACAACAATAGTTCAACTTAGGCTTTTACTGATTTCAAACCACAGACTACCTAGTCTTTCGAGGATCTTAAAAGCCACATCCAAAAGTTGACCCAATCCATGACCACCCATGAGAAATGCAAGTTTCCTGCCCAACCAAAACAACCGCAAGGCCAATTCCATGTGGAAAATCCTTCAATCATGGAAAACCCACAAGACCAAGCCCAAGTTGTCACTACACTGAGAAGTCGCAAGATGATTGAAAAAACCATATGAGACATGTTAATCCCAGTCACAGAACCAGTTGAGCCTGAACATGTGATTGAAAAAGTGCCCGAGCCATCAAAGGAAAAAGACCCTTCGTGTCCTATTCCTGCTCTTTTTCCCCAAAGACTCAAAGCAGTACAGAAGTTGAATAACCAACCATAAATTTACGAGCTTTTCAAGCAAGTAAAGATCAATATCCCACTTTTGGATGCAATCAAGCAGGTTCCGTCCTATGCCAAGTTTCTGAAAGACTTGTGCACAGTCAAAAGAAGCCAGAATGTTCAAAAAAGAGCCTTCTTGACGGAACAAGCCAGTGCTCTACTTCAACACAAAACCCCTCAAAAATACAAGGATATGGGGTGTCCAATTGTGGCATGTGTCATTGGAAACTTCAAAATAGAACAAGCACTGTTAGATCTGGGAGCCAGTGTCAATTTGCTCCCATTCTCTGTCTATTAGCAGTTGGGTCTGGGTGAGCTCAAACCCACTTGTGTCATACTCCCGATGGCAGACAGATCTGTCAAAGTTCCTAGGGGCATTGTCGAAGCTGTACTTGTCTAAGTGGACAACTTTGTCTTCCCTGTTGACTTCATTGTTTTAGATACTCAGCCAGCAATGAATTCAGAGAATCAAATTCCCGTCATTCTTGGTCGACCCTTCCTAGCAACCTCAAATGCACTAATCAATTGCAGGAATAGAGTCATGAAATTAACTTTTGGGAATATGACTCTTGAGCTGAATATTTTCAATATTGCTAAGCACCCAGGAGAAGACAAGGAATTGAGAGAAATAAATTTCATTGAGTCTCTGATACAGGAACATCTGGATAACACATTTTGTGAAAACCCTACTGAAACTTCTCTATTGGAGTCTGTCACATCTGAGACAACAGATGATGATCAAAACCCAAGGAATTACCCTGCTCACACTGTTGGGACATGGGCACCCAAATTTGAAGAAATCTCACCAAGTGGCACAAAACCACTCTCATCAAGTGTCAAGCCACCAAAGCCTGAGCTAAAACCACTCCCATCTGACCTCAAATATGCATTTTTAGAAGAGGACGAGTCATACCCAGTGGTAATTTCATCTAAGCTTACAGAATTACAAGAGTCTAAGCTGATTGAAGTTCTCAAACGCCATAAAAGCACCATTGGGTGGACCATCGCTGACTTGAAAGGTATAAGCCCGTTAATCTGTAATCATAGCGACGACTGAACCCTCACATGAAGGAAGTTGTGAGAACTGAGGTGCTTAAGCTATTAGATGCAAGGATAATATTTCCCATCTCTGATAGCAAATGGGTGAGCCCAACCCAAGTTGTACCCAAGAAGTCTAGAGTCACAGTAGTCAAAAATGATGCCAATGAACTAGTACCAACTCGAGTCATCACAGGATGGTGAATGTGCATAGACTATCGAAAGCTCAATTTGGTGACTAGGAAAGACCATTTTTCTCTTCCCTTTCTTGATCAAGTCCTAGAGAGAATTGCAGGCCATGCATTCTACTGTTTCCTTGATGGGTATTCTGGGTATAATCAAATTGAGATAGTACTAGATGACCAGGAGAAAACAACATTCACATGCCCCTTTGGGACCTTTGCATTCAAAAAGATGCCGTTCGGACTTTGTCACGCTCCTGCAACATTCCAAAGGTGCATGCTGAGTTTGTTTAGCGACATGGTTGAGAATTTTTTGGAAGTGTTCATGGATGATTTCTCTGTATATGGTGACTCGTTTGATTTGTGTCTAACAAACCTAGAGAAGGTGTTGATAAGGTGTAAAGAAGTCAATCTAGTGCTCAATTGGGAAAAATGTCATTTCATGGTAACACAAGGCATTGCCCTAGGTCACATTGTGTTGTCTGAAGGCATGAAAGTTGACAAGGCAAAAATCGATCTGATTGGAAATTTGCCTGTTCCCAAGACTGTAAAGGATATCCGATCATTCCTAGGACATGCGAGGTTCTATAGGAGATTCATAAAAAACTTTAGTACCATATTTAAACCCATGTGTCATCTCCTAAGTCAGGATGTATCGTTTGTGTGGAGTGAAGCATGCCAGAAAGCTTTTGATAAGCTTAAAGGTATGTTAATTTCTGCCCCAATAATGCAACCCCCTGACTGGACCCTACCGTTTGAACTAATGTGTGATGCAAGTGACTATGCTATAGGTGCTGTGTTGGGACAAAGAAAGGACAAGAAACCCTATGTGATTTACTATCTAAGCAAAACTTTGAATGATGCTCAAATGAATTATTCAATGACTGAAAAAGAATTGCTTGCTGTAGTTTTTACTTTGGAGAAATTTCGTTCTTATCTTGTTGGTTCTTCTGTTATTGTGTTCACTGACCATGCAGAATTAAAATTTTTGCTCACAAAAAAGGATGCCAAGCTAAGGCTCTTAAGATGGATACTCTCACTCCAAGAGTTTGATCTGATCATTAAGGACAAGAAAGGTGTTAAGAATGTGGTGGCAGATCATTTGTCCAGATTAACGTATGAATTTCATGAGGATGGACTGCCAATCAATGAGAATTTCCCTGATGAACAACTGTTCGCAATCATGGAAACATCATGGTACGCTGATATTGCTAACTTCCATGCTACTGGTACGTTTCCTCCTTCCTTTACAGTGATGGATAGAAAGAAATTTCTGAGGGAGGTTCGTAATTTCTTTTGGGAGGATCCATACGTATTTAAGTACTGTAAGGACCAAATTATAAGGCGTTGCATTCCCGAGCATGAGAGCAGGCAGATAATATCATTTTGTCATTCTGAAGCATGTAGTGGTCATTTCTCATCAAAGAAAATCGCTGCGAAAATCTTGCAGTGTGGATTTTATTGGCCCACACTTTTTAAAGATGTCCATGCCTTTTGTGTGATAGATGCCAAAAGTTGGGAAGTATTTCGAAAAGAAATATGATGCCATTAAACTCCATTCTGGTGATTGAAATTTTTGACTGTTAGGGCATCGATTTTATGGGATCATTTCCCCCTTCCTTTGGCTATCTATACATTTTAGTGGCTATAGACTATATGTCCAAATAGGTTGAGGCAATTCCATGCCGAAATAATGATCACCGAACAGTGATCAAGTTTTTAAAAGAAAATATTTTGTCCCGGTTTGAAATTCTGAAATCTATCATAAGTGATGGGGATGCTCATTTTTGCAATCGTCCTTTCTGGAATTTGATGAAAAAAATATTTGATTTTTCACAAAATTGCAACCCCTTATCATCCACAGACTAGTGGACAGGCAGAATTGGCTAATCGAGAGATCAAACTGATTTTAGAAAAAACGGTAAATTCAGACCGCAAAGATTGGTCGTTAAGACTAACTGCTGCACTCTAGGCATATCGCACTGTTTTCAAAATAATTTTGGGCATGTCTCCCTATCGATTAGTCTATGACAAGCCTTGTCACCTACTTGTGGAATTGGAACACAGAGCATACTGGGCCATTAAAGCAATGAACTTTGACCTAGACAAGGCTGGACTCTCAAGAAAACTTTAAATTAATGAGTTAGAGGAATTGAGAAATGAGGCATATGACAATGCGAAAATTGCTAAGTCTAGAATGAAAATTTTTCATGACAAAATATTGTGCGGAAGTCTTTTGAACCTTCTCAAAAAGTCCTGCTATATAATTCAAGGCTTCATCTTTTTCCTAGTAAGTTGAAATCAAGATGGACTGGACCTTACATTGTCAAACAAGTGTTTGGACATGGAGCAGTGGAGGTGGAAAATCCATCAAATGGTAATATTTTTACCGTCAACGGTCAGCGTCTGAAACTATTTTTGGAAGACTTTGTTAAAGATGTGGAAACCATTTTTTTAATGGATCTAGAATATTCCGCGAATATTCGGGCCTACTGACACTCAAACGGATCGGGTCAGAAAAAAAACCAACCCAACCTGACCCGCTGGGACGTATTTATAAGGCCTCCAACCCTTTTTATTTTTTTTGTCCGCCGCTGTTGGCCCCCCTCTTCTTCTTTTTATTTATAGTTCTTTGTTTAATTATTTGGATTGTATGTTTGTATTTGTGCATGGCTTTTCTTCTTCTGTTTGCACTTAGGGTGAAGGGTTTCTAGCTGAACCAAAACTCAGATGTCCCTAAAGATGATTAATTGTTGTGTTTTGTTTGTAGGTTTCGACAGATGAACATATCTCTACCTTACAACCTCATTTCCAAACTCCATACACTGGTAAATTCGAAACATTGGGGACAATGTTCAGTTTATGTTGAGGGGTGAGAACTACAGTTCATATCTTGTGTATTTTGTGCCCGTAAATTTGTTGTTGTTGTTGTTGTTGTTGTTATTGCTTTTGATCATATTTTGTATAAATTGATGATCATGTCTTTAAGTCAACTTCATTCGTCTTTGTGACTGACAGACGTTAAAGAACCAGATAGGGTGTCTTTAGTTTAGCAAGCATGGATAGTAAACTTTATTGGTTCAGTTTAGGCGTTTTACGCACTTTTCCATTTGATGTGCATGCTGTGATAATGAGAAAGGCAAGAGTTGTGAGAAAAATTGAAATCCGAGAAGAACAAGCAAAACCATTGTGTGGCAAAAGCACCTTTGCTAAACGTCGTCGTGCCAAACAGCTGGGTGCTTGTAAACAATGTGTTAGGATCTTTCACATGAAAAAATACAATCAGTGTTCTGAACAAATTTTGGGTCGTGCAACCGATCGATTAAACTGGATAGTGTATGGGCAGAGTAAGGATTTTCCTGACACGCCATCTTATACCAGTCCGGTACTTACACGTTATGTGCGACAAGAAGTTGGAAGGGTCACTAATAATGACCTAGACACAAGCGAGGACTTGGATTAGATTTCTGGAAAAGTGTGTTTTTGGGATGGAGGTTAATGGTCTGAACTTTTTTGTAAAAAGTGTAAATATTTTTTTTTTTTATGTACAAAGTCTTTTTGTTGAAATAAAGATGTGGGCCGAGTAAGGAATGTCCTAGAATGCCAACCTGTAGCGTGGGTAGGGACTTATCCTGAATGTGTATGTAAATAATTCTATTTGTGCATTTAGTTTTCTTTCAATTTTCATATATAAATGTGTATGTAAATAATTTTGATTTTTATTTGACGTCCGAAAGCCAGTTTCAAAAAAAAAAAAACATCATTTCCTTGAAAAATGGTATTTTCTCTATACTTAAATGTCAAATATACATTGATATTTGTTACTCTTAAGGTACAGAATGACCAGACTCGAAAATAGAATTGATATATAACCGACATTCTTTGAAAACTTGATATAACCAGTGGAGATAACGAAGAATATCATGGTAAGTTTTCGAGTCTTGCGATACTTTTGAGAGAAAATAAACATTTACTCAAGTAAGATTTTTACTTTCTATCCTTGAATAATCTCATTATTATTGTTTTGATTGATGCAAATAAGGCAGTCTATTGATATATCCCACAAAGAATATGTTCATACGAACATACATGTGCACATGCTTGAAAAATGATCTTAGGCCATCTTTGATTTAATTTTTGAGTCTTAGCCATTTCTTTTACAAAATTATATCCCTAGTTAGCCGTGATTGAGCCTTTAATGTGTGATTTCTTTTTCATGTAACTCATATGATAACCGAGCCACAGGAAAATATATTTGACATACCTTTGCTATCTAATTTTCTTACACCCTCTTATAAATCAGTATGATATAGAAAAACAAGAGTAAAAGAAAAGAAGATGGTGGCTACTGTTCAAAGAAAGAAAAGTTTGTGGAAACAACTGAAAAAGAAAGAAAAAAAATGGCCAAGAAAAAAAAATGAAAGAAAGAAATACCATGGAGGTGAAGTTTCGAAAAGCTAGAAAGATGTGTGCTACATTACATAAAGAAAGGATATCTTTTGAATACCATTGACGTTGTTTCGTTAGCCACTGACCCCTGGCCACATTATAACCTATAAAAAGACCTAATTGATCTCAAGTCTGATGCATGTGTAGGTCGTCAATCAAAAGTGTGGGGTATGTTAAATAGTATTAATTTATTTGTATCAATATTCTTCCATGAGATTATGTCAAACCTAATTAGTATGTTTCCTTGGATTTCACTCCCGTAATTGTTGAGCATGTGAATTTACAATTAACCTTCTTCTGATCACATGCTTTTGTGAGAAAAGTCACTATAATCGGAGAGAATTTTCGCTGAGAGATTTCTAAGAGAGGATTGTGAAATCAAAGCTATCCATGGAAGGTTGTAAAGAAGAGTTTTTGTTATATAATAATTCTTGTCGCTAGAATGATTATTCTTATTACAAAGGGAATTTCAAATACCAATGTAACAAGTGTTTATTTTTGCATAGAGTACGTACCTATGACAGAGAAGTGTTTGAGAAACAATTTGAAATTAAGGGATGGGTGCCTCAACGATCATGGTGCTAACTCATTCTGACAAAAAATCTTACATATACACATCTTTTAAACTGTAGTTTGTAGGTAGCTTCACTGAAAACCTTCATGAGACAAAACTCGTCCACTAGGGATCACCTAAGGGTTTAACGGCTTGTTGCATATACTAAATCCAATCGTGTCATCTACGAAAGTGATTTTATTTTGTTCTGTTGTTATTTATTACTAGGGACTAGTAATGTTTAGGTTGGGGGGTGTGATTAACACTAAGTAATACATAATTTAATTAAGTTAATAGGTCAATTATGTTAGTTAAAAAAAGTTAAAAGAGTCAAAGTAAGATAAATTAGGGTTAGTGTGTGAATTAAGGATAATGCATTAATTGTTGTTCTTTTCAGGGTTTTGTGTGTCAAAGCTACAAACTACTGGAGAGCCAACTGTATCAAAACTACAAACTACTGGGGTGCCAATTGACAAAACTACAAACTATAGGGGTGCCAATGTCAAAGCTCAAAACAAAGGGGGATCAAAGTGTAATTCAAACCCTCCTTTTTTGCTTATAAATACCACCCCTTGGGGCTTATAAATTTTCATCTTTTGGTAGTGAAAAACCCTCCAAAAGTATTATTGCTTTCTTTTATTGTATTATTGCTTTCTTTTACTTTAGTATTGCTTTCTTTTATTGTATTATTGCTTTCTTTTATTTCCATTGTTTGAGTTTCTTTCTTCCCTTAGAGGAGTGAAACTCTTCCACTTTTCTAGAGCTTTACCAAAGCAGTGAAGGGTGGAACGTGATTCACTCATTCTTTGCCGAAGATCGGCTCCTTATGTAGTGTATTTTACCTTGTAACTCCTCTACTTTGAGGGATGAGCATCACTCACTTTTCTAGCTTTACCAAAGCCATGAAGAGTGAGTAGTTTCTCATTCACTCTTTAGTAAAAGGTGATGGACATGTATAAATCATTCGGAAGTTATATTTGTGCATTTCATTTATACTTAATACTTTATATTTCACTTGTTTATTGAATGATTGAATGCATCTAGCAAAGTTAGGGTACTTTGTATAACCGTGAGTACTTTCTATGACGTAGATGACTCTTGACATAGAAAGACTCATTGGTTCAGGGCAAGTACCCCGGCTAGATCTTCATGACTACATTTCAATCTTCACCATTATTGTGCTTCAATTAAAGAATAGAATACTAATGCCATGGTTGGATGCCTTGTAAAAACACTTGCTTGTTTGTAGACGGGTTGAGTCTCGGCACAGACAATTCTTGTAAACTTCTACAAAGACATCGGAACCATGCTATTAATTATCACAATCCATATTTATCTTCCGATTAACTTCATGTTGACACGGTGGTTAATTGAGTTCTCAAGCACAAGTATAATAAACCGGATGGTTAACTACATGTCCAGATCCTCGAGCTAAAGGGTGACTGTTACATTTGAGAACTTCTTATATTTTGTCTAGAAAATCCCCTTGGAAAGAATCTTATATTCTGTCCAGAAAAATCCCTAAACATCACAACTTTAAATCTCAAGGATTTCAATCACTGAGGTCTTTATCACTGCTTACTTCTAAACACCAATATTAGTTCCCTGTGTATTCGACTCCGGACTTAACCGGATTATTACTACAACTTGACCGTCTGCACTTGGGTGTACACATTTCGGATCAAGTCAACTGGGCGCCAGGAGGGGCCTGGGCGCTAGATTGTGTGCCAGGGTTGCCTGAGCGCCTGGTTGGGCGCCAGGGGGTGCCTGGGCGCTTGGTTGGGCGCCAGGGGGTGCCTAGGCTGTCGTATCTGGATGCCTGAGTGTACTAGCCGGGCGTCTGGGTATCCTCGCCGGGCGTTTGATTGCCTTGTGTGTCCGGGCTCGATGTCTGAAGCATGGAATGTTCATTGGTCTCCTCTACGGGTGTAAGCTTAGCAACAAAATCCGCCAAGGCTTGTGCTTTGATGGCCGCCCTTGGTTGGTACTGGATATCGAACTCGCCTAGTTCCACTACCCATTTTAGGAGTCTCCCGAATACATCTGGTTTTCTCAAGACTCTCTTTAGAGGCTGGTCTGTGATCACAACAGCAGTGTGACTTTGAAAGTAATGTTGCAGGCGTCTTGCTATTGAGATGAGGGCTAGCGCTAGTTTTTCCAACTCTGAATATCTGATTTTCGCTCCTCGGTATGCTCTGCTCACATAATAAATTGGCTTTTGTACTCCATCATTATTCCTGACGAGGACGGAGCTCACTACCGATGGGGAAGCAAAAAGGTACATATATAAAGTTTCACCAGATGCAGCGTGTGAAATGAGTGGAGGTGTAGCCAAGTAATTTTTAAGCTTTTGGAAGGCTTCCTCTGCCTCAGGTCCCCACTCGAAGGCCTTTCGGAGAATCGTGAAGAAAGGTAGACATTTGTCTGCAGACTTGGAAACAAACCTGTTGAGTGCTGCAATTCTCCCATTGAGGCGCTGGAGCTCCTTGGTCGAGGACGGCGACTTCATATCTAGGATGACCTTGATCTTGTCGGGGTTTGCATCAATTCCCCTCTGGTTGACCATAAAACCAAGAAACTTTCTTGAGCCTACACCAAAGATGCACTTCTCAGGATTCAACTTCATGTGGTATGACTTGAGAACGTTGAAAGTTTCTTGGAGGTGATCAATATGATCTACTGCTACGAGACTTTTTACCAACATGTCGTCCATATACATTTCCATTGTTTTCCTGATCTGCGACTGGAACATCTTGTTCACCAGTCGCTGATAAGTTGCTCCTGCGTTCTTTAACCTGAAGGGCACGACCCTGTAGCAGTAGGTCCCCCTTGGAGTGATGAACAATGTCTTCTCCTAGTCTAGGGGGTGCATGCTAATCTGGTTATACCTAGAATATGCATCCAGGAAGGTGAGCATTTCATGTCCTGTTGTGGCGTCGATGAGGAGGTTAATTCGTGGTAGTGGGTAGCTGTCTTTTGGGCAAGCCTTGTTGAGCTCAGTAAAGTCGACGTAGAGGCGTCACTTCCCATTAATTTTAGTCACCATCATCACATTTGAGAACCACTTAGGGTATGCCACTTCTCTGACTGCCCCGTTCTCTATGAGTTTTCCCACCTCCTTGTCCATCGCTTGGGCCCTCTCAGTGGAGGCGCCCCTTAGCTTCTGGCGAACTGGCTTGTGATGGGGGTCGACATTAAGTCGGTGTGTGGCGACCTCCGGGTCGATGTCCTCAAGATCTGCATACGACCATGCACAAACATCCATGTTGTGCCTTAGAAAGTCTGTTAGCTGGTGGACCAGATCTTTAGAAAAGGAAGAGCCAATGTACACTCTTCTGCCTAGATGCTCCTCATCTAAGATAACTGGGGTGAGCTCCTCGACTGGTTCTCCTCTTTCTATAGTGGCATCATCCCTTGGGTCGAGGACCTCCTCTTGCAGGGCCTCTTGTGACTTTCTGGTCTTAGCGTGTTGAGAGCAGGTTGCCCTAGAATGATGTTGTACGCTGACGGACAGTCTATCACCAGGAAGTTGACCATGACTATGGAGCTTCGGGGTGCTGCGCTGACAGTAACTGGTAAGGTGATGGACCCTAGGGGATACACCTTCTCCCCGGAGAACCCAATGAGGGGCGACCTGATAGGCTGCAGTTTCTCCTTGCCCAAGTTAAGCTTGTTATAAGCCTCTGCGAACAAGATATCCGCAAAGCTGCCGTTGTCCACAGGAATTTTCCGCACCTGGAAGTTGGCGACGATCATAATGAGCACCAGAGGGTCGTCATGCGGGTGCTAGATTCCTTCCAAATCCTTGTCTGAGAAGGATATGACCTCGCTATTTCCATGCTTGGGCGCCTTAGATGGGTGCAATTCATTGGGGTGCCTAGCTTTCCTGGCATGAGCCTTCATAGCGGAGAGAGATTCTCTTCCCCCTGCAAGCCCTCCGGAGATGGTGTGAATTTCTCCGATGGGCTGTTGGTCTTCCTAATTACGAGGTGGCGTCAGCGCCTATCCTCTACTGGAAATATATTGGCTTAGGTGACCCCGTTGGATGAGCTCCTCAATCTGTCTTTTGTGGTCATAGTAGTCGTCGGTGTCATGGCCATGGTCGCGATGGAAGCGACAATACTTTTTCGGGTTCCTACGGTTTGGGGGAGACTTCATTCTCCCTGGCCACTTTACAGCGGGGTCATCCTGAATATGTAATAGGATGTGCCCGATAGAGGCATTAAGGGGAGTGAAGGCTAGTCGTTCTCTTTGGGGGGCAGGACCGAGCCGGTCTTTAGCAGGTACCCTCTCTGTCCTGCTACGCTTGTCACTACCCTCCTTCTTGTCGTCCTTGTCTCTTTTCTTCTTTTTCTCCCCAGTTCTAGAGGATTCCCCTCGTCTGACCCTTGTAATGTCCTCAGCATTCATATGTTTCTAGGTTCACCAACAGCTCTAGCATGCTCTTTGGTGGGCGCTTCATCACCGAGAAAAGGAAGCTCGATGACCGGAGGCCTCCCAGGAAGGCGGTCATGCTGACTTTTTCATCGGGCTCTTCTACCTGAAGGACCTCCTCGTTAAAATGAGTGAGGTAGTTTCTCAAGCTCTCATCTCTGTCCTGCATTATGCTGAGCAAGGGGATTGCAGGTTTCTGGTGGCGGCGTCCTCCATTAAAGTGCAACATGAAGGACCTGCTCAGCTCAGCAAATGGGCCAATAGAGGCGGGGGAGATATTGGCGAACCACTGTCGAGCGGACCCCTTCAAGGTGGTTGGGAACGCTTGGCACATGATTTCGTCGACGTTGTGCAGCTGCATCAAGGTCCTAAAAGTTTCGAGGTGGTCTAGTGGATCCTTCGTACCGTCAAAAGTCTCGACAAATGGCATCTTGAATTTCTGAGGAAGTGGGTAGTTCGCCATGTCAGGCTTGAAAGGTGTGTCGGTTCGCCTTACGAGATAGTCTACTGTCTCAGGTTCCTGTGCCTTCATAGCGTTGAAGACATCACCCAATTGATTTTGCACCTCCTTAATTTTTTCGTCCCAATGATTGGGAGGAAGAGGAGGTCCTCTGGAATTATCATGAAAATGGCTCCCGTGCCCCATACTTTGGTTTTCACCCTCATCCTCTTGGAAATGAGGGTCTCCACCATGGGGAGCAGGAAGTGGAGGAGGAGGTGAAGGTCCTTCATGGTGGGCCCCTCTATGTGGGGCGCCCAAGGGAACCTCCAAAGGTGGGGCGCCCAGATGGGGAGCTCCTTGATGACCAGGGTGTGGAGCTCCTTTGACGTGGGATCCAGGCTGCACTCCTCCTTGCTGTCTAAGCATCAACTGCAGAATTTGCTGGCTTGCTGCATCGTGTCCAGCATCTGCTGTGCATTTTGGGACTGGATTGGCAGGTGGAGGAGGAGCAACCACCTCCTCTCACTCTAGATTGTCTTCAAGGTGATTCATGGATCTAGTGATGATCGTAGTAGATTCAACAGAGAAAGTTTTTTAGAAGTGAGAATTTTGTCGCTTCCCACAGACGGCGCCAAACTGATGATGCACAAAATTGGTTTACACACCACCTGTCAATTAAGCAAATATAAAATGCAGTAAAGTAGAGGAGAGAGATAACAGAGTTTTTAGTGGTTCGGCCAAGGTGACCTACGTCCACTTGGATTAATGGCAAGGGTCGTCGGATTTTTATTAACTCCGGTGTGGAAAGAGAGCAAATTGTTACAAGTTTTTTTAGGGTGAGGAGAGAATGATGCTAGAATGAGTGTGATGCCCCCCAAGTGTTGGCAAGACTTACATTTTATAGTAGTCGCATCATAATGGATATTAATTAAATAGATATTCAAGCGGTCACAACGGATTGGGGCGACTTAAATAGTACTTGAATAGTTTGGCGACCTCTCCTCGCCTCAACAGTCAAGGGAGTTATGGGGCAGGTTGACTCTCTCCAAGCGGTGAAGTTGAGTCTCCTGGATGCTCCCTTGGTGGCGTAGCTCCCTGATGAGCTTAACTGGCTTGGACCTCATTTGAGCTAGACTTGATAGGTCTCTTCAAATTGGGCCATTAGTTTGGACCGGACTTACAATATGAGTTGGGCATTTGGGCTTGATCCATCAAAACTTATTAAAGACGAGTTCTTTTTTCTTCCCAATTACCTTGGTATTCTACGGAATCAATAAGATTATTAAAAACTCTAATATAGTATTATTACAATAATCAACAAATTTTTTCGTTCTCCCTTATTTAATCTCGTTCTTCACCACGCTGCCCTGCATCATTGAGTCTGGACCTGTCTTCCTTTAAGTGTTAAGTAGGTTGATGATTGTTTTTATTCTTAATTTCCTTTGTCCAAATGGAATAGGATTGTCTGCTTTTTTCTCTTTTTCTGTAAAGCAAAATTTGTACTTTCCCAAACAACATTTCACTCGTACAACATAATTTTTTTGAGTACTGTCAATTTAGGTTAGACTTATTTAAGATATGACATTTTAAATTCTAAGATGCCAAGATGTGGTGATTATCATACTACTGTCCATTTCAGAAATGTCAAATCACTATAACATTTAAATTTTATTTAATTCACATTTCAGTTGAATTTGTAATTCATTTGCCTTTCTTTTCGCCTTTCATTCATTTGTTATCCTTCAATACCTCCACCTTTTGTCTCATGCATTTTGTCGGTTGATACCTTCATTTTATCTTTAAATTTGTTCGTCCATCTATGTTTACGTCCAACCACCCTAAGGACCAAATTAGTCAATATTCAACTTGTCATATTGGAATACTTTTATTGACATTGTGTGTAAGTGCATAATCGACACCCTTCAATAAAAAATGTAGGCATTTAATACTTGGAATTTTTATTCTCAGTTCATCATATGCCACGACTGCAAATTTTGTATTTTTATTTTTTTAAGATTAATTTATAGAAATGTGTACACAATTGTGTATATATATAATTTTACAATGCATATAATGTCGATGAGTGGTCAACCAACTACTTTCAATTAAAGTATATATACATGACAAAGATTTTTGAATAAATAATTTATAATTATTAATTAGAAAAATAATAAAAAGTATATACATGACAAAGATTAATTGGAAATTAAAATTAAGGTACCAAAAAAATACTTTTAAATACCGTAATACTTTCCTCAATTTTTGGGTGAATTCAAAGCAAAGGCATGCCATGCCGCCTTACTTTGAGTGGGAATGATAAGCCGGATAAGTCTATTGTACCCATAAATATCGAAGTTGATTGGGAATTATAAATTTTAATTTTGATTATTTTGTAATTATTAACATATAAATAATAAAATAAATAATTTATACTTTTTAAAATTCTATTAGATGAAAAGTAAATTTATGACATTAAGTAAGAAGTTACTTTTTGGTATTGTAAGAGAATTTTCAATATTGACTCAAATTTTTACTTAAATTTGAAATAACATTTTTGTAAAAAGTTAAATTTTATACAAAAGATTGTAATAGACAAATTTAAATTTAAAGAAGGACAAACTCAAATTTAAAAGAATGTGACATATGACCATTGAATCTTTAATGGAGAACAAAATCTGATCATTTGTGACTTTTATTAGCTAGGGTACTTGGAGAATAGAAAGTTAGGGTTTGACTTTTATTAGCTATTTTATTTTGTTTTTATGAAAAAAAAAATTAAACTTAAAAAAGGTAAAATTGTCATATTGAACATAAATAATCAATGCCTTCACACAATTTGATTGGCGTGTGTAGCTCAAACACCATTAAAATTCATGATTTATGTTAGATTTGCAGTTTATCGACAAATACAAAAGGTTAAGTGTAACTTGTAAAAATTTAGGTTGGTGATGTGCCGCTTACCCTATGTTCGAGAAGATCCTATGTAATTTACCATTTTTTTTTTAATTTTTTGAAGCAGAATTTGAGAGACACGAAAAAGACATGCGGGCACAAGAAAGGGAAACCAATCGTAGCGACAGAAAGTTCTTACATGACCTCATTTTTTATTTTTTATTTTTGTGAAATCAAACAAAGGCATACCTTACGGTGAGAATGGTAAATTTTAATACGATTATTTTGTAATTATTAATTAATAAATCATAAGATAATAAAAATAAAAAAAATAAAAAAATTATACTTGTTAAAATTCTACTAGCTAAAAAGTAAAGTTACGATATTAATAAATTATTATTTGGTACCGTTGCCGAAGACGCAGCTTACGCCCAAGCTGGTTAAGGACGTTCACGTTGTCTTCTTCCTCAAGCCGGTTAAGGACGTTCACGTTGTCTTCTTCTTCAAAGCCGGTTAAGGACGTTCACGTTGTCTTCTTCCAGCTGCCGTAATCGATCCCCAAATTTTTTCTCGATCACCTCAACCAGTTGACGGGCCAACGGGGCGGATTTTTCAGACCCGATACCCATACTAGTCTGACGGGTTTGCTCCTTCGAGTGAACAGAAAGACCTTTGTTGACGCTTTCAACGTGGTATTTCGTTCTAGACGTAGAGGGCATTGACAAATCGATATTCCTATGCTGATAGCCCTTCCCTTTTTTACGAGTATTCACCATGATCACTGTGCTTCGGAAAGTTAAATCTTTTCCCACAGACGGCGCCAAAATTGTGCGCGATGAAATTCGCACAATAGTTGTAAAAGACATATATCTACCTTGGTGAGCTCGTGTTGGCCTCGAATGTCAAAGGTCTCGTGGCAAAGAAAAAACTTCAAGGGCCAAAGGGGGCCTATGGAGTGGTGATGAATTGTTTCAAGAGGTGCCCCAATCGATTCAGGCGGGTCGATGATGGTTCCTGGTACACATAAAACAGGTGAGAAAGGGCGTCGGAGTGTTTTTCGGCGTATCCCCTCCGACGATTAAATTAGTTCTTTGAGAGAGGGGAAGAAGAAAGCATAGTTTGTGTTCTTGAGAGGTAATTTTGCGTATCTTTGCAATGTGTTTTTGGAAGCTATTTATACCCACCCTGACTCATCATTGCTGATAGTCTAGATAGTAGGTAGCATTCAGAGATGGGGCAGTGTGCCCTCTATTTCACGTGGGGAAGACCCCATTATTAATTGCTCGGATCCCCGAGCAATCAATGCTCTTCCTTCTATGCAAGGACATTAAATGCTCAGATCCCAGAGCATTTAATGTTTTTCCTTCAATGCTGAGTTATTAAATGTCCTGATGCTGGAGCACTTAATGCCCCTCTTTTTTGGCTTCTCGCATCACTGTAGATGTCCTATCGATTGAAGATTCATTAAATGCTTACCTGAGACAGCTGCATGTTACTAGGGGTATATTTGTCTATTCACCCCTCATCATGCACTTTATGCCACGCGTCTTACTCCCCTTGGTGGAGTGTCGTGTTGGTCCTGCCGTTCTGACCTCCTTGTGCAGAGTACCCTCATGATTCCTAGTCCAGTTTAAACTGATCAAATGTCAATCAGTAGTCTTTCTAAAAGTCGAAGTTATGTGGTAGGGCCACAATCCCAGCAAGTATCCATCGGCGCCGAGGATACAAGGGCGTCTTGGAGTGGAGGTACCCCGTAGTTGATCCAAGAGAATGGAGATTCCCTCGGAGCCGAGGGGACCTTGTCGTCAGATAACAACGTGCCTCGGTGCCGAAGACATGTATCCTTATCAGAGAGATCACTGTCTTCGGTGCCGAAGGCACGTGGCTTCGTCAGAGGGAAGGATGTCCTCGATGCCGAGGACACGTGTCACGATCTGCTTCTATCTCAAAAGTATCCCATCAAAGTCCAAACAAACCCACCTACAAAGCATTCACGGCAGCACACCCAGCAATCATGTACATCAGGAACAATTTGGATGCTTGGAAGGAGTCGCATGGAGAAGGGTTGGACGGAGGCTGCTAATGCTGGAGGGCTGGGGAAGAGGAGCTGCCAGAGGAATTAGAGCTGCTCCCTCTCTCTCATATTCTTCCTTTAATGGGTTTACCAGTTAGACGAAAACATAGTGAGTTTGATGGATTGGAGCAGTAGCCCTCTAGGAGAGAGTCTCTGGTTGGTGAATATGATGCGGGTGATGCTCAGGATTAAATACGGAAGTATGGCGCATCTATGAGCAATAATGTGGTCTTTAGTACTCTCCTGTCGAAAGTACTTTTTGGGCACGTGTGAATCACGTCCTTTTACATTAGATGGGAAACTTAACTGTTCCAGTTTGGTGCAAAACTATGGGAAGTTATATGTAGGTTTTTTAAGTATAAGAAAGAAATTTATCCTTAGGGAGAATTATATCTAGATTCCTTGAGATTTATTACTTAATCACTCAGATTCTCTGATATTTAAAATATTACATACAGACTCCCTGAAGTTTGTACGCGCGTAATACTTAGACTCTTACTGTAAATATATCTGTTAATAAATTACATTTAGACCCCCTTGAAGTTTATAGGTATATAATACTTAGATTTCTTAAGTTTAAAATATTATACTTAGACCAAAAATACTCCAATCAAATAAAGAATATCAAATATTTTAAATTTTACAACCAAAATTAATGTTCTATTGTATCAAATATTGAAATAAAATTAAAAATAAAAATTTATTTTTTTCTTAAAAAATCGATCCATAGTGAAATTAATGATTGTAATTATCAAGTATATTTTTTAATTTCATGTAGCATTGCTCAACATAAGTAATGCTATAGATGCTTTGATTTCCAAGACTTCCATCATTATGGGAATATATATATATATATATATATGGAAAAATGACTGATTTTTTTGATCAAGTTGGTATACATAACAGATTCAAGTGTAAATGATGATAAGTCAGTTCTACCAATTCCTGCCTCCTATCTTGCTATAGATTAAACATTTTTATTACAAAACTACGATTACCAGTCAAATTGACAATAAGTGGTCAAAATTGGAGTTTTCTTTTTTCTTCTTCTCAAGAGTGGTGAAGTGAAGATTAAGGCTTCTTTGCATTTAATTTTTCCCGAGAAACTGTTGTTTCTAGCCAGACAAACAAAGAAAAAGTTGCATTATTTTCTCTTTCCACTCTGACGCCTGGATATACTAACAAATTTCACAGGGAAAAAAATAATGCAGGCTCAAACCCAAATTCCAACTTAAATCCATACGATTCATATGATTCATCTTTTTCAAAAGAAACACAAACAACAACTAATCTCCGGCATTAGACTGAAATCCACATAACCACCCAATCACAGAAGTTTACACAGTACTGGAACTTACAGTGTTTCCCAACCTATGTGATGTCCATGAAGTTTCAGGCCCGCCTGCACCACATATTCATTCCCATTCCCTGACCAAATAATCCTTAGGAACTCAGTGGCTCGAAGCTTTTCCATTGCAAAAGTGTGCCAGTCACGTGTCAGGGATCGCCTCCCATCTGCCCTTACTGATGCTATGAATTCATATGTGGTTCCATCTCGATCGGCTACAAGCATGACCCCATTTCCGTCCGGCAAAAAGGAGGCCCTCTTGGGTATTTCCAGGTTGCCATGAACATCCCTATTCAAGAGCCGTTTTTTAAAGCACAAAAATTCGGGCTCCATTTCTACGGAAAAAAAAAGGAACAAGAATCAATAATAAACTTTTATCAGTTATCACAGTGAAACAAAAACTGTTTGTCATACAGAGAGAGAGAGAGACTTTGCACCTGGACAGTGATCCTGAACTGAGATGTTGGGTCTTCTAAAGAATACAAATACGAAGATGAACACAGAGGTTGGAAAGTTGAGAGACTGAGGGAATGTGATGAATATGAATGGCTGGCTTACCACTTTGAACTATATATGTGAGTGAAAGAGAGACAGAAGGTGCCAAAAAAAACCAAAAACAAAGTAAGTTAAGTGACAACTCCCAATATTCAATTGAACAAATCATGTTATTGGGTACCTCAAGTTCATTGTAGCTATTGACTTGGCCAAACTTCCATTTCTTCCTCATCTTTCTCCATCTTTCTCTTTCACCAGCTCGGCCATAGTAGGCTGTATATCTTCCATTTCGTCCTCATCTCTCTCTCTCTCTCTCTCTCTCTTCATTCAACTTTGGCTACGTCATCTCTATTTCACACAAAAATGTGGGTTTCGGTTGAAGATTAGTGAAATAAGTAATTTGCATAACTAACATTTCCACTTTGTCCTTAATATACAGTTAATCCTCTCAAAGTTTCTATATAAATTGTAGGAGACACATCATTAATTGACCAATATTTGTGTATATGAATACATCTATGCTAAAACAATCAAATTCAATGGTAGGTGACTTGAGACAAATTCCCTTTTCTTTTAGAATTCTCTGTTAAGTAATTACAAGACAATATTTTTATCCGATTAATAATAACCAATCACTTGAACTTTTTGAAAAATGCTTTCAAAATTCTCTATGTGATCCTGTGCACCCAGTATTATTATAAGCTTCTTTGCTTTTTTGTACACCCGACACATTCTTACTTGGGAATCTGTGCACCTATTATTATAAGCTTGGAAAATGTCCAAACTTCCCAGGAGAGCTTTTCATCATCTCGTTGGACCTACTTATCCATGATTTATGAATAAAAAAAAACTCATGGCATCTAAAAGACTTAGATATTTTTAGTTTCGCCCCCGGAAAATGTCAACTTCTGCTTTGCTTTTTTGTATAATTAGAAAATTACTACATCAATTTGAATAGAAAATTACCCAAAAAAAAAAGAGTAAAGCCTTTTCAATTATTTTGAATTTTCAATAAAGAGTCATTAAATTTTCAAAATATAAAATTTAATACTTAAACTAACACATGATCATCTCCTCAAATCGATCGACTTTTAATATAAAAATTGTCAACTGCAAAAATTTACCACATCCTCACCATACACCTTGAGCAGATACTTCACATAAACAAACTAAAACAAGGTCCCTTTTTATTTTGCTGTGATCATCCACCTGATATCCATACGAGAATCAAATTTTTTTTTTTAAACCAAGTTCTACAACCATGATTAATTTTAGTTCGGTACCGTAATCATATTATATAGTGTAATAACAAAAAAATAGATGAATGAACCAAAATTGTATTTTTTTAAGATTATTCAACCGAAATTATTTATTTATTTTTTTGATGATATAGTTTTTTTCTTCAAGTATGGTATATGACTATGGATGAAGGAGTTTGATGAATATGAATGGTTGGCTTATCACTTTCAACTTTGTATGTTTTTTTTATTTTTTTTTTGGGGGGGGGGGGGGGGGGAGGAGGAGGGAGGGAAGTTTTTTCGCCCTCAACTTTGCCAAAAGAACGAGAAGGTGGCCAAAAAACCCAAAAAAAAAGTTAAGTGACAACTCCCAATATTCAATTGATTAAAATATGCAGGTCATGTTGCCGGGTAGATAATAAAGAATGAAGTTAGTTTACCATCAGTTTCTATGAAGAAAACTCAAACCTTTGCTTGATCATTAAAATATTTATTTGGTAGTGCTTTCAACGTTGGACAAGTTCATGCCCATGCCCAATGCCCAGAATTAACAAATGGGAAGAATATTTCTAGGATTCTATTCACTTTGTAAACTCCGACAAACCTTAAACAGATTGTTTCATCACAAACATCCAAGCATATGATTGCATCAATTGCTTTAATGAGTGCACCAATTGCTTTTAAAGTAAGTAGCACCATTCTTGGCACATTGGATCTGGGTATTTCATATACATATATATCTCCTTACTCTCTCTCTCTCTCACTCACACACAAACTTATCACAGTCAAAAAGTTAATTGTTTTTTTTTATAAAAAAAAAAAAATTTCTGACAAAATCACAAGTATTCATTAAATATTTACAATATTATATTGAGTAGGCACACTAATTAACATTACCAATACTTATCATGTTAAACCTATTCAAAATTTTCTCCATTTTGGACGACAGATCCACTTTCTTCGGTCACGTCTAGGAAGAGAGATAGTGACAGCCACACGTGCAGGAAGGGATCTAGCTTTTGGCCGTCCTTTGACAAGCCCCTACTTATTATATCTATTAGGTCATACAAAATATTATCTTGCTCCATTTGTTAGAATTTGGCCTATTTAACTCTTTTAGTAAACTATTTCTTTGTAAATGAGAAAAGTAACAACATATTACGGACTTTTCAATTTCTTGTAATTTTCAATAAAGAGTCATTGAGTTTCCAAAATATAAAATTGGTGTAACCTCACTTTGTATTGTGAAAGATACTTTAATTTTTAATTTATATCCTCAAACATTAAAAATATTAATTTGCATCTTCAATATTATGAATTTGTAACAATGTGGACCTGCCTAAAATTATCGTTAGATTTTTCGTCATAAATTGAAGCACGTGAGATGCAAGTACTTCGGACATGAGGATGAGGTATTTCCACTGATGTAGATCTTCGTTTGTGATCAATTTGACACCATTTTATGTATCTAAAATAAGGTTTCATTAATCAGATAAAAGTTAATACTATCATGTGTAATTTACACAAGACGTCAACAGTATGTGAATTTGTACATAAGCTCATACCTGAAATACTTGCAATTCGTTTGCTTCAATTTACGACAAAAAAACTGTAACGACAATCTGGGAGAGGTCCACATTACTACTTATTCATAATATTGAGAGTACAAATTAAGATTTTTAATGTTTGATGATGCAAATTGAGGATTGAAACATCTTTCGGGATACAAAGTGAGATTTGTCTTATCAAGTTTAATACTTATCATAAATAAACTAACAAAGGATGATTGCCTCAAACCAATCGACTTTTACTATCAAAATTGTTAACTGCAAAATTTATCACATCCTCACTACAAACCATGACCAGATACTTCTCATAAACGAAGAATCAAAATCTTTTTTTTTTTTTTTTCAAAATACAAACCAAAACCTACAACCGTGGTTAATTTTAGTTCGGCATCGTAGTCATACTCCATAATTGAACAGAGTTATATTTGTAACCAAACGGTATTCGCTTCCTGCTTCTCCACTTCTCTTCTCTTTCTTCACTGTCCCAATCAGTTACACACATCACACACATAGAGCATGCACACGAAAACACAAACATGTGCATATATATGTTTTTGTGCCTGTATCACATGATAGAATCAAAATCAAAAACAAAGAAATAATTTATGATGTTGTTATTCCACGTGAATGGGCAATGAGTTAGGGTTCAATTGTATGGGATGAATCTGAGCTACAAGGCTCGTGCATTGATGAATGAATGCTCTAGTAATCCGAGGTGTAGTGCGTGCGGCACAGTAGAAATATAGTGGTTCACCGGCTGATGAGCTCGGCTAGTTCACTCTATAATGGAGGCCCTTGCCCCTTTTTCTTTATTCACGATGAAAGAACTTACAAGGTCTTTCTGATATTGCTAGGGCTGTCTCCCCGTGGTTGTGGTAATGTTCAGTACTTATAATGTTATTCCTAACCCTAAGAGATCTCTACCGAGATCTTTGTCCTTCATCCATGGGATCCCCCTTAATTCTAGGAGGGGATCTTGGTCAATTAAGAGTTTTACGCCTGAGATGTTGCTTGGCTACTGTTTTGGAGGTGCCAGCTATCATCCAGCTACTTCCTTATCACTTCGGCTATTATTTTGCTTGGGAGGAGCTCGAGCTCTGGTCCTCTGAGCTCTGGAGCTCCGAACTGACCTCCCGATCTGATCTAATGGGCTGAGCTCACACTTGGAACTGATTTTAGGTACCATCAGTTGCCCCCCAGCCCTTAGTCCAAGTGAACTTGGGTAGGGGCTGAGCTGAGGTCCCGTTAAGGCTAACTTCCACTTGTCGACCTCGGTCTTCGTGCAAACAAGTTTTTGAAGGTTACAGGTAATCATTTACCCTCATCGTTTCCCGCGCACGTTCTCCACTTTGTGCAGTTGGCTTTAAATGCCTTTGAATTGTCAGTAACTGCTCCTATTTCTCCCTCTCGAACTCTCCTGTCAAGCTTTCCATCTCCCATCAGACCCAGACTCTCCTAATTCCTCGGCGAACTTAGGGTTTCTGCTGAAATTCCTCTTCCTTCGAATCGGCGTGTGCAGCTTGCTTGCTTTGAACTTTGGCTTGCGATTCGTCTTCGATTAGGTACGTTCTTGGCTCCTTATCTGTTACTTTTGTTCTAAATCCCTCGAGTCTGAGGTGGTTTCTTCATTTTTGGACTTTTCGATTCAGTTATTTTAGAAATCGGGGCCTTTCTCTGATCCGTCTTCCCCTTTTCTTGGACCCTTACTCCACTGCTAGAATCTTCATTAGCTGTGTCGACCCCAGAGTTCTCAAGGAGTGTTTTTCTGAAATTTCTCCCCTCTATAGGTCTTTTAAACTTCTCTTTACCTGCCCAGCTATGTCTACTTCCTCTGGAGCCATCCCTTCCTCTGTTTCCCTCTTAGGAGACCGATCTGTTGAAGAGGATTTTGACTTAGGTGCAGTGGGTGAGGAGATTGACAATTTCCTTGGTGTTGACTCTGTCGATGCTCAGGCACATACTGATGAGCCTCCCTCTACTCCCTCCCATGTGGTTAAAAACCCGGACAAAGGCAAGAACAAGGTGAGTGGCGTAGGTGTTTCAGCTCCAGGCATATCGTCTCCTTTTAGTCACGCAGAGCTCGTGGGTCGTAGTGAGGTCAGCCCTTCTCTCATGAAGGTTTTGAGTGCCCGTTATGGTTTCCCTCCGGGGGTTCAATACTAGTGTCCGGACGAGTATACCCCATATGTTTCCCAGGTTCACAAGAATGTCTGCTTCTTTGTGGCTGCCTTTGAGAACGGTCTGCGCTTTCCCTTACACCCTTTTATAAAGGGTGTTCTTCAGCACTTCAACATTTTTCCTGCTCAGCTCTCACCTAATTTCTGGGGGGTCTTGGTGGGTCTTCTTGTCTTCTTCAAAATCCACAAGCTTGGGGTTCCTACTATTTCCTTACTCATGCACTTCTTCAATGTCAAGCACACTACTTCTGAAGGCTTTCTATATATTTCCAAACGAATGAAGGCTAGAGTAATTATTTCTGACCTCCCACAAGCATTGGAAGAAACAATTCTTTTACGTGGGGGGCTTACAGTGGGAGTACAATTCTGCAGATAAGACAGATACTCTTCCAATTCCTAGATCCTAGTCAGTCCCTGAAAATCTAGGTAAGCCCTTATCCAGACTAACTGTGATTGGGTTTGGTGGCTTTCTCTGATTCTGCTTTGTTTATATTATTTTCCAGGTGGACGCCCTGACCTTAGTGAAGAGGATGAACGGGTGTTGCTGAGGTTAGGGAGGTGCTCTTCAGCAAAGTACTCTGAACTCATCAAACCTTGGGTTCTAGTGGAGCAAGGGTTCAGCCCCCCTGGGGTAATAATAGAATCCCCTACCCCTCTTTCGGTCGAAGCACCCATTCCTCTTCCAGTTGCTACGGCTGAAGTGGCAGGTAGTAGTTCTCCTCTCCCTATTCATCTTAAATTTTCATTCTTCCCTTATTTTTTCTTAACTTGCCCATTTTGATTCTTTAGGTTCCTCCTCGATGGAGCCAACCCAAGAAGAACTCAAAGCTAAGATAACTCTGCTGAAGAAGGGTAGAAGTGGGAGCAAACGCAAGACAGAGGTCGGCTCTGGTAGCAGTCCTGTGACCTGAGCTAAGATGCAAAAATTGGGAGTGCCCCCCAACTTCCCTGTCTCAACTACAGGAGCCCCTTCTAAACCATTGAGCTCTCCTGCTTCGACTTCTGAAGCTCTTGCTCTCTCATCGAGCTCTCCTCGAGTCCGAGAGATCCCTCCCTTCAAAGGGACTCTGCAGGCTCCTGATAGAGCTCATGCGCAAGACCAGACCTCACCCTCATCATCTGAGGTTGAGAGGGTCATGGGGTTAATTCCTCAGCTTCAGCTTGCCTCTTCTCCTCTTGGATCATCTGAGAACATCTCCCAGCCCTCTCAACAGAGCTCCAAGTTGGAGAAAGGGGAGTTCCCTAAAGCAGAAGGGAATGAAGACTCTTTCTTTGATAACATTGATCTTGCCGCAGGTTCCATCACTTCCATCATTCCTGATTCTGATGTTTTGAGGGCTGCCACTATGCCTCTTGAGAGCTCCATCAACTCAGCTCTCTACGGAACTACAGCTGTAAGTACCTGTCATTCTTCTTTAAGCCCCCACCTTATCCTTGTCATTTCTTTTTATTCCTTGTTTCTGATCGTATTTCTCCTCAGCTGGCTGTACACGTGAGGGGTTTGTTGAGTCGAATCCGTTCTATGGAGAGCTCTGTTAAGGCGTCCAAGGCATGGGCATTTAAAGTAGCAGAGCTGACCTTTGCTAATGATGACCTCCAAGCCCAACTTCAGAGTCTTCGAGAGCATACGGAGAAACAGGCTTATACCATCAAGAGTTTGGAGGCAGAGAAGAAGAAAGCCGTAGAGGAAGAGAAGAGGAGTAAAGATGAACTCAAAAAGGTCTCAGAGGAGCTCAAACTTAAGAACGAAGCTTGGGTCAAGGTAAACCAGGAGAAGTTTGAGACCTTAGGCTCTTTTAACAGCATGAAAAGAGAATATAGTGTGCTGGCAGAGGTGCACGATGTCACACTGGTTGAGCTTGAATTTCAGAGAGCAGCTGTTAAAGAAAGGGATGATCTGGTTGCCAAGCTAAAGGACGATGTTGTTACTAAGTGGGCTAAGGGGTGGATTATTTTTCAAGAGATAGCCGAAGAAACCTACCTCGAACTGGACTTCAACTTTGACGTTCCGGCTGAGGAAGAGGTAGAGGCTTCAGTTGAAAAGGAGGCAGAGGTGCCTAGTTCAGCACTTGCCTTCGAGGCTGTCTCTGCGGGTTCTGAGTTGCCTACCTCATCGGCTGAGGTCCGAGCTCAAAGTATTCCCACCTCTGTATCCACTGCTACCGCGAGTAACCCTGAGGCTTCCCTGGCTCTTGCTCCTGCTGACCTTTCTGCTCCTGCCTCTTTTTCTACTGACCTGGTGACGAGAGCTTTAACTGAAGTCGAGGTCTCTGCTCCATCGACTATTCCAGAGATTTCAACTGTTACTTTGCCGGAGGCTTCAACTACCACCCTGCCAGAGATTTCATCTACTGATCCATCAAGCATTCCTACTGCTGACCTGCTGGGCTATTCTCCTTCTGCCTCTTTAGGATCCTAGGAGTCCAGAACTAAGGGTAGATCTGTGATGTTTATTGATGTAAACGCTGAACACAATTTGAATTATTGATGTAAATGCTGAACACACTTTGTTTTTGTTTTTGGAGCTCAATACAGTTTATTCTGTCATTGCTTATGTTCTTCAATGCAGCCTCATTCTGTCGCTGTCACTATTATGTTAATTGTTTTGCCTGTCTGCACTCCTTGTCTGCACTTCTTTTAATTTTCATTCCTTTTTCTTTGTCTGCATTCCCCATGCCCCCTTGCTTGGAGGAGTTCTTTAGTTCTCCTTTTCAAGCAAGATTATCGAACTTGGATGAATAGAAGAGCTGATAACGTACCAAGTTAAGGACTGCAGAGCTAAGAGGGTCGTTGGGACCATGAGGTCTTGCTTCTTGAAAATCTACTTGGATAGATCCAGATAACCTGTGGATTTGAAGTTGGCGTCACAACTTGTGCCACAGTGCTTGGTTAAAACAATTGTTGTTCCTAACTTCCTAATATCATCCCTCAATGTGTATATGATGTAGGGGCGAAGGGAGTGTCACTCTCCCTTGGGATGATGTCAAAAGAAAGGGCAACGGAATGGTGGATAGAATGAAATGTATGAAATAGAATGTGCAAAATGAACAAAAGTGTGTGCGTGAACAAAAGTCCTCCCCAAGCGCAAGGAGTCTTTTGAATGTCGTGTTTTACTTGTAAAAGTATTCCAAGATCGTCTCCTTAGGGAATGAAGGGAATTGTGTGAAGGTGATTTTGGTAAAAAAAGATAAAAGTGTAAAATCTTTTGAGTTTGAGTTTTGTGATTGTGTTTTTGATGAAAATGAAATAAAACAAGTGTTGGCTAATCCGAAGGATTCATTCCAATGAGAATCTCAAATCAACTCGAAGCCTTCCTCGAATAGTGCTTAGATGAACGATTGATTTGTGGGAAGTTAGGGACGAAATGGAGGTGAGGATCCAAACATAACTCGTGACCAGGCCTACGAGATATCAAAGACTCACAACCGTATCCACTCTCAACCCAGTCAAATCGAACCATCATACTTTGAGAGGAGGAAAGGAAATGAGTTGAAATGGCACACCCAAGAGGAGGTCTCCGTTGGATTAGCCAACTTAAAATCTAGCTACTCATGCTAAGCAAGAAAGACATAATGTAAAGAGACATAATGAAGAAATGAAGATTGGAGATAAACAAAATGCACAAATATAACTTCCGGAAAATTTATACAAGTCAATCACCTTTTGCTAAAGAGTGAATGAGAAACTACTCACTCTTCATTGCTTTGGTAAAGCTAGAAAAGTAAGTGATGCTCATCTCTCCAAGTAGAGGCATTAAAAGGTAAAAAAAAATTACACAAGGAGCCGATCTTCGACAAAGAATGAGTGAATCACGTTCCACCCTTCACGGCTTTGGTAAAGCTCTAGAAAAGTGAAAGAGTTTCACTACTCTAAGGGAAGAAGGAAGCTCAACAATGGAAGTAAAAGAAAGCTATAATACAAGAAAGTAAAGAAAGTAATAACTACTTGGAGGGTTTTTCACAACCAAGATGATACAAGAAAGTAAAGAAATCAATAATTACTTGGATGGTTTTCCACAACCAAAATGATACAAGAAAGTAAAGAAAGCAATAACTACTTGGAGGGTTTTCCACTACCAAGATGTGCTCTTTACAAGAAAATGATACAATAGTAAATATGATCTTTACAAGACCCAAGAGGTGTGTATTTATAGGCAACCAAAAGATGCTCTTTACAAGCCCCCAAGAAGATGTCATTTACAAGCCCAAGAAGATGCCATTTGAATTACACTTTGATCTCCCTTTGTTTTGAGCTTTAATAATTGACACCCTATAGTTTGTAGCTTTGATAATTGGTTCCCCAGTAATTTGTAGCTTTGATAATTGGTTCCCCAGTAATTTGTAGCTTTGACGCACAAAATCCCTGAAACGAACAATAATTAATGCATTATCTCTAATTCACACACTAACCCTAATTCGACTTATTTTGACTAGTTTAACTAACACAATTGTCTTATTAACTTAATTAAATTATGCATTAATTAGGGTTAATCACATCCCCCAACCTAAACATTACTAAGTCCCTAGTAATAATTAACAACAGAACAACATAAAATCACTTTCGTAGATAACACGATTGCATTTAGCATATTCAACAAGCCGTTAAACCCCTAGATGATCCCTAGTGAACGAGTTTTGTCTCGTGAAGGTTTTCCAGTGAAGCTACCTACAAACTCCAGTTAAAAAGATGTGTACATGAGTTAGTACCATGATCATTGAGACACCCCATCCTTTAGTTAGTTTTTTATTTTTATTTTTATTTTATTTTATTTTATTTTTTAAAAGAAAAATAGAACACTTCTCTTTCATTGGTACGTAATATATGCAAAAATAAACACTTGTTTATATTGGTATTTGAAATTCCCTATGTAGTAAGAATAATTATTCTAGCAACAAGAATTGTTATATAACAAACACTCCATTTTACCACCTTCCATGGATAGCTTCGATTTCACAAACCTCTCGTAGAATGCTCTCAGCAAAAGTTCGCTTCAATTATAGTGACTTGTCTCTCACGGGGCATGTGATTAGATGGTGGCCAATCGAAAAATCACATGCACAATTTAGGAAGGGAGTGAAGTTTAAGGAAACAAACTAATCATGTTTGGCATAATCTCATGAAAGAATATTGATGCAATTTAAAGAAATACTATTTACCATACCCCACTTTTGGCTGACGACACATGCATGCAACAGACTTGAAATCAATTAGGGCTTTTTATAGGTTGTAATGTGGCCAGAGGTCAGTGGCTAACGAAATGACGTCAATGATATTCAAAAGCTATCATTTCATTCTGTAATGTAGCACACTTCTTTCTAGCTTTTCGACATTTTGCCCAGAAATGATATTTCTTTCTTTCATTTTTCTCATTTTTCACTTTCTTGGCAATTTCCTGTCTTTCTGTTTATTTTTTGTTTCAATTGTTCCCATCGATTTTTCTTGTCATTGAATTGTAGCCTCTATAGTCTTTTCCCTTTTTCTTGCATTTCTGTATCATATTGATTTATAAGAGGGTGCAAGAAAATTAGATAGCAAAGGTATGTCAAGTATATTCTCTTGTTGCTTGGTAATCATACGGGCTATTTGGAAAAAGATCGTTCATTGAAGGCTCAATCACGGTTAACGAGGGATATAATTTTGTAAAAGAAATGGCTTAAGGCTCAAAATTAAGTCAAAGATGGCCTAAGATCCTTTCTCAAGTATGTGCACATGTATGTGTTGTATGAACAGATCTCTTGGGGGATATGTCAACAGATTGCCTTAGTTGCGTCAATCAAAGCAAATTTAATGAGATTATTCAAAAATAGAGAGTGAAAGACCTTACTTGAGTAAATGTTAATTGTCTCTCAAAAGTATAGCAAGGCTCAAAACTTACCATTGTATTCTTTGTCATCTCCATTGGTAATGTCAGGTTTTTTATGGAATGTTGGTTATATACCGATTCCATTTTCGAGTCGGGTCATTCTGTACCTTAAGAATAACAAATAGCAATGTACATTTGACATTTAAGCATAGAGTAAATACCATTGAACTTGGAAAACTATGGCGTCTCAGGATAAGTCCCTACCCACGCTATAGGTTGGCATTTTAGGAAATTCCTTACTCGGCCCACATCTTTATTTCAACAGAAAGACTTTGTACATCTAAAAAAAATATTTACACTTTTTACAAAAAACGTTCGGACCATTAACCTTCACCCCCAAAATACATTTTTCCACAACTTTGTCATTTATTAGTCAAAATCTAATCCGAGTCTCCCTCTGTGTCTGTGCAGTTCGAACAACCAGTGACTCTCCCAATTTCCTCTCTCACAAACCGGTTAAGCAAAGTACCGGAATAGCATGGCGTATCAGGGTAATCCTTACTCAGCCCATTCACTATCCATTCTAATCGATCAAGTGCGCGACCGAAAATTGGTTCAGAACACTGGTTATATCTTTTCTCGTGAAAGACTCTGTCACATTGTTTACAGGCACCCAGCCTTTTGGCACGATGACGTTTGGCAAAGGAGCTTCTGCCACATAAGGGTTTCGCTTGTTTTTCTTGGATTTCGGTCTTCCTTACCAGTCTTTCTTTTCTCATGATCACAGTATGCACATCAGATGGAAAAGTGCGTAAAACTCCTAGACTAAACCAAAAAAGTTTAACATCCATACTTTCTAAGTTTTAAAACTCACTATCTGGTTCTTTAACGTCTGCTAGTCACAAAGACGATTGAAGCTGACTCACAGACATAATCATCAATTTATGCAAGGCAAGGTACATAATATGATCAGAATAACAATAACAATAGCAAAAATAACAACAAATTTTTTTTTTTTTTAAATTTACGAGCACATGGAGGCAATATGAACTGTAGTTCTCACCCCCCAACCTAAACAGAACATTGTCCCCAATGTTTCGAATTTACCAGTTCACGGATCTTGGAGATGAGGTTGAATGGTGGAGATCTGTTCATCTGCCGAAACCTACAAACAAAACACAAAATTTAATCATCTCTAGGGAGATCTGGGCTAGGCTGGAAACCCCTCACCCTAAGTGCGAGCAGAAGAAGAGCACCCATGTACAAATATAAACATATAAGGCAAATTATTAGACAAAGGACTGGGTATTCGGGGTATATAGTCATGGATTTGTAGGGGGTGGGTTGTTTTTATAGAGAACAACGAAGAAGAAGAAGAAGAAAAGAATAAAAGAAGAAGAAGAAGGGAAGAATAAGGGGGGGCCAAGACCAGTGGATGGGGGAAAAGGGAAAAAGGGTTGGAGGCCTTATAAAGGCATCCCAGTGGGTTGGGTTTTTTTTCTTTTTTTTTTTGAGTGTCGGCAAGCGCGAATATTCGCGCGGAATATTCCTACAAAACTGGTGTAGAATGCAAATGGTGCACCTCACCCCCCAACTTGATTCATGCATTGTCTTCAATGCAACAAAAAGATATGATATTCAATGACGGACAGTAAAAAAAAATGAGTAGGATTAGAGAACACCTCGCACTTGAGCTTTGACCAACGCACTAGTATCTGAAACTAAAAAAATTTCTATACGACCAAGTAAGTAACACGAAAAATAAAAATAATATGAGTAAATAAAAAAACTGTACACTAAAAAGCATAAAAACTTGTTACTCCTCCACAAATTCCGGATATACCGGATCTGTTAACTCCTCCTCCACCTCCTGTCCTTCAAAACCCTCAAAGAATGGCTTAAGTCTTTGGCCATTGACCTTGAATGTCTGACCATTCTCAGGGTTTGTCACTTCAACAGCTCCGTTGGGGTAGGCCACCTTGACAAGATAGGGGCCATCCCAACGGGATCGGAGTTTTCCCTGGAAAATTGAGAGGCGAGAATTGTATAAGAGCACTTTTTGGCCGGGCTTGAATGATTTCCGTATGATGGAATTATCATGAAATATTTTAGCTCGTTCCTTTGAGATTTTGGAGCTCTCATACGTATCTCGTCGAATCTCTTCCAACTCATTCAGCTCTAACTTCCTATAATCACCGGTCATTCTCAAATTAAAATTTAAAGTCTTAATGGCCCAATAGGCCTTGTGTTCCATTTCGACTGGCAGGTGGCAAGCCTTTCCATAGACAAGCCGGTAGGGAGACATGCCTAAAACAGTTTTAAAGGCAGTGCGGTATGCCCATAGGGCATCGGTCAATCTATCGGACCAATCCTTCCTATTTGGGTTAACCGTTTTTTCTAGAATTTTTTTGATCTCCCTATTGGCTAGCTGGGCTTGGCCATTTGTTTGTGGGTGATAGGCAGTTGATACTTTGTGAGTGACGCCATATTTGAACATTAGTATTCAAATGGCCTATTACAGAAATGTGATCCACCATTACTTATCATTGCACGAGGCATCCCAAACCTCGAAAAGATGTTCTCTTTGAGAAACTTGACTACGACCCGGTGGTCATTAGTCTTGGTCGGGATAGCCTCCACCCACTTGGACACATAGTCCACTGTCAGGAGGATGTACAAATAACCAAATGACATAGGGAAAGGACCCATGAAGTCGATGCCCCAACAGTCGAATATTTCTATGACAAGCACAGGGGAAAGGGGCATCATGTTTCTTCGGGTCACAATACCCAAACGTTGGCATCTGTCGCATCCCTTACAAAACGAAACACAATCTTTGATAAGAGAGGACCAGTAAAAACCTGATTGGAGAATTTTAGCCGAAGTCTTTTTCGCTGAAAAATGTCCACCGCATGCTTGTGAATGGCAAAATGCAAGGACGTCCCGTTGTTCATTCTCAGGTACACATCTTCTCATGACTTGGTTGGGGCAGTACTTGAACAGGTATGAGTTGTCGAAGTAGAAATACTTCACATCTGCCATAAATCGTCTTCGATCTTCTGGGCTCCATTACGGTGGTATCTGTCCTGTTGCAAGATAGTTACATATATCAGCATACCAAGGACATACAAAATGAATTGAAAGCAAATGCTCGTCAGAGAAAAAGTCAGGGATATGAATGTGCTCATCGGCCTCTTGCACCACAAGCAGGGATAAATGATCAGCCACCACGTTCTCGAATCCTTTCTTGTCCTTGATCGTTAAGTCGAATTCTTGTAGGAGGAATATCCATCTAATGAGTCTTGGTTTTGCATCCTGCTTAGACAACAAATACTTCAAAGCATAGTGATCAGTAAAGACAACAATAGGTGAACCAATGATGTAAGAACGAAATTTATCTAAGGTAAACACTACCACTAGCAACTCTTTCTCGGTGGTAGTGTAATTCATCTGAGCCTCATTCAATGTTTTGCTAGCATAGTGTATCACATACGGTCTATTTTCCTCCCTTTGACCGAGCACTGCACCGACCGCGTAATCACTCGCGTCGCACATAAGCTCAAAAGGTAGATCCCAATTGGGTGGTCGCATGATCGGAGGTGTGACTAGCATGCTTTTAAGTTTTTTAAAGGATGTCTCACAATCATCCGACCACTTGAATGGGACCTCCTTAGACAGCAGGTTGGTCAAGGGTCGGGCCAATGCACTAAAATTTTTTATGAATCGACGATAAAACCCCGCATGGCCCAAAAACGACCGGATGCCTTTGATGGCTCTTGACGTGGGGAGGTTGGAGATGGCCTCCACCTTGGATTTGTCGACTTCAATACCCCTTGCCGAAACTATATGGCCAAGCACAATTCCTTTTGTCACCATAAAGTGACACTTTTCCCAATTCAAGACTAGATTCTTCTCCTCACATCTTGTTAGAACTTTCTCCAAGTTTGCCAAACATCCCTCAAATGAATCCCTAAACACCGAAAAGTCATCCATAAAGACATCCACTATCTTTTCCACCATATCACTGAAAATCCCCATCATGCATCGTTGAAAAGTCCCCGGAGCATTGCATAGACCAAACGGCATGCGGCGGTAGGCGAAGGTACCATAGGGGCAGGTGAAAGTGGTCTTCTCTTGATCCTTTAATGCGATCTCTATTTGATTATAGCCAGAGTACCCATCTAGAAAGCAATAGAATAGGTGCCCAGCTACTCTTTCCAAAACTTGATCAAGAAATGGCATTGGGAAATGATTTTTTCTAGTGCATTAGTTCAACATCCGATAATCAATGCATACCCTCCATCAGGTGATCACTCTTGTAGGTATAAGCTCATTCTCATCATTTTCCACCACCGTGACTCCGGATTTCTTTGGCACTACTTGTGTGGGGCTAACCCACTTACTGTCGGCAATTGAAAAAATGATCCCCACATCAAGTAGTTTCAGAACCTCATCCCTCACCACCTCCTTCATGATGGGGTTCAACCGTCTTTGTGGTTGTCGGGAAGGTTTGGAATCCTCCTCAAGATATATGCAGTGGGTGCAAGTGAGAGGGCTTATCCCCTTGATATCCGCAATGGTCCACCCAATTGCTCCTTTATGTTTTCTCAATACCTCCAAGAGTTTTTTTTCTTGTTCCATGTTCAGCGTAGAGCTAATGACCACCGGGAATGTTTCTCCATCGCCAAGATAGGCGTACTTCAAATGGGAGGGTAACAACTTCAACTCCAGGTTTGGCTTTTGTTCATCTAACGGAAAAATTTTCTTTTCTTGTTGGGGTAACTCTTCGAATGTAGGGATCCAACTTCCCATCCCTTTCAATTCTCCTACCTCCTCTTGCTCATCCAACTCCTCAAGATCCACAATTCATTCTCCCTTGAATTTCAACATCCTCTCCAACTCGAAGTGCTTCTCAACCAAGGTGTTGATTCTATTGACCTCACTTACTTTCTCATCATCACCCTGTTGCTTTGCCAAGTTGAATACATTGAGCTCCATTTTCATGTTCCCAAACGCCAACTTCATGAGACCGTTCCTGCAATTTATCATAGCATTAGACGTAGCAAGGAAGGGTCGTCCAAGTATAACGGGGATCTGGGAACTAAGGTTAGCAACAGGATGTGTATCTAACACAATAAAATCGACGGGAAAGTAAAATTTATTAATTTGGACCAAGACATCTTCCACTACTCCCCTTGGTGTGCGGATGTTACGATCCGCTAATTGAAGCGTAATTGAGGTGGGATTCAACTCCTCAAGCTTGAGTTGTTGATACATTGAGAAGGGAAGGAGATTGACACTCGCCCCCAAGTCAAGCAATGCTTGTTCCACCCGGCAATTCCCTATGGTGATGGCAATTGTTGGACAGCCGGGGTCTTTGAATTTTGGAGGAGTATTGGTCCTCAATATTGAGCTGACTTGTTCGGTTAAGAATGCTTTCTTCCGGACATTCAATCTCCTATTCACTGTGCATAGATCCTTCAAAATTTTGGCACACGATGGTATTTGTTTGATGGCGTCGAGGAGTGGAATGTTAATCTTCACCTGCTTAAACATTTCCAAAATATCAGCATAATTAGCCACCTTGACAGGTGACTTCAAACGACTCGGGAAAGGGGCAGGCATGGGAGGAATAAACACACAATCATCACTTAATTTTTCTTTCTCAACAACCTCTATTTCTTTCTCTTTACTCACCTCACCCTTGTCGGCGTCACCCAATATATCTTTTCCTTTTGGCAATGTGGTCTTGGGTGAGACCGTTGGCAAAATGGTTTTGTCAATTTCTTTGCCACTACGGAGGGTGGTGACAGCTTTGAGTTGCTCACAATTCTCTTTGGTGGGGTCGGATGACTCAATGACATGTTACCCCTTAGGGTTTTCTTGGGGTTGAGCGGGGAATTTCCCCTTCTCTTGTTGTGACACCCCTATGGCATTGGTAACTTTTGTGAGTTGAGTCGAGATGTTGTTGTTAAAGGTGGTTTTGAATTTGGATGAAGTTGTAAAACACATCCTCCAAGTTCCTCTTATGGGGAGGTTGGTAGGTGGAAGGATTGGATGGACCTTGTTGGGAGAAGTTTTGGGGAGGTGGACTTTGGGAGAAATTTTGTGGGGGTGTATTGGATGAATACCCTTGCGGATTGGACCGGGGGTATTAGGAGCTAGACGCTTGCCCTTGGCCTTGGTATTGATTTTGGTATTGACCTTGCTTAGGAGGCACGGGAGGTGTATGTGCAATTGAACCATGTGGTGTGGGATTCTCATTCCTCCAACTAAAATTTAGGTGATTACTCTAACTCGGATTATACGTGTTTGAGTGAGGAGAGAATGATTGCCTTGGTTGGTTAAATGCATGGACTTGATCATGATATGCTTCCTTAAGCACCGGAATGTTGGGGCACTCCGATGTGGAATTCTCCACATTCTCACATATTGAGCAAAATTCCTCGGCCTTTGACACTTGTGAGACCTCTTGCCTCCTATTGATCTCAAGGCTCTCAACCTTCCTAGATAATTTGGCAATTTTTGAAAGTAGGTCCTCCCGGTCACTTAAGTCATAAATCTCTCCCTTATGAGTTTGGCTACTCCCTTGAGGGGAAGACTTTGGTACATCGGTGGGATTAGTGATGTCCCATGACTGTGCATTTTCCGCCAATGTATCAAAATAATCTAAGGCCTCATCAGGGTCTTTGCTCAAAAACTCCCCATTGCACATCATATCGATGAACTGTCGATGGCCTGGTGTGATTCCTTCATAGAAGAAACTCACCATTTGCCATGGTTCAAAGCCATGGTGTGGAATGGATTGTAGCAAATCCTTGTATCGTTCCCAGCAGTGATAGAATTGTTTATTGGGCAGCTCAGAAAAATTTTGAATTTGCTTCTTTAGGGTGGTGGTTTTATGCACCGGAAAAAACTTGTTCAAAAACACGGAAATCATTTGTCCCCAAGATGTCACGGTCCGGGATCTCAAGGAATGAAGCCAAGTTTTTGCCTTATCAGTCAGGGAAAAAGGGAACAATTTCATTTTTGCTATTTTTCCATATTGTGATTGGGGAGAAAGGTTGCAACTATTTCCTCAAAGTCTCTTATATGAGAATAGGGGTTCTCATTCTCAATTCCGTGAAAAGTAGGAAGTAATCGCAACATCCCTGGTTTAACTATGAAGAGATGAGCCTGGACCGGAAGGTGGATGCATGAAGGTGTGGTGGTGCGGGTTGGTTGAAGGAATTCCCGCATTGACCTCGCCGGAGGATCAATTTGAATATTGTTCCCTTCATTTCTAGGAGGGGGGAATTGCATTCGTGAATGGGAAATTTCAGGTTCTTGCACTCTCCCACCCCTTTGCACATTGGGGTTGGCATCCATATTCTCAAAATTATCAATCGCATTCTCGAGTGGGTCTTGATCAATGTTCATGTCGGGGGCCAAAGGTTGTCTAACTAGTCGGTTTAGTTCGTCCCGTCCCCACATGTAACAAAACTATCTACAATTGAAAATGCAAACAAACAAAAGTATATACAAGGATCAACGTACCTCAACCTATGATGAACATCATGGAACTTACCTCCGTTGTCCGAAAATCACCTTCTTGATTCAACGCTTGGCTTCCCCGGCAATGGCGCCAAAAATGCTTGGTTAAAACCGTTGTTGTTCCTAACCTCCTAATATCATCCCTCAATGTGTATATGATGTAGGTGCGAAGGGAGTGTCACTCTCCCTTGGGATGATGTCAAAAGAAAGGGCAACGAAATGGTGGATAGAATGAAATGTATGAAATGGAATGTGCAAAATGAACAAAAGTGTGTGCGTGAAAAAAAGTGCTCCACAAGCGCAAGGAGTCTTTTGAATGTCGTTTTTTACTTGGAAAAGTATTTCAAGGTCGTCTCCTCAGGGAAGGAAGGGAATTGTGTGAAGGTGATTTTGGTAAAAAAAGATAAAAGTGTAAAATCTTTTGAGTTTGAGTTTTGTGATTGTGTTTTTGATGAAAATGAAATAAAACAAGTGTTGGTTAATCCGAAGGGTTCATTCCAATGAGAATCTCAAATCAACTCGAAGCCTTCCGCGAATAGAGCTTAGATGAACGATTGATTCGTGGGAAGTTAGGGACGAAATGGAGGTGAGGATCCAAGCATAACTTGTGACCAGGCCTACGAGATATCAAAGACTCACAACCGTATCCACTCTCAACCCAGTCAAACCAAACCATCGTACTCTGAGAGGAGGAAAAGAAATGAGTTGAAATGCAACACCCAAGAAGAGGTCTCCCTTGGATTAGCCAACTTAAAATCTAGCTACTCATGCTAAGCAAGAAAGACATAATGTAAAGAGACATAATGAAGAAATGAAAATTGGAGATAAACAAAATGCACAAATATAACTTCCGGATAATTTATACAAGTCAATCACATTTTCCTAAAGAGTGAATGAGAAACTACTCACTCTTCATTGCTTTGGTAAAGCTAGAAAAGTAAGTGATGCTCATCCCTCCAAGTAGAGGCATTACAAGGTAAAAACAAATTACACAAGAAGCCGATCTTCGACAAAGAATGAGTGAATCACGTTCCACCCTTCACGGCTTTGGTAAAGCTCTAGAAAAGTGGAAGATTTTCACTCCTCTAAGGGAAGAAGGAAGCTCAATAATGGAAGTAAAAGAAAGTTATAATACAAGAAAGTAAAGAAAGCAATAACTACTTGGAGGGTTTCCACTACCAAGATGTGCTCTTTACAAGAAAATGATACAATAGCAAATATGATCTTTACAAGACCCAAGAGGTGGGTATTTATAGGCAACCAAAAGATGTTCTTTACAAGCCCCCAAGAAGATGTCATTTACAAGCCCAAGAAGATGTCATTTGAATTACACTTTGATCTCCCTTTGTTTTGAGCTTTAATAATTGGCACCCTGTAGTTTGTAGCTTTGATAATTGGCTCCCCAGTAATTTGTAGCTTTGACGCACAAAAACCCTGAAACGAACAATAATTAATGCATTATTCTTAATTCACACACTAACTCTAATTCAACTTATTTTTACTAGTTTAACTAACACAATTGTCTTATTAACTTAATTAAATTTTGCATTATTAATCACACAGCTTACTGTGCTGGGCTTCTTTTAGCTTGCTAAGCTCTGGAGATGGTTGAGGAATATCAGGGGAATGTTGAGATTATTGAGGAGGGCTTCTTTACTTCGTCTTTTGAAAGTAAGAAGCCTTTTAGAGCTCTTTAGGATGTGAGTCTTAGCATTCCTCGCGGTGGCAAGAGGTTTACTGGACTTGGAAAAGATAACAAGCAACTTGATGCCTGAGCTCTTCCAAAGGTAGACCTGCTGGGGTCATGTTGCTACATACATGAGGACTTTGAGGACCGATGAGCTTGAGAAACACCAGTCTATTTTACCCAAGATATGAACATGATTCTTGGGACTGGATATCTCAAAAAGCTGCACTGGAGAAGTTAGGTAGCCAATCGAGCTGACCTCAACCCAAAGAAGTCTGAGGAGTATTTTATTCAGGTGGGGTCAAACTCGGACTTACTTCTAATTACATTTGGGGGGGTTATCTTGTGCTGATTCATCCTTCCGCATTTACTCAACTGTTTTTCACAACCGTAACTGCCATTATTAATTAGGAAACCAAAAGGACCGCCGACTCCGTTTTCTGTGTGATTCTTGGTTTCTTAAAAACTCATGATTTTCTTCAAGGCTTCCAATATCTCCTGGATTTCTTCCTCCTTTGCCAAAAGATTTCAGAGTCTCCTGTTAAATCTTAGTGGTTACCTTCTATCTTCATTGTAATCCTGATGGCTGCCCCTGTTTCTCCTCTGTTCAAAGAACGCACTTCATTTGGGATTGACTGGAAGTGGCATTGTCGCTACTTAACCCCTTCAACGATGAAGCCTTCAGACTTGGCAAACATCCAGAAACGATTCTTCCCTGAGCTTGAGTTGTCTCTACGAGTTTCGACTTCTGAGGAGCCTTGTAACTACCTTCCTCGAGGGGAAGTTTGTTTTTTCGAGGGAGACATGGACATGGGCCTGCGCCTTCCCTTTCATCCTTCTATTGGGCGAGTTATTGCGTACTATGGCTTGTGTCCCTCTCGCCTTTCACCCCGAGGTTGGGCTGCTATGGTCAGCTTCTTCCTTTTCTAGCGTTTATATGGCAACGGTAGGTTCCCTACTGTTGCTGAGTTTCTTTATTTATTTGAGATCGAAGAAGACGAGCTCCCCTGCTTCAGCTTCTTTCGGTGGAGGCACTTCAACATACCCCCTTTGGTTCTTGACCTTCCTCCGCTTCCTGAAGGGTGGTCTCGACGCTTCTTTTTTGCCTCCGGGAAGTCTTGGAGGTCAACCGATCAGCGCTGCCCCAGGACTAGAGTTCCACGCTCCTGGAAGAGCTTCTCTCGTATAGGTATGTATAGGCAAAGCTAACTCAATTAAATCCTGTGAAGATCCATTCTTATTACGTTTTCGTTATACAGGTCCCCCAGACCTGGATTTGCCAGAGATGGTGAATATTGATGAACTGCTGCTTGTAGACCCCAAGCCTTTATCAGATCTGATGATGCATGAAAATCTGTATCTGCTTGGCGTTGGAGCAACTGCTTGGGAGTTTTCTTCTTTTCCAGATTCTCCTTGGACTTCCCCCTCTGATTCTGACAAGGAAGAGGATGCTGGTGCGTCCTCAAAGAAGCGCATGAGGGATGGTTCCTCTTCGCCTGGTTCTTCTCTCGCCACTATCTTGTTCACCTCAGCAGGGGAGAAGTTTCTCAAAGTGCTCTCTGAGACTGAAAAGGAAAGGGACGAGCTGAAGGAGGAGAACGCCCGCCTAAAGGAAGATGTTGCTGACCTGAAACAGCAACTTAAAAAGGACTAGGAGTTTTTCTTTCTTGTACTCCCTTTTATTCAATGAAATACCAGACTTTTTGCGTAACTTGTGCATTTTTTTTTTTTTTTATGAGCTAAAGAGCTCATCTTAAATTTTATAAGCTAAGGGGCTTATCTTGAGCTGTAGAGCTCATTTCGTATCTTTATAAGCTGAAGAGCTTATCTTGGGCTGTAGAGCTCATTTTTTATCTTTATAAGCTGAAGAACTTATCTTGAGTTGTGTAGCTCATTTTTTTATCTTTATAAGCTGAAGAGCTTATCTTGAGCTGTGGAGCTCATTTTGTAAGCTAAAGAGCTTATCTTGAGCTATAGAGCTCATTTTGTATCTTTATAAGCTGAAGAGCTTATCTTGAGCTATAGAGCTATTTTCTTATTTATGAGCTGAGGAGCTCATCTTGAATTTTATAAGCTAAGGAGCTTATCTTGGGCTGCGAAGCTCATTTCGTTTTTTTTTTTTTGGGAAGCCATGCGAGGATGAATTAAGAATTTGCTATTTTTATTGAGAATAATTTTATTACAAAGAAAACTTACTGAAAGAACTTCTTCAAATGTTCGGCATTCCAAGAATGAGGTAGGACCTTTCCTTCTTCTGTTCGTAACTCATAGTTCCCAGACCTAATTATTCTTGAAACGATGTAGGGGCCTTCCCAATTTGGTCCTAATTTCCCATGCGTGGGATCCTTTCTTGCAAGCAAAAGCTTTCTAAGTACCAGATCTCCAACCTTGAAGCTTCTATGCCTTACCTTCCTGTCGTAGTACCTTGCGGTTTTTCTCTGATAATTCTGAATGTGTTGCAGAGCTCTTTCTCTCTTTTCGTCTAGGAAATCGAGATTTAGCAGAAGGGATTCATTGTTATGCTCAAACTCTGCGAATTCAGTTCTGGGGGATGGGAATCCTATCTCTACAGGCGATACTGCTTCTGTTCCGAAAGCCAATGCAAACGGCGTCTCCTGAGTGGCTGCCCTAGGAGTTGTTTTGTATGCCTACAACACCTCTGGGATATACTCAACCCATTTTCCCTTCAGAGACTCGAGCTTGGTCTTCAGGGCTGCTTTGATCGTTCTGATTGTCACCTCTGCTTGTCCATTTGACTGTGAATGGGCTGGGGCCGAGAAATAATTATTTATCCCTAGCTCTGCACAAAACTTCTTGAACTTAGGATTGTCAAATTGTTTCCCATTGTCAGAAACAATCGCTCTAGGTACCCCAAACCTACAAACTATAGACTTCCATGTGAAATTCTGAATCTTCTGCTCCGTGATTGTTGTCAGAGGTTCCACCTTTGCCCATTTAGTGAAATAGTCCACCCCAATGATAGCGAATTTACACTACCCTACGCTGGTGGGAAAAGGGGCCAAGAATGTTCAATCCTCATTGCTGGAAGGGCCAAGGGCTTACCACCGAGGTCAGGAGCTCTGGCGGACAATGAGAGATGTTGGCATGTATCTGACACACCTTACACCTTCTAACCAGATCGGTGGCATCTTTTAGCATAGTGGGCCAATAATATCCCTGCCTCAAAGCTTTTCCCGCCAGGGCTCAAGCTTAGATATGATTGCCGTAAATTCCTTCATGGATCTCCCTAAGTATGTAATTAGCATCCTCATCTCCTACGCACTTGAGGAGAGGCATCGAGAATCTTCGTTTATATAAATTTCCTTGCAAAATGGAGAATCTAGCTGACCTTACCCTTATCTTTGTGGCCTCCTTGGAGTCTGCTGGTAAGGTTCCGTTTTGAAGATATTCCCTAATAGAGTCCATCTAGGCTGGTGAGGAAAGGACTGGGAGCACTTCTTCCTTCTCAACTCTTACTGACGGCTCCGCCAAATGCTCTACTGGTATCAACCTATCCAGATTCTCTTGTGAAGCAGTTGCTAGTCTCGCCAGCGCATCTGCTCGGGAATTCTCTGATCTGGGGACGTGTAAAATCTTGACTTGCACAAATTTCCTGATCAATTCCTTTACCTTTCTAAGGTAAAGGATCATCTTCTCGCCCTTGGCCTCGTAAGACCCCTCTATCTGCTTCACCAAGAGCTATGAGTCACTGCAGATCTCCAACTGTTCCGCCTCCATTGAGTGAGCAAGATTTAGCCTTGCTATAACAGCCTCATACTCCGCCTCATTGTTTGAGGCCTTAAACCCAAACCTAAGTGCATATTCGACATCTATCTCATCAGGTGAAGTCAAAATTAAGCCAACACCGCTACCTTGGGCTTTGGCAGCTCCATCTACTGAAAGTTTCCATGTGGGGAGGTCAGGTACTAGCTACGTGGCCCCTATGGGTGTTCCCGTTGTGAATTCTGCGATGAAATCTACCAGTACTTGTCCTTTGACGGCAGTTCTTGGCTTGTATCTGATATCAAACTCACTGAGCTCGATGGCCCATTTAACCAGCCTTCCCGAAGTCTCTGGTTTACGCAATACTTGCTTCATCGGCTGATCTGTGGGGACCTCGATAGTGTGAGCTTGAAAATATGGCCTAAGCCTCCTGGCAGTCGTAACCAAGGCTAAAAAAGTTTCTCCATCTTTGGATATCTCTCATCTGCCCCCCTCAGAGCTCTGCTATAGTAATAAACTAGTTGCTGAGCTCTGTCCTGCTCCCTTACTAACGCGGCACTTGTTGAGAAATTTGAGACGGCTAAGTATAAAGTAAGGACCTCACCTTCCAACGGACTTACCAGAATTGGTGGGGAGCTCAGGTAACCCTTCAACGCCTTGAACACTTCCTCACACTGGGCGTCCCATAGGAAGGCCTTCTTTAGGACTTGGAAAAAGGGTTGGCACTTGTCGCTTGATCTGGACACAAAACGACTTAAGGCAGCTATTCTACTTGTTAGACGTTGTACCTCCCTCGTATTGGACTGCGGTTGCATATCCAGTACTGCCCTCACCTTCTCCGGGTTAGCCTCTATTCCTCTACTATTAACTATAAAGCCCAGAAATTTTTCAGCAGAAACTCCAAAGGCACACTTGGCGGGATTGAGCTTCATTTTGTATTCCTTCAAGACCTAGAAAGATTCCGCCAAATGTTCGATGCGGAGCTCTGCTTTCAGTGATTTGACCAACATATCATCGATGTAAACCTCCATGGTAGTCCCGATCTGTTTTTGGAACATTTTATTCACCAAGCGTTGATAAGTGGCTCCAGCATTCTTCAATCTGAAAGGCATAACCTGGTAACAGTACGTCCCTTGCTCGGTTATGAAGAAGGTCTTCTCCTGGTCATTAAGGTCCATCATAATCTGGTTATAACCAGAGAAGGCGTCCATGAAGCTGAGGAGCTCGTGTCTAGCGGTGACATCCACAATCAATTCTATCTGAGGTAAGGGGAAACTGTCCTTGGGGCAAGCCCGATTAAGGTCATTAAAGTCAATGCAGAGGCGCCACTTGCCGTTGGTCTTCTTGACGAGGACAACATTAGCTAGCCAAACTGGGTAATCCACCTCCCTGATGGCTCTGGCATGGAGAAGTTTGTTGACCTCTTCATTTATGGCTTTTTGACGCTCTGGGGCGAAGCTCATCCTTTTTTGTTTGATGGGTTTGTAGTTAGGATTCACACTGAGCTTATGTGTGATGACTGAGGAGTCAATACCCTCCATGTCTTCTTGTTTCTAGGCAAACACTTCCATGTTTTGCCTCAGAAATTGGATGAGAAACTCTTTAATCTCTCTGCTTTGCTTGGACCCTACATAAACAAGGTGTTCAGGCTCTTCGTCTAGCTGTATAGGCTCTAGTTCCTCTAATGGAGTTGGTCTGGTTTCCAGCTCATCCCTCATGTCAATTTCATCCAGCTGGATGTTCTCAACCTCTTTCATCTTCACAGATGCCATGTAGCACTCTCTTGTTATGCGCTGGTCTCCTCGAACCACTCCGATTCCGTTCTCTGTCAGAAATTTGACAACCAAGTGGTAGGCAGATGGGATGGCCCTCATAGAATTAAGGGAAGGTCTTCCAAGCAGAATATTGTACGCAAAAGGCGCGTCCACCACTAAGAATTTTACGGTTGTAGTGGCTTGGCAAGGCGGGTCACCTAGGGTGAGCACAAGCTGAATTGACCCTAAGGGGAGCACCCTTTCTCCTGAGAAACCTAGCAAGTGGGCACTTACAGGTTCGAGTTTTTCCATCCCTATGTCCATCTTATCGAATGCAGGTGCAAAAATGATGTCTACCGAACTGCCGTTGTCAATCAGGACTCGATGGACTGTTCTGTTGGCTACCACAACTCTTACCACCAAGGGATCATCATGGGGGTGCTGACACCCCTCCAAGTCTGATTCTGAAAAAATGATAGTTGTGTCTAAGTGTGGTGCTTTGGACACAGTATGCACCTCGAGAGCTTCTCTGGCTCTGATCCTTCAGAGGTGAGATTTTCTGGCTGAGCTGGATTCTCCGCCTCCTGCAAACCCTCCAGATATTACTTTGATCTCTCCTAGAGATTGCTGATGTGGAGCAGGCGCTTGCTGTTGAGGTGGCGGCAGTGGAAGAGCTCGATTCTGATTATCGTGGGCCACGAAGCGATGTAACTGCCCTCGTTGGATTAAAAACTCGATCTCCTTCTTTAGCTGAATGCAATCATCGGTATGGTGGCCATGATCTCTGTGGTAGTCACAATACTTTGTGGGGTCTCTCTTTGTTGGATCTGCCTTCATTCGAGGTGGCCACCTCAGGAACTTCTCGCTCTGGACCTCATACAGGACCTGGGACACTGTGGCGGTAAGCGGGGTGAATTGCCGAGGTGTGTACCTAGGTTGTAGCTCAGGTTGCAGAGGGCCTAAGCGATCTCTAACATTTCCTCTTCTCTTTGGGGAGCGATCTCTGTCCCTCCTTGGACACCTTTCTCGTTCTCTTTCTTTCTTGGACTTCGGTCCCTCTTCTTTTCTTCTTTCCCCTTCTCTTTTCGTGACGACGTACTCCCCACCTTGGAAAGGAGTGCTTCCTCACCGTTTATATATTTTTCTGCCTTGGCTAACACCTCAGCCATACTCGCTTGGGCATTCTTTGATATAGAGAACATAAAGTCCTTTGACTGCACTCTCAATCCTGTAATGAAAGTAGTGATGGCAAACTTTCGTCTGGGACATCTACCTTCAGAGATTCTGAATTGAATCTTTGTACATAAGATCGTAGGTTCTCATCAGGTCTTTGCTTTATATTTAATAAATGATAGCTCGGCTTCCTGTAAATCTGAGCTCCTATGAAGTGAGACACAAAGGAAATGGAGAGTTCTTTGAAAGAAGAGATCGAAGCTGGGGGGAGCCTATTGAACCATGCTAAGGCTGACCCCTTCAGAGTGATCGCAAAGGCCCTACACCGCACAGGGTTCTGGTACCCATGCAGCTCCATTTGGTTTTTGTAGGTTTTGAGGTGATCCACAGGGTCTTTTGTCCCATCAAAAACCTCCATCTGAGGCATTCTGAACTTCGGAGGAAGAGAGAAATGCAACACCCTAGCGGCGAATGGGGATTCAGTTTGCTGCACCAAGGCATCCATTGTTACTGAGGTTTTGACTCTCACTACCTCCCTCATGTGGCTGAGCTCTTGCTGGATGTCCTTGAAGTGATGTTCCCAATATTGCTCTATTCTCTCCTACTGGAAAGGAAGAAAATCATTTTTCTCAAGTCCTTCATTTTGGCTATGTACTTCTTCATTAACACCCCTCCTAGGCGGCTGATGGGGTGCCTAACTGCTCTCCCCTCCTTCGTTCACTTCTCTGAGGGGATCAAGGTACTGCTATTCCCTGCGAGGGAGATCATTATGGCCTTCCTGGGCTGGTTGCGTCTATTGAGGGCCTCGTAAGAGCTTCAGGAGCTCCTCATTTTGTTGAAGTAAACGTTGATTGACCAGACGAAGGGCGTCTAGTTCATTGTTGGTGGGGGGATCCACCATAGGTGGGTCATCTCTGGCGGTGGGCACGAAATCATGAAGGTTTTCTGGTTGCCTCCCACTAGTGACCTCTTGGAGATTCTGCATCCTTGGGGGATTCATCTGACTTTTGCTCATATTACGTGTAGAGACTATCAATTACTGAAGAATCAGTATATTTCTAACAAGAACTGTCGTTCCCACAGACAGCGCCAAACTGATGGTGTTATTCCACGTGAATGAGCAATGAGTTAGGGTTCAATTGTATGAGATGGATCTGAGCTACAAGGCTCGTGCATTGATGGATGAATGCTCTAGTTATCCGAGGTGTAGTGCGTGCGGCACAGTAGAAATATAGTGGTTCACCGGCTGATGAGCTTAGCTAGTCCACTCTATAATGGAGGCTCTTGCCCCTTTTTCTTTATTCACGATGAAAGAACTTACAGGGTCTTTCTGATATTGCTAGGGTTCTCTCCCCGTGGTTGGGGTATGTTCAGTACTTATAATGTTATTCCTAACCCTAAGAGATCTCTACCGAGATCTTTGCCCTTCATCCATGGGATCCCTCTTAATTCTGGGAGGGGATCTTGGTCAATTAAGAGTTTTACGCCTGAGATGTTGCTTGACTACTATTTTGGAGGTGCCAGCTATCATCCAACTACTTCCTTATCACTTAGGCTATTATTTTGCTTGGAAGGAGCTCGAGCTCTAGTCCTCTGAGCTCTGAAGCTCCGAACTGACCTCCCGATCTGATCTCATGGGCTGAGCTCACACTTGGAATTGATTTTGGGTACCATCAAGTTAATAACATAATCCTTGTATAATTGAGCAAAACCAAGAACAATAATAAAGATATATATTTATGTCTCTCTTAGCGTTTTGATTCTATTGAATTAGGGTTGAAGACTCATATATATATATATATAGTAATGCGGGACCTAATTTATTGACTTAATTTATTGACATAATTCACTATAACATTTGGAATGACTGTGGGCCCTATCAAACATTGGGACTTAGTGTTAATTTAATGATTCCAATGAAAGTACATCATTAGGTCAACAAATTATATCAGATTTTTAGATTCAAATAATATTACTTATATATATATATAACGGGTTTAGAGGGCGTGTATGGGATGGGGATAAGTTTCGGTCCACCCCCGCATTCATCATCGCTTTCAACCCGATTTAATAATCAGGTTCAACCTGATTTTAATATTCGGGTTCAACCCGACAACTTGAGACTTCAATTTGGGTTGGAGTTTTTTTGCCCAAGCCCAACCCAAGTATTAAAAATTCTAACACAAACCCTATTTTTTCGGGTTGAATTCGAGTTGGCCCACTCAAGTTGCACCCCTACTTTGACTCATGAATAATATGGCAAGAATTACACGACATATGGGAATATGTCTAAGACTATTCATTGTACTTTTTTTTTAGTTCAATGGTGAGTAGTTTTCAAATCAATTTATGTGCACCTCAACTAATCGTCTCTTCGGTTTGGTCAAAAGCATTGCACCTTTGCATTAATATAATCCTTATAAAAATGCAAAACTATGTATGTATTTAACAAAAGTAAACAAATATTAATTGACTAAAATAGCCCTAATAAAACAAAGAGTCGACTGTTGGGTTGCTATTACAGATCTATTTTTATACTAAATACAATTTTATCTTCCACTCAATAAGGTTTTGGCGGTACAACTTGTTCATAAACAGTTAACAGCAATATATCAGTTCAATCATTTCACGCGCCATTCCCCTGCTTACTTATTTGATGTCCGATACAAAAGGGTGGTTATTTTTTTTGAACTTAAGTTAGTGAATATAGCCGACGAAAAAGTGAAAGCTTGGACCCTGGCGAAATCAGTGGCCTGAAACTTTTTTGACATATGGTTCTTGTATGGTCCTTTTCTCTTATGGGATTAAATTGCGAGGAATTTAATGTTTGGAAATGTTACTTGAGTTCATGTTTTTTTGCACATATAATAAAAAACGTATGAATTTGGTTCATGTGAATGATTCCAATGGGCTATTTTTGGGCATATAAGCTCATGTGAAGCAACTGAGCATTTGCAATTCTAGCTATGAATTATAAACTTCATTTCTAAACGTTGCACTTAGGAAAGGACTGTTAATTGAGCGGTCATACAAATCAGTGGGGCTTGACAATTAAGTATTGGAATGAGTTGAAACCTACAGTTCTTTATCTAGGAAAATGGTTTTTGCAGTCAACGGTTATTATCTTATGCAGGTTGTTTTCCTCACTTTGTGCACAAAATCATCCACAATCTGCGACTCAACAGCCGACTCGTGATACAAGAGTCTTCACAAGAGTTCATTATATCGATAGTGCATGAAATTTTTTTCGATCTTATATATTTTTGGCTAAATGTTTTACCACTCACTAATGACCAAATATTTGGGGAATTTCCTGTGTTACTAGGTGTCTATCTTTGATTATAGTGTAAACTACACTTTTGACTGACCCAAAATTTTATGATACTTGAACTTGAATTTTCAGTTCTTTTGTCGTGTAAATCCAAACCATTGCTTCAAAATTCAAAGGCCATGTGACAGATACACGAGAGAGAAGGATTAAAACTCATGAATCACCCAAACCTCACTTTCTGTGTGAAATATGAGACTCTTATTATTGGGTTATTTAATTTTTAATTTGTAATTTAATTTACATAGATTATTTTGTAAATCTTTTCTTATTCATTATGAATGTATAAGCTTTGTCTCCAACTGGCACTACAAGAAATTTGTCATTTAGCCGCAAAAATTATTGCGGCTAAATGTATAAAAATTGTCACTATTTATTTTAGTGACAACTTTTTTATTGCCACTAAGTCGTGGCTATATGTCCGTGGCTAAATCATTTAGCTACAACATTTAATTTGTTGCCACTAAAAATAATTTTTTTAGCCGCAACATGAAAAATGTCACTAAATACGAAATATTTAACCGCAATAATTATTGTAGCGAATTACCGTAATTTTGCCACTAAAATGTACCTTGTCACCACTAAAAGTCCGATTAAAATTTGACTTTTATTGGCAACAATTAATCGCAACTAAAAATATACATTTTACCCACAACTAAAATCACCACTAAAATTTAGAACATACTTTTAGTGACAACTTATTGTCACGGTTAATACATTGAAATTAACAGAAAAAAAAACCTATCACATATTTGAAAGAATTTATTGTTGAATATTTCCCAATTTCACATACCAGTAATAATTTAATGAATATATATATATATACCTAATGAGGAAACAAACAGCATAATAAACACTCACTTTCAAAGATATAATTTTCAAATCAAATCATGCAAAAATAATATTCTGATATTAGTATCATTAAATTGTATGTATACAACGTATCATCATCAAAGAATATAAATGAACAAAAAAGGTTATGATCACAATTTCAAATTGTCATTGCAACTACACAATGATACCCACTCAAAATAAAGTAATTACATAATAATCATCATAAAGTCTCGAGTGACAACTACATATTCTATTTTTGAAAGGTTATTGGATTTTTTGTCTTTAGTCTTCGGATGCGAGCCTTCCAAAACTGTTTTCAAAGCTTCCACTGATTTGTACCTAACAAAACTTACTCAACATTAATAGGAAGCACAAAGAGTATAACATATTAATAATCAACCATAGATCAAATAGGAATTTATCTACCATATGAACAATCAACCACATATGACATAAGAATTTTTGTAACAATCCATTATATCTAAAGCAATTCAATCCTAAAATGAACATTCTTAAATTTAGCAGACAACAAAAATAAAGTAAAACAATAATTGAAGTTAACCTGGGGATGTTGAAGTTAGCCCCAAATACAACAATTATTTTTACCAAATAATCAAACTGAGAACTGGGCTTTAGCTTTCATCAATATTGCTCTATGATGGAAAATAAAATATTTCAAGGAAATAGATAAGGATATGATAACTTACATAGACTTCTCCTGATCTCCTGCCAGCCCAAGCATTCCTATTCATACTAAACTTGGTTGCTAACCACAATTCCGTATGGTTGGGCTCCTCTTCAATCTCGAGATCACGCTATCATGCATTAAACATTAATAGAAAAAATTTAAATAAATATGCATGTATACATGTGTAATAACATATGATGCAACCTGCAAAGGATTGAGAACTCTTTTAAAAGGAAGAAAAACAGGGGGGAAAATGCAATAGATTACTATAGTAAATGTAGAAAATTTCAGAAAACTTGCCAATATGCATGCAACTAGAGAACATTGCAGAATATCTTCATTAACCACCATGAAATTAATAAAATATGGAGCTACACACCCTTGAAAACATTGCTGAAAATAACAGTCTTACTGCTTCTCCTCTGTTTTTTTTCCTAATGGTTTGGTGGAACATAATTCACAAGGCATAGCATCAGAAATCAAGAGGTTGCAGCTTTGTAAGTCTGGTAATCTGAGAACATGTGAAGAAGTGAATAAAGCAAATGAACAAAGCCATCCATCAAAGCAACAATCAAACTTCATTTTTTGCAACTATTTCAGAAAAGGTTCCCAAGAACCATAGAGGGCTATGTAACTACAGCATCTTATAACACATTAAACAAATGGGCCTATTACACATTGACCCCTCAACTATGTGTTTTTCTACATCACACTTTAAAACTATTGGCTCAAGTTTCACACCACCCCAAACATTCACTTTTCGTTATGATGGATTTTACACAATTCATCCACAAAAACTGAGAATCTGCTTCGGGCTCATGGAGATTTGTGTACGCTTAACCATCATGGACGAAATTAGATCACTTTGATTTCTTCCATCAACCAAAAAATTTGCTTGACAAAGCATCATTGTTTTAGCCCATAACAGTAGGGTTGCTCTACAAACATCTAAAACCAACCAATCTCCTCAGCCAATTTATCAACAAAACCCATCAAAATTCAACACAAAAGAGAACTGGGGGAAAAAGAAGAATTATTGAAAAATTAAAAATTCATACTTGCATACATATATTAAAAGCTACTTGAAGATGTAGAGTGATAGATACAGACAGATCCCACACGCAAATACAGAGACCTATTCAAAGACGCACACCTCACCAATCTAGTAGAAAAACAAACTCAACTTGACCCATAATTGTTTATAAGAAATACTTTATACTTCATATACCCCTAAACCTAAATAACCCAAAATAAAGCTAGCTGTCAAACGATAAAGTCGATAATTTGCTCTTCCAATTCGAAAATTCCCATGAAAAAAATAAGGGAAGATTTCGAGAATCGGAGCAACCAAACTTCAATCTTCAAGCACAATCCAAAAGCTGGCACTGCAATTCAAGCCAAATTAAGCCCAAGAATTCGACGCAAATCACTGGTAGCTGCAAAACCACAACAAGAAGGCAACCACTCCTAATGTCCCAAGTCTCGTAGGGTACTAGACTACGTAACAGGTTTAAGCAACTGATGGAAATATTCAGCCCGTAAAATATATGAGAAGCCATGAGAACTAAATATTCAAAAATAATGAAAAAAGTAAAATTCATTTAAGAGTAATAAGGCATAAAAAAGTATTGCTAGGACCATAGATTTGTTAACACATGTACTCACATCTACCTATTGACACGCTTATTCACTAAAATTGATATACAGTGGCAAAATAAAAATAAAAATTAGTGACCAAAAATAAGGCATATTTGTTGCAAGTAAAAAATGTTATCATAGAGGAGCTTATACTAGCACATAAGGGCCTCCTCACAATGGCATTGTAATATGTTGTTCTTATTTGAAGTTTTTTATTGTAATTAAGCATGTAGCACTGAGACTAGAAGACAAGTCAAAAAAAATCAAGCAAGCTGGAAAACGCCACCTTCATAAGGTGTTTCTGATGGCCCCTGAAAACACAACAAAGTCAAGCAACACCATAGCACAATCAATATTCTCCATCAATCCAAATCCAAAAGCATACATACCTTAATAAGAGCTGTCCATTTAAATATGTTGGAATCATCACAAACTAATTGAATATCTGGATCAGCCGCTTTCTCCCTCTGAACCACCTTGTATTCCTTGAAAAGCCTTGCTCTTGGTGCCTGAACTTAGCATAAACACCATATATAGGGCACAAGGCAGCATCAATTAATCACTGTTGCATTTACAAAAGAGGAGACATACACAACCAGCCATAAAAAGCATCCTAGTACCACAATTAAACACCGACTAACCTGCATCTTTAATTATACTCACTACCTTCTGATTCGATCCAATTCAAAACTCGGACAAATCTGAATTCCAAAACAGCTGCATAACAAAAAAAGACACTTCAATCAATCACTCGACCACAATCGAGAGAGAGAGAGAAATCAGCAAACGAATACGAAGCTAATTTGAAGACGTAGCTTAATACCTAATTTCTCAGAATCCAAACATTGTAAATGAATTAGAAAATTAGTTGCTGAATAGCTTCGTCCTCTTCAGATCTACTCTGCAATCACCAAGAGGATGAGAGAGATAAGGCTTTGTGCCCTAGCCGATCCTTGAGCTCGTGTCTAAGATAGAGGTCGAGAGGTCGCGAGAGAGAGAGAGATGCCAGTGTGCAAGAGAAAGAAAGGTCGAGAAAGAGATAGAGGAGGAGAGTATATGTGAACTGAGGTCGTATATAAAGTTTCATGCAAAAATCATGGGAGTGCTGAGAATCAGCCGCAGTAAAAAAAATGTAGTGACTAAAAATAATTGATTATCTAGATTATTAGTGATAAAAAACATTGTTGCCACTAAATTATTTTTTCATCAAGAATTAATGACAAATAGTTAGCTTTTAGCCATGACAATAAAACTGTTACTCATTAAATTTATTATATTATATATAGTGACAATAATTATTTTTTAACACTAAAAATTTAAATTTAATTAGTGACTAAATTTAAATTATTGTCACTGAATATTTGGAATTAGTGGCGAATTAGTGATGTGTGTTTTGGCTGCAACATTCAAATTGTCACTAACTATATTTACTACCATATCTTCAGTGGCAATAATAATTTTTCACCACTAGTTATATATCTTTAGTGGCGATAAATAATTATGATCACTAAATAATTTGAATATCATATTCTCAGTGGCAATAATAATTTTTTGTCATTAAAGATATGCATTTAGTGACAACATTTTTAGCTGCAATTTAAATCTAACGGCTAAAAGTACAATTTCTTGTAGTGTGGGCTAGTTTTTGTTTTTTGATATTTTATAGTCTCGGCTTGTTCATTTGATTATGTATGGTTATCGTCAAAAGTAGGCTCTATAATCCCATGATTTGTGTGATTTTTTTTATAATTGTTTTGCAGGTATATTGAATGAGTTTATACAATGAGTGGAGTTTAGGAAGGTAGTAGAGGTTGATCAACGACTAGGCAAGATGAAGCTTAACACAAACAACTTATGATCTTGACCTTCAATTTTACATCTTTTTGTATGGGCTGAATTTATGGGTTGTATCTTTGCCCAAGTATTTCTTTACTGTGATCCATACAAGTTCCAATTTGGGTCTAGAGAATTTCTTTTTCTTTTTTTTTTTTTGGTGCTGGGCTAGAGAATTTCTGACCTCCAGCGTAGTACACATAATAATTAAATTTTTGGGTGGGTTTCTAATAAGATTATATCTTTTTTTGGAAGTTACCAATAAGATTATATCAAGACAATTGTTTTAGGGAAATGATACATGACACTTATATTCCATATTTTCTACTTAGAATGGTACACGTTCGTTGCACGTGTGCCTCAACTAGTTATTATATATGTGTAGAACATTAAACCTATCATATTTTTTTGTGTGATATGATTTATATAATAATGCAACCTGGCTAAACTCACTAAAGAGTTTATTAAAATTTGTTTAACAAATTAATATGAATTATTAAATCAATGGATTTCATTAATTTTATTGAGACCCAACAATTTAATAATTTATATTTATTTGATACATAAAATTTAATAAGTCATTATTTGATAATAATGATTCTGAATATTACCAACAAGTCTTTTTTTATTATTATTAATATACACACATGATATAACAAGTTTACTTGGTTCACAAGATATCCATAATGAGGACTATCCCTTGCAAGTGACAAGATAACGTTTTAAAAACTAAAAAAAATAAACTCAAAAGGTAATTAATGAAACCAAAAAGAATTTGCATTCAAACGTCGTTAAGTTTTACCCAAAAAATAGTGTAAATATCCAAAATAATAATAAGTAGTAAAATAGTAAAAAAAAATTCAATACTATAGTAATATATTGTCGGTAGATCCAAATTTGGGTGTCGTTTATGAAAATAATGATATTTCAGAATAGGACTATGCCCGTGGACATCTAGAAAATAGGTCTAGGGAATTTTTTTTTTTTTTTTTTTAACTAGTCTTTGGAGAGCATTTATGAAAGTGAAATACATTTTGGGGGTGGTGAATTTTTTTACGGTCAAGTTGGCATGTTGGTCAAATAATTATACACAAGATCCGTAAATTCGAAACTAAATCGATATAGAATTAACAATTTGATTTAGCATCAACCAGGTTGACCCGTTAGATTGAAAAAAAAAAGTTGATAAATATACAGCTTCACTAAACACAAAATAACTCCGCTAAACATGATTTATAAAAAACACAATAGTTCTAGCTCTTGATTATAGGTGTCGAATGGACGGATCATCAACTCTATCAAAAGAGGTATAGATATAGCCGAAACCCACATGAGGCATAAACCCATTCTGCCACAACGTCCACTGCTCCTTGTATTCATCGCCTGGGTCATCTTCTAGAAGCTTTAATTCAACAGGTAAATATTGATTGACTATGAAGACTTCTAAAAACGTTAAAACAGCTCCATATTAAATATTATCCATAGCTAGAGAGAGCTACCAATATTCCACCTAAACTTAAAGCTTAGCAGTTCAAGATTTGCATAGATTTCTAATTCTTCAAGCTTATGGTGGCAATGATCATTGTTCTTCACGTCATTAATGCTTACAACATATTCCAATGTTAATACTTTATTCAGTGATACGTCAGTTCTACCAGTTATAAATACTTTATCTCATGTAAAAAAATTATTAGTCTAATTTATTACAATCATTGAATTGATAATGAATTCCACCGAATACTTGATCCTACTGTCAATCCAATGAATGATTAGATAAACAAACTAAGTCTAAGTAACATTGATCAAACAAACTTCAACTGTTGATTTATGTGATATACTATGCCTACATATGCCCCAAACCAGGCCAGAGTGGATGGTGTCAAATGAGCTCCTTCTGTCAATGGCAAGTTCTCTACTGCATCTACATGGGAAGTCATTAGGAACCCAACCCTAAAAGTGCCATGGTCAAACCTGATTTAGTTCACACAGGCAGTGCCCAGAATGAGTTTCATATTGTGGTTGGCTGTTAATGAGAGACTCAATACTAAGGATAGTCTTTTTAATCCTAACGTGGGGGCAAATTGCATTCTTTGCAGAGGGGCTGTTGAAACCCATGCCCAAATTTTCTTTGAGTGCACCTATTCTCAGAGGATATGACATCATCTACAGAACATGCTTCCCCAACCTTGCCAACCCATGACATGGCTGATGTTTATTGCCTCAACAATGGAAAGGCAAATCTTTATTAACAGTCTGCAGAAGTTAAGCCTCCAGGTCACAATTTACTACCTATGGAGAGAAAGAAACAACTGATTGTTTAGGAATGAATTTAAGGATCCTGAATCAACTTTGCGCAGCATTTTACAACAATGTCTTAACCCATGAAGTTCTTCTGAATGTGTTGACCTCCTGGTTTATGCAGGTTTTTTTTTCTTGTTTTCTCCAAATCTTATGAGTGAGGATTCTACTGAAAGTTCTAGCTCAAGGCCAGCACTTTCCTTAGAATTCCATGTTCTTTTGTGCTCTGTTTTTGTTATGGGAGTGGCATTCTGTCATGTAAGCTACATCATTTCTCTTGTATATTTTCTATGAGTGAATACAGTTTATCTTCCGAAAAAAAAACATTGGTCAAACAAAAATTGAGGCACAATCCAAAATTCGAACAAAAATTCATACATCTATAAGATTCACCTTTCCCCCCAGAAACACATACAACAACTAGTCTCTGGAATTTGACTTAAATCAACATAACACCTAAATGTTTAGTCATGAAAAATGAAAAATTCTTCCTCATATTTTATATCCATACATGCACCACCCAATCACAGTTTATAGTGTTTCCCAAACAATAAACTGTCCATGGATTCCCAGGCCCCCCTGCACAACATATTGATTCCCATTCCCTACCCGATAAATCCTTAGCAACTCACCCGCTCGAAGACGCTTGGCAAAAGCGTGCCAGTCGCGCGTCAGAGAACGCCTACCATCAGCCCTTACTGATGCTATGAATTCATATGTGTTTCCATCTCGGTCAGTTACAAGCATGACCCCATTTCCGTCCGGCAAAAAACGTGCACCCTTGGTTATTTCCAGATTGCGATCGACATCCGTATCGGATAGCAGTTTTTCAAAGCACACATATTGGGGCTCCATTTCTACCAAACCCTGAAGAACAGAAGAATCAACTTTCTTCCAGAATTAGGTCTATTTCCTTGAGAAAGTACTAGTTATTGTAGTACTAATTCCACTACAACAACAATGATAAACTTTTATCACAGTGAGAGAGAGAAAGAGAGTGATCACTCCTCGACAGAGATTCTGAGTGCTAGAGAGGGACCTCCTGAACTGATGTTGAGGCTTCTAAGTTCTAACAGAGGTTTGTGGTGGAGAGAGTGGGAGTGAGATGAGAATATGAATGGCTGGCTTACTACTTTATAGTTATTTTGTAAGAGAGAGAGAGAGAGATGCGAATCTCATGATGACAGACAAATGTTAAGTTACTGCCGATTACTAAACTAAAAGACAGAGAGCAGTTTGGGCTATCCCACCACCAATGTCAAGACGTTGGATTCAGCAAACGTCTTTGGGATACAAATGAAGCTGAAAGAATATCATAAAGTACAATTTTTATTCTTCTCTTTTTCTGTTTTTTCTGCTTTTGTTGTTACATACGAATTCCTAAATCTGCTTCTTTTTAGGAAACATTGGATTATGTTTGATCAATGGTCTCCAAGGAAGAACCTGTTCCAGAAACCATTTGGCTTTCAAGACAAACACTAACCCTGCTGTCTCTAATGGACATGCACATTTAAATTTATGTTGGAATATTACGATTCATTCATGGGCATCACTATGTTATAAAAAAAAACTCAAGCCCTTCATTGATGATTAAAATGGGTGCAGCAAACCTCTCTACTTGATCACAATCACATCACAAAAAAACAGAAGCATTTTCTCACAAATTGGAAGCAGCTTAAAACAGTTGCTTGATTAAATGAATGAGAAAGTCTTCAATCTGAATTTGTCTCTCTAGAACTTTTAACAGTCAGAGAGTGGATATATATATAGATAGAGAGGGGGGGGGGGGGGGGGGGGGGGGAGAGAGAGAGAGAGAGAGTTGAGTATGAGAGAAGAGAATTGTTGATAAGCCTATTTTGGACCATTTTCTGACTATCAAAGTTTTCACACGATATGAGCAATGGATTTGCCAGGTGAACCAGTTTCAATCACTTCAAACACTTTATTAGGGTGTAGATGACCTCGACAGGCATATACTGCCTGCCATGGAACCTTTCTTGAAAAACCTTTGGTGATAGACCAGTGTTGGAGCCAAGCTTCCCCCCCCCCCCCCCAAAAAAAAAAACCCAAACCCACCCACCAGAACTCCAAGACCTAGATTTCGAGTCTTATTTTAATCATCATGTCCTTCCTTGAGGCTGGGATTTCTTGTTAAATAATAAGCTTCGCCTACCATTAAGATCCAATAACCCTTAACTAGATTTAATTACAAACATGTCAAGCACATGGCATAGTACCTTGCAATGGTTGCAACATTTGTCTTTAATCTAGCTACTAGATCGATCACGATCATGAGAGATCATCGTGTTTTTGGAACCATTGATCTCATCGTCACCTGTAATTCAGGAGTGTAGCATGTGAACATTGGACTAAAATCCAAAAAAAAAAATCAACTATAATTTCTCGCTATATATATGTATGGAGATATAACCAGAAAGAATAATGCTACACTGACCAAATTTTGGGACCAAATTTGGAGCCCAAATGACATGGCAGCTGACTTGGGCTTTTTTATTTGGTGCCATGTCATTTGGGCCCCAATAAATACTCCAAATGATATGCTGCCATGTCATTTGGGCTCCAAATTTGGTCAGTGTAGCATTGAAATTGAAGGAGTTCTAAATCTTGCTGCCCAAGTTAAACTTCGAAAGAGAAAACAAAGGGTTAATTACAACATATCACCTTCAAGTTTAGGTCACATTCAATTTACTCTCTCTGGTTTTAGTTTTAACAATTTCCTCTCTCAAAGTTTTAATATTTGTCAATTAAGTCAAGTAGTTAATTTTAACTGTGAAAAATGATAGAAAACAGTCATTTACAAGTTTGCATGACTTCAAATTTTATGAAGAGATAAGATCACCCTTCAAATCATTTATTTTAGGAAGAAGAATGGGGAGATTTTTAACCTAAGGAAAAATTTTCGAATTCAATGTAATTTTATCTTTTCAATAAATCTGAGATCTTGTGACTTAATTTTTATTATTTTTTATTGTCGAAACAAACAATTTGAGTTAATTGAAAAATATACAAATTGTGAGGGGGTAATTTGCTGAAATTGAAACCAGAGGAAGTCAATTGCAACTTGATCTAAACTTAAAGGGGACAATTTATAATTAACCTTAAAACAAATGCCCTTCTGAAAAATGTATTATTGTTTTTGCCCGATAGCTTGTTTTTAAGTAGCCGGCCAAATGTGGCTGCTATCCTATGAAGGCACACAAAACAGAAGAAGATGAAACAAGAAAGACGAAAGAAGATATTGAAGCCAACGATAAAACTATATTCTATGCTTCTATCTAAAAATTCGTAGCAGCTACTGTCCAAGCCTTTTAAATGAAGAGCTATTAGATCACATCAAAAAAGTAGAAGTATTCTCTCAAATTGAAAGGAGCTTTTTTAAGTTGATTTTATCAAAATTGTCGTCCTAAACTTGAATAAATAAATCAAACTCTAGAATCTTGATTTGTATGCATAGAACATTTTTACAGTGAGAGAGTGGTTCTGGCTTTTGAACATTATTAATTACATATATAGTGATGGGTTTTGGCTCATTATATTCATTGCCTTAAACTTGGTGTCCACACATTATATATCCAAATCCCATTCATAAGTCGGCATATGATCTGAGCATTATGGGTTAGTTTGGATGGCCAAGCCCTCACCTCCCAACTCAGAGGTCTGAGTTTCAAATCTTGCCGCACGTTCAGTATACAAGTAGTGGGAATCAAAGCTAATTTCTATTATGTCTATGACCCGAATTCAATTCCCACAAGTCGCTAGCGATTCACATTTATTTTTCCCTTAAAATAGGCTCGACTCATCAATGTATATGGGAAAAAAAAAAAGACTTACGATCAAACTAGGGGAGTCAACCGTATTGAATTAAGAGAATTTGTATCAAATCTAATCAAATTTGTGTGAAAAATTATTCAACTCATTTATTAAACAAATTATACGACATGAATCTGTATCGATTCCTGTAAGCAATGTACATAGATATCATCGACATATTAAATTAGAGGGCCCAATATTGAAAACCTTTAGGATGTTCCGTGGCCTTCTTTCCCATGTTCTGAGTGGCAACCCTTGAGTAGCCTAAAGGGCTGGGCTAAGACTAGGTAGCCATGGCCCGAGGCTGCGCTGGCTTGTGCTTGGGCCAATGTGCTCCAATCTCAAGTCCCTTAATATTAACTAGACTAAATAGACATTATTGGCACATGATATCATAATTCTATAATAGACTACTACATGAGCATATCCATGATATATCACTCATATGAATATCTAGTGTAATTCAATAAATACAACGTATGCATAGAGAGAGTAAATATTAGCATAATGCTAATGTCACGTCACGACTAACACGTCATGTCAAAATTTAATAACATGACAACACATATATAGTATACATAAATAACTGACACAATCGAATAACTATCACACCTGTGTGGGAGTGTATTGGGGCTACACTATGTGCAAGTGATGTTTTGTTATCGTACTATAATGCCTCACGTTAGTGATAACATGGTTTTATTATGATAGTAAATATTTATTCTTACATATAACAACATTTTTTATTTTAATTCTTATGGCGTATAATAAAAATTTTATCATTTTCTTGCATCAAAATCCATAATTGTTTTAAGGGTAAATAAAATATGTCAATTAAATTATACCACTTGTTTCAATTAAATCTCTAAACTAATTTTTGTATCAATTAAAGTCCCCCAACTATGCAATTTAACTCAATATTCCTCTTTTGTCCATATCTGTATGTCTTTTTTTTTTAGTTTGACAAAAAGATTAAATTTGTTGCTCTCGAGACATAATAGGGACTTTTTACAAGAATTTTTTTCTTTTTAGTGCCAAAACTTTCTTCCCTTACATCTCTATTTAAAGCTCGCATAAAAATCAAATTTTGCTTTGTTTTGAGCTTTTTAGAATTTTCTATTAACACGCAAACAATGAAGACGGATAATGCAATTTCTCTAGGGTTGCAATTTGAACGAGTTGAGAGGCCAACCCAAGCCCAACATAAAACTCTCAACCCGAGCTCAACTCAAATTCAACTTCATCCCAAAACACCTCAACTCGAGTACTGTCCTCTCGGGCTCGGGTTGAACTCGGGTTCAATTCGAGTTGAGCCCAAATTATTAAATCGGATATCATTTTTGGGTTCAATTTAGGCTTCTATATATTAACACCTTTAGCTTTTTTATTAAACTCACATAGGCCTAATGAAAACCAAGCTCATTAAAGACAAAAATCACATGGAGTTTGCTTTCTTTATACACAAGAGAAGGGAGTGTCTTTTTTGTGTGCAACCGATGTGGGATTCTAAATTATACATCTTCTTTTGCTCTTTATTCAACATCACACATCTGTCTCCCTCTAGGGCTATAAAAACTTATTGATGAGTGTAAAAAAACACATAATATTTTATTGTGTACTTTTTATATATTTATTTTTTGTAATGCTTAAATAAAAACTTGGGTTGAATTCAAATTGAACCCAATTTTTAGTAATTTGGTCTGGGCTTAAGTTGAACTCGTGAACCCAAAGTCTTAACTTGAGCCCAACCCAAATTTAATTCCACTTAAGGAGTTTTGGCCCAAGGGCAACCCAAGTTTTAAAAAAATTCAATCCAAACATTAAATTTTTTTTCAGGCTATGTTTGAATTAAGTTTGGATTAATTCGCCTAAATTGCACTCCTAGTTTTCTCCTAGGCTTCGTTTGGTTAGAAAGAAATTGATGATAGAAAGTGAAAACGGTAGAAAATGAAGTGAAAGAAAAGAAATGGAAAAGAAAATTTATTTTCTTATATGCGTTTAATTAGAACAAAAATTTTCTTAGAAAAATATAGAAAATTCAGTGTAAATACTAAATTATCTTTATCATATCAATTTAACACATTAACAGGTGTAAATTAGACAAATTTTAACACAATACTACTTAAACATAACATGAATAATATCCATTTACAACTCTAGTTCAATTGATTAAAAAAAAAGTAAAATTTGTAACCAAAATATCAAATTCTTTTTATTTTGTTGTAAGAAAAATATCTAAGTTCTGCTCACGTCTCTTGCTGAAATGGGTAACATGCAAAGTGGGCAAAACATGAAACAATATAAGTTTCGCATGAAAGAAAAAATTCCCCGCATAATTTCTGAGAAATGAAAGTGGCTGTTTGCAAGAAAATTTGGGTGTTGCAGGAAAAAAAACTTTCTCGAGAAATTGTATTTTCAAGCTAATCAAACACATAAAAAATTACCTTTTTTTTTTCTGTTTCTGCATTTTCTTGCATTTACTCGCAAAACAAACAGAACCCTAATAATTCTCTTATTTTTTTGGGTTTTTTAGGTGTGAGTACAAATTTTTAGACATATTTGAGAAAAAGTGAATGGATAAGTTGTTTACTCTATTAAGTTCAATTTTAATAAAATATATTGTGTTTAGGTACAAAATTCAAATGAAATCAAAATTTTTTTACCTAAATACCCTCCCTTAAATTATGCATTCTTGATTGGTAGTTATATATTTAATCAAATATGTAAAGATTTCATTAGACTATCTCCCCTATTTTCTCTCTCTCCCCCGTTACTTTCCCCATCTCTCCCCTATCTTCTCTCTCTATCTATCATTTATAATTTATTTTCTTTTCAAATATGTAAAAGTTTGATTTATTTTTTCATCTCTCTTCCCTATTTTTTTTCTCTCTCTCCCCCTATTTTCTCTATCCATTTTTCTTTCTCCCTATTTTCTCTCTCTACTTATATCAACATTACAACAATACAATTATACTAATCAGTTATACCAATCAGTTACAATTATCATATAATATATCAAACAGTTACTCATGCGTTCTAATTAACCAAACAATTACACAAAATTATGACACCAGCCCAATTTATTATTCGGTTGTTTACATAAACTAAATAATTGCACCATTTTGTATCGCGGCATCATTACACCAATTACATATACCAAATTTAATATAATGGTAAAATTTTTTGTGTAATGATAAACCCAATTTGGTGTATATAATTTGTGTAACAATGTCGTAATACTAAATGGTGTAACTCTTTGATTTATGTAAATAATTGAATGACAAATTGAGTTGGTATTGTAATTTTATATAATTGTTTAGTGTAACTGTTTGATTTATTAGAACACATGAGTAACTATTGAGTGTTTTATAGGGTAATTGTAACTAATTGGTATAACTGATTAGTGTAATTGTGTTGTTGTAACCTTGATATAAGGGGGGGAAGAGAGAGAGAGAGAGAGAGAGAGAGTAGGGGAGAGAGATGAAAAAATTAAATCAAATCTTTCCAGATTTAAAAAAAAATTATCAATGTGAGAGAAAAAAAGAGAGAGAAAAATAAATAGAGAGAAAATAGGGAAGAGAGTATGACAGAGTAATGGAGTAATAAATGGTATTTTAGTCTTTTTTTCAAAAAAAATGCACTTAGAGCCAAATAAGTTTTCTTAATGTAATTTTGTTCAAATAAGTCTAAATTTTTGTACCGATTCCAAATTACCCTAATTTTTTTCCTTTCTGCTTCTGTGCGTTATTTATTAATCTTTATTGGAACCAGCATTGGGGTCAACTCAAGACCTGGACAACCCACCACGTTTTCGGATTGAGTGAAATGGGCCACTAGCTACAAATACCCGATCAGTAATAGCTTGATTTGCTTTATGAGGCTGCTAATGAGGAATAGTATTAGAATGCAAAAACAGTCTTTCAACTTTGATCTTGAATAAAAAAATGCCCTTCACAAATGTGTAGTTAATTGTAAACAATGGTAGCTAAACAAATCAACTTAGACATGTGGGTCTACCCTAGTGGCTAAGGATCTGCGTAAGACAGTAACAAGTTGTAGTTTCAAACCCTCTCTTCAGTAGTGTAAAATACCATTATATATGAAAAAAAATAAAAAAAATCACCTTCTATGCTTTAGTTAGGTATTGCATTAACTAAAAAACTCTTATTTTTATAGACATAATCTAAGATAAATGCATTTAACGTGTAAATGTGATGTTTATAATCTTAAATCATTAAAATCTATATTTGCATAGTTTTAAGAGTTGAAACATGCATCAATTAGCGTTTCAAGAAAGGCAACATGCGTTATATAATTCATAACCTCTCTTTACCAGTCCTAGAAGTTTTCTTCTTATAAATCTTCTTCTGCACTTTGAATCTCCTATTCTTCTGTAACCTCCTCACTTTAAAAAAAAAAAAAAACAAACCACGTTTCTGCTTTTTGCCCAGGATCTCTCCAATCTCTTAATGCATTCTTAAGTGTATCCTGATTAAGATTTTCCCCATTTACTATTGCATTCTGCTTGGGATCTAAAACTACTTCATTAACCTTCTCCACAACCTCTTCATTATCTTGTATAATTTTCTTGACAATTTGCTGAGCTAGCTCCTTTCCTTTCTCCTACTCCACCCCTTTTTCTTGCACCCTATCTTCAGTTTCCTCTTCTTCCTACATTCACTCCCCACATGACCTGGCTGGGAACAAACCTTACAGTATTTCCTTTCTTTCTCATAAATTATCTTTTGCCATCGATTCTTCAAGCCACTCATATAAAGCTTGACTCGATCTGGGTTTTCTTTTAATAGATTCACCAATACACACAATCGTGCTATGATTGATCTTGAAAGTTAAGTGCCAACACCTTCCCAATGGGGCTCAATAGAATTTCTAAATGCTCTCTAGGAAACAAATGCAATGGCAATAAAGGAAGGGATACCCACATAGGCATAATAGTTGGTTCAATTCCATATTCAAATTGTGGAAACCATTTGAAAAAACAAAATAAATGGCCATTGATATAGGCTATGTCCTTTAATAAAACCTTTATAACATCTTCATAAAGAGTAAACCTTAACAGGATATGTCTAGGATCCAAGCTTCCCACAGAAAACTCCCCTTTAAGAAACCATTTAGACCTTATCATGAATTCCCTGATAAAGCTTAAAGAAGGATGACCATATGAACACTTACCAATGACAATAAGCTCTAATGGTTTGAAAGCTTCATTCATCTCTTCTCTAGTTCAAACCACTGTTGTTTCCCTGTCGTGAAAGATCACCCTTTTGGTTGGCCTTGTTACAACAATCTTAGAAGAAGCTATTGCAGGCGGAGCAAGAGACTGTGGATCTGGATTTATACAACCATGTAGCTGTTTTTGGAAGAAAGATGAATAAGAAGGGTCATTCTTAAGAGGCACATCTAAAACCCTAGCAGCTTGTTGGTCCAATGATTGCACAGATGAATCAATCACATGATTATTGGAGGTTGAAATAGAAACGTGTGATGTCAAAGAGGAAGAAGGATAAGAAAATGATGGATGTGTGATCTCTCTAGAATAGGGTATCTCACCATCACTCCTTTTACATTACAAGGCTATGTAACAAGTCCATTTTAGCTAGGCAAGTTGGCATGTTGGTCAAACAATTATACACAAGATCCGTAAATTCGAAATGAAATCAATATACAATTAACGATTTGATTTAGCATCAACGGGTTATGGTGGACCCGTTAGATAAAAAAAGTTGATATACAACTTCACTAAACACGAAATAACTCCGCTAAACATGATTTATAAAAAGACAAACTCAAAATGGTACAACTCTATATGAATTGGGCAAATATTAATATAAGATGAATTAGACATGACATAAACTTAATATTGACATGGATGATGGAGAAACAATTCATTTCTGACATGCACATCCTGAACGCTTATATGTTTCCATCAACGCCAAGGTAAAGAAAACAAGCTTATGAAACAACGAAGTTAGCTGGTCACAGTAAACGTAACTGCTCAATAAGGCTCATTCACTATTTATTATGTACATAGGAAAAATAAAGTTACTAAGGGTGTTGGCCAAAAGCAATCCTATAATAGTTGATAACTAATAATCTCATCGATAAACTACAATAGTTTAATTAGAGAAAATAGCTCAATAACTCTTGATGATAGGTATCGAATGGACGGATCATCAGCTCTATCAAAAGAGGTATAGAGATAGCTGAAACCCACATGAGGCAGCAGGGGCGGATTTACAGTGGAGGCAGCTGCCCCCATTCCAAATCTGAAAACTTTTGGGGTGTAGGTAGAATATTTGAAATTTAAAGATATTGTCCCACTGAAAATATTTTAAAAGGCTTAAAGGATGTTTTGGAATTTTGATAAATCTTGGAGTTCTTTTATACATTGTAGAATTAGGTTTAAAAAAAAAGTCCCTACTTTTCCTTTTAGTCGTTTGGTTTGTCTGTTTCTTCTTTAGCATTGCTCATTCCATCAATAATATAGCCATGAGAGGTAACCCATAAAAGCATAAACGAATAGGTTTGTAATTTTTTTTTTTTTTTTTAGTATATTAATTATGGTTTCTATTATTCTTACCTATTCAACTTTTTCTTCACAATAGACCATTGAATTCCACTATCTAGGTCTAAACTGAACGATGAAGATTCCATCAATTTTTATATCAATTTTAAAATATTATTTGAAATTGTTGGATGAGGGAGACGTAAAAAAGTTCGGTTATGCAATATAGGTTTATTGATATGGTGTTGTAGTCATGCATTGATAAATTACAAATCGAGTCAATCTTGTCTTCTAGGATATTTTAATTTTTGGAACTGAAATTATTTGAATTTTGTTATATTTAATTGGGTTGCTCCATTTAAAATTTACCTATTTTAGTTTGTGTCCTATTGTTCCGATTAATTGAAATTAAATAATTTGGTTATGAATTATAATAGATTCAACTGAAGCTATGTCTATTTTTAGTTAAAAGACTTTTGATAGATTTAATTTCTTTTGAAAAAAATTCCTATTAATTTTTTTTGATTTAATAAGTTTGAAAATTGATAAGAGAACATTATACAAAAAATATCGCATATTGTTTGTATTGCTATCTAATTGACCTTTTTTTATGTAATTGTAATAAATAATATTATTAAATAATATTTTTTTGAAAGTAATGTTAATCTTATAATTTGAAGTTATAAATAAACTAGCCATAACCCGTGTCTGAAGGCATAATGAAATATAAAATTCAAGAGCCTAAAAAAATCTATCCCACTATGTTTATCCATTATTTTATTAAAAATATCGAGAAATTTTTTTCAAAATACGTAATCTGAAAAAAATTTCTCAATATATATATATTATCGTGTATGAATAATATTTGAAATAAAAATTATATTAAACTATAAATTAATCAAATATTAAAATAATTGGACATAAAATAGAAATGAGTGATGTGATATTTTTGAGAGGAAAAATATATGGGGGATAAAATTCAACTTATGAGCTATCTTATTATATAGTTTTTATATTGTCCCCACCGAAAAAAGAGTCTAGCTCTGCCCGTGAGGCTGAAACCCACTCTGCCACAACGTTTACTGCTCCTTTGATTCATCTCTTGGTTCATCTTCTAGAAGCTTTAATTTTTTTTATTTTTTTTTATCAAGAGAAAAAGAAGCTTTAATTCATGAGGCAAATATTGATTGGCTTCATCACAAGGCACATCAGAGAAAATTGAAGACTTCTAAAAACGTTAAAACAGCTCCACATTAAATATTATCCATAGCTAGAGAGAGCTCCCAATATTCCACCTAAACTTAAAGCTTAGCAGTTCAAGATTTGCATAGATTTCTAATTCTTCAAGCTTATGGTGGCAATGATCCTTGTTCTTCCCGTCATTAATGCTTATAACATATGAAGCCAGCCAATGTCCCTCACGGAAGACAGGACAAATGACAAATAGGCTGCAAGCACCTCACAGATCCAACTCAATTTTTTACACCGATATATCGTACTCTCTCGACCAAGTCATCATAAGAAAATACTGCTAAATCATTCTGAAGTGAGAGAAGGCGCGGTACAACTAACATAATAGCCAGCTGAAAAACATTAGCTAGCTAGGCTAGCGTGCAATGGCTTTCTCTGATAGGGCCTTAACTCTCTCCGTACTAACGTTAAGAGCAAATTTAAACTTCTTCAGTACTCCTTTGGTCAAGGAGATGCCCGAACGATATAGATAGAGTGGGAGCCTTCAGCACTAGGAGTTCTATTCATTTATCTCTAGTGATTCTCCGAAATTTCTGCTCTAGGGGTCGATCAAGACAGGAGGTTGGATTCAATGCTTAGTCTTCTATCCCTGCCCTTTTCCCAGGTTGGTAGAAAATTCCTCGACTATTGCGTAAACAAACAGGTCAGATGGGATGACCCGAAGATCTTTCAGAATCATCTCATTCCTAATGACATTTATTAGATATCCTCGGAGATAAGGATTGAGACGTTTCCCTCTCCCTTCAGTCGAGCTCCTTCGGACACTCTCCTTAACCACTCCGGTGAATTCGTGACACTCCAGTACCAATGGACGTACCGAAGCCAATCCTTCATCCAGTTCTTGAGCAAAGACCACTAAAGGAAGTCCCAGACTCTTTCTGTTGGAAATAATTCATCAGGAGCCACCTTTCTATCCGAATGTTTCATCTCTTTAAGAAGGAAGAAGTGAAACCAAAAATGAACTGCCACCCTTCTGCGGGGGTGGGGATTTAGACCAGTAGATTTCCCCCAACGCAATCCACAGAAATTCCACGAATCCCTTGGTGGATAAGTTTGACGACTCAGTAGTAGTGCGAAATTGAGTTTCTCGTCTGGTGGATCTGATCTATAGTTAGGGGCCAATACATACCAAAAGGTTCAAAGTTGTTAAAGCTAAATATTGGAAGCCTAAAGTAGGAACTCACACCCTTAGTCAAGCGAGACGCTTAGGTTCAGGCACTTTCACCAATACTTGAGCCAACATCTGAACCGAGACCTAAAGCTGAACCGCTGAAGGAACCTCTTTCCGTTGTTAAAGCAAGTACGCTTTTCAAACTTTTTCCTTACTAAAGCAGGCACACACAAAACTCTCTCTTTGGCTTTTCATTGAAACCAACTTTCAATGACACCCTCATTTAATCACTTTTGGATATGATCTTTAAGAACCCAACATTCTTCTATCGGATGACTAAAAAACCCGATGGAATTAGCAATATTTGGGATCTCCTACTCATCCCACCTCATCTGGTCTCTTAGGTTCGGAAAGCTCGACCAACCCTTGCTTGTGCTACTTCAACGTTTCCATCTGGCTCTTCATCTGGAACATCTAGATGGGTAAGAACAAGGTGAGAAATTGTCTTGATCGTCGGATATCATTGAAAAATAAATAGGAAGAAGTGTTATCGAACGATTTCAACCTCTAAACATAGCTTCGCAAAGTCTCATTGGGTCCCTGTTTTACATTTATTAAGTGATAGCTCGGCTTCCGGTAGGTCTGAGCTCCTATAAAGTGGGAAACGAACAAGATAGAGAGCTCCCTGAAGGAGGAGATGGATGTTGGGGTCAGCCTATTGAACCAGGCTAAGGCTGAGCCCTTCAATGTGATGGTGAAGGCTTGGCAACGCACAAGGTATTGATATATATGTAGCTCCATTTAATTTTTGTAGGTGTTGAGGTGGTCCATGGGGTCCTTCGTTCCATCGAAGGTCTCTATCTAAGGTATCCTGAACTTAGGTGGAAGAGGAAATGAAGCGCATCTGCAGTAAAGGGAGATTCTATTTGTTGGACTAGGGCGTCCATAGTCACTGGGGTTTTGCCCCTTACAGTCTCGTTTATGTGGCTGAGCTCTTATTGAATCTCCCTGAAGCGCTGCTCCCAATATTGCTCGTTTCTCTCCTGCTGATGTGGATGAAATTTATTCTTATGAGTTCCCCTGTTTTGGCTGTTTACTTCCTTGTTGTCTTCGTTCCTCTAAGCTCGACGAGCATTGCCCACTGTCTAGCTACACTCGTCTCCCTTAATGATGTCCCTCAAGGGTTGAGGTGTTGGTGTTCCCCCAGTGGCGGACCATCCTGGGCTGGTGGCGCCCTTTGGGGATGTTGGAGGAGGTTCAACAACTTCTCATTCTACTGGAGAACGCGCTCGTTGGCTAGGCGAAGGGCCTCAAGTTAATTGTTCGGAGAGGGATCCACCATGGGAGGATCGACCTCTAGAGTAGGCAAGAAATCATGTGGATTTTCCTGCTGTCTTCTAGTGGCAGCTTCTTATTGGTTCTGTAATCGTAGGGGATTCATCTGACTTCTGCTCATATTGTGCGTAGAAACCATCAATTACTGAAAAAGATCAGTAGAATTTTAATAGGAACTGTCGTTCCCACAGACGGCGCCAACTGATGATGTGTCTAGCACGATGAATCAAGTGTGGGGAATTAGTGAGCACTGAGTAATTCAGTCTGAGCTTCTAGACTCTTGAGAATTGGACCAGGGGAATGTGATTAACACACATAGGGTTTATAGTGGTTCACCAGCTCAGGAGCTCGGCTAATCCACTCTCAATAGAGTCTCTTGCTCCTGGGAAATATATTGATAAAGGGGGATTTACACAGAGTATTAAGTTAGACTACCATTGCTTGTCTATATTGCTGGGGGCTATGCCCCTTATTTATAGTTGGCCCCGAGCTTCGCTTGATCCTTTGCGTGATCCTTACTCCTCCTTGTAACGGTTGCTTTTATCCCGCAACGGTTGTGGAGAGTGCTGGAGCAGTTGCGATCCTTATGCCAGGATAATCGACTGTTGCCATCGAGGTGGTGCTTGGTGGAAGCCAATTGTCTTCTATGTTACCCTCCTTGTGAGGCAGATGCAGAGAGCTCAAGGTTTGGACTCGAGCTTTATGAGTAACTAAAGCGAACTCTGCTCCCGATCTAGGAGAGCACGACTCGAATTACCGAACTCAACCTTAGGCATATTCAAGGTACCATCACTTATGATCTTAAATCATTAGAATCTATATTTGCATAGTTCTAGGAGTTAAACATGTATCAATTAGCTTTTCGAGGAAGATGGGAATATAAAATAATTCATAGTGTCTGTTTCATTTCACCCTCATTTCGTTGTTTCCTTTATAATTTATGACGATTCTACTCCTATTCATAAGTCGGCATATGATCTGAGCATCATGGGTTAGTTTTGATGGCCAAGACCTCACCTCCCTACTTAGAGGTCAAAGTTTCAAATCTTGACAAACGTGCAGTATGCATGTAGTGGGAATCAAAGGTAGTTCCTACTATGTCTATGACCCGAATTCAATCCCCGCAAGTCGCTAGCGATTCACATCTACTTTTCCCTCAAAAATAGGCTAGACACATCAATGTCTATGGGGAAAAAAAGACTTATGATCAACCTAGGGGTGTTAATCGTGTCAGGTTTAGTAGGTTAATGTCGGATCTAATCGAATTCGTATGAAAAATTATTCAACTTGTACACAATTCGTTTAATTAAACGAGTGAAAATTTACATATTGAACAAGATTCATTTATTGAACGAGTTGTTCGGCACAACTCCGTGTCGATTAATCATGTTGTGTCGTATTTTGACAGGCCTATGTCGAACCACCAAAATCAATCAATCAACTAACCACAATCTCTTGTCATTCAAGGACGTTAAAACTAAATTCCATATTCATCCTGCTCCAAACCAAATGGGTGAAGAAGCCTGTAAGCAATGTACATAGATATCGTCGATATATTAAAGTGAAAATTGGAAGTGAGTCCCCCTAGATGTAGTTGTTTGGAGATGAGTCCGGCAAGGAAACTTATAAGGGGCTAAGTCCATGTTTAAAATTATATGTAATGACTTAAGTCCACTTTTTTTTTTTATCTCAAAAATACCCTTCCTTGAAAGGAAGTTAAATTAATTTCCTCTTTTGGAAATTGTTATCCCTTAATTCAAGATCAATTAAAATATGCCAATAAAATCTCCATCATAAATTTAAAATTCAAATTCAAAGCTCTCTCTCTCTCTCTCTCTCTCTCTCTCTCTCTCTCTATATATATATATATATATATATATATATATATATATATATATATATCAAATTCATGTTACTATTTTTTTTATTATGTTACTGTTCATGTTACTACTTTTGTTGAGTATGTTACTGTTCATGTTCCTATTATTTTGAGCATGTTACTGTTTTTGTTGAGCATGTTACTACTATTATTTTACTAAATATTAATATTCAATGTTACTATTTGTTTTGTTTTTGAATATTACTATTTTTTGTGTTTGAATGGTACTATTTTTTGCGTTTGAATTTGAGAGAAATAATTATTGTTAAGTATGTTACAATTTTTGTTGAACATGTTACTGTTGTTATTTTTTAAAAATATTAATATTGAATGTTTCAATTTTTTTTTATGTTTAAATGTTACTTTTTTTTTTTGTTTAAATGTATTATTTTTTGTATCCAAATCATAACTTTTTTTGTATTTGAATGTTACTATTTTTTATTTTTAATGTTACTATATATATATACCTAACCTATATATGGATATAGATAGATAAGAGAGAGGCAAAATTTTAATGTTAGTCAAACTCTTAACCTATATATGGATATAGATAGATATGAGAGAGAAAAGATTTTAATGTTAGTCAAACTCCTAAGATTTAGGAGTTTTTAATTTTTAGTTTTATTTCACTTCTAAAGGGAAGGGATAGTATGGTAAAATTGACAAAAAACAGACTTCATAACAAATAAGTTTCTTTGATGGACTTAAGTCCAAACAAGTCCATATAGGGGGACCGGCCTCTAAATTTCCCTATATTAAACCACAGGACCCAATATCCAAGGCCTTTAGGATGTTCTGGGGCCATTTCTCAAGTTCTGAGTGGCAACCCTAGAATAGCATAGAGGACTGGGCTAAGATTAGGTAGCCATGGCCCGAGGCTGCGTTGGCCTGGGCTTGGGCCAATGTGTTCCAATCTCAAGTCCCCGGATATTAACTAAATTAACAGACATTATTATTAACATGTAATATCACAATTTTATAATAAACTACTACATGAACGTAGCCATGATATATCACTCATATGAATATCTAGTGTAATTCAATAAATACGATGTATGCATAGAGAGAATAAATATTAACATAATGCTAATATCACGTCACCAATAACACATCGTGTCAAAATCTAATACAAGACAACACGTGTATGGTATACATATGTAACTAACATAATTGGATAACTATCCCACCTATGTGTGGGCATGGTTCAAAGTCGCGATATCGGCCATCGACTCGGAGGGTACTGATACACATCGGTCGCGGTGTCGCGGCGCGGTATCGGCCGATACGCTCAAAACGCAAGATAAAAGCTCTAAAAAAATTTGAAAAAATTATAGAAAATTCTAAAAATATAAACAACATCATTCATGCATCATATGTCTACAATACATCCAAAAACACATTAAACATAATTAAAATGAAGCATAAAATCGCTACCGAAAATAATTATCATTATCAATGTTCAACATAGGCATTTAGGAAAAAAAACAGCAGCAGCCAGGAAAAAAAAAAAAAAAAAACAGCACCCAGAAAAATAGAAAAAAAAAAAAAACTGCTTGTTTTTTGGACATAGAATTTGAACCTATGACTTGTAATTTGGTAACATGTACTTCTACCAATTATTATTATAAAATATTAATGTATCTAATTTTTATATTAAGACTTTTTTAACCACAAAAAAACAGCCTGAAAAAAAAACAAGAAAACGGCAGCCAGGAAAAAAAAAAAACAGCACCCAGAAAAATAGAAAAAAAAAAATTACATGTTGTAGGGCATAAGATTTGAACCCATGACTTGTAATATGGTAACATGTTCTTCTACCAATTGAGCTGTAGTTTGTTTATGACTTGAAAGACTAATATATACATTTAAAGGCTCAGTAAAAAGACTGAAAAGAAAAAATCAGCAACTGATCAAACAAGAGAAATAACACAGCCTATTCTTAGGGATAGGATTCGAACATTGGACTTCTCAGTTGGTAACCGAACATCTCTACCACTTGATCTATCCATTTTATATGATTTTAAAGGCAAAAATAAATATTTAATGACTTAGTAAAAAAAAAAAAAAAGGCACTTTTAAGTCAGATTTTTTTACATTAACCTTACTTACCTGCACAGTCACACAACGAGAGATGGAGAGAGAGAGAGAAGCAGACAGGGAGAAGAAGAACCGGCAGTCACAACGAGAGAGAGAGACAGGCAGACAGGGAGAAGTACTCCAATCGTCACAGCACCGAAGAAGATAAACAAAGAAGAAAGAAGAACCGAAGAGAAAATAGAAGAAGAAGATGTAGATTTCAGACCCTATTTCGTTCGATCAACAGGTATGTCTTAAATCCATAGAAGACAGTTAATTTTTATAGTTGAAAAAGATGAGTTTCTGCCATGGGTTTCTGATTTCACATGGGTATGGGTTTCTGATTTCACATGGGTTTCTGATTTCTGAGTATCGACATTCGGCAGAGAGTCTGTTGATTCTTTACTTTATTTCCCATCTTCTTTTGCTTTCTTTCACATCCTCTTTTTTTTTTTTTTGGATTTTTGTTCAGCCTGAAAATTTGAGTGGCTGATTACAGATTTTGTGGGATTGTACCACAGCCTTTTTCGTCTCGGAATGATTTCGGTAGAAATCGTCCGAGTTACACCGAGTTAAACCGAGTTTCTATGATTTCGGCCGATACCACCGAGTTGAACCCGAGATATCGGCGATACCTCTTCAATGCGACATTTTCACGTACCGGGTATCGATATCGTATCGATAGAGGCCGAGTCGGATATGACTCGGCCGATACTTTGAACCCTGTGTGTGGGTGTGTTTGGGGTACACTGTGCAAGTGATGTTTTGTTACTGTCCTATAATTTCTCACGTTAATGATAACACGGTATTATTGTGATAGTAAATATTTATTTTTATATGTGATATACAATGCACGTAGGGTGCGTTATTGTTGAGTTGTGATGCCAAATGTTAATATTAATATAATATTAGAATTGTATAGAATAGTACTCATTATTAGTATGTATAGAATATTAGTATTGTATAGAATATTAATATAATATTAGTATTTTTTTTTTTTTGAAAAAAAAAAAACTAGGCAAAAAAAATTGGTGCTAGTTCGCCACAAAATAAAACTCCATTAGACCCAAGTTAGGGGAATAATTACCTAAGAATAATATTTGCGGTTTGATTAAGAACATTGTTTGAATTCTTACGGTGTATAATAAAATTTTAAATCAAATTTAGAGCCAAATGACGTGGCAGTCTTTTTTCCCAACAATGGAGTCCAACAATATCATTGGTTGTCTTAGTTTGTCATATCATTTAGACTCAGAATTTAGTTACTTTAGCATTTTTATTGGAAAAAAATTTCTAACTTAGTTGTTCTTTACACTTTTTTTTAGAACTTTTCATTAACACGCAATGAAGCATAGATACTGCGTTTTCTCAGGGGTTGTAATTTAGACGAGTTGAGAGGCTAACCCGAGCCCAACATAAAACTCTCAACCCGAACTTGACTTCATCCCAAAACACCTAAACTCGAGGACTGTCCTCTTGGGCTCAGGTTGAACTCCGGTTTAATTCGAGTTGAGCTCAAGTTATTAAATTGGATTCAATTTGGGTTTCTATATGTTAACACCTTCAACTTTTTTATCAAACTCAAATAGGCCTAAGGAAAACCAAGCTCATTAAAGACAAAAGTCGCATGGAGTTTGCCTTCTTTATACACAAGAGAATGGAGTCTTTATTTGTGTGCAACCGATGTGGGATTCTAAATTATACATCTTCTTTTGCTCTTTATTCAACATCCCACATCCATCTCCCTTTAGTGCTATAAAAACTTCTTGATGAGTGTAAACAAACAGATAATATCTTATTCTGTGGCCTTTTAAATATTTTTTTTTTAATGCTTAAATAAAAACTTGGGTTAAATTCAAATTGAACCCAATTTTTAGTAATTTGGAATGGGCTTAAGTTAAACCCAAAGTCTCAACCTGAGCCCAACCCAAATTTAATTTCGCTTAGCTTAAGTGCAACCCAAGTTTTGAAAAAATCAACCAAAACATTAATTTTTTTTTTTTGAGTTGTGTTCGAGTTAAGTTCGAATTAATCCGCTCAAATTGCACTCTTAGTTTTCTCCTAGTAATTCTCTTATTTTTTTTCATTTATGCTTCTATGCATTATTTATTAGTGAAAATTGGGGGTGAGTCCTCCTAGATAGACTTATAATGACTTGAGTCCGGCAAGAAAACTTATTTGGAGGTAAGTCCGTATTTTCAAACTTACTAGTTGATGCACACGTGCGTTGCACGTGGACTATTTTGAATTTAAATATTGTATATTATTAGTATAAAGTTTATCAACTATTTCACTATTTAGATTTTAATATCATAAAGTGATCATCTATGCATTGTACTTGAAGCAAGGTGTAAGTTGGGCTAAAAAATTAGCCACTGTAACAAAAACCTTCTTCACTTGTGTCATATAAAACAAATGAACAATTAATAAAACATTTGGTAGATTATAGATCTCATACTCAAATAATAATGTGCTAAGAGACAATAACATTTGAGAGGGCTGAGAAACTTGAATATGACAAATTATGAAAATAAAGAAATCTATACATGAAATTATGACTAACATAAAGTAAGAAAGAACGTGATAGAAATCGACTACAAGTTAAAATTTCTTTGTCTTTTTTCTTTCTTTTTTCCTGGTAAATAAAGGCTTCTATTGTTTGGTGAAGAGTGAAACGTATGACCACATAGAGTTTTTCCTTATGGTGTCCCCGCAATTCTAATGCTAAGGTAAGTCCTATCAGCAGCAAAACACCGAGGAAATCCAAAATCATCAACCTTTGGAGCGAGATTGACATGAAGAAGAATTTGTTGATGGGTAATTCTAATATGAGCCCACCCATGAAGATAGGCAAGCCCTTTGACTGTTTCCCTGTAGTGTGAGATCAAATGCTATCCATTCTCAATTTTAAATTAACTCATTCAAGATCTAAACATATATAGAGTGAATAAGAAATAAAAAGATTACGAATATAAAAAATTCACCAATTTTGGCCAAATAAACACCAAACCACTTGAAGTCATTGTTTAATGTTATTACCATGATTTGCTTCAAAGAATCCAAAGGCCGCAATAGCGGATCAAAAAAAAAAGGGAACCAAAAACCATCACACCATTAACAAGCAGTACTGAAAAACAAGGAAACTAAGTCTTTGATACTCACAACACCAAGTTTATATCCGTAAATCATTTTTAGCATCTGTCTTATAAAAAGAACAGACATGGCTCGAACCTTGATTGATTCCACTATTTTGTCCAAGGAAGGTGAATCTTATTGTACTCATGTGGAATTTAACCCCATCATTTTTATTTTTGTCTTGATTTTGCCATTGTTATTTCGAAAGAATTGATCGGTTGGGATGGTGAAAGAGGGAGATAGGATAATGGCAAGTGCAGAGAGAATGAGAAAGTGTTTGACATTCTACAATTATTAAGGAGAAGGTGAAAGATTATGAACAATTATATTTCTTAACTCATTGAGTGTGACTCTAGAGAGTATATTAAAGACCACTACATTTGGGTTACTTGATTTTGGACTCAGTTACATTCACATGTTGATTGCTTAACTCAAGTAAATAGATACAGTGTGAACATTAATCATCTGCATACCAAAAAAAAAAAATTGAAAAGATTGGTGTCTTTTTCTATTTTTTTAAGGGCAATATAGTCGATCAAAAACTTTACACTTTTGTTAACATTTAGATTAGAAGTAGCATAGGTAGTTGGTAATTAATTAGGGTAATAAACATTTTAGAGGTAATTAACAAAATTAAATATAATTAGTTTCATACCAAAGGAAGACTAAAAGACATTGTGGATATGATTGACTTTATATAAATAGTTAAGGGTAAAAGTGGAATATAAATGTTTTTCAAGTATCCTCACTTTTTAAGTAGTATAGATATGTAGGTACTTAAGTCCACTTTTTTTTTTTAATCTCAAAAATACCCCTAACGGTGTTAGTTTTGTTCAGTTATGGAAATCAACATAGGTTAGATCATTGAGGTATATATGAAAACCGTTGATTGAGTTATATATGGAAACTGTTTATTAAATATTCTGATGTTTGATTTACGACTAAATCATTGGTCTATTAATTCAAATTCATATCACAAGATTTCCTTAACAATTCAAATTCATATCACAAGATTTCCTTAACAATTCAAATTCAAGTTCTTAATCAATTTTTGGTCTGTTATACTTTTGAATAACAGGCTTTTGTGTTAGGTAGGTGTTTTGAAAGTGATAGAAGTAGTAATTGGAGTTCGAAATTGTTTGTAATTCGAGTTCGACTAACTAGTTTCTGGATTTCGGGTTGTTCTTGATTTAGTGTGCTGGAACATTCAGATCTACTAAGGTATTCATTGTAATTGACTGATTTATATATTATGAATAACAATGTTGTTTTTTCCATTGCCGGAATTTGAATGTCACTTGTTGAAAATTCAATGTTACTTACCGAAATTCGTATTGCGACGTACTCTACTGGAGTTTTTTTTTTTTTTTGAAATTATGTTCTAATTTTATTTTTAGAATTGATTATTTTTGTTTTTCTATATTTTTTCCTTTATATTTGTTTTCTTGGTTGTAACAGATGGATGATAACATATTGGTTTGTTGCAAGCATTCTTCTGAGACTGTTGTGATAAGAATTTCAATGAATTCCACTATTGATGATGTGTTACATGGTGTTTGTGACAATTGGAATGAGTTGAGTTCTAATTGTGTTGCCATGTCGTACGCTATTCTGAGACATCCACATTGCGCTTTGCAAAATGATCATGACATGAGAAACATGTTTTTAATTGCACGATCTGTTCAGCTAACTTTTGTTGATATTACAGTTGTTGTTAAAGGGAATGAGGTTCGTGATTTTGAGGGTGGAGAAGTCGTGGAAAGTTCTGAATTATCTGTTGACACTTTAGGTCGCGAGGATGATCTTCTCCCTCATTTTTGTTCTCATAATGAGCAGATTTTGTTGACTGATGGATGGTCCAATGGAATAGTAGAGGTTGGTCAGAAGTTTAAGGGATGAGTAGCTGATTTTTGGAATGCTTTATGCAAATATGCAATCGAGGTTGGGTTTCAGTTTAATTATGTGAAGAATGAAAAAACAAGGGTAAAGACTGAATGTGTCTTGAAATATTTTACTAGATGTGAATGGTTTGTTGTTGCTACACTCCAAAGGATAAATGAGTGGTTTTACATTAAGAAGTTAAACAATGAGCACACATGTGGTGTGGCTGCACGTACGACAAAGAATAAAAGATTGATTTCTAACTTGGTTGGAGGACTTATTGTTGACAACGTGCGATAAAAACTTGACACACAACCAGTTGATGTGAAAGTATGTTTCATTCAGATTATGGTATGACCATATTGTATGACCAAGCTAGGATGGGTGTTGAAAAAACAAGGGGTATGATTTTCGGGGATCATTCGTTGTCATACCAATAATTACGGTGGTATGTACAGGCTGCTAATGAAAACAATTCAAATAGTCATTTTGTGTTGGAAGATGATTCGGACACGCAGCGTTTTTGTAGATTATTCATGTCATTTAAGACATATATACATGAATTTAAGTATTGTCGACCCATATTGTTTATTGATGGTACATTTTTAAAGGGAATATATAAAAGCATTATTTTGTCTACAACTGCCAAAGATGGCAACCAAGGTGATTTTTTTTGGTTTAATTTGGTGTTACTGATTTTATTTTACTGTTATTCTTTAATAATTGCTTGTACGTTACTTATTTGATGTTATTGTTTATGTTGTATGTATTACATGTTTGTTCCCTTTGACTTTTGTTGTTGTTGATTCGGAGAATGAGTGTAATTGGTATTGGTTTTTACAACAATTAGCTGAGATTGTTGATAATAGTAGGGGCCTTACCATTATGTCCGATCGTAATGTTGGCTTGATGGAAGCAATGCCAAAGGTATTTTCAATAGTGCACTATTCGTTCTGCCTATAACATTTAAAAGCAAATCTGAGAGATAAGTACAGTGGGATCGCATTACAGTTGTGTTTTGCGAGCGTATGATTTTCTTGTTTACAATGTGTGCTTATGCTCCGACATAAGCACTTTTCAATGAGAAGCTTGATGCGTTTCGGCATGAAGGAGGAGTTGTTGCTAATAGGTTCTTGGAAAACCTTCCGTTTGAGAAATAGACAAATGTATTTTTCAAGGGGAAACGTTATGGGGAGATGTCTTTAAATGCGGCCGAGTCATTCAATGTTTGGGTCACGAAGTCACGTCAACTACCTGTCACAAGCATGATTGACACAATAAGGGGGCAGATTATGAACCAAATGAGTTTTCTGTTGAATACATCGTCACAGTGGAACAACATTAATTGTCCAACTATTGATGTCAAACTTCAAGCTGCTTTCACTGAGTGTCGTTCCTGATTTTTTAGGGTGTCATCAAGTCATGTTTTTTAGGTTAATTCACATCCTTCAGTGTCAGTTAACATTGAGAAATGCACCTGCTCATGCCATCAATGGCAGATCAACGGTTTTACCTTGTGCCCATGTTGTGGCTGCAATTCAAAAGAGTGAAAGAAACATCAATAAGTTTGTTGATTACTTTTATCAGGCTACTACTTACCGACTATGTTATTATGAGCTTATACACCCCATTTCAATACTTGGTCATCCTGACTTTTCAGTTGGTGATGTTGATATGTTGCCACCATTGTCAAAAAAATAACCATGTCATCAAAGGAAGCGTAGATTTAGGTCTAGAGGTGAACTTGTTAGGAAAATTCATTATGGCCATTGTGGCCGTTTAGGTAGTCATAATAAGGAGACTTGTAATGAGCCTTTGTAAAATTGTGGTTGTTTTGGAATAAGATGTTGCTTTTTATTCAGTTTTTGAGTTTGTCATGTTAGAAATTGGGAATATAATAGGTTATCCAGTGTGATAAGTTAATAATGTAGTATTATTCTCGCATGGACAAGATATGATTCATATTACTGCTAATGTGACCACATGAGTTACTAATACTGTTAATGTTACTATTTACTGATCATTATAGACAATAACCAATCGTTCAACAATATTACAAACTCACTTGAAAATGAAAAATTAAAACAGATTTATGTGATTCCCTAATTATGAACAAATTTAAACCACGTTACTAATCATGTTACTTTTTTGGGTAGACAATTAGGACAGAGTTTTCAACTGTTTTTCAAATAATCTATACAAACAATACCCAGTCATGTGTATAACAACATATCACTTCCACATACAACACCATTTTAGCATTCTAAAATCAAATGGTTCTGTAAGTTGGAACATTTTTGAACATGTTACTATTTGAGTTACTATTTTGACTTACAATATGGACAGAGTTTTTTTTGTTCCCTAAACATTCCATTACAATCAAATACCCAACCCTACATCAACATATTAATTTAATATCAAGATGTAACACCAAACCACAATTCTAAAGGTTTGAATACTCCATTTAAACCAATTATCAACCAACCAACAATTACAACTAATTTCTAACCAACCCTGCAATTAGCTAAAAAATGAATAGCTTTACAACATCACCAATTCCTATTTTTTTGGTATCTCTTTTTCAATCTTGATCTTATCTCGTAGTCTTCAACAGTCCATACATTCCTATGGTTTATGAATGTAGACACCATATCTATCTGTAAAGCGTTAAGTTGAGGTGGTTTCAATTTCTCTTCTATTTCCTGTCCACGAGCAAACTGCTGCATTAAGTAACACACATACAATCCACAGTCGACCCTACATTCATGTAATTTGTTAATGATATTTAATATAATGTACTTAAAGGTATATTATTTTATTATTTAAGTACGTGTCAGCTCTTTGTTTATGACATTTTTCACATAAATATATTAAACAGTTGATGTCTTGCGTGCTGATAACAATTTATTCTTTTGTTTTCAAAGACTTCCTTTGGCCTTCATTGGATGTCGTCTCCACGTATTCATTCTGCCACAATAAAAAGCTGTTAATTTTGTCCAATGTGCATATCAAATAATGTGGGTTGTTCACATTTAATTAACTTACCAATATTTTGGCATCCTCAAACCAATTATCCTTCATTCCACTGCGAGGTTTCAAAGAATTATAGTGGGTCCATTCCCCTGCATTTGTATCCAGTACAAACAATGTCCAGTAGAATGGTATGGATTGGCTGTTGTGCCTATCTGAATTCATAGAGAATACAACTAATGGCCAAACTTGCCCCATATTCAAGTTGTTGTCTATCTCAATCTGCCGAGAGTGTTCTTGTTTCTCAACCATTACATATGTCTACACATTAAACACAGTAATGCATAAATTTTGGAGGCTGAACAATGACAATATAATACAATAACACGAATGTTAATATATAGTAACATTAATGTTACTATATGACTGAGGTTACAATTAGGTTCGTGTTACCATTACAGTCGTGTTACTATAGTGACACGAATGTTACTATATTCATGTTACTAGTGCAATATTTCACCAAACAAGATTACAATGTAGGTTACCAAAACTCACCCCGCACAGACTGTTGAAAAAGAAACATTTGCAATTTGTTTCCTCCATCTAGATTTCTCCCCAACAATCAATTACCTGAGTGATAACATGATTTTGTTAAATAACATAGATTCCAGGTTTGCATTTTAAAATAGCTTTTTTTTTAATTTTTTAATAGTCACAATGCATGGTATATTACATTGTTGTATAGCTCTTTCCCATCCATGAGTTTCAACATATGTTCAACATCAATGATATTTTCAGTCTTTTTTCCCACTCTATAACGTTTCCCTTTTAATTAAGAACAATATATGTTAATAAAATAGAGTATAAACAGTAATATGTAGAAAGTGATTCATAATGGTCATTAAGTTACTTATTTTTGTCCTTCAGCCTTATTCATTTGATACAATTTGTCGTATACCTCCGGTCCTAATTTCTTGCACTCTTTCCATCTCCGAGCTTCAACTCTCTTACTTTCTGGCTTCTCATTTGGCATTATAATATCCAAATCATCAACATCGATACAACTATTGATATCTTCTCTTTTCCTTTAATTTTGTCGACTTGTTTCTGGTTTTCAACTTGTTTCAAATTTTTCTTTGCTCCTTTTTTTTTCCTACTATACTCATAATTTTCATCTCTCTTTATTTTTCTTGCTTTCCCTTTGATTTTTCTCACCATTGAGGTTTGTTCTTTACCTTCAGTGGGTTGAAGTTTTGGCGGAGTCCTTGGGTACCTCTGAGTAACTGCATGCACGACCATATCAGCTACAACATCATGCAGAGATTTGTTCTCTTCTTCTAATTCAGAAACCCTTGATCTCAGTGTTTTAATTTGATCTTCTTGTGTTTTTTTGTTTTTCTCCATAAGATCAACTAAAACTTTTAATTCTGAAATTTGGTTGTCCCTATCAACAAGTTTCATCACATACTCTTCAATCTCTTTCAAATCATCATCTCTTTGGTTTGCTCTAATATTCTTGAAGACAGTTTGTATTGCTTCGTTCTCCACAGTCAGCATTTGTATATAAAATTTTTACACCTCATTATCAACCATCAATCCCGACACACCTTCATTGTCATATGAAGGTTGTTGTGACTTTTCCTCATGTGTTAACAATTCATCTGATTCAATAAATGATGATTCTTGAATAACCACATCAACAAATGCATCAAACTATTGGACGTCTAGAGTCTCCTTTTGGACAAGATGATCTTTAGTAGGAACATGTAATGCTTCATCACTTTCATGGACATTTTCATTACGCACAATATGATCGTCAGCATCTACATTAGTTTCATCATCTGCATCTTCCAATTCTGATTTTAAAGCACGCTTGCTAATAGCAATGCATTGTTCTACAACCTTAATACTATCTGGAATATTCTTGGTATTTTCCCGATTTATTTTCACTAAGCTCTTCTCAATAAGTATTTTCTTAAGTTTCCTTTAAAAAACCTGATATTTTGCAATATAACATCAATAGTAATGTGGAAGTTATATATAATGTTCACATAAATTATTCATTCTCCTTTTCATAAAGTAACATGTACCGTGTCCAATGCATCATCAATTAACATGCATACACTTCATAATTTATAGTAGTATGGAACTCATCGAATTAAGCTTTACATAGTGTCATGCAGTTCATAACTAAATATCATTCATTAACACATTAATTATAACGTAACATTGTCATACGATCAACAACATGTCCAAATTAATAGTAACATGGTAAACTATTTTTTTTAGAATACCTGATAATGTGTGATGTCAGACAGTTTGTTTTGTGCGAGAAACGTCCAAAGTTTTCTTAAATCTCATTTCATCCATCGTGGGAAAGCGTTCGACTTGTCGGCCACAATAATAGATGTGTGTTCACATATCTAGTACTGCAAATTAAATTTAGTTACATTAGATATATTGGATAATGTTTTATAATAATAAAAAATAGCAATTCATAAAATCAATACTCATATACTTACAGGTAACATTAGTACACATCCGGTTACTACACTCGGTGTGTCTATCTTCAACCGTATGGAATTCATCATTGCATCAAGTGTTGCTTGAGACCATTCATATTTTTTGATTTCATCTAAATTTTTTATGTATGACACATATCTCCACCCAATCATTTGCCCCATATTTGTAATAAATAGTGTCACTAACACGTATAAAGAGAACAATCTAGCAAAATTTTCACAATCATCATTCTCAACACCCATTTGCTACATCCTCTAGTCTGTTTTTTTATTATTTGTGCATTCAACTTTTTGGTGTTATTGAATCTCCTCTTTACAAATTGTGACATTTTCTTTGTACTTTGGGGGGAAACAATTGGATCCACATCATCTTCTATATCGAAAATGAGGGTTACATCATTCTTTCGTAACTTTAAGCATTTTCCACCAATTCAAAATCTTGATGTTTCAACATCAAAAGTAGTAATTATGTCCACAATACTCTTGTCATTCTTCTTGAACCATTTTTTATCCGCTTCAGTTATTGATATTGTGTGAAATAATTGCCAAAACAGTGTTCTCTTCAGCTGTTCTTTGTGAATATCTTTGATTTCTAGGTCACTAATAACTTTTACCAATGGAAGCAAGTTTGACCTGAATTGGTGAAATGAACCCACTTTTGGAGCAGCAGATTTACCTGTAATTGCCATCAACCTGTAACATGACATTGTATTATCAATATCTAACCAACATATAGTAGCATGATACAAAATCACTAAACGTAATGGATATAAAACAATTACCAAAAATTATGTGCTAAAGTAACATAAACAGTGCTACCCAAGTAGCTGATGTAAACATGGTAATATCAATTTAGTAATATTAATTTCTTACCTGAATCTCAGTAACATTGTTTTTAGTAACATCAACCAAACACAATTTTGAATTCCCATGTTATAATTTTATGGAATGACCATTACATTATACATAACATTGTCCAAAAGTAACTTGAACAGTTGAGTAAACTTGTGAGATTATGATAACATTGATTGAGTAACATCATTTTCAGTATTTGACTCACTCCCAATTTACACTTAAAAGCAAATAACAACCCTGTCAAAATTTCAGAAACCAAATATGGTGCATCAAAGTGTCTCGGTCGGCAGTAACTTGTACTCATATTCTTTCCACAATGACACTATTTATATCAACATTATATCAAAGTGTCTTGGTCCGCAGTAATTCTCTCATCCTATTTTCTCTCACCGTTATTCTCTCTCTCTCTCCCCCTTATTCCCTATCTCTACTTACATCAACATTACAATAAACAATTACACTAATCAGTTACCTAATAGTTACACCACACAGTTACCAAAGAGTTACATCAAACAGTTCTCAAAGTCATGCAACATGTCACTTTTAGGGAGAATTACATCCAATTCTCCTGAGATTTGTCACTTAATTACTTAGACCTCATAATATTTGAAATATTACACACAGACCCTCTAAAGTTTATACACATGTAACACTTAGACTCCTGCCATTAATGTCTCTAAATATATTAATTAATAAATTACACCAAGATCCCTTGAAGTTTATAGATGTATAACACTTAGACTTCTCAAGTTTAAAATATTACACTTAGACCCTTTATTAGCTGCAAAACTAACGAAATCTATTTAAATGATCAAATTATCTCAATTAAAGATAAACGATATTATGTCCATTATGGTATGACCCATTGTTTGATTTTTTTTTAGTTTTATTCAACAGATAGTACAATTGTATACTAATTATAATTTTTTTAAGAAACAATTGAATTTTATTTTTAATTTTTTTTCAATAAATGACATAATAGCACATGAATTTTAGTTGTAAAATTTAAAATATTGGATATTCTATTTTTGATTAGAATTTTTTGGTCTAAATATAATATTTTAAACTTGAGATATCTAAATATTACTTGCCTAAATATTTTAGGGGGTCTGAATATAATTTACTAACAGATAGAATAACGGACATTGATGACAGAGGTCTAAGTGTTACACACGTACAAACTTTAGGAAGTCTATGTGCAATATTTCAAATATCAAAAGATTTAAGTAATTAAGTGACAAACATAAGAGAATTCAGGTATAATTCTCCCTATTTTTTAAGAGTATCAATCAAGTCAATGTTTTGCCATATTTAACTTGTCCCGTTAATTCCTAACCGAACACATCAAAACCAATTAAGTTAAACAATTCGTGGCATACCATGTTAGCATTGATAGATAAAATCGGTACGGTCAAATTTGTGTCACAAGGGTAAATCTGTATAATAAAATATAAGGGATTTCAAATCCAAAACATATAAAAAATAATTTTTTATTTTTTACGGTTCAGATTTATCCAAATTCTAAAAATTTAATCTAGGAAAAATCTCATTTTGCCCTCTGAAAGATACAAAAATTAACAGTTTGTCTCATGAATAATTAATTTTTTCACATTGTCCCCTCAAAAAAATAAAAACGTAATGTGGTTCACTGTCTTATTTTCGTTTTGTCGTCCATTTATTTTGTGTTAAATCAACCAACCAGTAATCACAAAACAGATAGATGTCTAAATGGAAATAAGACGGTGGACCACATTACAACATTTTTATTTTTTTGAAGAGACGATGTAAAAAAATTAATCATTCATGAAAAAACTAAATTTTTTTTATATTTTAGGAGCAAAATAGAATTTACCCTTTAATCTAATGACTAATATTAAATTCCCATTTTAGATTCCCGCTTACTGTCTATTCCTCAATTGACTCCCTTTCCTCAACCTTAATGGTCCGTTTTGTAGGGTGAATGAAAAAATGAAAGGATAAAAAATAATAGCGATATATTTTTTATCCTTTAAGGGAGGAATCCTTCATTCCTTCCTTCTTTCGTGTTTGGTAATAAAGACAGAAAATAAGAAGGATTGAATTTTTTTTTTTTTTTTTTTGTGTTTGGTAAGATGGAAAAAATATTTTTTTATAAATACATATTTTTTTATTATATCTATATATAAAATTAATGCATACATAATATGTAATTGATAAATATGATATATACATATATCAAAAGATATATAGACAAATAATATACATTTCAACACACATAATCAAATTTTTATTCATTTTTTCTCTTAATTTTGGAGGAATTAATTTTGATGAATCGAAAAAAAAAGTTAATTCTTTCACTTTTCTATTTTTTTTATTTTTATTTCTTACCACACATAACAGTATCCCTCCAATTTTTCTCCAATTTTTCTTTCCATCTTCCTATATTTTCACCCTACCAAACCAACCATAACTCACGCCTCCTCTCGCTGACCATATCTCTCCCTCTCTCTGTATCTGGAAAAAATATCTCCACTCCCATTCCCACCTACCCACCTACCTCCTTTCTGTCTTTACCTCACTCCGTCTCCCTCCCACTCTCTCGCTATATCTCTTGTTTTTTCTCCCCCTGCCCTCATAGTTCTCTCCCCCATCGACTCTGTCTCTGTCTCTCTGTCTCTGTCTCTCTCGCGTCTTCCCAGCTACTGCCAAAGCCAGGCCAGCAAACCCCGACGCCAGTCACCACCGAAGCCGCAGATGGTAACCATGCCCTATTCTCCAGGTACCCGTCTCTCTCTATCTCTCTTACATCAGTCTTCTCTCTCTTTCTCTTCTCCCTCTAGCGACCTTCCCCTTTTCTCTGTGGCTTCCCTCCGTCTCGTCTCGTCTCGTCTCTCTCTCTATCTCTCTCTCCTATCTTTCTGTTCAGCGCGACGCCATGGACTAACCCACGACGCCAAACAAAACCAGAGGCATAGATTTCGTAGGACTTTTTTTGTGTATTCTGGGTAGGGATCTCACACTTTAGGGTTTTAGGAGTTTTGGCGTGGGCATATTTACTGTTTTTTTTACTTAGTTTTGTGTTGCTGAATTGTAATACTGGTGATTTTGTTGGCGGATCTAAAGTTTAAGTTATCTCCATAAGAATGATAAGATGAGACTCTGAAGTCTAAAAATCAATAGGTGAGCAACCTTTCACTTATTATAAACGATGTTTTATAAACTTGGCACTTCTAGGAAGTCAATTAAGGGATACCAGGATTGCAAGAGACAGAGAAAGACAATCTAAATTATTAAATTGTGATGTTTGCACTTTTTTCACGATATAAAGATTCCAGTTATTGGTGATGGTTTATTATTGATGGAGGTCTTTGGTAGAAGGAATCCATGGCTTCTGGAAGAAAGGAGACAAAACCAACAGCCATTGAAGAAGGTCACAGCCACAAAGCAGTTTAGAGAGAATCATTACAAAGAGCAAATCTGTCTGGAAACTCCTTTTGACAAATCTATCAGTTTCATATGAAAACTTCTTTTGACAAATCTATCAGTTTCATATGGAAACTTCTTTTGACAAATCTGTCTGAGGTGAGGTGTAGCTACTTGCTCACACCTCCCACAGATTTGTTTTTCCATTCTTTGTAAGACCATGGGGATGCCCATGCTTTTGTATCTCTTTTGATATGCAATACATCTTTACTTTTCGGAAAAACTTGCAGGAGAGGAAAAAGTAGTATGGCATATGTCTATGGTATTTTGATGGGATTTTAGAGTTGAATTGTGGTTCCTTCAATATTAGCAAATATGTGATTTCACTTTATGGTTTTCTGTAAAATTTGCTAGAGAAGAAGTAGGCTTTTGCTGATGTGTCTGAGGAAGATCAAAACAACCTATTAAAGTACTTAAAGGAGGAGGAAACTGAATATATTTGATCTTCAAAGGCACAAAATGAGTTATGATGATTTTGGATTACGGACAACGATGGGAAATGGTGCATTTAGAAAGGTAAACATCTTTTTCTTTACTGTATTGACTATTATGTTTGCTCCGGCGTTTAGTAATCATTTATTTATAATTTATTTATTTACATTGTTAGATTCATCTTTGTAGCAGCTGGTATATTTTTTGGGATTTTTAGTCATACTATTAGCTACTTGAGTTCATTCTTGAAATGAGATTATCGCATTAATGTTGTGCTTGAATTTAGATAGTGACAATCAAGTTAATTAGAGAGGGGAAAGAGTTATGTTAAACTGATCGCCTGTCTTCAAAACTTGTTTGTTTGTTTGTTTGGGATTTTTTATTCATGGGTTATAAATTTGTTTGTTTGACAATTTTTTTGTTACAAAATCATGTAACTTCAACTAATTTAACATCCTCTTTCAACCAAACACTAGTTGATCACATACAAGATCAACTTGGCCATGTCGTATATTTGTGTTGTGCCAACTATTATCAAACCAAAGAAAGGATGACTATATAGAATAGAATAGGGTAAATTTCACTGATAATTCCTCGAGATTGGCCTAATTGTAAAGATACCTCTATGTTTTTGAAATGTCATTGCACACCCTAATAGTTTATCATGAGTTTCACTTAATATCCATTTAGTCATTGCCATTATTGATATGTAACAGAATAACTCATTTCATGGCTTTTTTTTGCAATGAAATACCAAATTTATCCTCAAGTTGACTCTTCAATTTTATTAATCAAATTGACATTTAATTTCATTAATTCAAATATTAATTTCATCACACTAACACTAATTTTATCAATTTAACACCAAATTAATATTTAATTTCATGAAATTCATATTCAATTTCATCAAATTAATACTTTAAAATGTAATTTAGAATTTAGTTTCAACAAATTGACATTTTATTTTATTAATTCAATTTTTCACACTAACACTAATTTCAACAATTTAAAACCAAATTAATATTTAATTTCATCAAATTCATATTTTAAAATTTAAATTTTCTAAATTAACATTCAAGTTATTTAATTTAGAATTTATTTTCATCAAATGAAATTTAATTTTAAAATGTTAATTAACATTCAATTTATTTAATTTAGAATTTAGTTTCATCACATGAAATTTGATTTTAAAATGTTAATTTGAAGAAATTGAATATTAATTTCATGAAATTAAATATTAATTTGGTGTTAAATTGATGAAATTAATGTTAGTGTGATGAAATTAATATTTGAATTAATGAAAATAACTATGTTAATTTGAAGAAATTGAATATGAATTTGATGAAATTAAATATTAATTTGGTGTTAAATTGATGAAATTAATATTTGAATTAATAAAAATAAATGTCAATTTGATGAAATTGAAGTTCAATTTGATGTCAATTTTGATGAAATTAAATTTTAAATTAAATAAATTGAATGTTAATTTGACGAAATTAAATTTTAAAATATTAGTTTAATAAAATTGATAAAATTATATATTAATTTGGTGTTAAATTGATGAAATTAGTTTTACTGTGATGAAACTAAATTCTAAATTAAACTGGGGTGTGTGTAGGGTAGCTAAGAAACTATAGGGCATTAAATGTTAAACAATAGGGTTGAAACCTAGAAGGGTAATTCAATAAAATTACAATCTATGTTTAGTCTGTTAACCGACATGATCTAATAGGGGGTGACAATGATATTTCAAAAATTATAGGGGGTGTCTCCGTAATTAGGCCAATCTTGAAGGAGTGTCAATAACATTTACTCAATAGAATAATGCATAGATAGATCACATATTTTTATCTGAATATTTGTAATCTGAAGATTCTTGCCACGTAGAATAATTAAACAATAATTTAAGCAATAATTTTTGTAAAAGGCACAGAAACACAACTTTTCGCTATTGCAGTCTTTCCTTAATTAAGAATAAGAATATGCATTCAAACAACAGAAAGAAACCAACACTGGACCATCTCCTCAAATCAAAGACCTCGAGCCTATGATGTGTTGGGTTCAAGCAAAGCCTTATTCTACCCACAGCTGTTTGGTCCACTGGTGCTGACGTGCAGCCATTATAGGTGAAGGCAAGTGACCTAATTTGTGAAGTTTGGATTTGACGGCTAGTGGGTGGAGTTGTTTGGGGGTTTTGAAGTGCAGGGCAGGTGATGGGTGGTTGAGAATTACATAATTTTTTGTTAATGTTTATTCTATCTGCAAATTAACTGGTTTGGGTTTTCGAAAACTTCTATTTATGTATTTATTTTCTTTTTAGGTTGTGTGTATGAATGTGGAGGAGAAAGGAGATGGCATCATTGATGCATTCAAACCACACGCATAATCACAAAGGCGATAGGAAGGTAAAAGGAAATTTGTCCAAATAGTTTGCTTCTTTTCAATGTGTGATGAACAGTTTTGGAATCTTGGAATTATTTCTGGGTGTTTAGTAACTCTTGATTTGGTTAAATTGAAGAGTGTGACTGTTGGATCAATGGAGTAATCGGCATAATGGAGAATTTAGAATTATGCTCGCAACTGTGAGCAGTTTCATGTGGTTGGTGATCCTTCAGCTTTCAGATGCAGTGGTGGAGATACACTTTTTTGGTCTGGTAAGCAATATATACACCCAGATAAAGTTCGTTGGGGGTATAATTTAATTTTTTTCAAGTATTGTATCTTTTAAGGGTAAATTACACTTATACCCTATAAACTATCACTCTTTTTTTACTTTGCCTCTCAACTACCAGATTTCTCACACTATACCCTCAACTAAGTGATTAGTTTCACATTGTCCAATTATTACCATCTGTTATATATTTAACGGAAAGTTATTTCATTTTACCTCCCAAACTATGTAATTTTTTTTTCTTTATTCCGGCACATCAGCAATTTTCGTCCAAAAAGATAATAGATGTTTGTGATCGGGGTAATGTGAAACAAAAGTGTTAGTTTAAGGTGCAATGTGAGAAATCTGACAGTTGAGGGAGAAAAGTGGAGAAAGGGTGATAGTTTAAGGGGGAGTAAGTGTAATTTATCCATCTTTTAATTTTGTTGACTGATAAATGTTAGTTTGATTTTCGGTAGTTTTTGAGTATATGATGAATTTGGTTTTTGATATTTCAATTATATTTGTTTGAATTAAAGTCATTTTAATGGTTTTATAATTTTAAAATAAAAAATTTGGCTGAACAAGTGTTGTTTTGTGTCCTTTTTTCTTTCTCAATGTCAAACCCTTAGCCCCTCTATTTGATTCTTTGTTTTGCTTTCGATGCTTTGTTGTACATGGATGTGGATATGGAAAAGATCGCACCTAGGGTCGTTTTAAAAACATGTAAACGCTGCAAATGTGGATGATTGCCTTATTTTCATTTTCTGTCTTTTCTATCACCTTCTTATTTTCTATAGCAATGTAGAAGGCCCTTAAAGGCGTCATCCTATTGAAGATTTTAATTCATGTTTTTCCACTTAGAGTTTAAAACATATATGTGGCGAATGTATGGAAGGATGTAGTTAGTGCTTATAATCTAATTCTCCTTATTGGTGGATTTACCCCTATGTTTTTTGTAAGTATTATTTTGATAGTTTTTGTGGATTTACTATTATGGTGTTGCGTTAGCTGACAAATGATTGTGTTTAGGCTGTTACGCGTTGACAAGTCATGTGTTTGGTTTGGGTTTTTTTTTTTTATATAAATATTTGGTGTTTTTTTCAAAGAATACACATGTGTGCACCAATTGCTAGAGTTTTAGGGCATGACAATATATATATATATATATACTATATATTTTTTGGGGTTCTGTTTTTAGAGTACATTTTATTGATTTTAAAAAAAAAAAAAATTGGGTCCAAATTGATTTCATATTGTGTAATGAAAGAAAAAGAAAAAAAAATTCTATCAAATTATTTCTATCAAATTGAGAGCATACCACGTCTGTGTTGAATCCTGTGTTTTAAGAGGAGTAGCCACTTGGCTTTTCCGAAGGTTAACTTCCTTTGATTGAAAACCAAATCTTGGTCTCATCCATTACCATTAGTAACGAGAGAACGAATCCCGGTTCGGAACTAAATAATCCAGTAAAAATGGAATCAGAGGATTATCCTATTAATTTTGAACCGACCTCACCTCACATAGATCACACCGACCTGCCCACCCTGTGTGTGTGGGTGACCAATGGTTAATTTTTTTGAGTTATGTAGTGCCTTCAGCAATAGGTTATTACAAGTTTTAAACTTGTAATTTGTTGTTTGGTAAAAATCCAAATTTTGTTTTATAGAAATATATTAGTGGAAAAAAATGAAAGGAGACAATCCTATTCCAATTGGAAAAAAGAAATTAACAATAAAAACAGTCATCAACCCGCTTAACAATTAAATAAATATAGTTCCAAATTTTTTTTAAAAATGAATTCAAAACCCTAGAGGTAAGCAATGTACCAAACTTAAAAACATCAAATTGTAGAAAATAAGCTTCAAAACTGACGAGCCCAGATCCAATGTGGCTTGGGCCTAGCCAATGGGTTAAACCCAAGTCATAAAAAGACTAGGTTTATGAGTTGTAGTCTAGTCCAACACTCAAAAAGTCCAGAAAGGGTCAACACACGTGGGCAAGTGATAGTCGAGAGAGCCATGACTCCAAGATAGTGTCTATCCTTAATTGTAGCTATTTACCCCCATAGATTAGAAGCTTGATCCTAACGAAACCGCCATAGGGCTCTATGCCTATAAATTGTAGATTTCTTACACATGGGGGCAGATCTCACACACCTCACCTTGAGTGTACTCTTAATCTCTCTCTCTCTCTCTCTCTCTCTCTCTCTCTCCTACTACTACCTTCTACTCTCTCATTAATAGAATTCTCGGGCCACCATTGCCGCATTCAGTGGTTAGGTCATCCAGACTCAACCACTCAATCTTTGTCTCTTATTATTAGTTGTTTTACACCACACACTCGACTGATTTGACAGTGCTTAACCAATTTTGTGCATCATCAGTTTGACGTCGTCTGTGGGAAACGATAAGTTTTATATTGTCTTTCTATTTCATCCTAATCTCTTTCAAATTAATGGCAATTATAGCTAGGTCAATGAATCAGCAACCAGAGGAAACGACCCTGCACACCGGGAGGAAGTCCCACCTCCGCCTACAGAACCCTCCACTGCGGCAAATCCTGTGATCGGGCAACAGCTTCTGGAGATAAGCTGCGGGTGAGCCAAAACCAGCAGATTCTCCAACTGATATTAGCCTCAGGAGGAGTCACGCTTCATCCCGCAGGAGGGGAGGCGCCAAGGCACCCCCAACGTGGCGCCCAACGCCAGGGAGTCCCTCCTCAACGCCCCCTCTTCCTCACGCCCCTACTTCATCCTTACACGCTGCCAACCCTCCTATGTAGGAGGATGAGGGGGAAAACCAGTATGTGAACCACAAAAATTATTACAATGATTCGATAGAGGGCATCCCCAACCAATGGGACGAAAAAATTAATGAGGGACAAAACCAGTTTGGTGACATCTTCAATGTTATCAAAGCACGGGAGCCGGAAATAGTGGACTATCTGGTAAGGCGCACCAAAACTCCATTCGTGGTGGATGTGGTCAACTACCCCTTACCCTCGAAGTTCAAGATGCCCACAGTGGAAGCCTTCGACGGTTCAAAAAATCCACTCAACCACCTCGACACGTATCAGTCCCTTATGCAACTCCACAATGTACTAGACGAGATAATGTGCAGAGTTTTTCCTACCACCCTTAAGGGATCTACACGTTAGTAGTTTGTCAAGCTCAAACCATCTTCGATCAACTATTTTGCTGAATTAAACAAATCTTTCGTCTCCCACTTTATAGGGGGACGCCGATATCAAAAATCGGTCACCCACCTACTCACCATCAAACAAGATTAGAATGAGAATTTAAGGAGCTATCTTACTCAATTTAACGAGGAGGCCCTCCAGATTGAAGAGCCAGATGATAAGGTCACCATGGCCGCCTTTATTGCAGGTCTGCGCTCATCAAGTTTTATGTTTTCTGTTTGGAAAAAATCGTCAACAAGCATGTCCAAGCTGTTATCTAAGGCACAGAAGTATATGAATGCCGATGATGTCCCCAAGGCCAGGCAAGGTGAGTCCTCCCGCAAGGAAGAGAACAGAAAGGACACCCACGAAGATAGAAGAAAGGCGAAAAATAAGAAAAAGAGGACGGAGAAAGTGTCCATCAAGGACCGCCTTAGTCCCGCACCTTTGAGAGAGTGGCAAGCCTTCACACAACTCAATGTTTTTGGTTGAGCATATCTTGCTCCAAATCCAAGATGATCCTATGATACGTTGGCCGGAGAAAATGAAGTCTGCCCCGAATCGTAGAAACCCAAACAAGTACTGCTAGTTCCACCGCGATCATGGCCACGACACCGACGACTATTTTGAACTCAAGAGGCAGATCGATGAACTCATAAAGCGCGGCCAGTTGCGGCAGTACGTTGCTGGCAGAGGACAAGTCCCATCACTTGCCTGAACCAGGATGACAGAGAACACCAAAAGCCCCTCAGAGAAATCCAGATGATCTCCAAAGGGTTAGGAGAAGGAGGTGACTCCAACTCAGCCAAAAAGGCACATGCTAGGAGAGCCAGACAGGCGGAGTCGAATGACCCTCGCCCGACAAAGACGCACAGGCATGGGGAAGGGGAGGTCATCTCATTCTCAAATAAGGATCTCTTGGGGATCCAACACCCCTATGATGAACCTTTGGTGTTAATCATGATGGTAGCCAACGACCAGGTTAAGAAAATTCTAGTGGACAGCGGCAGCTCTGCCAATATCCTGTTTGCACCAGCCTATGATAGTCTCCATCTTGGCAGGGAAATATTACAACTCATCAAAACGCCCCTCATTGAATTTTTGGGGGAGAAGACGTATCATTTGGGCTCCATCAACCTACGAGTCACAATAGGGACAACACCGAGAAGCTTCACCATCATGATAAACTTCATAGTATTGGATTGCCCTTCTGCCTATAACATAATTCTTGGACACCTTGTACTCAACACCTTAAGGGCAGTGTCATCCACCTATCACCTTGTTCTCCGTTTTCCAACCCCTTGTGGGATTGGAGAAATAAGGGGAAATCAAGTAGCCGCTAGAGAATGCTATGTGGCCTCTATAAGGGCCAAGAAACCTCAAGAGACCCTATAAGTGGAAATGCTCGACCCTAGGGATAACAACACACTGGAAAGGGGAGAGCCAGCAGAAGAACTCGAACCAGTAGAGTTAGACAAGAACTTTCCAGGAAGAAGAATCTATATTTAGCTCCTTGTTTTCCCAAGATCAAGCCGCCCACCTCGTCGATTTTCTCAGGTGGAAATGGACGTTTTTGCTTGGTCACACAAAGATCTGGAGGGCATCGACCCTGAGGTCGCCACCCACCGACTCAATGTTGATCCCATATACAAACCCGTCCGCCAGAAGTTGAGAAATGTTGGTGCCAAGAGAGCCCATGCCCTTTCTCGAGATATCCGTAGCTCTGCCTCAGCTCCTGCGACCCTCTCGCGAGCCACTCGCAGCTCTGTCTCTACTCTCGCCAGACAGTCTTCTTGTCAGCCTCCAGCTTGGCAGCCCTCTCGCGGGACGCTGAAAGCTTGGTCTCAAGAGGTTCTGCTCTCTTATGAGCCAACCTTATCTGTTTTTCAGTAGCCTCTCGTGTTTGTCTCTCTTCTGCCAGAGCCCTCAATGTCTCACCAAGCTTGATTATCATCGAGAAAAGCCATGGAAAAGTAGCGGCCACTTATGAGCATCCAAAAGGCAAAACATTAAAAAAAAAAAAAGGGGGGGGGGGGGGAGAAGTGCATAAATCAAGGTTGAACAGAAAGAAAGGATACCATAGCAAATCTCTCCATTGTGGTATCAATAATACCTTCTGTACCCTAAGAGCCGACCTCTCTAATATCCACAGCTGTAACAAGTTCCAAAGCTGCTCCTTAGCCAGGTTCACATCCTACAACATAGACACTGAGCCACTACTGGAAGTATGACAGCTACATGGAGCTCCGGTCCCTGCAGAGGATCGTTCAGGAGTCTCAGCCCCTAAAGTAGTACTAGGGCTAACCCTAGTACTCGGAGGGGCGACATGCTGAGAAAGAGTGGGGGCACCACCAGATCCTGGCTCCTGGGAAACAGCATAGCCATCTGACCTCGGTCGAGAAGTACTGGGGGAATCAACCTTTGCCCTCTTGGGAGGATGGAAAAACGTCACCTTAGAAGCATAGAGAGCCTCCACTATCACTCTATCAATAGTAGTACATGCGGAACTTGAATAATAAAGAGAATTTACAAGCGTCACCAAATTTATCCAAAGAGCCAAATACCTTTCCTCTTCTGTCTTGGGGAGGCTTTGGAGTGCCCCGACTCAGAGATAAGGGCTGCAAATTGCTTGGTAGGATGATCCCTCACAGCTTGGAGCCTACTCTTTTACTCTGCAGATAATGCAGGTGAAGCTGCAAAGGAACCAAACATGCGATAAATATAAGAGAGATATGACATTCAGGCATGAAAGTAATAGTAAAACTTATACCTAGCTTGGTCTTCGAAAAAGTGTCCCATCTCGAAGGTACTAAGTCACGGTCCTCCTCGGCAGCCCATTTTGCTCCAACAAAGAAAAACCTAGACTTCCAATTGTGACAGTTCGAGGGTAGTCCAGTGATCAGCTTGCTCGACCTCGGAGCAAAGTTGTACCATCCCTAAGGAGGAGTAGGGTTCTCCAAAAGCACGTACGACGCCAGGAACTCCTCAAGAGGAGGAGGAACACCTTCACCATGAACTAGTCTCCATAACGCAAAGAACGCCAGAAATACCCTCCAACCATTTGGAGTCAACCTCCCTGGAGCGAGCCACAAGTGACTCAGAATCTGGCAAATGGGTCTAGGCATAGGAAACCTCAATCCTGCCTCCAGGACATCCTCATAGAAAATATTTTTTCAAGAAGAATCATAACACGCCGGTTCATCATTCTCGACCCGGCTGCACAGAACGGCAGGAGGGATATGGAACGAAGATACAATTCTAGCAATGTCATTGTCACAATCTATGGAGCTAAAAATCGAGGTTACCTTCGAACCATCACTTTCAAAACCTTTTTTGCCTCCCTGCGAAGCTTGCATAATATCCATCATTGTACCCTTACCAGATCGGGCGCCTGTAAAAACCATAGCCAATGTAAAAAAAAAGGTGCCAAAATAATGAGAAAAGTGAAGGGCGAGCAGAATCATGTTACCTAGTCGAAAGGCATCAACTTGCTGCTCTTCGATGCCAGATAGCTGATCGAATTCCAGCATGTTAGCACCAGCACCAGCGGACAGCGCCCTAGTGCCCAGCTCGCCCGTGCTGCCTCCTGCTCCGACGCCTTGTACGTCGTCTGGGCCTGCGTTGCCTCCTGCTTCGATGTTGCCCTCGCCTGGACCAGCGTCGCCTTCACCCTCTGCCTCGCCCATGGTGCCGCTTGGCTTCACCAAGGAGTCGTCTGCGGGCTTCGTGGCATGGCCCAGGGCCGCCTCACCTGGTTTTCCCAATGGCCTTGCAGTGGTTTCCTTTGTAGAGCCATCCTTGGAACCCCTCTTCGTCGTCCTCCCACTGGCCTCCATGCTCCTCTTCTATGATCTCTCTCAATGGTTTATGGAATGAAGAAGATGAAATGGGGATGGGTCACGTCTATATATATTGACCCCTTGAAACCTTAAGGATGATGCCTTAAATGGAAAAAGGGTTTTTAATGTGAAGGGATGAAATTTCCTCGAACCTGATGGAAGACCCAGCAGAGGGGATTTAGGCTAGCACAGTGGGTGTCCAACAATGGTACAAGGAAAATGAGGAAGTGAGCCTCGAAAGTGCAAAAGGATGGAAAGCTAAAGAAACCACTGTGTGGGACAAGAAACCTTTGTCTATCCAAATGAAGGGGCTCACTCATACCCTCAACGATTGGTCACAACTGGGACTTGGGGCATAAGGGGGCAAATGACGAGCCTAGATCCAATGTGGCCTGGGCCCAGTCCATGGGTTAAGCCCAAGCCAAAAAAAGGCAGGCTAGGTTTATGAGTTACAGTCCAGTCCAACACTCAAAGAGTCCAGAAAGGGTCAACACAAGTGGTGGAGCGATCATCGGGATAGCCATGGCTCTAAGATAGTGTCTATCCCCAATTGTAGCTATCTATCCTGGTAGATTAGAAGCTTGATCATCATGACACCACCACAGGGCTCTGTGCCTATAAATTGTAGACCCCCTACACATGGGGGCAGATCTCACACACCTCACTTTGAGCGTACTCTTACTCTCTTTCTCTTTCCTGCTACCTTGTACTCTCTCATTAATAGAGTTCTCCAGCCACCATTGCCGCCTTCAGTTTTTAAGTCACCCAGACCTAACCACCTAATATTTGTCTCTTATTATTAATAGTTTCATTAATTGCTTTACACCACACACTCGATTGATTTGATTGTACTTAACCTATTTTGTGCATCATCAAAAACAAAAATTGTAGATAGGATCATCCTTTAAATAACAAGATGTGTGTCTTCCTTCTTGATAAGGGTAACTCAAGTGATAACAAGAATGAGCTGTAAACCTAAATGTCATGAGTTTGAATCTTGGCAATCCTTGGTACCCAACCATAAGGGATTCATGAATACCCTAATTCCATTGTGGATAACATGTTTTTGACCAGACCGAGAAGGGGATTAATCAATGTGCGTGTAAGTTGGCTACCCTTGACCGTTGAATAAAAAAAAAATGTGAAGGACCTTGGTTACAATCCTCATCAGGTCGTGACTATAAGGTCAATATTTCTAGATTTCTAATGATTGGCAAAAGCTCATTTTACCATCAGAATTTTTCTCTTGTTTGGTTTATATCTCAGAAACAGTTTTTCTGTTTTCAGAAACAGTTTCTAGAAAAAAAAAAGTTGTTTGAACAGTTGTTTTTTATTTTTATATTTTGAAAAATGAGAAAAAAAGTGGATAGATTTAGGGTGTGTTTGGTAACGTTTTTGTTTTCGTATTTAAAAAAAAAAAATAGAAACATTATTTATTTTTTTGTGGTAAAAACTGAAAAGAAGAAAATATTTTTGATAGTAATTTATATTTAACAAATTATAAAAACAAAAAACATGTTTAACAACCAAAGTACTTTTCACATACACTTCCCAACTTCTTCAAGCAGCTTAATAAAATAGACCAAAATTCATCTCCTGGCTAAACAAGCAAGTACCCAATTCAATAATCTATGTGAGTTTTGGAAGCATCGCGACCATAGAAAAAATAGAGTTCTTGAAGATAGCTTTGGGCTAGCTAATTGCAAGCACCCTTTCCTGTGGGTGGTTCGGCCTGGGTTGATCTGTGGCTCAGATTGGCTTGAGCTATTGCCAAATGGGTTTCTTGAGAATTTGGAAGGAATATGACATATTGTTCAATGGGCTCCTCAACAAGAAGTGCTTTCAATTTGTGAATGCGAGATATGTGAGCCACGCCTGGAGAGTTAGTGTGCAATTGGAGAATGGGCTGGAGAAAGGAATGATTGGCAAGGCCATTGGAAGACTAATGGAGGATTAAGCGCTGAAAGATATGGTTTTACAGTTGAAGGAGACGGAAAAGCTTAGTCTAAGACAGGATGGCTCATCATACCAATCTCTATAGGCAAACTGGGTGGTTCATGAGAGTTGCATTCATGTGCCAATCAATGCACATTGGAGGGCATCACAGACAAACTGGGTTTCAATTTCAACAGCTTCATGCACAATGTGATGAACTTTTTGCCATAGCAGCTGTTTCTGTAGTAAACTGTACAGGACGCAAGCAAAGTCGCAATGGAGACCCTTATCTCTAGAAATAAGCTCGTTTGAGAATGTCAAGCCTGTCATCATTCCCCTCTTCTTCAATTCAAAGCCCACTTAGCCTTCTGAGCAACACAATGAATGTTTTCAACATAAAAAATCAGATCTATGCATATATATACAGATCTATGTATATATATGAATATATATACGTATATGATGGGACATTTCTGAGATCAGGGCAGATCATGACACGTGGTCTCGGTATTACAGGCGTCTACTTCCACAATGAAGACACGTGGTCTCGGCGCCGAGGATGGTGTCCTCCACGGTTGAGACACGTGTCCTCGGACCGACGTACCTCGGGAAAGAAGGGACCAGGTCTCACCCAACTACGAACCCTCGGCACCGAGAGTACATTCGACCCAGGATCGTCATTTGCCCTCGGCACCGAGGGATACTAACTAGAGCTGTGGCCCTTCCCACATGGTTTCGACTCCTGGAAAAGTCACTGACGACTGTCCTGCCTCGACTAGGCTAGGAATCATGAGGGCACTCTGCACAAGGGAGTCAGGGCGTCAGGATTAACAGGACATCCCTCAAAGGAGAGCAGGACACGTGGTAAAAAGTGCATGATTAGGGACAGGCGGACGAGACCGCTTCTGTTGATATGCGGCAGTTGCAAGTTGGCATTTAATGAATCCACTACTGATGGGATATCTGCATTGACGTAAGGAGCCAAGAAGAGGCAAGCATTAATTGTCCCAACTCCAGAGCATTTATTGATTCGTTCTTGGAACAAGAGCATTGAATGCACGGGAATTCGAGCATTCAATATCCCATAAAGAAAGAAGAGCATTGACTGCTCGGGAATCCGAGCAATCAATAACTGGGTCTTCTCCACGCAAAACAGGGGGCACACTGTCCCACCTCTGAACGCTGCCTACTTCCTAGACTGTCAGCAATGATGAGTCCGGGTGAGTATAAATAGCTATCAAAAACACATAACAAAGGTATGCAAGAATGACTCTCACGAACATACAGTGTTTTCTTCTTCCCCATCCTCACAGAACTGACTTGATCGTCGGAGGGGATACGCTGGAGAACACTCCGGCACCCTTTCTGACCCGTTTTCTGTGTACCAGGAACCCTTGTAGAACCACCTGAAGGCATCGATCGACTATAATAACAATCCATCACCACTCATCAGGCCCTTTGGCCCTCTCAACCTGTCCCTTGTTGCGGAAGATACCACCTTCAAGGCCAGAACCCTTGTAGAATCGCCTAGAGGATCGAGGGACTCATCGCAACAATCCATCACCACTCATCAGGCCCTTTGGCCCTCTCAACCCCTGCCTTGCTAGGAGATCGTCGACGTTCAAGACCCGCGCGAGTTCACCAAGGGAGAGTTCTGCCTTCCATAACCATTGTGCGAAAATCTATGCGCACAATTTGGCGCCGTCTGTGGGAAGTCGATTCAAACTTTTGAAGCGCAGTGACCATGGTGAATACTCGTCAGAAAGGCAAGGGCCACCAGCAAAGGAATATCGATTTGCCGATACGCTCGACGTCAAGAACGAAGGACCCTATTGACAGCGTCAACAAAAGTCTTTCTGCGCACTCGAAAGAGCGCACCCATCAAACTAGCATGGGCATCAGATCTGGAAAATCCGCCCCATTGGCCCGCCAACTGGCTAAGGTGATCGAGGAAAAATTTGGAGACCGACTGCGACAGGTGGAAGAAGACAACGTAAACGTCCTCAACCGTCTTGAGGAGTTTGCCCCCTCCGGCGGAGGATCCCGAGACTTGGATAAGTCCCGTGGACCCTCCATCAGGATGGTGGAACCGGAGGATTTAAGGAACCGCCTGAGGAGCAGGGCGGGAAGCTCCAGGGCCCCAAAGCGCTCAAGGCTCCGCGGGCAAGCCACGGGAATCCCAGCCAAGAGACCCAAGCCTCTAGCTTAGGACGACCTCCACAAGAGCCTATCCGGCCGGGGAGGCGTAGAAGAATCCGAAGAGGATTCTACCCTCTCCACCCGACATCCTGGGGCAGGAGAAATAGCTGACCGCCGCCGGAAGAGCGGAGTACGTCCCGTACGGGATGAGGACCTGAGGGTTCGGTTGCATTCCTCAAGGGAAAGAACCATCTGAAGGAAGGATGCGGACGACGAGGTTATTCAATCGCCTTTCACAAGAAGTATAGCGGAAATAGAAATGCCAAAGAATTTCGTGGTGCCAAGATTCAAGGTGTACGATGGGCGTTCGGACCCGGAAGCCCACCTCAGGCAGTACAAACAGATGATGTCTCTCTACCATACCGATCGTCGACTGCTATGCCGGGTGTTCTCAATGAGCTTGGGAGACTCCGCCATGAAGTGGTTCGAAACCATCCCCCCGGTACCATAGGATCTTGGAGGGAATTAACTGAGTAATTTTTCGTCAGGTTTATCACGGGGAGTAGGCGCCCCAAAGATGTCGGGTCTTTGCTAACCTTAAGGCGGAAAGAATGAGAAACGCTTCACCAGTACGCAGCGCGGTATTGGGAAGAAGTGAATGAGGTGGAAGGATGTTCCGAGGTGATGGCGGCGGCATCTTTTAGGCTGGGCCTATCACGAGACACCGACCTCTACAGGTCCTTGACCAAGAAAACGCCGACAGATATGGGGGAACTTATGTCAAGGATAAACAAGTACTCCCGAGTGGAGGATGAGGTGATGGTGACTAAGGGAAGAGCTCCCATCCCTAGGAAGGAGAGAGAAAGGGAGGCAGCCCCTCCGCCACGGGGACTTTTGTCTCCATCAGGAGAATCTTTCAAAAGGGTTTACACCCTGTTCAAGGAGCCCATTTACAGGCTCCTCCGTAAAATTCAGGGGGAGCCTTTCTTCAAATGGCCCCCCAAGATGCCGGGTGATCCCTCCACGCGGAACCAGAGAGCAAGGTGCTCGTATCACCAAGATGTCGGGCACCGTACTGAATATTGCAGGGTCTATAAATCCTTTCTTGAGAAGCTGGTGCAAGACTGGCACTTGAAGGAATACATCGAGGGCCCGACTCCTATGGAGGATCAAGGGGCGAATGCCCAAGTCATCGCCCGGGGCAATGTAATCGACGTCATCCACGTCTGCCCTCTAGAACGCCCAACATCCAGGACCCTCAAATCCGACCTCAAGAGGGTGGCGTTTACAAGAAAGGTAGATGAAACGGACGGAGGACGGCCAGACAAGAGGCCTCGGACTAGCAAAGGGGACATCACATTCTCCGACGCCGACCTAGCAGGCGTGGTCCTCCCCCACGAAGATGCCTTGGTGCTGACCTTAAAGATCGGCGACTTTGATGTCAAAAGGGTGCTGATAGACTCCGGGAGTTCTTCCGAGCTGATGTACCTTGAAGTCCTGAAACGCATGGGACTCAGTGGCTCGGATCTTGCCAAAGTCAGCACGCCCCTTGTCGGATTTAACGGCTCATACGCCGTACCCTTGGGGAAAATCGCGATGCCGGTTATCACCGGGCCAGTTACGATCAACACGGAGTTTGTGGTGATCGACTCCGATTCGCCCTACAACATCATCATGGGACGAGCTTGGTTGCATGTGTTGGGGGCAGTACACTCGACTTATCACCAGAAGCTGAAGTTCCCCACCCTAGTGGGGATTAAGGAAATCCGGGGAGACCAAGCGTCCGTCAAAAGTTATTTTTATTCTGCAGTAAAAGCGGGGGTCGCCGACAAAGAGAAAGAGCGGGACCCCGATGAAGTCTTGAACAAATAGCAATTACAGTCCGGTCGGCTGGGGGTCGATGAACCACAGCTGGACCCGGCAGATCGCTCGGTGGAGGACCTCCACAAGATATTCCTAACTGACGGAGACGAGGACAGGTATTTCTTGATCGGCTCCTCTATGCCGGCTGCTGAATGCGAAGCAATGGCAAGTTTTTTAAGGGAGAACGTGGATGTGTTTGCCTGGAAGGCCACCGACATGAAAGACATAAGTCCCGATGTTATGACTCATAGGCTTCACGTCGACCCCGCTCACAAGCCGGTGAAACAAAAACCTCGGCGGGCGGCCTCGCACCACGCCCAGGCGGTAAATGACGAGGTGGACAAGCTCTTGGAGGCTGACACCATCCGAGAAGTCCAGTTCCCGGAATGGTTATCCAACACAGTTTGTGCGAAGAAGAAAGAAGGTAAATGGCACGTTTGCATGGATTTTACTAATCTAAACAAAGCCTGCCCCAATGACGACTTCCCTCTCCCAAAAGTGGACCAACTGGTGGACGCTACAGCAGGGCATCGGCGCATATCTTTCCTCGACGCCAGGGCAGGTTACCACCAGATCCCCCTCCATCCTGAAGACCAGGAGAAGACTGTCTTTATCACACCAAAAGGGGTTTACTGCTACAAAGTCATGCATTTTGGCCTAAAAAACGCAAGGGCCACTTACCAAAGGCTCATGAACCGAATATTCAAAGAACATATCGGGAACACCATTGAGGTATATATTGACGACATGTTGGTAAAAATCAGGGACGAAAATGATAATCTCACAGACCTAGGGATCACTTTCTCTACCCTCCGAACATACGAGCTGAAACTCAACGCAGCTAAGTGCGTCTTCGAAGTAGGGTCCGGAAAATTCCTTGGGTACCTTGTTAGCTGTCGTGGGGTGGAGGCGAATCCGAAACAGATACAAGCCATCATGAATGTCCGAAGCCCCCGAACGATCCGAGAAGTTCAAAAGCTCACAGGGATGCTGGCGGCGCTAAATCGGTTCATCTCCCGTTCGTCGGACAAATGCAGACCCTTCTTTGGAGCAATCAAGAGGTCTGGGAAGGACACCTGGGATCAAGAATGCGAGGACGCGCTTGGCGGAATCAAGGAGTACCTCCGGATCATCCCAACTTTGTCTATACCGACAAGGGGGGAAGTATTGTTCTTATATTTGGCCGTGTCCGAATTCGCGGTTAGTGGGGTGTTGATCCATGAACATGAACGGGAACAGAAACCGGTGTACTACGTGAGCAAAGCGCTGCTGAGCGCCGAGACCAGATACCTCCCCCTAGAGAAATTGGCATTGGCGCTTGTCACAGCTGCAAGGAAACTAAGGCATTACATCCAAGCGCACCCGATCACGGTCTTGACGGATCAGCCACTAAAAGCGATCCTCAGAAGGGCAGACCTCTCAGGAAGAACAGCCAAATGGGCGGTGGAGCTAGGGGAGCACGAAGTACATTTCAAACCTCGCACTACCATCAAAGGACAAGTACTGGCAGACTTCATAGCCGAGTTTTTCGGGGAATCGCGTCTGCCGGAGGAATGTTCCCCCCTCGAGGTATCCCCGGCGGATAGTCAAGGCCCCTGGAACCTCTATGTAGACGGATTCTCTAACAGCAGGGGTTCCGGAATCGGAGTACTATTGGTCTCCCCAGAGGGGAGGATCACAGAACAAGCTGTGCACTTGGGCTTCAAGGCATCTAACAACGAAGCAGAATACGAAGCCCTTATCTCTGGGCTCAAGCTCACTGACGCAGCAGGGGTGGCCGAACTCACTGTGCAATGCAATTCCATGCTAGTGGTTAACCAAGTCAATGGGGAATTTGAGGCAAGGGACTCTCGGATGAAGGCTTATCACGGAAGGCGATGGCTCTGCTCCGAAGATTCAGGAAAGTGGAAGTTAAGCAAGTTCCTCGAGACAGAAACGCCCACGCCGATGCCTTGGCGTGCTTGGCCTCGGCATTGGACTCTGATGCCACACGAAGTATCACAGTGGAATATCTTCCTAACTCGAGCATATACAAGACGTGTCAGGTAGCAACCATCCAAGAGGGTGAGAGATCACCCAGTTGGACTGATCCGTTGCTCAAGTTCATCCTCTCCGGGGAACTCCCTGAGTGCCCCAAGGATGCCAGGAGGATAAGGTTGAAGGCCCTGAGGTTTTAGGTCTCTCCCGATCGGATGTTGTATCGAAAGTCGTTCTCTGGACCGTATCTCTTGTGCGTCCGCGAGGATAAGATTGAACCCCTCCTATATGAAGTCCACGAAGGTATATGTGGGGGGCACTCAGGCGGATGGTCCATGGCCCACCGTATCATGTCCCAAGGATATTGGTGGCCGCGAATGCAAAAGGACCCGCAAGCCTACGTCCGGAAGTGCGACCAATGTCAGAGGTTTGCTCCAATCATTCGACAACCGACTGGGGACTTGCATCCATTGACCAGCCCTTGGCCGTTTGCTCAATGGGGGCTTGACTTAGTCGGACCCCTCCCAACGGCTCCCGGGAACACGAGGTTCTTGATTGTGGGGACTGATTACTTCACCAAATGGGTAGAAGCAGACCCTCTCACCCATATCCGAGACACGGATACCAGGAAGTTCGTATAGTCACAAGGTTGGGAGTCCCCCGTGCGCTCGTATCAGACAACGGGACACAGTTCAACAGCGGGTCTTTTAAGTCTTTTTGCGAGCATCTGGGGATCCAAAATTATTACTCCACGCCCGCGTATCCACATGCCAACGGACAGGCAGAGTCCTCAAACAAGACGATCGTCAATGAGATCAAGAAGAGGTTAGAAAAGGCCAAGGGAAAGTGGGTGGAAGAGCTCTTAAACATTCTCTGGGCATACAGGACGACCCCTCGAAGATCAACTGGGGAAACGCCTTACGCTCTCGCTTACGGGGTGGAGACCGTCATTTCCCTGGAGGTAGGCCTCCCTACCATAAGATCACAAGCCTTCGACACTGGAGACAATGACCGCCAGCTCGGCCTGGACATGGACCTTGTGGAAGAAAGAAGAGAAGTGGCAGCCTTGAGACTGGCCAAGTACCAAGAAGGGATATCCAGATTGTACAACCGAAGAACCAGGCGCCGGGAATTCCAAACCGGCGATCTCGTGCTCAGGAGGGTGGTAGCAAACACCCGAGACCCTGTAGACGAAAAAATGGGACCTAACTGGGAAGGGCCATACAAGGTCACATCGATAGGGGGTTCCGGATCATATAAACTGGAAGACCTGGAAGGGAACGCTGTAACTCGCCCTTGGAATGTAATAAATTTGAAGAAATACTATATTTGAGAACAAACGTTGTAATGACGAATGAATGATGATGAACAGGGCAAGGCCCTGGAAGCAGTCTCTAAGGACTTCGGCTTCCAAACGAAAGACAGGAGCCAGCCTCCTGGACGGGGCAAGGCCCTGGAAGCAGTCTCTAAGGACTTCGGCTTCCAAACGAAAAACAGGAGCCAGCCTCTTGGACGGGTACGAGTCGACCCCTGGGGTATGCATGCACAAGTACATTGGTGGGATAAAAGTAAGATCGGTGTTAATAGAGAAGATCCCTCTACGGGACGCCAGACAAGGGAAAAGCTAACCTGAGCGAAGGTTGCGTTAGCTCGGCATGATACCCTCGGCGCCACTATTTGCCAAAGTGGTCAGCCAGGGAGGTTAAGAACAGGACACGTGAACCCTATTATAGCTTCTAAACCCTGAGGGTCAGCCCTTCGAAATCGATGGGAGTTCAGAGTTCAAAGATGGGAGTTATTGGTCAAATACGCAAAACGACGATTAGATGTTACATGCAAAAACAGAAGGGAATGCATTGATAAGGCAAAAAGTGTGTTCTATTCCAAAAGAAAGGGGCTTTGCATCCCCGGGCTACTACAAAAAAAAGAGCGGAAAAAAAAATAAAAAGGGGTTTTGCGTCCCCAAGCGAAAGCAAAATACAAAAGAAAGATTCAAGTCCCGGCTGCTGGAGGTGGAGGACTGAAGATTTCACCCCCATCGGCAAGAGGAAGCTCACTGTAGAGCTCTTCCACGCTTGGAGAAGATGCAGCATCTGGAGCATCGACGGCGGGCTCTGGCAGGGCAGGAACTTGAGAATCAGCCTCAGGAGGGGCTACTGCAATAGGGGCCAGAACCGCAGCGGCAGAAGGTTCCCCTGTGACTCGCGCCTGGGTATGGGAAGCATCTTCTGCTACCATCTCCTCCATAGCACGCAGCATGTCCTCCGACGGCACATACTTATGCATTTGGAATAGAGGGGAGTCAGGAGGGACACCCGCTGCTTGGAGCGCTCCCTCCCAACCCTTCTTAAAGAACTCCCTCTTGTTCTCCTCCAGGGCGGGCAGGACATCATCGACAATCTCCTCCTTAACCTGCTCCACCATCCTATAGTTGGCCTCCATCTCCGACCGGACCTTGTCCAGCTCCTGAGTGAGAGCCGAGCAAGTTTGCTCCGACTCCTCGACCTTGGCTTCCGCCGAAGACAGTCGTTGGGTAGCCTCGGTGATATTCCGCTCAGCATCGGCGAGGGCTGCACTCAGCTTTTCAGCGCTAACCTTGGCCGCCTCACCGTCCTTCAGCAGCTGCTCAATCTGAGCCGCTTGGGAAGAGAGCGTGTTATCTCTGGCCACGACATCTTCCCGGGCAGCGGCTAGGGCCGTCTCGGCTTTAGCCTTCAGCCTTTCAGACTCTTGGAGGCTTCGCCTCTGATCATGATACCTTTCGGCAATCACTGAAACTTGCTGGGCGGTCTGTAAAAAGAGGGAGGGATCAGTCATGCGTGCAGGAGAAACAGGAAAATAAGAGGAGAAAAGACACTTGGGTACTTACCACCAGAGAGTTCTGAATGATGGACCGAAAATGATAGTTGGTTGCATGGGCCTGATGCTCGTCCATGTCTGCCCTGAAGTGAAGCGTTTCGCTCACGGCGTATGCAACGAAGGGGAAATGGACGAGGGAGTCATCGATCCGGATCGGCCTGTCCTCCCTGTCTCGAGCCCGGGGGCGCCACTCCTTGGCAGTTGACGTCGGCGCAGAAGGGGGAGTGAGGAGTATTTGTTGACTACTCCTTCCTCGGCCCGCTCCATCAGGCCGAAACCTGACCCTTCTCTCCTCCTCGTTGGTGGGAGGGTCTCGGTCGCGAACAAGGCCCTGACCGGTGGCCCGAGGAGGTACCGACGGGGTGGGAGCAATGGATGAAGCCGGAGGCGCGGCTGGAGCGGCTGGGGGGCAGAGGTCCTTACGGTAGGTTGGGGCACACTGCTGGAGGAGCCTCGACCCCTTCCCACAATCTGGGCGGCCCTCCGATTGAGATAACTCAAGTTCAGATGTGGTTGGCGCGTCATGGCGACTTCAAGTGCCTCTTCCACGTCCAAGTTCTGAAGGATGTCGAAGTCTGGCCAAGTCTGTCTCCCTGTCGTACTGGCTTCGACTTGAGCGGTGGAAAAGAGCTCTCTAACTTCAGCCTCCTCTGCTGCTGGTCCCTCTACTTCAGCCTCAGTAGCCCTGTTAGAGTCGTTCTCTAAATTCTGCTCCAAGTCTTGCCCGGCGGCCTCTGTGAAGAAGTTGGCCCACCTGGAGGGATCGTAGGGTTGAGGGAGTTGAGAGAAATTCTTGTAATCCGGCGTGTATCCCAATAGCACGTGAGCGGCACGCCCACGCCCGTCGTCGACGTATCCCCAAACAGTCACAAGATCGGGGAAATTCACCAGATGTCTCGGGGGTGGAGCAGCTTCCCGAGCAGAAACGTCTGCACAAGAAAAACAGTAAGAAATCTACAAAGAAGAAAAGGAGTAAGAAAAGCCTAGAAGAGAGGGAACTGACGTACTCGTTGTTCGCCACTCCTTGGGGCAAGACAAGCCGTCGTACTCGGGGCCTACCCCTCTCTCCCAAGCTCCGCCGAAGACCAGCAGATCATCCTTGAAACCCTTGTCAGAGTCAGGGAGGTGGGTGACTAGATACATGGTTGTGTCCCGGGCTTTAAGATAGAAAGTCTGTTGGGGCATCACCCTCATGAGGGCGTAGTAGAAGAGGACATCCTCGAGGCTCAGATTGACCCCGAGGCGCCTGTTGAGCTCCAGCACCCCCATGCTTATCCTAAAAGTGTTGATGGCACATTGCCCCGGGAAGAGACGGAATCTAGAGAGGAACTGAAGCAGTAATGGAGGGAGGGGGAACCTAATCCCGCCCTCCATGATAGCCTTTGTATAAAAGGGCATAGCGTCCTCGACGCCGACATTACGATGGTGGATTTGTGGGTCAAACTCGTCAATGTCAACATTCCGAGGAATGTCGTAGTGGGTTTTGAAGTTTATTATTTGCTGGGCACCCTTGACCTCGTACTTCCTCGGCCTAGAGGTCCCAGCCTCCTGGGTCTCGGCGATTGTTTGGCGTCTTCTTGGCATGATTTGGTTTGGTGTTTCGTCAAGGAATCCTAAAGGTCCCTAAGGGGTTCCTAAAGTTCCTAAATGCCTGGAAGTGAAGATCCCAAAGAACCCTACCAAACCCAGGAACGTCCAGAAATACAATGGTGGTCTGAAAGACAACCAGTCATCCAAAAAGGAAAAGAGAAACGAGGAAACAAGAGAGAAAAGAGGCAGACTCACCAGAAAGTTTGGAAAATGAACGAGAAACTCGAAGGAAGCAGCGTTTTTCTTCGGAGACACGATCGAAGACGAAGAACCTGATATTTTGCAAGCAAAGAAAGGTGGATAGGAAGGGTTCAGGCTGCAGTTCCGACGATACTCCGGCAAAGAAATCTCTGGGAAACTCTGAGCAAAAGGCAGGAAGTCGAAAGTGTGGGAACGAAGGAAAAGGGTCGTTTATATAGGCCCTCTGGCGCCATCATTAGTGCACGAAGCACAAGGACAGGCGCATTGAATGCGCACGATCTCCAAAAGACGGAGAAACGACTGAAGAAGCATTGATGTGACAGTTGTGGCAGTTGAGCCCTTTCGCTTTCTGACGACACGACTACCCCAAGTAAGAAGATCAAAGGGCTGGGGGCAGTTGATGGGACATTTCTGAGATCAGGGTAGATCATGACACGTGGCCTCGGTATTACAGGCGTCTACTTCCACGATGAAGACACGTGGTCTCGGCGCCGAGGATGCTGTCCTCCACGGTTGAGACACGTGTCCTCGGACCGACGTACCTCGGGAAAGAAGGGACCAGGTCTCACCCAACTACGAACCCTCGGCACCGAGAGCACATTCAACCCAGGATCGTCATTTGCCCTCGGCACCGAGGGATACTAACTAAAGCTGTGGCCCTTCCACATGGTTTCGACTCCTGGAAAAGTCACTGACGACTGTCCTGCCTCGACTAGGCTAGGAATCATGAGGGCACTCTGCACAAGGGAGTCAGAGCGTCAGGATTAACAGGACATCCCTCCAAGAAGAGCAGGACACGTGGCAAAAAGTGCATGATTAGGGACAGCGCGGACGAGACCGCCCCTGTTGATATGCGGCAGTTGTAAGTTGGCATTTAATGAATCCATTACTGATGGGATATCTGCGTTGACGTAAGGAGCCAAGAAGAGGCAAGCATTAATTGTCCCAACTCCATAGCATTTATTGATTCGTTCTTGGAACAAGAGCATTGAATGCACGGGAATCCGAGCATTCAATATCCCATAAAGAAAGAAAAGCATTGACTGCTCGGGAATCCGAGCAATCAATAACTGGGTCTTCTCCACGCAAAACAGGGGGCACACTGCCCCACCTCTGAACGCTGCCTACTTCCTAGACTGTCAGCAATGATGAGTCCTGGTGAGTATAAATAGCTATCAAAAACACATAACAAAGGTACGCAAGAACGACTCTCACGAACATACAGTGTTTTCTTATTCCCCATCCTTACAGAACTGACTTGATCGTCGGAGGGGATACGCCGGAGAACACTCCGGCACCCTTTCTGACCCGTTATCTGTGTACCAGGAACCCTTGTAGAACCACTTGAAGGCATCGATCGACTATAACAACAATCCATCACCACTCATCAGGCCCTTTGGCCCTCTCAACCTGTCCCTTGTTGCGGAAGATACCACCTCCAAGGCCAGAACCCTTGTAGAATCGCCTGGAGGATCGAGGGACTCATCGCAACAATCCATCACCACTCATCAGGCCCTTTGGCCCTCTCAACATGTCCCTTGTTGCGGAAGATACCGCCTCCAAGGCCAGAATCCTTGCAGATCCGACGTGGACACCGAGTGTCCATAACAGCAGTTCATCACCACTCCATCAGGCCCTTTGGCCCTCTCAACCCCGGCCTTGCTGGGAGATCGTCGACGTTCGAGACCCACGCGAGTTCACCAAGGGAGAGCTCTGCCTTCCATAACCATTGTGCGAAAATCTGTGCGCACAGTATACATAGACGAGAGAGAGAGAGAAGAGATGATCGTGATCGACGGCATAGATGAACAACAGAGGAGAGCAGCGCTGTTGCCTGTGCATAGAGGAGCAGACGAGAAAGAGAAGACGAGAGAGAGAGAGAAGCAAAGAAAAGACGGGAAAAGAGGGGAAAAGCAGAGAAAGACAGTCTAAATACCCTAGGTTAATGTCCCCCTAAATACCCTAAGTAGCAAATTCAACCTTAAAGAGCATCTTACGTCTATTTTGTGTATTTTTTGAAGCAACATTTACAAAATTTAAAAAACATTACCACTATCACCACCACTCACGTCGACCTTCACCATGTCCACCACCATTATATTTTTATTTTTATTGTTTTACGAGTTACTGTCGAAATAAATTTTACTGTTTTCTATTTCGTAGAACTATTTTTGAAATCATATAACCAAACAAATTCTGCGATACAAAAAAAAAATTCAAAACAGTTTTTTAAAATTATTTCCAAAAATAATTTTCAGATACTATTTTTTAAAACGCAAACCAGGACATGCTTGTTTGGTTAGTGTTTGTAAACAGTGTTTTATTCTCAAATTTCTAAAAATAATAGAAAACTTGTTTGGTTTGATTTTCTGTTCTCCACTTTTTAGAAAAAAATGAGAATTGAACCAATTTTTTGAGAAACATCTAAATAATATTCTCTCTGTTTTTAAGTTAAAATGAGAAAACACCGGAAACACCCCTACTCTTTTAAAAATGGCTCTAATGCGGTGCTTCCTCTTTAATTGTTAGAGCCATTTTTAAATTTTTTTGCCAGAGGCCTCTCTATCGAACCCTGCAAATATATATAAAAGTATATATATGTGGGTTGTGTGTGTGTGAGTGTGAGTGTGTGTGTGTGTGTTGGCTGTGACTAGTGTGGGTGGAGATGAGAGGAGAGAGAGGACTGGAGATGACAATTGGAGAGTTTTATAAGTTATTGTCCAAATATATTTTATAAAATGTTCTCTTTAAAATTATTTTTAAAAATATATAATTAAATAAGTTTTACAATATAAAAATATCAAAACATATTTTCTTAAAATTTTTTGCATTATTTTTTATGATGTAATTCAAACACGCTTTTTTTTTTATTTTTTTATTTTTTTATTTTATGTTTTTACAAGCAGAAATTGAGAGACAAAAAAGACATGTCGGCACAAGAAGGGACAGCAACAATAGTGACTTTCTTGGATGGATGACCTCATCTTTTGTGTAAGGCTATTATTGACTTTTGTGCCATGTCTCCATTAATCTTGATTATTAATTTTAAATTAAATGATTTATAATTATTAATTATAAAAATAAAAATATGACATATTTTTATTGATTAAAAACTAAAAATACAATACAAAAAAAATACTTTTATATACGTTAATACTTCCTTTTTTTTTTTTTTGGTGAATCAAAGCAAAGGCATACCGCCTTACTTTCCCCGCGGGGGGGGGGGGGGGATTGTGTGAATGATAAGCCCAATATGTCTATTGTACACACAATATCGAAGTTGATTGGGCCTCCTAAATTTTAATTTGATTGTTTTCTAATCATTAATCACTAAATTCATGAGAATCATAATAAAAATAATAAAGTAAAAAATTTATACTTTTTAAAATTCTATTATTGAGATGAAAAGTAGGCGGCTTCACTAAAATATAAAATGTTAATTACGTTGGAAGTTCTCAAAGTACGAGCTTTGTCTCATTTTAGTCTCTAATATTTTAAATGTATCATTTTAGTTCCTAAAATATTGAATATATTTTTATGTGATCCCTCAAACAAACAGCATCTAGATTGCTAATATTTTTTTATTATAAAATTATTTCGTAATACCTAAAAATGGACAAAAAAATAATTTTGATAACTCTTGACCAAATTTTTATCTAAATTAAACAGTTTTGATTATGAACTATTTAAAATTTGGTTAAAAGCTATACATATTACACATTTTTTGTTAAGAGCTGCTCAAATTTTGGTCAAAAATTACTCAATTTTTTTTTTTTCATATTTATGTATCGAGTGACAAGTTTATGATTAAAAATTGTTAGCAATTTAAATGTTGGTTACTCGAGGGAGAATATAAAAATATATTCAATATGTTAAGGAGCAAAATGATGCAATTAAAATATTAAAAGGGAAAGTAGTGGGTCTTTTGCCACGTCTGTACGAGGCATCAAAATCTAATGGACCCATATTTTATTAGTTTTTTTAATAAATGATTAAAAATTATTTAAGCCAAAATCTATTTTATTAGTCATATCCCTCTTTTTGATAAAAAAAAAATATTAGATTATGGAATTGAAATTGTATATTTTTCTATAGTACAATTGTTTTTTTTATAAAGCATATTATGACACATAGAAAATTTAATCATTTACTCTATTTATTGTTTGTAAATATAAATAATTTATACAATTGAGAATTATTTTTTGATATGATACTTTAAACTTAATTATTGACATCATAATTTAGCTTATACATCATTATTGATAATAGTGATACTGAATATTACTGACATTTTATTTTGGTGATTATACCTACAATATAACAAGTTTTCTTGGTTCACAAGTTCTATCGACAAATGGGTGGACGGACCCACAACGGTTTTCTTTGTCTATGTAGAAAGAAAAGGATATGCACCTACTATTATTAAGGTTTTTTTCTTTGTACATGAGGGACTTGATTACGGTACGGATAAAAAAATTTCGATATCATACCTCAAAAATTTATTATTTTAAAGGTTATTTTTATAATTTTTGTAGGTTATTTTACAATTAAAAGATTTATTATTTTTGTGGTTGATTTATCATTTTTGTGGGTGTTTTTACTACTGTTGTGAGTGTTTTTATTACATTTGTGGTAATTATTTTTATTACTTTTCTTAAGTAAAAAAAAAATTTATCACATTTATGGGTGTTTTGACCACTGTTGTAGTAATTATTTTTACCATTTTTTTAAGTAATACAACAGTGATAAAAATATTCACAAATATAATAAAAATTACCGCATATGTGAAAAATAGAGGTATGATAGTCAAGTCCAATATGTGAAACACTATAAAGAGGGTGTACTGCTTTGGTATCATAACTGAAATGTGTTGTTTTTTTTATTTATTTATAATTATAAATTATAAAAATAATAAAACCTATCAAAATAATAAAATATAGAAATTATGTACGTATAATTTAATTTGATTAGTGAGTGATAAAAAATATGATACCAAAAAATTATTTTTTTGAAAAATATTTAGACCCAAAATTGGGACATGGAACCCCTCAACAAATACCCTACCATGGGGGCAGGGTAGGATATCATCAGTAGATCCGAATTTGGGTGCCGTTATCTGAAAATGATCTGCCATAGGTCTAAGTCATGGACATCCATACATACATATACATATATATATACATACATATATATAAATAGTATTTGGAGAGCATTTATGATAGTGAAATATATTTTGGGGGTGGTAAACTTTTTTTTTTTACTTAGCAACTAATGTATAATGCCCCTTCAAGTAATGAAATCTTGAAGAACACGACAGATTTTAAGACTGTGCAAAAAGTCCATTTTAGACTTGTTTTGGGCCGGTCCACTTTTGTAGACTTGTTTGGCACAAAGTCCACGAGGGATCATAGTTTGGTTTTAAATCCTTTTCTTATCAAAAGTCTAAACTACCCTCATTCCATTATTTCATTAGATGCGTAACTGATCGACGATGGAAGAAGGAAGGAAGGCGCTAAAAATCTGGTGATAATCTTGATGCAAAACTGCGTTCCATAATTGAATTTTGAATGCAAAAATTCCACATTCTTCGGCCGGAAATCGTTTTTCACCATATCGGTGACTAGTAATTGCCCGTGCCTAAAAGCACGGAATAACAAAAAATTAAATTAATCCGTGCCTAACTGCACTTTGCTAAAAATAATTGGCTGACTTAATTTGTTGACATAATGATGTGGCTTGATAGGAATCATTGGATCAACACCAAGTTTCAATGTTTAATGGGGTCTACAGTTAATGTAAAGGTTACAATGAATTAGGTCAGTAAATTATGTCAATAAATTAGGTCTCAATAGCATTGCTCAAAATAATGCCCTCTATTTCAAAATTTTACCAAAGATGTTTTCTATATCAAAACAGATTCTCTCCAAAATAAAAAAATACTATTGGAGATGCTCTAATGACATATTAAATATGAATGGCTGGCTAGCTTAAGATTTGCCAAACAATAGTTTAATTTTTTTTTTTTTGTTTGAGGTTCTTGTTTTGCCCAATCAATAGCAATGGAGTGATGGCACGATGCAAAGACTAATGATATTTGGATCTAAAAATTTGATTTTTTTGCTGACTTGATTTACTATGACATTTGGATTGACTGTGGGTTTCATCAAACATTAGAACTTGCTCTTCATTCAATGATTTTAATGAAGTCACGTCATCAGGTCAATAAGTGGGATCAAATTTTTAAGTTCAAATAGTGTCAACTTCTGCTTTGCTTCTAGAATTAAAAAATTCGTACCCTTTCGTGAAAGAGTAACGGTATAACCATGTCGTGATACTAAATGATGGAACTCTTTGGTTTATGTAAACAACTGAATGAAAAATTGGGTTGGTGTCATAATTTTGTGTAATTGTTTGGTGTAACTTTTTGATTTATCAGAACACATGAGTAACTGTTTAATGTATTATAAGACAATTGTAATTGATTGGTGTAACTGATTAGTGTAATTATGTTGTTGTAACATTGATATAAAGAGAGAGAATAAGAAAAGAGAGTAACGATAAGAGAAATAGGGGGAGAGAGTATGAGAGAAAGAGAGAAAATAGCGGAGAGAGAGAAATGAAAAAATCAAATTAAATCTTTACATATTTGAAAATAAAATAAATTATCAATGGAGAGAGAAAAAAACATGAGAGAGATAGAGAGAGTAACAGAGAGAGAGATAGAGAGAAAATAAGGAAAATATAGTGAGAGAATAATGGAGAAAAAGGGAAAAAGAGAGAGTGTGTGGAAAAATAAGAATTATGCATAATTTATGGAAGGATAGGTAAGTAAAAAAATTTAAATATCATTTAAATTTTGTACCTAATCACAAGATGTTTTATTAAAATTGAACTTCATAAAGTAAAATATTTATCCATACACTTCCTCTCAAATAAGTCTAAAAAAATATACTCATACACAAAAAACTCTACTTTCTTTGACTTGCGATTTGACTTAAGGGAGTCCCTTTGACCGCCTCTAGCCGTCGGTTTACTTAGGTATTCTCTTATCTTGCAGTTTACTCAAAACTTACTCAGAGCTGGCCCAACAACATTCTTGGAAAAGCTTGGGCTTTAGACCCCATTTCTGAGGAAGGCCCCAAATTTTTAAAGTGAAAATTAGGGTTGAGTCTTCCTAGATGGACTTTTTTGGAGATAAGTCCGGCAAGGAAACTTATTGGAGTCTAAGTCCATGTTTAAACTTATCTATTGGTTATTAAGTTCACTTTTTTTTTAAATCTCAATATTACCCCTAACGATGTTAGTTTTAGCCAGTTATAAAAAGTCAAATAAGTTAGATCATTAACTTACGAAAAGGTGATCAAGTCCTAATTTGGACTCTTCATTATTGTCTTGATTCACACCAATTAGGAAAAGGTTATCAAGTCCATCACGTAATGGATATATTTTGGACGTGTTCAGTGGATGGCTACTGACGCGACACGAGAAGTTCTCTTTTGCAAGTTGAGTTTGCTCTATTTATTTTGGGTTTTCTTCGAGCAAATCAATATTGGTGAAAAAGTAATAGAGCAAATATGTTTTTTTGTTTTTATTTTCAAAAATTTTGTAATTTCCATATTTTGATAGTGAATTATTGTCGCTATGTTTCACTTATGAACGCAAATTTGTATGTCGAGCCGAACCATATAAACTTGTGTATTTAATTTTTTTATTTCATTCCATTATTTTTGTTTATGAACATGTAACCAACATTAATTAACATCCTCTTTCAATCAAACATTGGTTGATCACATACAATATCAACTTGGCCACGTCGTATACTTGTGTTGTGCTTAGGCCTGCCAATGAATTGGATTTTGATCCGAATTAAAATTCGATTAGTCGGATATGAATTAATATTTTTTTATCGATTATCCGAATCCGAATCCGTTATGTTATATTTAATGGATTCGAATATGAATTTATCAAATTTGATCCATTAACAATCTAATCCGAATTGTATATATACCTTCTTTTTTTATGTTTTATATACCGTGAGTTGATCAGATTAGACGCCGTTTGTGGTTTTCCAAAGAATAATGGTACAATAGTAAACTTGTCAAAAAATGGACTTAAAACCAAATAAGTTTTCTTGCAGGACTTATCTCCAAACAAGTTCATCTAAGGGGACCGGCTTCCAAATTTTCCATTTTTAAATATCATAAATAGCCCATGTAAAAAAATTAAATTTATAAATACTATAGCTATAAAAACGCCTTATAAAAATATAAGTCCAATCAAAAAAAAAAATTATGTTCAATCATTTAAGTCCACAGTCCAACCCAAATATTAAATATCTAAAAAATTAAAAAAAATAATGGTAAAAAAAATTGAACTCAAAAGTCGCATCAAAATTAAAAAAAATTAAAAAATAAAATCATTACTTTAACCATTGATTCTCAAGTCTCAACTACTCATTCTATCTCTCTCTCTTTCTCTCTCTCTCTCTCTAAACCAAAACCATAAGCCAAAAGGCAGCCAACTCCTCTCTCTCTCTCTCTCTCTCTCTCTCTCTCTCAGTAAAGGCAACTTGCAAGTCAGTCTCCATTGCAACATTTGAGAACATTGTCGACTTCTGGCTCCCTTTTTCTCTCTGTGTCTGTGGAAGTGGTCCAGTGATATAGCAACAAAACAAAGAAGTCAGGTTATATTGTTTCATAATTTTAAATTTTTTTTTTGTCTTAAATTTAAGGTTGTGTTATATATTTTAACTATACTATAGATTGTCTTATTGTGTTTATTTGTGTTTGATGGATCAGACCCAAATGGCCCAATTCATGTTGAAAGTTCAATCTTAATTAAAAGTTCAAGCTTGTAAAGACCCAGCAAACCCAATGTGGTCCACGCCCGGTCAAACTCATCAGGTTCGAGGGGCTACATCACCAAGAAGTGTGCAGGGTCATCCAAGAGTCTCATCCTCGCCACCTTGAAAATAATCAACCCTCACCTCATCCTTTGACTGAATCTCATGGAGAGCACCGCAATTGCCTCGCCCGTTGAGAAGAGGTCGTCAACGTACTCCACAAGAATAACAATTTAGTTACTATTAAGTCGGCACAATCTGTTAGGGGGCGACTATAAATTGTAAGCCCCACCAACACTTGGGGGGCAGATCACACTCAGTCGATCACAACTCTCTTCTATCTCTCTAAGCTTGTAACCATTTGCTCTCCCTACTCACTTGAAGTAATAAAGTACCCGGCGACCCTAGCCATTCAAAGTGAACGTAGGTTACGTTGACCGAACCACTATAATCCTTGTATTGCTCTTGTCTTCATCTCTTACTTCTTAATTACAACATTTATTACTACTCATTTGACAGGTGGTGTGCAAAGCCAATTTGTGCATCATCAGTGTTTATTTGTGTTTGTTTGGTTGTTATATAGTTATAATATATTAATAAATATGGCACCTTGAAGACATCCAAGTGGATACGAAAAATTTAAAAAAAGAAAAAAGAACAATGGACCAACTAATAGAATTTCAAAAAGGATCTCTTGATAAATTTGTTACTAGTAACAAAATAATGTAACCAAAAATTGAGATGAAAATTTTGAAAATGAACAAGTAGATAATGAAATAGAAGAGAATAAAATAGAAGACAATGAAAAGGAAAATAGTGAAAAAGAAAATAGTGAAATAAAAGATAATAAAATAGAAGATAATGAAATAGAAAAAATTGAAAAAGAAAATAGTGAAATAAAAGATAATGAAAGTGATTATAATCATATAAATGTTTATGATCCAAATCAATGGAAAAACATTGATACAAAATTAAGAGATTTATGAGTAGAAAATAGTTCAATTAGATATAATAATTTAGATTTTCCTCGGGATGAACTCTCTAGACTTTTTTCCACTACACATTATATTCGCAAATTAACAAATGGGAATGGGAAAACACTTGATAGAAGATGGCTAGTATATTCAAAAGATTTGGATAAATTATTTTGTTTTTGTTGCAAGTTGTTCAATATGAATCATTGTACAAGTAACCTAGCTGATGAACGAATAAAAGATTGGAGATGTAATAAGTAATCTTGAACTAGATATTAATGATGCACGACGACAACAATATGATAATGGATCTAATATGAAAGGAAAACATCAAGGTATACAAAAAAGACTTATAAATATAAATTCTAGAGCATTTTACACACCATGTGATTGTTATAGTTTAAACCTACTACTTTGTGATATGGGTAACTCTTGTCCCAAGGCAATATCATTTTTTGGAATAGTACAGCGTATATATTCATTATTTTCCTCTTCCACAAAACGAAGAAAAATTTTACAAGATAATGTTCAAGGTTTAACTCTTAAATCATTGTCACAAACACGTTGGAAAGTTGTGTTGAAAGTGTTAAAATAATAAGATTCCAATCTCTAAGAATAAGAGATACATTATTGCAATTAGCAGAAACTAGTGAAGATCCTAAAACAAGAAGTGAAGCTAATTATTTAGCAACGTATAAGATTGAGAATTTTGAGTTCTTATTGGGCATGACTATTTAGTATAATATTTTATTTTCCGTCAACTTAGTTAGTAAATATTTACAATCAAAAGACATGCATATTGATATTGTTATAGATCAATTAAAATATCTCATTTCTTTGTTTTTTAAAATATAGGAAAAATAGATTTACAAATGCTATGATTTCATCTAAAGAGATTGCATGTGAAATAGATATAAAACATATATTTCGTGAAAAACGTAGAGTTTGTGGAAAGAAACAATTTGATAAAAATGTTGATGATGAGGTAACACAATCTATTGAAGAATCTTTTAGAATTGATTATTTTACATATATAATTGATCAAGCTATTTCTTCACTAAAGAGTAGATTTGAACAATTACAAAAGTACGAAAATATTTTTGGTTTTTTATTTAACTTAGAAAAATTAAAATCATTAGCCCATGATAGTTTAAAACAATTTTGTTTGGATCTCAAATGTTTCTTAAAACACAAAAGTTTTTCCAGCATTGATGGCTTAGATTTATTTTTAGAACTAAATGTTTTAAAAAAAAATTTACAAACGAAAGAAAAAACTCCAATTGAGATACTAAATTATATAAAAAGGTTAGATTCTTTTCCAAATGTATGCATTGTTTATAGAATATTATTAATAATTCATGTAACAGTTGTTTCTATGAAAAAAAACTTTTCAAACTTAAGATCGATTATGTCACAAGAAAGATTAACTGGATTAGAGATACTATCAATTGAAAAAGATATGGTAACAAAACTTAATTAGCATTTTTGTAACTCAAAAAAAAATATATTAATTTTAAATAAAAAATATTAATACTAAGTATAGAAGGTCTCATTTAGAAGTACCGTTTTAGGCCTCAAATTATTTTGAATCACCTATGAACTTACTCACCACCCTCTATATTCGTACACGGGTTATTCTTGGTGTGGATTTATCCGATAGATATTATTTATGACACCAGTGTTTAAAGTCTAATTGGATTTTATTTAGAAAACTTCGTGAGTCAACATGTCACTTTTATGGGGAGCAAGGCTTTTCTTTTTATTTTTTTTGATTTGGACTCTTCGTTATTGTCTTGATTCACACCAATTAGGAAAAGGTTATCAAGTCCATCACGTAATGGATATATAATGAACGTGTTCAGTGGATGGCTACTGACGCGACACGAGGAGTTCTCTTTTGCAAGTTGAGTTTGCTCTATTTATTTTGGGTTTTCTTCGAGCAAATCAATATTGGTGAAAAAGTAATAGAGCAAATATGTTTTTTTGTTTTTATTTTCGAAAATTTTGTAATTTTCATATTTTGATAGTGAATTATTGTCGCTATGTTTCACTTATGAATGTAAACTTGTATATCGAGCCGAACCATATAAACTTGTATGTCGAACCGAACCATATAAACTTGTGTATTTTATTTTTTTATTTCATTCCATTATTTTTGTTTATGAACATGTAACCAACATTAATTAACATCCTCTTTCAATCAAACATTGGTTGATCACATACAATATCAACTTGGCCACGTCGTATACTTGTGTTGTGCTTAGGCCTGCCAATGAATTCAATTTTGATCCGAATTCGAATTCGATTAGTCGGATATGAATTAATATTTTTTTATCGATTATCCGAATCCGAATCCGTTATGCTATATTTAATGGATTCGGATATGAATTTATCAAATCTGACCCGTTAACAATCTAATCCAAATTGTGTATATACATTTTTTTTTATATTTTATATACTGTGAGTTTATATACATGGACATCTTTTCATCTCCCTCATTTTTTTCTTTATGTCTTCTTCTTCACTATTTATAACTAAAATTGAGGTTGACATATTTAATTTATATTGCTTGTTAAGGCTTCAAATGAATAAGCATTATAATTTTTTTGTTGTACAGAGTTGAATTTGTTACAATTTGTGAGATATTTATAGGTTGATTTACTTTGTACATAAATGGATCAGATAGGATTTTCGGACCAAATAATAGGTTCGAATATGGATTACAAATTTCAAATTCGTCGGATAATTGGATTGGAACAGATCATGTAAATTGTAATCGGATTCGGAGTCAAATATGACAGAATCCATTGCTATCAAACGATAATAACATAACAGATGTATTCATTGTTCAAGTTTGCCCAAAAATAGTATAATTAATAATTAAATTTACAAATTAGGGCTAAACAAGATTCCTCGTAATAAAATATAGCTTAGTAACGTGGACTTGTGGGTTGACCTGACCCACTGATTGGTGCATTGTACTCTTGATGGTTGAGCTTCCACAGAGGTGACCTATCACCAATAAGTGCATAACATGGGTTCTCCTAACTTTTGTCATGGTGGTAACTCAAAGTAATTTGCTTGTAATGTAGGGTTTAAATTGTAAATACACTTCGGCAGGCTATTTAAGTTTTGTTGGGCAAAAAGGGATAATTGCACTTTTCATCTACTTTTTCAAGTAAATTTGGAGTGGCACCTAACATCAATCAACCATAGGGGACTTAATATTCTCGTAAAATTAAAAGGCAATACATTTATTTGGAACTAGCTTAAATATGCAAAAGCATGCCTTACTTTCAGTGGGATGATTAGTCGGGATAAGTCTATCATACCCTGAAATATCCAAGTTTATTGTGAGTTTTTAATTTTAATTCCATTAATTTATGATTATTGATAATAAAATTTATATTTATTAAAATTTTATTAAATGATAAATAAAATTACCATTTCGAAATATTCTTATTTCTATATACATAACTTGTCCTAATAACCGAAAGAGATAAAATTCTTTATAATTGAGGTTTACTATCTGCCATTCACCAACTGGAAAGTCAACAAAAGATTGGACTAAAAAAATAATGCTATATTGATCAAGATTTTTTATTAAATTTTTCATTGTAAATAATGTGTCACAATTTTTATCATTAAATAAATATATCGCATTAATACTATAAAAATTATGCCATACACTTTGGAATGCTATAGAACCCAAATTTTGGATCTCAAATTAATAAACATCATTCAATCAGTGGTAGTAGGGGACCAGACAGTATCTTGGTTGGCCTTATAATATTCCCTCAATTAGATCTTATCTTCTTTATAACATTAGTCAATGCATGTGTACATACGTGATCTAGACTTTTTGTATGGAATAAGTGAAAAAAATACGAAAATTCAAAAAGTCTCTATTACATGAATGCCGTAGAATGCATGCATTTTTTTCCCATCGTGGAAAAAGTCTCTATTACACGAATTTGGCACTAAATACAAACTTGAAGGAGACACTCATTTTTCAGACTAAGGTAGATACCATTGATAAAAACTAGAACCACTTGTTACATTCCCAACGTCCGTGTCGGCATCACCCATTGCTATCAATGACTTTCATTTAATAATAAAATCCATTGCTATAAAACGATAATAACATAACAGTGGTTGTAAATGGTAAAGAATCTTATCTATAAATGAAAAGTCAAATAGAAAAATAATAGTGGATCATTTTGTCTCAAAACTTATGTACATGTGAACGCTTTTGGACAAAAATGATCATGTCATCATGACTTTGACATGCTAATGGAGGCTTGACTTTATTACATCTGACAAAATCAAAACACCAACGGGGACCCACTCAAATAATTAAAAAAAGAGAGAGGAAGAAGATGCTCTTGTTTTTGGCCAATCAAAAGCAATGGAGTGATGAAACGATCCAAATACGTTTGTTGTCACAACAAGTGATGCAAAAGAGTATAGGATATGACATAAATGATCATGTCATCATGACTTTGCCTAATGAATAATATGTTTCACGTGACAAATGGGAATATATGTCTAATGACTGGCTCCGTCTATAGTACTGAGGATATTTTTTTGCTAAATAATTTAAAACCGTTAATCCATTATAAATCATTTAAAATTGTTGATAAAATATCTAACCTTTTATTGGTTATCCATTAAATTGGTTACTTAGTAGGTGGTGAGAGAAAAACACCAAAAAAAAAAAAAGAAGCACAGTAAGAAAAGATGCACAATAATGCAATTAATATAAATACACCGATCTTATTTTCTACTGATTTAGATTGGTCGATTTGGCAATTTTATTCCTAAATTGAGTTAATAACACTTTTATCCAAAAAGTATGTAAGTTTTGTCAATTTAGTTCTTAAATTATCAATTTTATCAATTTAACCCCCAAAATATTCAATTTATATTTACAACATCCATTAAACATTCAATTTATCAAATCAACAACAAACTAAAGTGCAATTTTATCCAATAAATATTTAATTCATCAAATCAACACAAAATTAATTGAATAAAATATGAATATAAATTAGATAAAAGGAGTGTTAATTTGAGGAATTGGTTGTTAATTGGATTAAACTGAATATTAATTTGATAAATTTTAATGTTAACTAATTGAATTTAAATGTTAATTTGATGTTAATTTGATGAATTGAATATTAATTGGATGAAATTACATGTTAATTTGGCATTTAATTTAAAAAATTGAATCTTTATTGAATGATTTTGGATGTTAATTTGATGAATTGAGTATTGATTAGATGAATTTGAATATAAATTGGATAAACGTTGCAACGTTGCTATGTGTTCCACCTTCCACTTCTACCACCATAATCTTTCAAGAAATTAGACTATATGTTAAATTGATTACTTTAAGACCGATTCGTCGCTCCATGAATACATGAAGTTTGATTGAAACTATACGTTTATGTGTGACAAATTTATTATACTTAATCTATAATGAATCCAATTCCTTTTGATGTATTTGTCTGTTCTTAGTGGCATGGATAAAATCACACATGATCAAAATGGGACATAGCCTCACCTCATGTTTTTCCAAAAAATTATTATATATTGGAAAGTTTAAGAAATAATTAAAGTATGTGTAATTTATCCGCCACTAAGAATACTACAAAGGGTTGTGGTCTAGTGGCGAAGGCGTATTGAGTAAATGCATATTTTTTTACTTTTTTTTTATTGACACTATATTATTTAATTGAACTAAAATGATCGGCTTATGTGATAAAATTAGTTATAAATTGAGCTATAATTATTAGATTATTGAATTTTTTGTGCTGAAATTTAGTTGTACTTGAATGATTATGCAATGAAAATGAACTATAAATTATTAATTGTTTGATAAATTGATCAACAATGAGTAAGTTTTTTATTTATTTATTAAAAATAGATAATATTGAGTTAGTTTTTTATTTATTTATTAAAAATAGATAATATTCTAATTTTTTTGTGTGAAAATTAATTTATGTTGGTCATACACAACTAAAAAATTGATATTAATGACAACTTAATGAAATAAAATTACAATATAAACTTTATTAAATTGTGCTTGGGTAAAATTATAAATTTTTTTTTATTAATGTACTTTTATGAATTGCATATTGATAATCATTGAATTTGTAGATTTATTTAAGGGTACACAATGCCAAATTTTTATGATTTAAGTCATAAGTGTCCTCATATATTTATTTAAAGATAAAATAAAAATTCAAAATTTTTTTATATTTAGATCAGTATATTAGTGTGAGATATAATTACATTTAGATCAATTTCTGAAATAAGCTTAACCTAATTTGATAAAACTTGTGATTTGCTATTTGGTAAAAATCCAAATTTTGCATTATAGAAATAGGTCAGTTAAAAACAAAAAACAAAAAAAAAAAATTGAAGTTTTTGGAATCATCTGTATCATTAGCTAATATTCAAATGAGAACGTGGTCTTAATTACAGTGTTCAAACTTTGAATATGGACCACTGTAGCTGGTGAATGCAGATCAAACAATTATACACATGATCCATAAAACGAAATCAATATAGAATTAACAGTTGGGTTTATGACAAGGCAAATATTAAAGGTAAAAAGACTGAGATTCGAACTAAAATCCTCACATTTACTAGATTCAACCATTTTCCTTCCTCATTTTTTTGATATCTAAGCACCACCCAACTTATCACAGAATTTTACCCAGTACTGAAACTTACAGGGTTTGCCAAAGTATGTGCTGTCCATGGGCTTGCAGTCCCACCTGCACCTCATAGTGATTCTCATGCCCTGTCCAATTAATACTTATGAACTCACCGGCTCTAAGACCCTTTGATGCAGCAAAATCAATCCACTGGCCCGTCAGAGAACGCCTTCCACTTCTCCTTACTGATGCTCTGAATTCATACGTAATCCCATCTCGGTCAGTTACAAGCATGGTACCATTTCCCTCTGGCAAAAACAGTGCCTGGCTGGGTACTTCTAAATTGCGATTGACATCTGTCTCCGAGAGCGGTTTTTCGATGCAAACAAGTTGGTGCCCCATGTCTACCAAAAAAAAGAAAGAAAAAAAAAAGAAGAAAACAAGAGTCAATTTGTCACTAAGGAAAAGGCGAAAAAAGAATGAGGTTTTTTTTCTTTGATAAAGTATAGTAGTTGTTGTAGTAGTAATACCACTATTCCAACAATGATAAACTTTTGTCGTAGTGAAACAGAAACTGCTTGTCACAGAGAGAGAGAGAGAGAGAGAGAGAGAGAGAGTTCAAACCTGGACAGAGATTCTGATCAGTGGTAGAGGGGGACCTCCTGAACTGATATGTTAAGTGGACACAATCGAAGACGGATAGAGAGATTAGAGAATTGAGAGACTTTATATAGGGGTGGCAATGGCTATGACAACGTGAGAAGCCGACTAGCTAACAACCCCACCAAAAATATCTATAATATATTGAGAATAAATTAAACAAGGTTTCAACATGATGTTAACTATTCTATACAATGTGAAGAGGTGAATTGTAAGCTCTTTCTGGGGTTGCAATAAACGAAGACAAGCAACGTATCTCCTACGTTTAATGGAAAAGAAAATTGAAATTCAAAAACAAATAGATAAATCTTTCAATGTGAAGAACAGACATTAAGTTTGAAAACCCCCCCCCAAAAAAAAAAAAAAAAACCCACCCAATATTAGTTTCTATTTACGTCCCTAAATGTAGTAGATTCAATTACGAGAGTGTGATTGCAGTTTTATGTTAAATAAAATATGTTTAAAATTTGCATGTACGTAGTTATGTGGTCATAAAAAATTTACAAGAGTTTGGAATACAATATATTTTTAATAAATTTTGTTCTTTGTGTGTGAATTTGCAATCTTAAAATACTTAATTTTTTCAAAAACTATAATTTTTGTTCACCTCTTTTTTTTATTTATTATTACTTACAGTATATTTGCATTGAATATATTTTTTTGTTTGATATATTTTTGTGAATTGGAAATCTGGATCCGTATCTATCACATATATAATCTATAAAACCTAATGATTATCATATATTTAGAAATGAAATATGTATATGTTAATCCCTAAAAATTAAAATCATAAAATCTAAGAATTCTAATATTTTATTGATGTTTATCGCTTTTTTATTGCTTACCTGCAACGACGGGCAGTGGTCCTGATTTAGTGATTAATATAAGAGAAGAAACTTTGGGACTGGGTATGTCAAAGTTAGAACATAGAAGTCAGACAACTAGTGCTGACACATTACTACCAGAAGTCAGACAACTTCCCAGACCGTGCAACCGATAGTATCTGAGAAAAGTCAAATTTGTTTCTTTCAATTCGATGGAATATGCTGTTTTCTGTTAAACTTTTTGTAATTATTATTTTTTTATTATTTTATTTAAATATAATTTTATCCTTCCTATATGCTTATACTATTATCCATAATTATCATATCACTTTTTCTCACCAATTATGTAGTAAGCCGTGTAAAATTATGTTCAAACCATCTAAACCAAGTTTTCTTTAATTTATTTTTCTATATGTGCTACATCTACTTTTTCAGGGATATAATTAGGCTTGTTAACATATCAATTTTTGAGTGAATTTAGGACTATCTGAATTCTATTCCAATTAAAAAAATTTATTATCGAATTCAATCCGTTTATGAGACAAATAGAAAAATATTAACCTGAATTCGCTTGTAAGCGAATATCTGATCTGATCCATAACAGTATTCTACCAAAATTTTAACAATTAATTACTTTTAATATCAAATACAAATAATTATTATATATTTGTTGATATTTTTACTACTATTGTGAGTGTTTTTACCACACTTTTGATACTTATTTTTATCACTTTTTTCTGTACAAAAAAATTACTATTTTTGTGAATAATTTATCATATTTGTGAGTATTATACAACTAAGCAAATATGTGTTCAAAAACTATTCTTTTTGCATCTTCTTTTTTTTGTCCTCTTTACTTGAATATATTTTTTATCCATTGAAAACTTAAATCGAGAACATATAAATATAATTTACATTTTCTTTATGAGTTTCATACATTAAGTTTGAAACCCCCCCCCCCCCCCCCCCCTCCCCAACCCACCCAATATTAGTTTCTAGTTGCGTCCATAAATGTAGTAGATTCAATTACGAGAGTGTGGTCTTCTTGAGTTCTTGCGACTACAATTTTATGTTAAATACAATATGTTTAAAATTTGTATGTATGTCTTTTTATGTGGTCATAAAAAATTTACGAGAGTTTGGAATATGATATATTTTTAATTATTGTTCTTTATGTGTGAATTTATAATCTTAAAATAGATTAATTTTGTGTTATTTTTCAAAATGTTAATATTCAATGTTATTATTTTTTGAAATGTTAATATTAAATGTTAATTGTTTTTTTATTTTGAATGTTATTTTGCTTTCAATTCCCAACATCCTCATCACAGACCTTGAGCCCATGACGTGGAGGCTTGAAACGTAAATTCCAAGATGCAAAGAAGTGGGGTGTATGACATTTAAATGTGATAATCACCAAAATCTCTTGACACGTCAGGTGGTGTAAACTAAAACTGATGGTTTAGAGAGGTCATCACCATGACTTCCAAGCTCCGTCACATCACTGCCAGGAAGGCACCATCTGATGAAAGTAAAACTACTTTTTTTAAAGTATGATCTCATTTTCAATAATGTGATAGTGCTTAAGTTCTGGTGCTTTGCTTACTTCTAGATTTTTGAACAGATTTTTCTTTTTCTTTTTTTATATGTTGAGTGATGCAATACATTTAGCACATGACTACATGACAGATCAAGACCGTCGAAAGCATAACTGATCGGACATTAATCAGGATTGATTTTAGACGACAACGTCAAAAAATTCATTGAGATCCCTTTCCGAAAAATTCTCGATGAACAGAGTAAGATTGAAACATATATATTTTAACTCGTCGTTTTTAAGTCAAAAAACGACATTCAGGCTACTTTTTAAGCACTTTTATATTAATTCTATCCCGCTGTTTGGGGTATTTATTTAACATTTCATATTTTTGCTGAAGTTTCTCCGCAATTTAGGACTGATAGAGTTTAATATTTAAAAGATGTGTAATACTGAATCAGTAGCTTTGATTTTAATTGAAATAAACTTATTAGAGACGAGTTCTTTTTTCTTCCCAATTATTACCTCTGTATTCTGCGGAATCAACAAGATTATTAAAAACTCTAATCTGGTATTATTACAATAATCAACAAATTTTTTCGTTCTCCCATATTTAATCTCGTTCTTCACCACGCTGCCCTGCATCATTGAGTCTGGACCTGTCTTCCTTCACTTGTTAAGTAGGTTGATGATTGTTTTTATTCTTAATTTCCTTTGTCCAAATGGAATAGGATTGTCTGCTTTTATTTCTTTTTCTGTAAAGCAAAATTTGTACTTTCTCAAACAACATTTCACTCGTACAACATAATTTTTTTGAGTTCTATCAATTTAGGTTAGACTTATTTAAGATATGTCATTTTAAATTCTAAGATGCCAAGATGTGGTGATTATCATACTACTGTCCATTTCAGAAATGTCAAATCACTACGACTTTTAAGTTTCATTTAATTCACATTTCATTTGAATTTGTAATTCATTTGTCTTTCTTTTCGCCTTTCATTTCATTCACATTTCATTTGAACTTGTAGTTCATTTATCTTTATATTACCTTTCATTTCATTCACATTTCATTTGAACTTGTAGTTCATTTCACTTGTAGTTCATTTATCTTTATATTACCTTTCATTTCATTCACATTTCATTTGAACTTGTAGTTCATTTATCTTTATATTCCATTTCATTCGGTTGTCATTCTTCAATACTTCACCTTTTGTCTCCAACCACCCTACGGACCAAACTAGTCAATATTCAACTTGTCATATTATAATATTTTCATTGACATTGTGTGCAAGTGCATAATCGATTCTCTTCGATAAAAAATGTAGGCATTTAATACTTGAAATTTTGATTCTCAGTTAATCATATGCCACGTGTCAAATTTTTTTTTTTTTTTTTTAAGATTAATGCATAGAAATATATACACAATTGTGTATGTATACAATTTTACAATGCATATAATGTCCATGAGTGGTCAACAAACTACTTTCAATTAAAGTGAAATGAACTAAAAACTAATTATACCGATGATCTTGGGTAAGAATATGCAACAAAAAAAAACCAACACATGACCATTTCAAATCAAACGACTTTCAATATCAAAACTGCTAACTGCAAAAATCTTTCCACATCCTCATCAAAGATCTTGAGCCTATGATGTGGAGGCTTGAAATGTAAATTCCAAGACTTAATTCCATTTTTTATGCATAAATAGTCCAAAATCTAGACTAGATCATAATTGCAAATAAGTTCCAACAATCCATAGTTCACAAGAACTAGGATCGAATTAATTCTACTTTGAATGCATAGGTAATCTAAAATCTATATTGCGTCCAATCACTATAAAACAAATAAATTCAAAAATGACATTCAAATCCAAAACTTCGACTAAAAACCCAATATCACAATTCATAGTTTGTAAAAACTGTGATCAACTCAATTGCAATCCAACCGTCTGGTTTGAACAAATCGTCCAATTAACTGGTTTTAGCAAAAATTGGCCGGTTTAACGGTTAACAACCGGTTTACTTGCCTAGGCGGTCCAACTCAAGAACCAGACCGGTCTATGTCCCGGTTCATGGTCGAACCGGCTGATCCGGTCCGATTCTAATAACATTGTTAGCAAATGAAAAGTCAAAAAAGAAAAAAACCAAATGCCCATTGTTATATTAGGACAATTCTGTTGAAAAGACCATAGGACCCACATTTATTTTTTATGAATCAATTACTACATTATGGTGGTTCTTTAACATTATTTTCTTTTTATCGAAAGTTATTATTTATTTGTTAATTAAAAAATAATTAAAATTCAAGAAATATAAAATCACAAGAAAGATAAGACAGGCAAGCAATTCAAGACAAAATAAGCCGAATAGTTATCACATCTGACAAAATAAAACACAAAGGGAAACTAATGGGAACCTTTTCTTGGATCAGCCACGTGATATCCGTACGAGGAATCAAAATCTAATTGGCCCTTATACAATTGATAATTACCACATCTGGCAAAATCTAATTGGCCCTTATACGATTGATAATTATATTTTGATATAATACTTAAAAACTAATTTTTGATATCATAATCTAATTCTTATAAAAATGTAAGATGGCAAATCTGTCACATATATTATCTATAAAATCTAGTGGTCATTTAGTTATAGTATTAAGCGGTGTATGAATAAGTTACAACAAATTAAAACTCTTTAATTCAATCTTATATTATATTTGATTGTAAAAAATATAATCGTATTATATATTGTTTATTTTAAATGCTTATCCAAATAATATATTCTATCCGAATTATTGGGCTAATTATAATTCTACCTAAGAAGATAGTATTATAGTCTAGTTCAAGTGTGTTAAGTTATAAATTTATTATTTTATCTATCAAATAAACAGAAATATTAATAATTAGACAAAAGTGATATTTTTTTTTTGTCAATATGTAACTGAAACTCTATTATTCCACTCTTATCCAGCCATAGATTGAGGAATCGAGGAAAGACATGATTGCTGTAAACCGTCAAAAATACTCAAACCACGTGCTAACCACGAGCAGGTCTAACTCAGTCTGTGTAGGTCAGCCCCTGCCTAAGCTAACCTAAGGCAAGGGCTGGGGGGCAACTAATGATACCTAGAATAAACCCGACACGAGCTCAGTAAATGAGCTCAGCACGGGAGCTCAGTAAATGAGCTGAGCTCATCTAGCCATGGGCTGAGCTCGCCCAGCCGGCATTGATACTCCCAGCTGAAGACACGAGATGAGAAATGCTAAGGGGACAACAAGATGACAACGGATACCATTATAAAGGAAGTGGAACCAATCCAAGGCATGAAACCCGTATTCAACCGCGATCCCCTCCTAAAACTAAGGAGAATCCCATGGAATAGGGCAAAGATCTCTCCGTTTGAAGCCAGCCATAAGGAGTTTAGGTAACTCCGGAATTATGGAGGAAGATAGGGCACGATCCCTTCCATATAGGAGGTAATTTCGTATTAGAGGTAAGCATGAGACCATAAAAGAGTTGGGGGGCAACCTCCATTGGGGGAGGACAACTAAAAACCCTAATACCCTGAGTATTCCGCTGTAACACGTTCAGTTCATCAATAAAAAGAAAGGAGCAAGAGCCTCCATTAGAGAGTGGACTAGCCGAGCTCATTAGCCGGTGAACCACTATACTTCTACTGTATCACACACCCTATACGTCGGTTAATTAGGGCATTCATCCACCAATTCACGAGCCTTGTAGCTCAGATGCCATACCAAGCCCCACACAGGTCGCTCATACCAAATAATCCAGTCCCATAGCTCATTCCCGAAGATTTACACCATCAGTTTGGCACCGTCTGTGGGAACGACTGTTCCTATTACAAGTAAGCTGATTCCTCAGTGACTGATGGTAACTACTCGAAATATGAGCAGAAGTCAAACAAACCTACCACGAATGCATGATCAGCAGGAAGCCACCAACGGCAGACAACCCGGGAACATCCAGGAGGCGGATTCCCCCATTAATAACGAGTTGGAGGCCCTTCGCCTCGTCAACCAACGCTTGCTAAGGAAAATGCAGAGCTATCAAAGCTCGTACAACGCCCACAGGAGGCACGACCGGCCCAAGAAGGCCAGAGTAATCCCCCTTACAGGGAACGGCGACACTAGGACCCCCTCAGAGAGGTCGACGAAGGAGGAGAAAGCAGCCAGACCAGGGGGCATGCTCCTTATGTACCCCTTAGGAATGGCCATAACGACGAGGTGCAGAGTCAGAACGACGGGGGTGATAGGGATGATTTTTTCCCTTATCCACAGGACAGGAAAAAGCAGCGCTGGGAACAACGCTTCAAAGACATCCAGCAAGAGCTCAGCCACATGAAGGAGGCTGTAAAGAGTAAGGCTCCGGTTACAATGGATGTCTTGGTTCAGCAAACCGAGTCCCCATTCACCACGGGGGTGCTACACTTCCCTCTCCCACCAAAGTTCAGGATGCCTCAGATAGAGGTCTTTGACGGATCGAAAGATCCCGTGGATCATCTCAACACTTACAAGAACCAGATGGAGCTACATGGATACCAGGATCCTGTACGCTGCAGAGCTTTTGCCATCACATTGAAAGGCTCCGCCCTAAACTGGTTTCATAGGCTTCCACTAGCCTCGATCTCATCCTTTAAAGAGCTCTCCATTGCTTTTGTATCTCACTTTATAGGAGCCCGGATATACAGAAAGCCGAGCTACCACCTGCTGAATGTGAAGCAGGGTCCCCAAGAAAACCTGAGGTCTTATGTCCAAAGATTTAACTCGGAGACATTGAAGGTAGACGTCCCAGACGAAAAATTCGCCATAACTGCTTTCATTGCAGGGTTGGGAGTGCAATCAAAGGATTTGATGTTCTCTATATCAAAGAACCCTCAGGCAAATATGGCTGAGGTGTTAGCCAAGGCAGAGAAATATATAAATGGTGAAGAGGCACTCCTTTCTAAAGTGGAAGGTACGTCTTCACGAAAGGAAAAGGAAAAAGAAGAGAAGAGGAGGGACAGAAGTCCCAGGAAGGAAAAAGGACGAGAGAGGTCCCCAAGGAGGGACAGAGACCGTTCGCCAAAGAGAAGAGGAAATGTCAGAGATCGGCTGGGCCCCATGCAGCCTGAACTACAACCCAGGTACGGGCCTCAGCAATTTACCCCACTCACTGCTGCTGTGTCACAAGTACTGTATGAGGTCCAGAACGAGAAATTCTTGAGATGGCCACCTCGGATGAAGGCAGACCCGGCCAAGAGAGACCCCACGAAGTATTGCGATTACCACAGAGATCATGGTCACCACACTGATGACTACATTCAACTAAGGAAGGAAATTGAGTTCTTGATTCAGCGAGGTCAGCTACGTCGCTTTGTAGCCAATGACAACCAGAACCGAGCCCTCCCGCCTCCGCCACCTCAGCCGCAAGCACCTGCACCACATCAGCAGCCTCTAGGAGAGATTAGAGTGATATCAGGAGGATTTGCAGGAGGTGGGGAGTCCAGCTCAGCCAGGAAAGCACACCTTCGACGAATCAGAGCCGATGAAGCTCTCGAAGTGCACGCTGTGTCCAAGGCACCACGCTTGGATACGGCCATCACTTTTTCAGACGCTGATTTGGAGGGATGCCAGTATCCACATGATGATCCTTTGGTGGTACGAGCTGTGGTGGCTAATAGAACCGTTCATCGGGTTCTAATAGATAATGGGAGCTCAGCAGATATCATTTTCGCGCCTGTGTTTGACAAGATGGATATAGGAAGGGAGAGACTTGAACCAATAAGCACTCACTTGCTGGGATTCTCCGGGGAAAGGGTGCTCCCCCTAGGCTCGATCCAACTCGTGCTAACCCTAGGGGACCCACCTTGCCAAGCCACCACCACCGTGAAATTCCTAGTAGTCGATGCACCCTCTGCATACAACATCTTGCTTGGAAGGCCATCCCTTAATTCTATGAAGGCAATCCCATCTGCCTATCATTTAGTTGTAAAATTCCCTACAGAAAATGGAATCGGAGTAGTCCGAGGAGACCAGCGTGTAGCAAGGGAGTGCTATATGGCTTCTGTAAAAAGGAAGGAGGTTGAGAACATCCAACTGGATGAAGTCGACATGAGAGATGAAATGGAGACAAGACCAATGCCATCGGAAGAGCTGGAACCAGTTCAGCTTGATGAAAAGCCAGAACACCTCGTTTATGTGGGCTCCAGACTGAACGCGGAGCTCAAAAGTCTCCTCATCCAGTTCCTAAAAGAGAATGTAGGAGTGTTTTCTTGGAAGCAGGAAGACATGGAAGGGATTGACCCTTCGGTGATTACCCATAAGCTAAACGTGAACCCAGCTTGCAAACCCGTCAAACAAAAGAGAAGGAGTTTTGCCTCGGAAAGACAAAGGGCAATTAACGAGGAGGTCAGCAAACTCCTCCATGCCAAGGCCATCAGAGAAGTTGACTACCCTACCTGGTTGGCGAATGTGGTTCTCGTCAAGAAAACTAATGGCAAATGGCGACTGTGCATTGACTTTACTGATCTCAACCGAGCATGCCCCAAGGATAGCTTTCCTTTACCTAGGATTGACCTAATAGTAGACGCCACAGCCGGGCATGAGCTCCTTAGCTTTATGGACGCCTTCTCCGGATACAACCAGATCAGGATGGATCCCAGCGATCAAGAGAAGACCTCCTTTGTAACTGAACAGGGAATATACTGTTATCAGGTCATGCCCTTCGGGTTGAAGAATGCTGGAGCCACTTACCAGCGATTGGTAAATAGGATGTTCCAGAAACAAATAGGAACATCCATGGAAGTTTACATCGATGACATGCTAGTAAAGTCACTGAAGGCAGAGCTCCACATCAAACACCTAGCTGAGTCATTCAGGATCCTAAGGGAATATAAGATGAAGCTTAACCCAGCAAAGTGTGCATTCAGTGTCTCAGCAGGGAAATTTCTGGGTTTTATAGTGAGCAGCCGAGGAATCGAAGCCAACCCAGAAAAGGTCAAAGCAATGGTGGAAATGCAGTTACCATCCAACACAAAGGAGGTGCAACGCTTGACAGGCAGAATAGCTGCCCTGAGCCGTTTTGTATCTAGATCAAGTGATAAGTGCCAACCATTTTTTCAGATCTTGAAGAAGGCGTTCCAGTGGGATACCAAGTGTGAAGAAGCATTCGAAGCCCTAAAGAGTTATATGAGCTCTCCTCCTGTTTTGGTGAGCCCGTTAGAAGGGGAAGTCCTCACCCTCTACTTAGCGGTTTCAGATTTTTCGACAAGTGCAGCGCTAGTTAGGGAGCGAGACAGAGCTCAGCAACCAGTCTACTACTGTAGCAGAGCTCTGAGGGGGGCAGAGGAGAGATATCCAAAGATGGAAAAACTCGTTCTAGCTCTGGTTACAACAGCTAGGAGACTTAGACCTTATTTTCAGGCTCATACTATCGAGGTTCCAACAGATCAGCCAATGAAGCAAGTGCTACACAAGCCAGAGTCCTCAGGGAGGTTGGTTAAATGGGCCGTAGAGCTCAGTGAGTTTGATATCAGGTATAAGCCAAGAACTGCCATCAAAGGGCAAATTTTGACGGATTTTATTGCAGAATTCACAGCAACAGCGCCTATGGAGACCACAGATCTAATACCAGACCTCCCCATCTGGAAGCTTTCGGTAGATGGAGCTACTAATGCTCAGGGAAGCGGTGCAGGGATGATCCTGACCTCTCCAGAAGGAATAGATGTCGAGTACGCCCTTAGATTTGGGTTCAGAGCTTCAAATAATGAAGCAGAATACGAAGCTGTCATCGCTGGGCTCAATCTTGCCCATTCTATGGAAGCGGAGCAGCTGGAGATCTACAGTGACTCTCAGCTGGTGGTGAAGCAGATAGAAGAGTGTTACGAGGCAAGAGGCGAAAAGATGATCCTTTACCTCAAAAAGGTACGAGAACTAATGAAAAAGTTTGTGCAGGTTAAGGTCAGGCACGTGCCTAGAACAGAGAATTCACGAGCAGATGCTCTGGCGAGGTTAGCGACTGCCTCACAAGAAGATCTGGACAGGCTGATACTAGTGGAGCACCTTCCAGAGCCTTCAGTAAGCATCAATGGAGAGGACATGCTATCGGTTGAGGCTCAGCCGAGCTGGATGGACCCCATCATCGGATACCTGCAGAATGGGACTCTGCCGAGTGATACTAAGGAGGCATCCAAGCTGAGGACCAGGTCAGCTAGATTTTCCTTGCTACAAGGAAGTCTGTATAAGCGTGGATTCTCAACGCCTCTCCTTAAGTGCGTAGGAGATGAAGATGCTAATTATATACTCAGAGAGGTACACGAGGGAATATGTGGCAATCACATAGGAGCTCGGGCCTTGGCAGGAAAAGTACTGAGGCAAGGGTATTATTGGCCCACCATGCTCAAAAATGCCACCGACTTAGTAAGAAAATGCAAGACTTGCCAGGAGCATGCCAATGTGTCCCACTGTCCTCCCGAGCTCCTAACCTCGGTGGTAAGCCCATGGCCTTTTCAACAGTGGGGTTTGGACATTCTGGGACCCCTTCCCACCGGTGTGGGGCAGTGCAAGTTCACCATCGTAGGGGTGGATTACTTTACCAAATGGGCAGAGGTCGAACCTTTGGCAACAATCACAGAGCAAAAAGTTCAAAACTTTGTTTGGAAGTCGATAGTTTGCAGGTTTGGAGTTCCCAGAGCGTTCGTATCTGACAACGGAAAGTAGTTTGATAACTCAAAATTTAAAGCTTTTGTGCTGGACTCGGAATCAAGAACTATTTCTCAGCTCCTGCACATCCCCAATCCAATGGGCAGGCAGAGGTCACAATCAGAACCATAAAGTCAGCTTTGAAGACCAAGCTAGAAAACCTGAAAGGCAAGTGGGTTGAATACATCCCTGAGGTATTGTGGGCCTACAGGACCACCGTCAGATCTGCAACTCAGGAAACCCCCTTTGCTTTGGCCTTTGGAACCGAGGCAGTGGCCCCAGTGGAGATAGGGCTCCAATCACCAAGGGTGGAATTTGCAGATGCCGAGCACAATGATGAATCTCTCTTGTTAAACCTCGATCTCTTGGATGAAAAGAGGGACAAAGCTCTGCATCGTGTCCGCATTTACCAAAGGAAAACTGCGAGGTATTATGACAGGAAAATAAGGCACAGAAGTTTCAAGGCTGGAGACTTGGTACTCAGGAGACTTCTGCTTGCAAGAAAGGATCCCACGCATGGGAAATTGGGACCCAATTGGGAAGGGCCCTATATCGTGTCAAGGGTAATCAGACCAGGGAATTACGAGTTGCAAACAGAGGAAGGGAAGGTCCTACCTCATTCTTGGAATGCCGAGCACCTTAAGAAGTTTTTTCAGTAAGTGTCACTTGTAATAGAGCCATTTTTTAATAAGAATAAACAAGTCCTTTATTCACCTTCATATGGCTTCCAAGCAAGATGAGCTCTTCAGCTCATAAATAAATGATAAGCTCCAAAGCTTATAAATGCAAGATGAGCTCTTCAGCTCATAAATAAATGATAAGCTTCAAAGCTTATAAATGCAAGATGAGCTCTTCAGCTCATAAATAAATGATAAGCTCCAAAGCTTATAAATGCAAGATGAGCTCTTCAGCTCATAAATAAATGATAAGCTTCAAAACTTATAAATGAAAGATGAGCTCTTCAGCTCATAAATAAACAATAAGTTTCAAAGCTTATAAAAAGCAAGGTGAGCTCTACAGCTCGTAAAGTCCGAGATAAGCTCCTCAGCTCATACAAGCTTCTAGGCTCATAAAATTCAAAGCTGATCTCTTCTTGGAGACACCAACAGTCAAATTCAAAGCTGATCTCTTCTTGGAGACACCAACAGTCTTTCCCTCACGACCAGTGGTCCTTGTGCACTGCCTACACACTCTAAGACCCCAACATGTTCAGAACAGCAGAGATCACCATCGAAGTCAGTTGGGAGTTGAGGTCATTACAAACATGAACTTCTGTTTTCCATCAATGTTCGAGGTCAGATCTCTGGCACTAGTCAGGAACTAAGGTCAGCGCAAACGTGATCTTCTGTTTTCCATCTACGTTCGTGTTCTGAACAACAAAAGCTCATATATGGGCATGCGTACTCAAGAATGAAAAAACTAGAATTCAGAGTATCCAAGAATACAAACGTTCAGGAAAGCATGAAGAGAGTCATAATTTGGCGTGGCTAAAGAAAAGAAAAGGAAAATACAAGGGGACAAAGGTCCTAGTTCTTTTTAAGTTGTGACTTCAGCTCAGCAACCTCTTCTTTCAGGCAAGCATTCTCTTTTTTCAGCTCGTCCCTTTCCTGCTCAGCCTTGTGAAGTGAATCAAGAAGCTTCTGACCCATGGAGGTAAGGAAGATGGTGGACAGAGAGTCGGGAGAAGAGGAACCATCCCTCTTACGCTTCTTTAAACTCGTGCCGGTGTTTCCATCCTCGTCAGAATCCCCATCCTCATCAGAATCAGAGAAAGAGGTCCAGGAAGAGTAAGGAATAGAGGAAAACTCAAACTCAGTAGCCTCAGCCCCAAGCAAATAGAGGTTTGCACTCGTCATCAGTTCAGAATAAGTCCTAGACTCAGCAAGCTGAAGCTCGTTGATATTCACCAATCCTGGCACATCCAGATCAGGTGGACCTGTACAACAAAGGTATAATAAGAAGGTATCTTCAGAGGAAAGTATTCAAAAGAGCTCGGCTCGAGCTTACCAATACGAGAAAAGCTCTTCCAAGACCGTGGGATCCTAGCTTCACGACAGCGATCCTCAGTGGACCTCCAAGACTCTCCAGAAACGAAAAAGAATCGTGTGGACCATCCTTCGGGATTAGAGGGGAGGCCTAGAACCAAGGGGCGTAACCTAGAATTCCTCCAACGGAAGAAACTGAAGCAGGGGGCGTCATCTTCTTCAATCTCGAAGAAGTATAGAAACTCAGAGACAAATGGGAACCTGCCAAGGGCGTGCAGACGGCAGAACAAGAAGAAGCTTACCATAGCAGCCCATCCTAGATGAGAAAGGCAAGAAGGACACAGGCCATAATAGGCAAGAACTCGCCCAACTGCCGGGTGAATGGGAAGGCGAAGTCCCATGTCCATAGCACCTTCAAAGAAACAGACTTCTCCTTGAGGGAGGTAGTTGCAAGGCTCGTCGGAGGTAGGGACTCGCAAAGGCAAGTCAAGATCAGGGAAAAACCGTTTCTTGATATCCACCAAATCAGAAGAATCAAGTATTGAAGGAGATAGATAGCGACAGTGCCACTTCCATTCGATTCCAAAGGAGGTGTGTTCCTGGAACAGAGAAGAAGCAGAGGCAGCCATCGAAAGTGCTGGTAAGGAAAAAGATGCAAGAAATCAAGAAGAAAGTCAAGAATATTTCATGCAAGAAAGGGAAGGAGGAATTCAACAGATGGTAAGAAACTTAGGGAAAGTTGGGAGTTTGTCAGGAAACCAAGAGTCAAGAAAGAGGGAATCAGTTGCCTGTTTAGTTTCTTAATTAATGAAGGTAGTTGCGGTTATGGAAAGGGGTTGCGGTTATGGAAAGTGGTTGCGGTTATGGAAAACGGTTGCGAGAAAAACGCGGGAAAAGAAATTGGTACGAGATCACCCCTTATGTTGCATTCAAAACAACCGAAGGGACACCTGACACCACACCAGCTGCATATCCCTCACATTTGAGCTCAGCCCGGTCAAAACAGAACACCAGTGCAGCAAATTTTTAAGATCAGCTATTCCAAGAAAAAGCTCCTCGGTTCATCAAAAGATCCTAAGAGCAAACTTTTAAGCTCAGGCGAACGAAATACGGAGTTTAAAAAAGAACTTTAAAGTTCACGAAAAGAGCCAGGACGCTCAGTAAGAACCCTTAAGTTCGCAAGAAGAACTTTTAGCTCAGCAAGAACATCTGAGCTCACAAACCCGAGACGAGTAGCTCAGAGGGAGCTCGCCAGCTCAGAATACCAAGCTGTGTGCCTCAGGACGAAAAAGAAAAGGGAAGGGATCCCTAAGATACTAGCGACCGAGCTTAGTAGCTCAGAACATTCCTTCGAGCTCAACACCAAGTCTTCTAAGTTCTTCAAATCGGGTAATTTTACTTCAAGGAGTGCACAGCACCCCTCAAAACGAAAGGGGGCAAAGGGAGTATATAAAGCATAAAGCAAAGCAAGTAAGTGTGCAATGAAAGTCAAAGGTATATATAATGCGTTAAACAGGCAAAGGAGAAACAAATGAAGGTTGCAAAATAACACAAGCAAAGTTACATTTCAAAAATTTTTTACAAAGAAATTGCACATCCTAAGTCTCTAAAGGGGGAGTGGACAAAAGACCCTGCAGCTCGGCAGACGCAGCATCAGCAGGAGAAGCAGAACCCAGGAGCTCAGGAGGCAAGGATCCTGATGCTGGAGGAGTGGAATTTCCAGGAACACTGACCTCAGGAGCCTCTGCCGCATCAGGTAATGATGCCTGTTCAAGAGCTTCAGTCACCAGGTCAGCAGATGAGGGCACAGCATGAGCAGTAGAGGGAGAAGCAGGGGCATCTTGGAGTGGAGCTTCGGGAGGAAGAGCTGAGGTGTCTTCCTCACCACCAGAGTCAGATTCTTCCAATTCCCCCTCTGTAGGGATGGGAAGATTGAAGTCCAGGTCAGGAAATTGCTTGGAAGCCTTACGCTAGAAAGCAATCCATCCACAAGCCCATTGAGTGGTAGCTTCATCAGTCAGCTCGGCTATTAAAGCATTTTTCTCCTTGAGCTCCTTGTGAAGAACCCCATTAGCCTCGCTATTGGTCTCATATTCTCTCTTCGTGAATTCAAGAGAATTACGGGCGTCAAATGCCTCCTGGTTAGCCTTAGCCCAGAGCTCCGTCTTGTGCTTCAACTCATCCCCCAGAATTCTTAGCTCGTCGCGAGCCTTCTTTTCTCCCTCCTCGGCTTTGAACTTGGCTGCTTTAGAGCTTTTGAGATCAGAAGATTGCTTCTCCAGTTGCTCGGTAAGGTCCTTCACTCGGTTTTTGAGATCTTCATTCTCAAAAGCCTGCACCGCAATATGCCTTCAGAGCTTTGACAGAAGACTCAGAAGACCGAATCCTCTTCAATAGGCCCTTTACATGGATGGCCATCTGAAGAGGCAATGAGATAAGTAAGCTATAAATGGTTGTGATATAAGGACGAGAGGATGCCGGAGAATATTGAGACTTACAGTAGCTGCTCCCTGAAGAGCTGATGCAAAGGACTCTTCCAGCTCCATAGTAGCAGACTTCTCGACGTCAGACTCAGGTAGAATAGAGGAAATAGCCCCTGCGGCGAGCTCCATATTTTCAAAAAAGGAGTCCTCATCTTCCTTCACGTCAGGAAGCAACCCTTTCTTGTTCTCAGGACCCACCAGTGGGGTCTTAATGATCTTACCTGAAGAGCTATATTTGAAACTACCAGGTCGGATACTCGGGATCACGTCCAAAGCCCTTGCAACCTCTGACGAGGAAGGAGAGGTCTGTCCTCCCACTGAGGTAGGCTGGGTTTTTGGGGAAAGAGGTGTCTTCACTACCTCAGAAGAGCTGGGAGGAGGAGCTAGATCTTCGGCAACAGGAGAAGAAGTTGATTCCTCCACTTTCCGAACTTTGGCCTGAGGAGCAGAGCCACTCCCAGAACCAACCTGGACTTTTCGCTTGCTACCTCGACCGCTCTTTGACAGTTTATTCACCTTGGCTTGGATTTCCTCAGAGTTAAGCTTCATGGTGGAAGGTCTTGGAGGATCTGAGCTAAGACAGTTAGATAAAAGGAAATAAAAAGAAAGATAAAAGAACCCTTAAGAAAGGAAGATTACCAGTAGCTTCTTCAGGTCCGAGCACAGAAATAGGAAGCGGAGCCTCAATCTCAACCTCGGGTAGGCTGAACCCCCCGTCCACCAAAACCCAAGGCAAGATGAGCTCGGAATACCTTCTGGGGGTGCACTTTGCCAATATCCCCTTCACCTCTCGCTCCTCAGCACTGAGCTTGAGACGGGTACCTACAGAACACAGGGGCAGAACAGAGTTAGGAGCTCATGGCCCTCGAGATGAAAAACACAACTAACCCAATTAAGGACTCACCCAAGTTGTCCGGACGAGTCCAGGCCTTGGGAATGCCTAGAGTATCCGACCTGTCAGCAGGATTATATTCCCAGTTGACACCCCCAACAAAAAAGAAATGTTCCTTCCAGTGCTTATGGAAGGTCGGGATGCTGGAAATAAGCTGCCTAACGTTGGTACGTTTAGAGGCGTACAAGAAACCTTCAGAGGTCTGTTTAACGTTGAAGAATTCTAGGAACAAAGGGAGAGTAGGGACCCCGAGGTCTAAATCTTTGAAGATCACTAGAAGACCCGCTAGGACGCCCCAGAAATTAGGAGAAAGTTGAGAGGGGCACACATGGAAGTACTGCAAAATGATCTTGAAAAAAGGATGTATGGGAAAACGAAGACCATTATCGAAGGCGGCCTCAAAAAAACAAACCTTCTTGTTGACCTGGGCGACGTAGGGGGTGAAACTATCTGGGCTCAAGAGCTCGGCGCCGACAGGGAATCTATAGCGAGTACTCAGAACATTTAGCAAAAAAGGAGTGAGCTTGCTAGGGCCCACTTGCTCGGCTAACTTATAAGCAGCCCCTAAATATGTTGAGACGTCAGAAATCCCGACTCCGCTGACCTTGCCTTTGCCTTTGTCTGGCTTAGGAGGCAGGGGGGATGTTGAGGGAGGCTCTTCGGTATTAACCGCTGAATCAACGACATCTACCCCAGGGAAGTTATCTATCTCGTCACCTACCTCCCCTAATTCAGTATCCTCTTCGGCTGACCTAGACCCTAAAAGTGAAACAGAGGAGCGAGTGGCTCCAGAAGAGGCAAACATGATAGGAAGAGAAAAAGGAAGGTTAAAGGAACGATAAAGCAAAGGGGCACGGGTCAGACACTCTTTAATAACCCTTGGGTCGGCACAGTAACTCCCGACGGCAAGGATGTGAACTATAGAGCTCCAATCAACGAAATGAGGAAGGGGGGCTAAGCAATGGTCACGATTCCAAAAGTAAAAGAATCGAAAAGCCCAAAAATGCAGCAACCACCTCGAATTCGAGGGATCCAGAGCAAAAGGAGGAAGAGAAAGGGACAAAAGACGTACCTAACTCAGAAATAGCGGCGAACGGAAGCCTGGAGCACTATCGGAGGAAGGAGGCAATGCGAATCTTCGAAACGAGGGCTGGGAATTCGATTTCAGACAAGAAAATAGAAAGGTTCTAGCAAGAAGGTCCGAAATCACAGAGAGAACAGAGACGAAGGGCAGCGAGGAAGATGAATAGTGTGAAGAAACGGTTCAGGTAGCCGTTTTGAGTATTTAAAGCTTGAGGGACGTGGGCTGAGACATGCGCGGGAATCGAGGAAAGACATGATTGCTGCAAACCGTCAAAAATCCTCAAACCACGTGCTAACCACGAGCAGGTCTAACTCAGTCTGTGTAGGTCAGCCCCTGCCTAAGCTAACCTAAGGCAAGGGCTGGGGGGCAATTGATGATACCTAGAATAAACCCGACACGAGCTCAGTAAATGAGCTCAGCTCGGGAGCTCAGGCAAAATAAGCTGAGCTCATCTAGCCATGGGCTGAGCTCGCCCAGCCGGCATTGATACTCCCAGCTGAAGACACGAGATGAGAAATGCTAAGGGGACAACAAGATGACAACAGATACCATTATAAAGGAAGTGGAACCAATCCAAGGCATGAAACCCGTATTCAACCGCGATCCCCTCCTAAAACTAAGGAGAATCCCATGGAAGAGGGCAAAGATCTCTCCGTTTGAAGCCAGCCATAAGGAGTTTAGGTAACTCCGGAATTATGGAGGAAGATAGGGCACGATCCCTTCCATATAGGAGGTAATTTCGTATTAGAGGTAAGCATGAGACCATAAAAGGGCTGGGGGGCAACCTCCATTGGGGGATGACAACTAAAAACCCTAATACCCTGAGTATTTCGCTGTAACACGTTCAGTTCATCAATAAAGAGAAATGAGCAAGAGCCTCCATTAGAGAGTGGACTAGCCGAGCTCATTAGCCGGTGAACCACTATACTTCTACTGTATCACACACCCTATACGTCGGTTAATTAGGGCATTCATCCACCAATTCACGAGCCTTGTAGCTCAGATGCCATACCAAGCCCCACACAGGTCGCTCATACCAAATAATCCAGTCCCATAGCTCATTCCCGAAGATTTACACCATCAAATATTATACAAAAAGTAAAGTGTTAATTGCAAGTTAGTTTGGATCAAGTTACAATCTCAAAAACTAAATTACCACTATAAAATTAAGTCACGAATTTGGCACTAAATACAAACTTGAAGGAGACACTCATTTTTCAGACTAAGATACCATTGATAAAAACTAGAACCACGTGTTACATTCCCAACGTCCGTGTCGGCATCACCCATTGCTATCAATGACTTTCATTTAATAATAAAACCCATTGCTATCAAACGATAATAACATAACAGTGGTTGTAAATGGTAAAGAATCTTATCTATGACTGAAAAGTCAAATAGAAAAATAATAGTGGATCATTTTGTCTCAAAACTTATGTACATGTGAACGCTTTTTGGGCAAAGTGGAGGCTTGACTTTATTACATCTGACAAAATCAAAACATCAACGGGGACCCACTCAAATAATTAAAAAAAAAATCAAAAGTTTAAATAATGTATTTTTTTTTTTTTTCCTTTTGCTTTGATCATCCACATGTTATCTGAACGAGGAATCAAAATATATATATTTTTTAAGAAAGTACAATCTAAAAATCTTTTGATTAATTTTATTTTGGTATCGGAGTTATATTCTATAGTTTAATAACAAAAATAATAATTTGATGACTGAACCGAATTTATATATATATATATATTTTTAAGATGACTAAATCAAAATTATATATTTTTTTTCTTCAGCTATACCATGACACAGAATGAAAAATGGTTGGAGACTAGATAGGATTGTTAATCCTATGCACTAATTATTATAATTATTAGTTCAAACTTTAATCATTTTACTTTGTTTCAAGGCTTCGTACTTAATATACTAGCTTAAGATTTGTCAAACAAATGTGAAAAAAGAGAGAGGAAGAAGATGCTCTTGTTTTTGACCAATCAAAAGCAATGGAGTGATGAAACGATCCAAGTACGTTTGTCGTCGCAACAAGTGATGCAAAAGAGTATAGAATATGGGGTCACTAAAAAAAACACATTAAATTGGTTACTTAGTAGGTGGTGAAAGAAAAACACTAAAAAAAAAAAAGATGCACAGTAAGAAAAGATGCACAATAATGCGATTAATATAAATACACATACGTTTTTGGATAAGATTAACACTTTTTAGAGGTAAAAATAACACTTTTTGATGTAAGTTAATACTTTTTAGAGGAAAAATTAACATTTTTTTTTGGTGTGAGGTAATATTTTTTAGGGTTAAGGTTATCACTTTTTGGTATTAGGAAACTAATGTTATAAGAAAAATTTTATCATTTTTCGGGGGGTAAATTGCCATTTTTTTTGTGCACTTTTTAGAGGTAAAGTTAATACTTTTTGGGGTGTAAGTTAACACTTTTTTGGGTTAAGGATAACACTTTTTCGTGGTAAGTTAACACTTTTTAAAGATAACGATAACACTTTTTAGGGATAAGGTTAAAACACTTTTTGGGAGCAAGTTAGCACTTTTTAGGGGTAAGGATAACATTTTTTGGGTGTAAGTTACCATTTTTTAGGGGCAAGGTTGACACTTTTTGGGGGTAAATTAACACTTTTTATACGTAAGGATAACACTTTTTGGGTGTAAGTTAACACTCATGGTTAACACTTTTTGGGTGTAAGTTAACACTCATGGTTAACACTTTTTGGGTTTAAGTTAATACTTTTTAGAGATAAGGTTAACACTTTTGGAGGGCAAGTTAACACTTTTTGGGTGTGTTTGGGTAGGAGGTTAAAGTGGGTTAACACCCATATGGATTGGATAATAAGGTAATGGGTCTCACAAAACCCTTGTTTGGAAAGTCATTTTTTAGGTTGGATATTAATCCCGGGGTCAATTCTTAACCCAGTTGCTACAGTGACACTTAACCCTCCTACACTGGTTACACTTAACCCAGCCCCCCCTTGGGTTACAAACCCAGGCCAGAGGATAACCCAACACAGACATATTTGCCCCTCCTCTCTTCTCCACACACTCGGTCCTCTCTCTTCTCCTATCAACCAGAAGACAGAGCTCGTCCAAATGGGAAACTGGATAGATGAGTTGGAGCAGAGCATCAACGATCTCAGGTCACAAATGGGCGCAGAGGGCTCTCCATCTCCTTTGGCACCATCCAAAAAGCCAGATGAAGTGAAACCAGATGAAGGTTCTGCTTAGATCTATTAAAAAAATGTTGCAATGGATGCTGCGACTTCTGGGTTTGATATATTTGATATAAAAAATGATTAAAAATTACACTTAAATCCCTGAAATTTGTTATTTAATTATTCAGATCCCTTAATATTTAAAATATTATACATAAACTCTCTCAAGTTTATACGTGCGTAACACTTAGACCCCTCAAAATAAATATATTCGTTAATAAATTACATTTAGACTCGTGAAGTTTGTAGTAGATATATAATATTCAAACCTCTTAAATTTAAAATATTATATTTTGACCAAAAATACTCCAATCAAAAATAAATATCAAATATTTTAAATTTTATAATCAAAATTCATATTCTATTGTATCATTTATTGAAATAAAATTAAAAATAAAAAATTAATTTTTTTTAAAAAATCGTAATTAGTATATAATTATACTATCTATTGAAATAAAACAAAAAAATTAAACAATGGGTCTAAGTCATATATAATTTTTATATGTTTTTAAGTATATGTGAAAATGTATAATTTTATTAGGATAATCCACCAGTTCAAACATAGGATAGGATTGGAATGGATAGAGTCATGGATAAAATGGTAAACTATTACAAAATTATTTGTGTAATCTATGGGGCCCACTGAATTTTACATTGATTTCCCAAACAAAGGTTAGGATTGAATATAATCTTGGGTTAGAGTTTTAAAGTGGATGAGTGGGTTTGACTTAGATTGGTTAGGATATAAAAAAAAGAAAATCTACCCTATCCCACCCCATTACCCAAACACACCCTTTAGATATAAGAATAACATTTTTGAGTGTAAGTTAACATTTTTAGGGGTAAAGTTAACACTTTTTTGGGTAAATTAACATTTTTTAGGGGTAAGGATAATCCTAAGGTTATAACTTGTGTTACTTAGTGATGATACAACTTTTTTTGGGTGAGGTACAATTTTTTGGATAGCACGATCAGTCATGCTTTATCATGACAGGTCCTGATTGGTAAAGCTAACCAATAAGGATCGGTTATACTTTATCATGACTAATCTTGTCCGCTTTGTTACATTGTGATCTTATTTTATACCAATCAAGATCGGTGATTTAGATTGGTCATCACCGATCTTATTTTCTGCTAATTTAGATCAGTCGATTGGGCAATTTTATTCCTAAATTGAGTTAATAACACTTTTATCCTAAAAGTATGTAAGTTTTGTCAATTTAGTTCTTAAATTATCAATTTTATCAATTTAACCCCCAAAGTATTCAATTTATATTTACAACATCCATTAAACATTCAATTTATCAAATCAACACCAAATTAAAATGTAATTTTATCCAATAAACATTTAATTCATCAAATCAACACAAAATTAATTGAATAAAATATGAATATAAATTGGATGAAATGAGTGTTAATTTGAGGAATTAGTTGTTAATTGGATTAAATTGAATGTTAATTTGATAAATTTTAATGTTAACTAATTGAATTTAAATGTTAATTTGATGAATTGAATGTTTATTATATGAAATTGAATGTTAATTTGGTATTAATTTGATGAATTGAATATTAATTAGATGAAATTACATGTTAATTTGGTGTTTAATTTAAAAAAATGAATATTTATTGAATGATTTTGGATGTTAATTTGATGAATTGAGTATTGATTGGATGAATTTGAATATAAATTGGATAAATTGAATATTAATTTGATGAATTGAATATTAATTAGATTGAGTTGAATGTTAATTAGATTGAGTTGAATGTTAATTTGATGAATTTAATGTTAATTTGTTGAATTTAAATTTAAATTTGATAAATTGAATCTTTATTGGATGCTAATTTGATGAATTGAGTGTTAATTTGATATTAATTTGATGAATTCAATATTATCTTCTCAAGACAATACAAAGCTATCAGCCTTGTTGATTGACCAATTAGGGTCAAGCACGATTTTTGATACCTGCAATGTAAGACACATATATCAAGAATATCAACTCAAGGAGCACGACCTCTCAACGATAAGTAGCTCTTCACTTTCTCTATAGAGATGGGTAAAGACCCAAAGATAAGGAGGACTCAAGTATGATCACCTCGACTCCATACTCTACACACACTTTTTATCATTTCTCTAGCTTCATATACTAGCCTATTCAAGTATTAATCGCAATACTGACTTTTTTTTTGTGTATCATTATATGTGTAGTGTATGTTTGTATATATGCATTCAATGCTATTAACAATTGTGACACAAATAAGTGTTTTCATATCCAAATGTGTTTTTTATAAAATATATTAATTTAAGTATTTTAAATTTTGAATATCGAAACAATACTTATTTAATAAAAGTGTTTTTTTATAAACACTTTTGATAAACATTTATTTAAAAAGTACTTTTTGGATTTCATAAGTCATCCCAAACACACTCATAGTTTAGTTAGATTCAAAGGGTATTCCCAAGAACAGGGATTTTGATTGATTTCTGAAATTAGTTTTAACTTAATTTTATAGATCAAGTAATTTGCTGTTTGGTAAAAATCCAAATTTTGATTTAAAGAAATAGATTAATGAAAAAAAAAAACGAAAATGAAAGGAGATAATCCTATTCCAATTGGAAAAAAAACAAATTAAGAATAAAAACAGTCATCAACGCGATTAACAGTTAAATGAAGATAGGTCCAATTTGTTTTAAAAAAATCAATTTAAAAATATAGGGGGCTAAGGAATGTACCAAACTCAAGCATATCAAATTATTGAAAATAAGCTTCAAAACAAAATGGAAGAATTACATCCAAACCCCTTGAAATTTGTCACTTAATTACCCAGACCTTTTAACATTACATACCCCCGAAAGTTTGTACGCACGTAACACTTAGACCTCTGTTATAAATATATCTGTTAATAAATTACACTTAGATCCTCTTAAAATTTGTACGCATATAATACTTAGAATTCTTAAATTTAAAATGTTATATTTAGATACAAAATACTCCAATCAAAAATAGAATATCAAATATTTTAAATTTTACAACCAAAATTCATGTTCTATTGTATCATTTATTGAAATAAAATTAAAAATAAAAATTATAATGAGTATACAATTATACTATCTATTTGAATAAAACTAAAAAAATCAAACAATGGGTCTAAGTCATTCTTAATAGAACATGAATTTTACAACCAAAATTCATGTTCTATTATGTCATTTATTTAAATAAAATCAAAAATAAAAATCTAATTTTTTTTAAAAAAGTATAGTTAGTATACAATTATAATATCTATTAGAAGAAAACTAAAAAATTAAACAAATGATGAAATTGAAATGAACACAATATCTTTTAGCTTCAATTTAGATAGTTTAGTATTTTAATTTGGTCGTTTAAACGACCAAATTAAATTATAATAGACAATATAATTGTATATTAATTATGATTTTTTAAGAAAAATTTAAATTTAAATTTTTTGTTTTATTTCAATAAAATGAGACAATAGAACTTGAATTTTAATTGTAAAATTTAAAATATTTGATATTTTATCTTTGATTGAAGTATTTTTAGTCTAAATATAATATTTTAAACTTAAAGGGTCTAAGTAATATATGTTTACAAACTTTAGGGTGTTTGAATATAATTTATTAATGAATATATTATAGCAAGGGTCTAAGTGTTATGTGCGTACAAACTTCAGGGGTTTGAGTGTAATACTTCAAATGTCAAAGAGTCTGAATGATTAAGTGACAAATTTCAGGGCTGTGAGTGTAATTTTTCCAAACAAAATTGAAAATAGTGATGTGACTTCCTGTGGTGATGTGAAGTACCTTTGGTCGTCGGACCTAGCCCACTACATGGTCAAGGTTTCTAGATTTCTAATGTCTGACTAAAAGATCAGTTTACCAGCAGAATTTTCGTTTTTATTTTTGCAAGCAAAAATTGAGGGGGACAGAAAATAATGTGGGCACAAATATTATAGAAAGTTGACGGCTTCAGTTGGCACATTTGACAAACTCAAACATGAAAGGGAAAGTAATGGGCCCTTTGCCACGTGATGTCGGTACAAGGAATCAACATTTAATGGCCCTTATTTTGTGTCTTTTTTAAACTTGTTTTGAGTTTTATTGTACATCTTATATTTTAAGATCAATAAAAAATTTATCTTTCAAAAAATAAAAAATAAAATATTGGAAAAATATTTTCTGTTGCCTTTAACCATACATAGTCCAACTTCAATTTATAGTCAAGTCAATTTATAATCTAACTAGTTATAACACGTGTTTACAGACATTATGCAACATAATATATTTCTGGATACAAATAGCTGATCATTGCTTTTTAGATAGGCTGCTCTGTCTGGGGTGTGCTTCCATATGTGTAGGACCTCCCATCTTGTTTTGATCCGAATGGCAGGGATTCGGCTCCTCTGCTGTTCGGGAAGAACAGTAACTCCTGCTGTTCTTAAAACGGCATTGTTTGGTGCCTTTTTTAAAAAACCACCAATCAGATCGAAAAACAATGGCAGCTCATCCTTTCCTCATTTACACATGACACTCCCATAATTAAGGAGAGCAACGTGGCCACCCTCAAAGACATCCAAGTATTTTCCTAAGTCACCACATGCTTCCTTATCTCCAGCACACACACAAGATAAGGACAAGATAAAGACACCAAATCCATTACTTGCTTTGCTTCCACACACACACGTGTTATAGTCATACACCATGTAATGTCTAAGTGGTTTTCTAGTTGGCCCACCAAAGGAAACTTCCATATATGTTTTGTTTGTACACATCTAGCCATATATATATATTCCTATATACACACACAACTTAAAAGAACTGCACAATAACCCACCAAAATGGAAAAACCTCACCAACCGCCATCCATCCATCTTTTGGAGCTTCAATCAAACACTAATTCATGTTTTATTATCTCTACTTCTCACCCATTATCTATAATATAATCTAAACATATATTTTTACCCCAATAATATTTACTTCGTATCTAATGGAAATTTACATGTGTTATACAAACTTATACCCCATTTCATGCATGACCCGCATAAAAATATTAAGTAATTACACTTACCTCCCCAAATATTTTATAGGAAATTCTACTTTTCCTTAAAATATTATACATTTTCTCCATTATACTCATACATTCAATTAAATGCAATGCAATGCATGTCGGGTTTCACAATTTTTTTTTTGATAAAAAAAATGTAAAACCTAAAACGTTAGCAAACGTACCCTAAATGATGGGGGTGGAGAATGGTCAGAGTGCTGTAAATCCTGTGCACCTTCATTATAACTTCACCAACGAATTTTGTTCAAACTTTATTCATCTTAATTACTTTGGTTTACGGCTTCTTAATATGCTAGCTTAAGATGTGTCAGTTTGTCATGATTTTTTGGGTTAGGTTGGGCCTCTAGCCTCCAGTGAAGAGCCTATTACAGAAACCGTTAGTCTTGGCTTGGAAGAGTAGTGGTAGTCCAGTTGTATCCGGTGACCATGCACGTTTAAATTTTTTTAGAGGCGTTGACACGGAACCAAACGTAGGGCCAGACATTGATAGGCTTGTTTTTAAGTAGCTGGCTGAGAGTTGAAATGAAAACGACTTGTTTGAAATCTAGACACCTTCTAAAGGTGCCTTGTGACTGTGGCCTCGTTGATGAGGACCAGATAAGGAGCTGGATATCATTCTAGGTCCAAATCAAATGTGGCTGATATCCTATGAAGGCACACAAAACAGAAGAAGACAAAACAAGAAAGACGGAAGACATTTAACTGACACGAATGAGAAAGCAACCGGCTGAGATGAAAGACTAATGCTCCGTTTGGTACGATACAAAAGTGAAAGAATGGAAAGTTGGAAGGATGAAAAGTGGGAGGGATAGATAAAACATCATGTTTGGTAAAGAAGGAAAGTAAGAAGGATGAAAAAGTGGATGGATTAACTTTCCTTCCAACTCACCAAAATCAATCCCTCCAAAATCGGAAGGAAAGTGGATGGAAAGTTAATTATTTATGTTGAGATGTATCTTATCTATATAATAAAGTAGCTAGATTTCTTTGTCTTTAGCTTTTCGCGGCTCAGATCGCTTGAAAAAATATTGATCCAACGGTCCTAATACGAAATGTCCCCTCCCCCCAATTTTTTGAGCAAGACTTTCATTCATTCTACAATTCTAAGACTTCTATCTCTCTTATAACTCTCTATCTCTCTCTATCTCAAACTACACATTAATTAGGTCATTAATTATTATTCTAATTAAAGATTATTTTTAAAATTTAAAATAAACAAATGGACCTTAAATAAATATTATTTGCGTCAAAACGAGTCAAATGACTATAATATAGGTCATATTTTGTATTGAAATAAAAATACTATAATATTCGAATGATATACTAGACGAATAATATATATGTAATGTGATATATCTATATACTAAGGGGGCTATCATTATTTGTCTTGAGTTTTTCGCGGCTCAGATTGTTTTAAGATTATTGATCAAACGATCGAAATTCCTCTTCCAAATTTCATTTTACTTGATTATCGGTTCGAAGTGATTATGATTAGTATTCGAATTGAGCTGAATTTAATTATCGAGTATAAAGTATATATTCTTACTAAACTTAACTTTGCTTGAATTTTACGAGTATTCAAGTTGAAGTCAAAGTAAAATTGATTGTAAAAATAATAAAGAATAACTAAATTAAAAAAAAAAAAAGAAGTTATGACATCACAGTGAATGGGAATATATAAGAATTAGTTTGTAAGTTTAAGATAGAAGTGTTAATTGAGTCGAACTTAAATTCAATTCTCGGTTTGACGTAATTATAATTAAGATTCGAATTGAACTGAATTTGACTGTTGAGTATAAAGTATACATTTTTGCTTAAACTTAAAGTGTGGGGTTATTCCCATCCTCCAAATATTCATTCCTACCCTATTTAATTTCTCATTATCAAACTATTAAGTTCACTCTTTTTATACCCACCCCATTATTAACTAAACTCACTCCATACTACATACACCACCTTTAAAAAGAAAAGAACGAAACAAGAAAAAAAAAAAAAAAGAATGAAGCAAACCGAAACAAGAACAAAAAAGAAAACCAAGCAAAGATTAACGGAACAAGCAAAACTATAAAACGCAAAACCACAAGATATAAAATCGGACATGAAAAAAAAAGTATCAAAGCACAAATACAAAATCGAACCAGAAAAAAATAACAAGTATATATGCAAAACCTAAACAAGATAAAAAAAAAAAAAAACAAACAAACAAACAATCGGAAAACATACATATATATACACATATAAGTTTTAAATAAAAAATTATTAAACTTGACAAATATTTCAAAACATATCAAAAATAATGAAAATTCATACAGCAAAAAGAAATCAAATATATAATTAAATTAAAAAGTAATATTAAAATGTATCTCATTGGAAAAAATTCATATTAAAAAAGTATTTTTGTGAGTGCATGAGATGAAATAGAGAATGAAACTCTAATTATGACAAAATATAAAGTGAGTTTACTTATTAAATGGAGTGTATGTAGCATGAGGTGGACTTAGTTACTAATGGGGTGGATATAGAAGAGGGGGGCTTAGTAGTTTGATCATGAAAAATTAAATGGGGTGAAAATGGAGATTTGTGGGGTGGGAATAGCCCCACCAAAACTTAAATTCGATAGAATTTTATGAATATATAAGTTGAACTCAAATGAAATTGTTTTGAATTACGCAACAAATTTTTTACATCTACGAGAATTCACGTGAAACTTTTGGATGTTTTTCTCACAAAAGTTATACGAACTCACATTAGAAAAATGGTGTAGAGATAATGTTATGAACTTTAGGTAGAAACCTGCACATAAACAAATAGTTATATTTTTTTGAAATTTGTGATAAAGTTTATTAAAAATGTTAAAATTGTGGATGTTTAACCAATAATAATTATATTTTCTCAAATTTTTGAATTAATATGTTGCAGTAGTTGTAGCGTGACTTTCGTTACATAAATGTTTGATTATATATGTTCTGCATACAGGTTGAACATTATTAATTTGATTGTTATATTGTTGAAATTGTATTATACATTGTCTTTATTTATGAAAAAAAATATTTACAATTTTTTACGAGTAACGTAGTGCCTTCAGGCACGGGTAATTACTAGTTTGTCTATATATCTTTTAATATATACATTAATTTCATATAAAAATACAATGATAAAATATGTATTTATATATATTTTTTTAAAAAAATTTTAAAAATAAATTTTAAAATTAAAAAAATTACAAAAAATTTAAAAAATTTAAAAAATTTAAACAATTTAAAGAATTTTAAAAATTTTAAGAATTTTAAAAATTTTAAAAAATTTAAAAAATTTAAAAAAATTTAAAAAAATTTAAAAATTTAAAAAAATTTAAAAAATTTAAAAAAATTTAAAAAAATTAAAAAATTAAAAAAATTTTAAAAAATTTAAAAATTTTAAAAAATTTTAAAAAATTTTAAAAAATTTTAAAAAATTTTAAAATTTTAAAAATATAAAAATATAAAAAAAATAATAATAAACACGCCAACTCGTAACTCGACACGACAAAATTAATTAAATGAGTTGAGTTAGATTTTACTAATGTTCGACATAAATCCGTAATGATTCAACACGAATCTGTTACGATACGACTCGATTGTCACCCCTAATCTTATCCAGCACAAAAAAAAAAAAAAAAATTAATCATTTTTATTTTCCATCCATCCAACCAAACATGAAGGAAGGAAAGTGTATCCATCCTACTTTCCTTCCTTGAAGGATAAAAAGTGTATCCCTCATATTTTCCATCCTTCCTACTTTCCATCCTTCCTATCAAACGGAACAAATGCTCCGTTTAGTACGAATGATGGAAAGTATGAAAGATACACTTTCTATCCTTCAAAGAAGGAAAGTAGAAATGATACATTTTCCTTCCTTTGTGTTTGGTTGGATGGATGGAAAATACAAATGACAAATTTTTTTTTTTGTACTGACTAAGATTAAGGGTGACAATCAAGTCGTGTCATGTCAGATTTGTGTTGAGTCATTACGGGTTTGTGTCGAACATTAGTCAAACTTAACTCAACTCATTTAACTAATTGTATCGTGCCGAGTTGCGAGTTGACATGTTTATTTTTATTTTTATTTTTTTATTTTTTATTTTTAAACTTATTTTTAAAATTTTAAAAAAATATATATATAAAAATATATATTTTATCATTGTATTTTTATATGAAATTAATGTATATATAATATATGTATGTATTAAAAAATATATAGACAAATAAGATACATCTCAACACAAATAATTAACTTTCCATCCACTTTCCTTCCGATTTTGGAGGGATTGATTTTAGTGAGTTGGAAGGAAAGTTAAATCCATCCACTTTTCCATCCTTCCTACTTTCCTTTCTTACAAAACATGATATTTTATTTATCCCTCTCATTTTCCATCCTTCCAACTTTTCATCTTTCTATTTTTTCATCATACCAAACGGAGCATAAGAAAGACAGCAAGCTTGGAACCATATGCATGGAATATTGCTTAGGATGGACTTGAGACCATGACTCGCTTGGAAATTTTTTTTTGAGTAATGCTTCAGTGATTAAAAAATGAGATTATCATACTAAAAAAAATTAAATTTCAAATATGTAAAAATGGGACCAACGACTCTATTACGTTAATGCCACATTATTTTGGTCTAGGATTTGGTCTTCTTTTTCCCTTAAAAATAGACTCGACCCATCAATGTATACTATAAAAAAAAGGTTGATGATCAAATTAGGGGTGTCAATCGTATCGGATTAAACGGGTTCATGTCAAATTTAATCAAATTCGTATAAAAAATCATTCAATCCGTTTATTAAACAAATTATATGACACGACTCCTGTAAGCAATGTACATTGATATCATCGACATATTAAATTAGAGGGCCCAATATCGTAGACCTTTAGGATGCTCCGTGGCCTTGTTTCTCATGTTCTGAGTGGCAACCCTTGAATAGCCTAAAGGGCTGGGCTAAGACTAGGTAGCTATGGCCCGAGGCTGCGGTGGCCTATGATTGGGCCAATGTGTTCCAATCTCAAGTCCCTTAATATTAACTAGACTAATCAGACATTATTGACACATGATATCATAATTTTATAATAGACTACTACATGAGCATAGCCATAATATATCACTCATATAAATATCTAGTGTAATACAATAAATACAACGTATGCATAAAGAGAGTAAATATTAGCATAATGCTACTGCCACGTCACGACTAACACATCGTATCAAAATTTAATAACAAGACATCACGTATATGGTATACATATATAACTGACACAATCAAATAACTATCACGCTTATGTGTGGAGGTGTATTGGGGCTTCACTATGTGCAAGTGATGTTTTGTTATTGTACTACAACACCTTATAGGACTATCAATTTTCGACACGACACGTTAACACGATACGAACTGAATACAAAATTAATAGGCCAAACACGAAATTAAACAAATTAAAGGGTTAAAATGGGTCCACACGCTTAAACACGAAAAAAATCATGTTGAGTTCATGTCAAATTAGGTTAACCTAATTTTGACCTGATTAACCCGTATATTTTAAACGGGTTGACATGATTCGGACACGAACTAGACCTAACTCATTGTAGACCCGTTTAACCCATTTATGGCAATATACTTTGCCTATTGTGTAGGGGTGTCTACGGGCCGGGTTACCCACGGGTCCCTTTATCCATCCCCAAAAAAATAGGTCTGAAACCCAATAGGCCTGATAGTTGGCCCGTCTGAGCCCTAGCCTGAGCCCAATATCCTTAAAAAGAGGGCTTGGGTTTGCCCCCAAACCCATTACCCTGCCCGAATCCCGGCCCAAGAGCCCGCGCCGCCAAGCCCAACCCGTCCACCATTCCTTTGAAAAAAAAGTTATATTTTTAGACTATTAAATTTGAAACTTTGAAATAAGTCTCCCAATGTCGGAATTTGAAGTTTTAAAAATTTAGATACTATAAATAATGTATTTTTTGATTTTTCATATATTAAGCATACAAGTTTTAAAGGATAAAGTAATGCAAATGATAGATAAGTGAGTATGTGTCAACCTAGTTGTGATGTATTCATTATATTGAATGTAGTTCATCATCTAATTAAAAATAAAATTATTCATTATTTTATTTTTATCCATTTTGACTCTATTTTTTATTCAAAAATATAATTTACATAAATATTAAGTTATAAAAATATTCATTATTTTTAAATAAAGTTGTATATAAAAAAGTCCGCGAGCAGGCCCGTCCAGCAAGCCCACCCATAGGCCCGCCAAATAGGTTCGCGGGTTGGGCTACCCCTACCCGATGCCCGGCTCAACCCGTCCGATAACTCACTTGGGTAAGGGCTTGTGCCTACACTATCCAGGCCCGACCCGAAAAAAATTTCGCAGTCCTAGCTCGCCCCGCCCCGCCCCGCCCATGGACACTCCTACTATTATGTATGACTAATGTGGTCTTAACATTATTACTTATTAGTTTTTATTTCTATTATGATAATTGGCAATATAGTTGTTAACATTATTATAACAATATACTAGTATATGTCTTACTTTAATTTTTGGGTTGAAACTTAAATGCATTTTAGTTAATTTCATTGATGAGATGTAATATGTTATTTGGAAAAAAATTATTTGAAATTTTCGATGAATGATTGAATGATGTATTTAATAGTAATGAACTCATGTGGAAACATGTTATGTGTGTTAAACAAGTCTGTGTTATGTATGTTAAACAAGTTAAACAGATCATGTTATGTGTGTTAACCCGAAAACAACATGTTTATTAAATGTGTCAAACAGGTTGGGGTCGGGTAACTCATTTAATGGTTAGGTCAGGTTAGTGTGTACACATCTCGACACGATTATTAAACATATCAGGTTTGGGTTTTGAAATTTTCGACACAAACTCGAAATCAACCCGACACAAAATGACCCAATCTGATACGTTTGACACCTTTAATACCTCACGTTACTGATAATATAGTATTATTATGATAGTAAATATTTATTTTTACATGTGATAGACAATGCACCTATGGTGCCTTATTGTTGAGTCGTGACTCGTGATACCAAGTATCAATATTAATATGATATTATTATTGTATAGAATAGTAACTCATTGACTAGGCAAAAAAATTTGGTGCTCGTTCGCTTCAAAATAAAACTACATTAGACCCAAGTTAGGGGAATAATTACCTAAAAATAATATTTGCTGCATGGTTAACAACATTTTTTTTTTTTTTTAAAATTCTTATGGCGTACAATAAAATTGTTATCATTTTGTTGCATCAAAATCCATCATTGTTTTAAGAGTAAATAAAATATGTCAATTTAATTATACCACTTGTTTCAATTAAATCTCTAAACTAATTTTTGTATCAATTAAAGTCCCTCAATTATGCAATTTAACTCAATATTCCCTCTTATGTCCATATATGTATGTTAGTTTAATAGAAAAGATTAAATTTGTTGCTCTGGAGACATAATAGGGACATTTTACAAGAAAATTTTCTCTTTTTAGTGCCAAAACTTTCATCCCTTACATCTCTATTTAAAGCTCGCATAAAAACCAAATTTTGCTTTGTTTTGAGTTTTTCATAACTTTCCATTAACACGCAAATAATAAAGCACAGATAATGCGATTTCTCAAGGGTTGCAATTTGTACGAGTTGAGGGGCCAACCCAAGCCCAACATAAAACTTTCAACCCGAGCTCAACTTGAACTCGATTTCATCCCAAAACACCTCAACTCGAGTACTGTCCTCTCGGGCTCGGGTTTAATTCGAGTTGAGCCCAAGTTATTAAATCGGATTTTATTTTTGGATTCAATTTGGGTTTCTATATGTTAGCACCTTTAACTTTTTCATTACACTCACATAGGCCTAATGAAAACCAAGCTCATTAAAGACAAAAATCACATGGAGTTTGCCTTCTTTATACACAAGAGAAGAGAGTGTCTTTTTTGTGTGCAACCGATGTGGGATTCTAAATTATACATCTTTTTTTTCTCTTTATTCAACATCCCACATATGTCTCTCTCTAGTGCTATAAAAATTTCTTGAGAGTGTAAACAAACACATAATATTTTATTGTGTGACTTTTTATATATTTATTTTTTTTAATGCTTAAATAAAAACTTGGGTTGAATTCAAATTGAACCCAATTTTTAGTAATTTGGTTTGGGCTTAAGTTGAACCCGTGAACCCAAAGCCTCAACTTGAGCCCAACCCAAATTTAATTCCACTTAAGGAGTTTTGGCCCAAGGACAACCCAAGTTTTAAAAAAATTCAACCCGAACATTAAATTTTTTTTCTGGCTATGTTCGGATTAATCCGCCCAAATTGCACTCCTAGTTTTCTCCTAGGCTTCATTTGATTAGAAAGAAATTGATTATAGAAAGTGAAAACGGTAGAAAATGAAGTGAAAGAAAAGAAATGGAAAAGAAATTTTATTTTCTTATATGCGTTTAAATATAATAAAAAGTTTATTAGAAAAATATAGAAAATTCTGTGTAAATACTAAATTATCCTTATCATATCAATTTAACACATTTACAGGTGTAAATTAGACAAATTTTAACACAATACTATTTAAACATAACACGAATAATATCCATTTACAACTCTAGTTCAATTGATTAAAAAAAAAGTAAAATTTGTAACCAAAATATCACTCTTTTTATTTTGTTGTAAGCAAAATATCTAAGTTCTTCTCACATCTCTTGCTAAAATGGGTAATATGCAAAGTGGGCAAAACATGAAACAAGATAAGTTTCCCATGAAAAAAAAAATCCCCGCATAATTTATGAGCAATGAAAACGGTTGTTTGCAAGAAAATTTGCTTTTCCTGCACTTACTCGCTAAACAAACAGAGCCCTAGTAATTCTCTTGTTTTTTCCTTTATGCTTCTTGGGCGTTATTTATTAGTAATTCTTGGAACCAGCATTGGGGTCAACCCAAGACCTGGACAGCCCACCACGTTTTCGAATTGGGTGAAATGGGCCACTAGCTACAAATACACGATCAGTAATAGCTTGATTTGCTTTATGAGGCTTCTAATTAGGAATAGTATTAGAATGCAAAAACAGTCTTGCAACTTTGATCTTTGAATAAAAAAATGCCCTTCACAAATGTGTTGTTAATTGTAAACAATGGTAGCTAAACAAATCAACTTAGACATGTGGGTCTACCCAAGTGGCTAAGGATCTGCTTAAAACAGTGAAAAGTTGTGGTTTCGAGCCCTCTCCCCAATAGTGTAAAATACCATTATATATGGAAAAAAAAATTCACCTTATATGCTTTAGGTAGGTATTGCATTAACTAGAAAACTCTTATTTTTATAAACATAATATAAGAAAAATGAATTTAACGTGTAAATGTGATGTTTATAATCTTAAATCATTAAAATCTATATTTGCATAGTTTTATGAGTTGAAACATGCATCAATTAGCGTTTTAAGGAAGGCACGAATAAAAAATAATTCATAACGTCAGTTTCATTCAACACCCATTATATAATTCATAACTTCTCTTTACCAGTCCTACAATTTTTCTTCTTATAAATCTTCTTCTGCACTTTGAATGTCCTATTCTTTTGTAACCTCCTCACTTTAAAAAAAAAAAAAAACCACGCTTCTACTTTTTGCCCAGGATCTCTACAATCTCTTCACTCTCCATGGAAGTTGTCCTCTTCTCATTACCCTCTGTTTCCAAATTAATGTCATTCTTAAGTGTATCCTGTAAGTCGGTGAACTCATAGACATTAATCGGTGGTGTTTTCCCGTGTACGGGTAGGAGAGGAAACGGTAGACGGCGGTTACGCTTGGCAACGGCTACAACCGTTGGTGGTGAAATGGGTTGGCAACGGACACAACCTTTGTCAAAGGTTGTGTCTCCTGTTTGAATGGTTGCGTATTGGTAACCATTGGAAGTCTATAAATACATTTTTGATCATGAAAGACTTCATCTAAAAAATTCTCATAAAACATCCGATCAAATCGTCAAGTCACCATATTTGTTTTCTCTCCAAGTGCACATGATCAACAGTCTAACGACATTTTGTTGCCGCTTGTATTACGTCTGGGACCATCAGTGGTATCAGAGCAAGGTTTTAGGACGAATACTGATTTTCCGAAAAAATTGGGCGGATCAAAATTTAAATATCTTCGATATTGATTGAGACTACGTCAAAGAGGATTGTGCAAGGATCATTTTGGTAAAATTTTGGGTGAAAATACCCGAGGATTAAAGAGAAAAAGCTCTTCGTCGGATTTTGTAATTCGCCGGAATTTCTTTTCGCCGGCCACTAGTTTCAACGAAGAAGAAGACTCCTGTTACAAAGGCAACTGTCTTCATTTAATCCAAGCCCAAGCCCACTGTCTTCATTTAATCCAAGCCCAAGATATTCATTTAATTCAGGCCCAAGGAAACTCTCTTGATTTAATTCAGGCCCAATTTTTGTCCAAGCCCAGTCCAGCCCCTTGCTTGCAACCTCCTGCTTTAATTCAAGCCCACCCGCTGGACCAACCCACTCCAATTCATTTGGACCCTTTTCCAAACCGGTTTAATTTTGAACTGGTTCGAACCGATTTAGTACATTTTAAAAGGCCATATCTTCTTCATTCGGACTCCGACTTAGTCCATTCAAAAACCGACGAACTCCATTTTACGAGTGCTATCAAATTACAGTTTGAGAATCGAGTTTTTGGTAATTTTGAAGAAAGCCAGTCTTCAGTTCAAAACGCTCATGTGTCAAAGAAGCCATTATTAAAACCTCGGATACCTTGTTACTGGCGCCATCCTTTCGACAAGTGCATTAATTTCACAATTCTAGATTTGGTCACTTTAGAGATAAATTCTAATCTCAAAATTAAGGGGTCACGACCTCTAAGGATCTCTAGAGAACTTGTAAGGGGAGGTTCTGCTATGCAATTCTTTAATAGTTTTGGGAGTCAGATTATTTTTGCCAAGCCAAAAGAAAAGCATATTTCTCCATACAACAAGAAGGCTTATCGACGTGGATATTTGAATCAATATTACTCTAGTCGATTTCTAGAGAGATAAGTAATATTTTCAGTTTCTTTACTTTCAAATAAAGTAATGGTGGTATTTAGTATTATTTTTGTTGCTAGTATACAGTGTTGCATTAAACATTCCTCACAGTTATAGCAGTTGGTAGTATTATTAAATTTTCTCATGGCTAGTAAAGGAGGTGTGGATATTTTTAAGGTAGAAAAATTGAACGGTATAAATTATCGTAAGTGGAAGCGTAAAATCACTTACGTGCTCACACATGAGAAAACTTATTACACAGTCAATACAGCAAAACCCAAAGAAAATGTTACACTGCCTAAGGAGGAAGGAGGTTAAGGCATCAGGAAATTTGAGGAGGTGCAACACTCTTTTCGTTTGAAACAAATTTGGAATTTAATGAATGGATCATCTCTGTGGGCAACCTTCTTTTCTGCTAAGTTCCTCAATAACCAGCATCTGCTTAGGAACTCTAAAAATCATCACTCTAGATGCTTCTCTGCCCTGCAACCATGGTTTGAGTTGGTGGTCTGTAATACACAGATGATGGTGGGTTCTGGCTCTTTGGTGGATTTTTGGTGTGATAATTGGATGGGTACTGGTCCACTCATCTTAAGGAATTCTACTGTACCTACAGTATTTCCTATGTTGTCTCAAGTTCTAAATAATCGGAGTTGGGAACTACAGGGGATTCAAAATGAATTGGACAATCATCTTATTTAGGAAGTCTTATCTGCTAATGTCTGCCTATCTGATACACCAGATAAATTGGTTTGGAAGCCTTCTCCACTAGGAATTTTTCTATTAAAACAGCCTGGGGTCTGATCAGAAGTCAAGGGCAGTCTAATGACCTAGATGCTTTAATTTGGAAGCAACCTTCCCCTCCTAGTGCTCAACTTTTGGAATGGAAAATCTTAAAAGACTCTCTGCCTATGGACTCAGCTTTTCAGAAGGTGGGAATTTCTTTAGCAAGTAGATGTGCTCTGTGTAATTGTGAAGTAGAATCCCCTCCTCATCTTTTTATTTATTGTAAGTTTGCCAAAATATTATGGACAAAGCTTTCTGCTCTGTTGGGTTTTCAATTGTTCCCTAATGAATCCCCTCTAACAAGGTTTAGGAGGTTATCTCGAATCTTTAAGAGGCAGTCCATGTTTCATTCATTGCTGAGGGGTCTTCCTCTAATTGCCTTTTGGCAATTATGGAAGGAAAGGTGCAGAAGATTATTTGACAATCAGAAGCAGAGTTCTCATACAATTTTTCTATCTATTTTACATCACTTGCGTCTCCAAGCACACACCATTCGACCCAAAGTATTGGACTCAGCAAGTAATAAGTCCCTTCTTCTCTCTCTTAATGTCTTCTCTTCAGGTTCAGTCAATACAAAGGTAAGATGGATTTGCTGGGACATGCCTCCACAAAGTTTCCTGAAGCTAAATATTGATGGGGCCTCTAAAGGTAACCCAGGTCTATTTGGATGTGGAGCAATTCTACGAAACAGTTTAGGGCAATTGGTCCTAGCTGGTTCTTATTTTTATGGCATATGCACTAACATGGAGGCATAATTTAGAGCTCTACAGGATGGGTTGTGCCTATTGCTCGAATCTGGGTTGGAAGTTTATCCAATCATTATTGAGTCTGACTCAAAGATCCTTGTTGATATGATACAACAAAATCATATTCCTTCGTGGAAATATTGGAACCTAGCTCACCTAATCTCTTCTTACCTGAGGAGATTTAATTTCAAAATCCAGCACACCTACAGGGAAGGCAACTCGGTTGCAGACTCTTTAGCAAATAAAGGAATTATAGACAGAGCCGGATCTACCTATACTTCTACCGATGGTCTACCATTGCAGACTAAGCTACTTCTTCTTCAAGACCAACGTCATATTCGTTCTATTCATTCTAAGGTCCACTTCTCAAGGCCATCCCAATAGGTGTTTTGGCTTTATGATTTACACATGAAACATACAGATACGCAGACCAGGGTTTTGCAACTGGAATTCTTAAAGGCAAACAAGGGATATGCTCTAGTATGCTACATGATTTCAAAACAGTCAGAGCAGTCCATAATTTATACAGTCCGGATTTCCGCAAGCAAAGGAAGGCGAGTAGAAAGGAGTATTCTTAGCTCAGCTTAATCTGCAGCATGCTGCTGGAACAATCATTGTTCACGTCACTGTTCAGCAGCTTAATTTCAGCAAAAGATTTTTCAGCTGATTTACCTTTCAGCTGGAACTCCAAACAGGCTGCATTGAACAGATACATTAGAGGAAATTAAGCTTTCTAGTGTATTTCTAATATTTCCATGTAACCTCATGCATTAGAATTTTTCTTAATTCCTTATTGAATTGTAATTAGATTGCATCGAGGGGTAAAGTACATACGTCCCCCCCCCCCCCATCTAGGTGTAATTTAATTTTTAATTAATAAAATTCCCTCGCACCGTCAAGGTTCCAAAAAAAAAAAAATGTTACAGATCCCATAATTGCTAAACAAATAAGTTGGTGGGAGGAAGATAATGAAATTATGTTACAGATCCCCGAGCCTCAATTCTATTTAGCATGCAAGATGATTTAATTCCCCTTTATGAAGATTTTAAAACTGCTAAGGAAATTATGGATGCACTCGAGACCAAGTATGATCCTCTATCTGATATGCATATACAATTACTATTAGATAAGTTTAATGGGATGCATATGTCAGAGTGCGATAAAGTGGTGGATTATGTATTTCAAATGGAATTACTTGCAAAGGATTTATCAACTGCTGGACATCCACTTACTAATAAGATGCAAGTGACCACTATTTTTAATGGCCTACCAGATTCATGGAATCATGTGGTTACTTCTTTGACCTATGGAGGAAAAGATTTAACTATGATCACATTACCAACATTATTGGCACTTGAGGAGGAACGAAAGAATAGAAAGAGAAAAGATACTGACAGTGGAAAATTGTTGATCGGTGAGGCATCTGGATCAAAACCGGAAGTGCAACACAAAAAACAAAGGAAGTGGAAGAAAAATGGAAAGCAACGGTTCAAATTCAGAAAGTTCAACAACAAAAGCAAATGGGCGTGTTTCGCTTGTGGACAAAAAGGGCATTTCAAAGCAAAGTGTTCGAACAAGCAAAAGGGCAAACAAAAGGAGGCAGTTATGACTATTTCTGAAGCGATGCTACTTGAAGATTCAAAAGAACAATGGTGGATCGACTCTGGTGCAATTAGACACATTGCAAGGGACAAAGGGAGTTTCTCATAAATCAATGAAAAGGCACCAGGTGAGCATCGTATTTACAGGGGAAATAATACATATTGTGATGTCCTAGGAGAAGGAACTTGCAAAGTGGAGTGTGAGTTGTCAGTCTTGATTCTTAAGAATGTGTTGTATGCACCCAATGTTAGAAGGAACCTTATATTGGTGTCTGTATTGGATAAAAGGGGTTATGATGTAAGGTTCAAGTCAGGATTTGTTTACATCCGAAAGGATGATGATGTCATTGTAAAGGGTTCAAGGGTTGAAGATATGTACCTTATCCACAGTAATAAAATTTCTTATTCTGAGTACATGAATGTTTCAACTACTGAAAATAATTCCTATCTATGGCATTTAAGATTAGGTCACATCAATAAGGACAAGATGCTCAGAATGAGTAGATTGGGCCTTATACCTCAAATGAATACAATAGACTTTGATATTTGTGAGTCATTCGTTAAAGGCAAAATGACTAGAAAATCTTTTAACAAACATTAGAAGTCTTTGAATTTATTGGAGGTTGTCCATTCAGACATATGTGGACCTTTAAGAACAAAAACTCATAGAGGAATGGAATATTTTGTAACATGTACTGATGATTATTCAAGGTTTGGTCATATCTACTTAATCAAACATAAGTCTGATGCACTTGATAGATTCAAAGAATATAAAAAAGAAGTAGAAACACAATTGGGTAGACCAATTAAAGCCTTGAATAATGATAGGGGTGGTGAATATGAAGCTTTTGACGAATTCTGTAAAGAGAATGGCATACGACATTTATATACCATGCCATACACACCTGAACAAAATGGCATTACAGAAAGACGTAATAGAACTCTATTGGATATGACAAGGTCAATGATGACTTATGTTGATCTCCCCGTCCATTTTTGGGGAGAAGCCTTGTCTACTGCAACTTATATTTTAAATAGAGTCAAGACAAAGGCTAAACCTCAAACTCCTTAGGAATATTGGACAGGAGCAAAACCTGACATATCTAATTTTAAAGTTTGGGGGTGTAAGGCACATGTACTTATTCCGAAGCCTCTCAAGAATAAGCTAGGAACAAAGACGTAGGAATGCAAGTTCATAGGATATGTTGAAAATGGAAGTGGATATAGATTCTTCCATTCGGATAAAGGATTAATTGAAAGTAGGGATGTTGTTTTCATTGCGTCTACCAATCAAATAACTCCCATTGATCAGGTCAAATTGTTAGATGATGATGTTACGAGTCCTATTGATAACATTATTGATCAAGAAATGATAGATGACCAAGGTGATCAGGAAATGATAGATGACCAAGGTGAACAAGGTTCACAGGCTGAGAAAAGTGGGAGTAAAAGGAAGAGAGTACCATCTCAAAAATTAAAGGATTATTTCGTTTTTAATCTAGATGAAAACATAATATTAGAAGATGATCCTAAGGATTTTATGGAGGCAGTCAATAGTAGTGATGCAGATCAATGGCTTCAAGCTATGAAAGAAGAGTTTGATTCAATTAACAAAAATGATGTATGGGATTTAGTAGATCTTCCCAAAGAGAGGAAAGCCATTGGTTGCAAATGGGTCCTTAAAAAGAAATTGAAAGTAGATGGGTCTCTAGACAAGTATAAAGCAAGGTTGGTTGCTAAAGGATTTACTCAACAACCTGGAATAGACTTTGTGGATACATATTCTCCTTTTGCTAAGTTTACTTCAATCAGGATACTCATGTCAGTTGTAGTTAAGATGGATCTTGAATTACATCAGTTAGATGTGAAAACGGCCTTCCTTAATGGAGAATTAAAATAAGACATCTATATGGTTCAACCGGATGGTTTTCAGGTTAAAGGACATGAACACAAAGTCTGTAAATTGAAAAGGTCTCTGTATGGACTCAAACAATCCTCTAGACAATGGTATTTAAAATTCCACCAGACAATCCTTGAAATAGGATTTGAAGTTAGCGCTTTAGACCATTGTGTATATATTTGGACACGCCATGATAAACTAAAAATTTTGTCACTCTATGTAGATGATATTTTATTGGCAGGAAATTGTCCAAATATGATGAAAGAAACCAAAGCGTACCTAGGATCCAAATTCGAAATGAAGGACATAGGTGAGGCTAATTATGTTTTGGGAATTAGAATCTCTAGAAATAGAAATTCTAGACTCTTATATTTGGATCAAGAAAAGTATTTGGAAAAGGTGCTCAAGAGATTTGGTATGAATAATAGTAAGCCGTTGAACACTTCTGTCTGCAAGGGTCAAAGTCTAAGTAAAGGTATGTGCCCTAGTTCAAATGAGGAAATATTTGAAATGAATACACTACAACAAAAAACATTTTTTGCGACGTTTTTTTTTGCGACGTTTTTAAATTTGTCGCAAATTTCAGTTTTCGTAAATTTTTTCGCTACGTTTATAAAAAACGTCGCAAATAAACATTTTACTTAAATAAAAAATTTAAAAAATATCAATTTAATTGAATTTTCGCGACGTTTTTTAAAAACGTCGCAAATAAACATTTTACTTTAATAAAAACTTTAAAAAATATTAATTTAATTGACTTTTAGCGACGTTTCTAAAAAACGTCGCAAATAAAAATTTTACTTAAAAAAAATTTTAAAAAAATATCAATTAAATTGACTTTTCGCGACGTTTTTCAAAAACGTCGCAAATAAACATTTAACTTAAATAAAAAATTTAAAAAATATCAATTTAATTGACTTTTCGCGACGTTTTTAAAAAACGTCGCAAATAAACATTTAACTTAAATAAAATTTTTTAAAAATATCAATTTAATTGACTTTTCGCGACGTTTTTTAAAAAACGTCGCAAATAAACATTTTACTTTAATAAAAATTTTAAAAAAAATCAATTTAATTGACTTTTGGCGACGTTTACAAAAAACGTCGCAAATAAACATTTTACTTTAATAAAAACTTTAAAAAATATCAATTTAATTTACTTTTCGCGACGTTTTTAAAAAACGTCGCAAATAAACATTTTACTTTAATAAACACTTTAAAAAATATCAATTTAATTGACTTTTAGCGACGTTTCTAAAAAACGTCGCAAATAAAAATTTTACTTAAATAAAAAATTTAAAAAATATAAATTTATTTAACTTTTAGCGACGTTTTTCAAAAACGTCGTAAATGAAAATTTTACTTAAATAAAAAATTTTAAAAATATCATTTTAATTGACTTTTAGCGACGTTTTTAAAAAACGTCGCCAATAAACATTTTACTTTAATGAAATTGAAAGTCGATTTGATGAAATTACATATTAATTTTGATGAAATTAAATGTCAACTTGATAAATTGAATGTTAATTTGATGAAATTGAATGTCAATTTGATAAATCGAATGTTAATTTAATGAAATTAAAAGTCGATTTGATGAAATTACTTATTAATATGATGAAATTAAATGTCCATTTCATAAATTGAATGTTAATTTGATGAAATTGAATGTCAATTTGATAAATCGAATGTTAATTTAATAAAATTGAAAGTCGATTTGATGAAATTACATGTTAATTTGATGAAATTGAATGTCAATTTGATAAATTGAATGTTAATTTCATGAAATTGAATGTCGATTTGATAAATCGAATGTTAATTTAATAAAATTAAAAGTCGATTTGATGAAATTACATGTTAATTTGATGAAATTGAATGTCAATTTAATAAATTGAATGTTTATTTGATGAAATTGAATGTTAATTTGATAAATTGAATGTTAATTTAATGAAATTGAAAGTCAATTTGATAAATTGAATGTTAATTTAATGAAGTGGAAAGTCGATTTGATGAAATTACTTGTTAATTTGATGAAATTGAATGTTAATATGATGAAATTTAATGTCCATTTCATAAATTGAATGTTAATTTGATAATTTGAATGTTAATTTGATGAATTGGGTGTTAATTTAATGAAATTGAAAGTTTATTGGATTACTTTAAATGTTTAATTGAATGTTAATTTGATAAATTGAATGTTAATTTGATGAAATTGAATGTTAATTTGATAAATTGAATGTTAATTTGATAAATCGAATGTTAATTTAATAAAATTGAAAATCGATTTGATGAAATTACAAGTTAATTTGATGAAATTGAATGTCAATTTAATAAATTGAATATTTATTTGATGAAATTGAAAGTCGATTTGATGAAATTACATGTTAATATGATGAAATTACATATTAATATGATGAAATTTAATGTCTATTTCATAAATTGAATGTCAATTTTATAAATCGAATGTTAATTTAATAAAATTGAAAGTCGATTTGATGAAATTACATGTTAATTTGATGAAATTGAATGTCAATTTAATAAATTGAATATTTATTTGATGAAATTGAAAGTCGATTTGATGAAATTATATGTTAATTTGATGAAATTACATGTTAATATGATGAAATTTAATGTCCATTTCATAAATTGAATGTTAATTTGATGAAATTGAATGTCAATTTGATAAATCGAATGTTAATTTAATAAAATTGAAAGTCGATTTGATAAAATTACATGTTAATTTGATGAAATTGAATGTTTATTTGATAATTTGAATGTTAATTTGATGAATTGGGTGTTAATTTAATGAAATTGAAAGTTTATTTGATTACTTTAAATGTTTAATTGAATGTTAATTTGATAAATTGAATGTTAATTTGATGAAATTAAATGTCAATTTGATAAATCGAATGTTAATTTAATGAAATTGAAAGTCGATTTGATGAAATTACATGTTAATATGATGAAATTACATATTAATATGATGAAATTTAATGTCCATTTCATAAATTGAATGTCAATTTGATAAATCGAATGTGAATTTAATGAAATTGAAAGTCGATTTGATGAAATTACATGTTAATATGATGAAATTACATATTAATATCATGAAATTTAATGTCCATTTCATAAATTGAATGTCAATTTGATAAATCGAATGTTAATTTAATAAAATTGAAAGTCGATTTGATGAAATTACAAGTTAATTTGATGAAATTGAATGTCAATTTAATAAATTGAATATTTATTTGATGAAATTGAAAGTCGATTTGATGAAATTGAAAGTCGATTTGATGAAATTACATGTTAATATGATGAAATTACATATTAATATGATGAAATTTAATGTCCATTTCATAAATTGAATGTCAATTTGATAAATCGAATGTTAATTTAATAAAATTGAAAGTCGATTTGATGAAATTACATGTTAATTTGATGAAATTGAATGTCAATTTAATAAATTGAATATTTATTTGATGAAATTGAAAGTCGATTTGATGAAATTACATGTTAATATGATGAAATTACATATTAATATGATGAAATTTAATGTCCATTTAATAAATTGAATGTTTATTTGATGAAATTGAATGTCAATTTGATAAATTGAATGTTAATTTAATGAAATTGAATGTCAATTTGATAAATCGAATGTTAATTTAATAAAATTGAAAGTCGATTTGATGAAATTATATGTTAATTTGATGAAATTGAGTGTTAATTGAATGAAATTGAAAGTTTATTTAAGAAATTTAATGTTAATTAGTTGTGTGAATGTTAATTTAGTGAATGAAATGCTTATTAGAAAAAATTGAATGTTAATTAGATGTAATTTAGTGTTAATTTGATGAATTAAATGTTAATTTGATGAAATTACAAGTTAATTTGATGAAATTGGATGTCAATTTGATAATTCGAATGTTAATTTGGTGAATTGAGTGTTTATTGAAAGAAATTGAAAGTTTATTTGATTGATTTAATGTTAATTAGTTGAGTTTAAATGTTAATTTAGTGAATGAAATGCTTATTAGAAAAAATTAAATGTTAATTAGATGTAATTTGGTGTTAATTTGATGAATTAAATGTTAATTTGATGAAATTACAGGTTAATTTGATGAAATTGGATGTCAATTTGATAATTCGAATGTTAATTTGGTGAATTGAGTGTTTATTTGATTGATTTAATGTTAATTAGTTGAGTTTGAATGTTAATTTAGTGAATCAAATGCTTATTTGAAAAAATTGAATGTTAATTTGGTTTTAATTTGATAAATTAAATTTTAATTGAATGAAATTACATATTAATTTGGTGTTAATTTGAAAGTAAATGATGAATTGGGTTTTAATTGAATGTTAACTAGTTATTCGCGACGTTTTTATAAATCGTCGCAGAATTCAAATTTTTTTGTTTTTTTGAATTAAGTAAATTATTACCAGTGAAGGGAAGGAGGATGAAATATTTAATATTGTTTGCGACGTTTTAATTAATCGTCGCAGAAGTGATTCCCTCCAAAATTTTTTGTGGCGGGAGAAATGGCTCTGAAATATTTTAAAGGTGAATATTATTCACGACGTTTTTATAAATCGTCGCAGATTCAAAATTTTATTTTTTTTGATAAATAAGTATGTGTGAGGGAATGTAAAATATTAATATTATTTGCGACGTTTTTTTAAATCGTCGCAGAATTCAAAATTTTATTTTATTTTTTTAAGTAAATAACTATCAGTAGTGGAGGAAGATGAAATATTTAATATTATTTGCGACGTTTTTATAAATCGTCGCAGAAGTCAAAACTTTATTTTTGAATTAAATAAATAACTATCAGTGGGGAGATGAAATGTTAATATTATTTGCGACGTTTTTTGAAATCATCGCAGAAGTCAAAATTTTATTTTTGAATTAAGTAATAACTACGAGGGAAGGGGAATGAATTATTTAATATTATGTGCGACGTTTTTATAAAACGTCGCAGAAGTCCAAATTTAATTTTTATTTTTGCAGGAAGATGAAATATTAATGTTATTCGCTACATCTGCCTCTCTCGCCTCTCTCTGCCGATCAGCGACCGAAGAAGGCTTCATCAATTGCTCCGCCGAAGAAGGCTCACTGAAGCTTCACCGGCAACCCCATCGAAGAACCTGAGAGACACAAAACACAGTCATGGATTTCTCGGAAGAGTGGAAGTCGCTATGGCCAATATCGTCTGTATTCTCACCCTCACTCCTCCTCTCAAGCATTGAAATCGGACCTCTAATCTTCAACCCATCGCCAACTACACTCACCCAACTCTTCTCTTCCCCTTCTCTCTCCCCTCTTCTCCCTCCTCCTTTCCCCAACCTCTCTCTTACGAGATTCCTCCAAACTTCCACAACAGACTCTTTTCTCTTACCTTCCACATGCACTTCTATTGCTACCCAGTTCGGGCCTCAACTCCCTGACCCATCACCACTACTCCACAACCGCATTCAATTGCTCCGATGCCCTGGAATAGCGTCTGTTGCATTTTTTCCTACTGGCGACAACTCTGATCAAGTAGGGTTTGTGATTCTCTCAGTGAAAGATACCCAGTTGGATGTTAGAGCTTTGGGTGACAGTGGGGATGTTTTTGTGGCGGAAACTAAGTTGATTCAACGTATTCTGAGATTTTTGGTGAACCCAGTTGCCGATTTTGATTTTTTGTGTTCTAGTTCAGGTAAGTCTTGTTTTATTACTATTGGGTATTTATTAGCCTGTACAATGTACTCCGTGTTTTGGTATAGAGTTAGGATTAGAAAGACCGATTCCGATGTAGAGAGAGTAGAAGTAGATTTTTTGGGTAGTAAGTTATTTAAGACTTGTGCTGTTGTTCATGCTTGTTGGAGTCCACACTTAGCAGAAGAGTGTGTGGTGTTGCTAGAAAGTGGTGAATTGTTCTTGTTTGATTTGGATTCTTGTTGTAAAACCAGGGGTTTGATTAAGAGATTTTTGGGAAAGAAGCTAAGAATTTTATGGAGTGATTTTATTGATTTGGAGAAGGGGCAGTGGTTGAGCTGTGAATTTAGCTGGCATCCGAGAATTCTGATTGTTGCTCATTCTAGTAATGTGTTTTTAGTTGATTTGAGGTTAGAGGGATGCAGTGTCACCTCTTTACTGAAGATTGACAGATTGGTTATGGGTAATCCTATGAGGAGTGATCAATTTGTTGCATTAGCTAGGGCGGGTCCTGATGGATTTTATTTTACTGTGGCCTCCAATTAATTTGTCTGTCAACTGTATGATTGTTGTTTTAATATGTGATTTGAGGGGTTTGACTTTTAAGTGATTTTTGATGATAAGGGTTATTTGTTTGACTATATCGTGTAACTGTTGATTTGTTTGAAATATGGTAGAAGGAGAGGTATTGGTAGGCTGTTAGTTTTGGTTTTGACAGTGCTTTGCTTAGCTGTTTCTACCTCATTGTTTAATTGATTTTGTTTGAGAGATTTCATGGGCTGTGCAGATCATTTTTGTTTAATTGGTTTTGTTTGAGAGATCTCATTAATTTTTGTTTACTTGTTGATTTCTATTCTGATGTGCACGGATTCCTTTATGTTTTATGTGCCTTTGTATCGGAATTTAATATATGTGATCTTGTTTATTTGTGTTTTCAGGCAGCTGTAACTGATGGATGTGATCGTACGGTTGGAAATCTTTTGTACACAGTAAGTTAATTTAGAATTACAAATGGTTTGGATCAGCCTGTTTCAATATAAAATTTTTTCAGGGAAACTTAGAATGAGTACAACTAGGAAAGTTTTCTTCGTGAGGCTCTTTCCTTTTGTCTTTACATAATTGTGAAGTTTGATGAAATGTTAGCATCTTTTAGTAGCAATATCGAATAGCTACAGGTGATATTAAAATAAAATTGGCACTAGTTTATTCCTTTTACATAACAGGTTGCTACAAAGTTCCAAGCAAATGCCCTTGTATCAGTTGGGCTCTTTTTATACCCTCTGGTTTTGTTTCTCTCATACGTTGGGCTCTTTTTATACCCTCTGGATACACTGTCTTTGGCCTTGGTCTCTTCCTTTTCTGTTCAGTGTATCAGTTCCAATATTCCTGCCGTTCTGTCTCTTCGTCTTCTGTGCCAGCTTCCCTTCGGTTCTGATGCAGACCTTATGCCCTATCTGGATTGTTGGATCTCTTCTCATGGTGGATGCCTTTTAATTCACTGTTTTAATTCCCTGCTCATTGCTCATTTAATTTTGGAGGCTCTCCCAGCTGCCCTCTCTGCTCAGCCCATAGCTTTGGTGTTGGAAGACTGGCTCCTCCTGCTCCTCACGCCTTGTGACCTTCAACTGGGCTTTTGGTCCTTGTTCAAGCTCTCAGCTGGACTCTCAGCTGGATTAAATGTTTTTCCAGCTGATCCTTCAACTGGTTTGGCGCCTTTCAGCTCTCCCATGTAAAGATTTTTGTAATTCTTTTTTTTTGAAGGGTTAAAGCCAACTTTGGCTTCTTTCCTTTTTTGTTAAGGCTCTGCCTCTTGCTTCTTGTAATATTGGATTTTCTGCTATATATTTCCCCACCTTGGGGTTTAAAAAAAAAAAATAAAACAAAAATAAATGCAACACTCAAGCTTTCAAGGCATTTTATACTATAAGATCCATAGCCATATATAAGTAATATAGTCTTTTTCACGGGATTTTCTTTTTGCATTGCCATTGAATTTGCCTTTGGCTTCAATGTTTTATACAGGCATTTAAAGAAATTCGAACTGATATGAAGCCTCCAGGTGTGTGGAAGACATTGGCTGCGATCATCTCCCCTGTCAGGAGCACAAACAACCTCCAAAACTGTGAGTTTACTCATGGGTTTATTATGTAGGCTTATATATGGATGTGAATGGCCTAACTTACTGCATATGCTTATGTGAATATGCATATAACTTATAACTTCATATGCTTTGTATGAAGAGCTTTTTGATTTCAATAGCTTAGTCTACACCTGAGCTGTTTTGCAGAGTTCTTGTTATATAATGATGCAATGAAAATTCAAGTATATGGAAATTTTGTTAACTAAGTGTGCTTGTCCACACCAAATGAATTTTTATGGTTATATGGTCAATATTATAGGCATAAAATTCGTGATTTAAACCACAAATAGTTGGACCAGGCTTTGTTGAGTTGTTATAAGTTGAATTCTGGATTTTAACCATTGTTTTGTCATGTATTCCTTTTGGAAATGTTTGATGATTTATTCCTTTTGGTTGGTGCTTGACTTATGGGGAAATTTTGTTCTTATGCTCATGTGATGCTTAGGTACTTATTAAGATAAAGTTAAAAGAAGTTACTTATGATATAAACTCTGTTTGGAAGTGTAATTTCTGTTGATATAAACAAGTTACTTATGATTTTATCCAACATTACATTAGCATGGATTGAAAATTTTGTGATATTTCCTTGTCGTTTCATATTTATCCCTTACTTATGCAGGGCAGTTTTACAGGGCCAAGAGTAAACTGGTCTGGTGCCAGCCTTCGAACTGAAGCTACCGGCTATGGATTGGTGACTAGTTTTTTTCTTTACTTTCTCTGTCTCCATATGTTGTGCTTGCCCCACTTTTGTGTGTATGTACGCAGCTATTTGTGCACGGCCACTTGTGCATGTGTGTGCTTATAGATGTAGGAGTTTGGGGCAGTGTGTGTTTTCATATTTTTCAGGGGCAGATTCTTGATATTCTTCTTCTGGATGCCTTTGTTTATACATGATGCTAAAGCTCATGATTCATGCCCATTGCGTGGCTGATAATCTTGTTTCTCTTTTCTCTGCTTTTTTTTTTCTTTCCTGTTTTTCTTAATAATTATACCCGCTAATATCAGTTAGCATTAGCATGTACACACAGCTTCTTCTTTTTTTGGTTGATTTCCTTTTCATTAGAGCTATTACGCATAGTTCATCCCATTTGCACCTTGTACTCTTTATTGACTTTCTGCTATCAGGTAAATTGACATGGCAGAATCCTTGTGCCAGATTAATGGGTGTCAACTTGAAATTAGATAATTAAATGATTGTGAGCTTACATATGCTTCTTTTGGTGGAAAAACAGTCAATAATTCTATTAAAAACGTATCGTAATTTTGTGCACTGTATTGGTCTGCAGCTATGATTCCTAATATGCTCCTTACATCATTGGCATTTTATTGCTAAATGACAGGAGATGGATGGATCTGTCATTCCTCCTGATATTCCACCTTCTAGTGAACATGTGAATGATGACGGGATATATCTTCTTGAGAATGGCGTGGATTGCTTAATTTATATTGGTAACTCTGTTGATTCTGAAATTATGCAGCAATTATTAGGCATTTCGTCATTTGATGAAATTCCAACTCAGGTAATACTGTGTTTCTGTTTCTTTCCTTTTCATCTTCTTCCCCCCCTCCCCCATTTCCCTTCTTTTTTCCCGTGGCATGCAATTGAAGACTTTTGACATCTTTAATTCTCGTCTAGGAACAACATGCTTTCAAATTATCGATCGCTATGTTTTTGAGCATCCAAACTTGAATCTTGATGCTTGATTTGTGGTTTAAAAACTCAAAACTATCCCCCAGTGTGATCCCCATTAGATGGAGAGTAATACTGGGTACAAACTTAAGCCTTTGACAATATTTGTACAAGTGGCTGACCTCAAACGAGCTGGCTGTCCCAACCTTGAAGGATTGATAAATTTAAAAGTCTACTTTAAATTCTTGTCTTGCCATTTTCTTTACAAGAAGGCTTTTCTCAGTCTGAAATTGAATGATTGTGGTCCAGATTCAGCATCCTAATCTTCATGTCAATTTTTTGTTTACTATGACTTTGTCTGTTTGTTGCACATGTCATTTTTTGTTTTCTTAATGGCAGAATCATTATTAGTAAGATCTTGTCTCATTCTTGTAAAGAACTGCCAAAAGAGTTTCAACTCTTCTTGGAGTGCTCAGTTGTAGTTTATCCTTCATTTTGGTCAATGATACGTGAACTTCTATGAATTTTGCATTGATCAGTTAAATGATTTTTTTCTGGGATAGCTACCCTTTTGTTCAGCTTGTAATCTTGTAACTCGTTTTTTTGCCTGCTCAGTTTGAATTGCAGCAATATGACAATCCGTTGTCAAAGAAGTTAAATGATGTCATAAATGAGATACGGCGACAAAGATGTTGCTACCTCCGGTATGACTGATGTTTGCGGGAGTGTATTATTCTTGAAGAGAATTCTTGCGTACTTTTCATTTATATGTTTTCTTTAATTTGCGGTTGCTCAGCATATATCGTTTGCTTTCTTGTTTTTGTTTCAGCTTAAAGTTGTGCAAGAAAGGAGATCCATCAGGTTAGTGATGAATACCAAGTTTTTACATGTAAGGTTATTCGGCTTCATTTAATCCTGTTGTTTTCATTTTGAATTGTATTTAGTATTGTTTGAATAACCATAAGTTTCCTATCTTGCATTTGGACAAAGGATGATAATGATTGTGGTAATGGTGCAGGTGGGTATGGACACAAGTGTTGCTTGACTTGTGGTTGACTCGGACCTTTGATTAAGGGTACCTTGCCGTTGTAATGACCTTTGGTTTCTGTCTGTGGAGTACTGCTTGCAGCTGGATGTGTTTTAGCAGAATCAGTTCAGGAGGTATATTGAATGGAGCAGGCAGTTTAATGGGGCTGTATCTGCTGCGTTTCTGCAACACTGCTGTGAAGGGTTTGAGGATAGCTGCTGGGATGATGCCAGGGTGATGATGTGCATTGGAGATGCTTGCAGCCTGTGCATTTTGAAGTCTACCAAGTGTCTGCCAGAATTTGTCTGGTGCAAAGGTACTGAACAACATGCTCAGTAGCTGGACAGATTCCAGGAGCTGAATGTGAAGATCAGAAGAAGATGCAGTAAAGTAGTTAAAAATGATTTTAATCATCTTGAAGGATTAAAGCCATTTCTTGTATTATGTCAAAAAAATTTGATCTTTGATTCTTGTAATTGTTTCTTTTATCAATAAAATTTTCCTTTTCTTATTAAATATTTGAATGGTGTGATTGTAACTCAATATGGATGAAATCAAATTTTTTTTGCGGCTCCTATTTCATAGCTCAAATGCAGCTGTGTACTCAGCCACAGTCATATTTAATTAATTATTTTTTATTTAAAAAATTATTTGCGACGATTTTTTTACGTCGCTAAAATTAATTAAATTATTATTTTTTAAATTTTTTATTCATGTAAAAATATATTTGCGACGTTTTTTTACGTCGCTAAAAATTAATCAATTTTTTATTATTTAAATTTTTAATTTAAGAAAAATATATTTGCGACGATTTTTTTACGTCGCGAAAAATAAATTTAATTATTATTTTTAAAATTTTTTATTTATGTAAAAATTTATTTGCGACGATTTTTTTACGTCGCGAAAAATTAATTAATTTTTTTTAAAATTTTTTATTTATGAAAAATGTATTTGCGACGATTTTTTTACGTCGCGAAAAATTAATTAATTAATTTTTTTTATTTTTTTACGGTGGTGGAACAGATTTTAGCTACGTTTTTATAACTTTTAGCGACGTTTTTTTTTCGTCGCAAATAATTTTTTTTTGCGATGAAAATAAATTTGCGTCGCAAAATACTTTCTGCGACGAGGCTATTGCGACGAACACGCGACGAAAAAAAAACGTCGCAAAAAATAATTTGCGACGATTTTTTTTAATTTAGCGACGAAAAAAATCGTCGCAAAAAACGATTTTTGTTGTAGTGATAAGGTCCCCTACGCACAAGCTGTGGGTAGTCGCATGTATGTTATGACAATTGACAAGTACAAGGCCCGACATTTGTCATGCGGTAGGATTAGTAAGTAGATATCAATCCAATCTAGGAAGGGCACATTGGCAGGCAGTGACGAGATTTTTTAGATACTTGAGAGGCACGACAGGTATGAAATTGTGTTTTGGATTAATAATCTAGAAATTATTGGCTATACGGATGCAGATTTTGCAGGTGATGTAGATGACAAAAAATCTACAAGTGGCCATATATTTTTATTTGGTGGAACGGCTGTTTCTTGGCTAAGTAAGAAGCAGGGTTGTGTTGCAAAGTGCACAATGGAGGCCGAATACATAGCGTACAGTACAACAGTAAGTAATGATGTTTGGATTAAACGCTTTGTTGATAGTTTAAAGTTGAGTATACCTAATAGGCCAGTCAATGTGTTTTGTGACAATAAGTCCGCTATCTCTTTAATAAAAAAGTGGAGCTAATAGCTCTAAAGGAAAACACATTGATGTAAATTATCACTATATTCAAGAAATAGTGGAGAGGGGTGAAATAAAAGTCGACTATATACCCTCGGGAGAGATGGTGGCTGACCCTATGACCAAGGGGTTGACTCTGGAAAAATTCAGAGAGCATGCAAATGCAATGGGTTTAAGGAGCACTTAGGTATTGCAGTATTACGTAGTGAATGACATCTTTAGAGAAATTTTGGGCAAGGCTAAAATTTATAGAAAGATACGACTCTACCTGATTGGGGATATGAATTGGTCAGATAAAAGGTAGAGGACACCAGCAGGCATTCCAGGGCTATCGCATGCTCATGAGTGTAAAGTCCACTTTAAGGCACCATGAGATCTCTGCATAGTCATCTAAAGTGCATGGTGTATTAAGTCATCAATAAGGTGTATTGAGGAAAGCCTTTGCATGGGCTTTAGAGGAAGTACTTGATCAAAATTTCAGACGCAGGTCGACACATTGATTAAATTTGTGTTTGGCTGAAGTTGTCAATGATACTGAGGGTGTGGACCTTATGATCCCTAGTATGGAGCATTGATGCCAATCACTTAGTTATAGAGTGAATTGAAGTCACCTGGAGTATGCTATCAGCAAGGATAGCATATGTGGAAGGGTGCAGTCAGACTCGAAGGCAAAAGCGTGCACACGTAAGTCTATTGTCATGTTCTGATGTCAATCTGTAAATGGTTACAGATAAAAAGTTGGTGAAAACAAAATTTGCGTACCAAAGGTAAACACCAACTTGGAAAACTCATGAGTCATGTTCATGTACGTTCAAGTGGGAGCTGTAAGTCGGTGAACTCATGGACATTAACCGGTGGTGTTTTCCCGTGTACGGGTAAGAGAGGAAGCGGTAGACGGCGGTTACACTTGGCAACGGCTACAACCGTTGGTGGTGAAATGGGTTGGCAACGGACACAACCTTTGTCAAAGGTTGTGACTCCTGTTTGAATGGTTGCATATTGGTAACCATTGGAAGTCTATAAATACATTTTTTATCATGAAAGACTTCATCTAAAAAATTCTCATAAAACTTCCGATCAAATCATCAAGTCACCATATTTATTTTCTCTCCGAGTGCAGGTGATCAACAGTCTAACAACATTTTGCCGCCGCTTGTATTACATCTGGGACCATCATATCCTGATTAAGATTTTCCCCATTTACTATTACATTCTGCTTGGGATCTAAAACTGCTTCATTAACCTTCTCCGCAACCTCCTCCTTATCTTGTATAATTTTCTTGACAATTTGCTGAGCTAGCTCCTTTCCTTTCTCCTATTCCACCCTTTTTTCTTGCACCCTATCTTCAGTTTCCTCTTCTTCCTACATTCACTCCCCACATGACCTTGCTGGGAACAAACCTTACAGTATTTCCTTTCTTTCTCATAAATATCCTTTGCCATCGATTCTTCAAGCCACTCATATAAAGCTTGACTCAATCTGGGTTTTCTTTTAATAGATTCACCAATACACACACTCGTGCTACGATTGGTCTTGAAAAGTTAAGTGCCAACACCTTCCCAATGGGGCTCAATAAAATTTCTAAATGATCTCTAGGAAACAAATGCAATGGCAATAAAGGAAGGGATACCCACATAGGCATAATAGTTGGTTTAATTCCAGATTCAAATTCTGGAAACCATTTGAAAAAACAAAATAAATGGCCATTGATATAGGCTATGTCCTTTAATAAAACCTTTATAACATCTTCATAAAGAGAAAACATTAACTGGATATGTCTAGGATCCAAGCTTCCCACAGAAAACTCCCCTTTAAGAAACCATTTAGACCTTATGAATTCCCTGATAAAGCTTAAAGAAGGATGCCCATATGAACACTTACCAATGACAATAAGCTCTAATGGTTTGAAAGCTTCATTCATCTCTTCTCTAGTTCAAACCACTGTTGTTTCCCTGTCGTGAAAGAGCACCCTTTTGGTTGTCCTTGTTACAACAATCTTAGAAGAAGCTATTGCAGGTGGAGCAAGAGACTGTGGATCTGGATTTATACAACCATGTAGCTGTTTTTGGAAGAAAGATGAATAAGAAGGGCCATTCTTAAGAGGCACATCTAAAACCCTAGCAGCTTGTTGGTCCAATGATTGCACAGATGAATCAATCACATGATTATTGGAAGTTGGAATAGAAACGTGTGATGTCAAAGAGGAAGAAGGATAAGAAAATGATGGATGTGTGATCTCTCTAGAATAGGGTATCTCACCATCACTCCTTTTACATTACAAGGCTATGTAACAAGTCTATTTTAGCTAGGCAAGTTGGCATGTTGGTCAAACAATTACACACAAGATCTGTAAATTCGAAATGAAATCGATATACAATTAACGATTTGATTTAGCATCAACGGGTTATGGTGGACCCGTTAGATAAAAAAAATTGATATACAACTTCACTAAACACGAAATAACTCCGCTAAACATGATTTATAACAAGACAAACACAAAATGGTACAACTCTATATGAATTGGGCAAATATTAATATAAGATGAATTAGACATGACATAAACTTAATATTGACATGGATGATGAGAAAACAATTCATTTCTGACATGCACATCCTGGTCGCTTATATGTTTCCATCAACGCCAAGGTAAAGAAAACAAGCTTATGAAACAACGAAGTTAGCTGGTCACAGTAAACGTGACTGCTCAATAAGGCTCATTCACTATTTATTATGTACATAGGAAAAATAAAGTAACTAAGAGTGTTAGCCAAAAGCAATCCTATAATAGTTGATAACTAAGAATCTCCTCCATAAACTACAATAGTTTAATTAGAGAAAATAGCTCAATAGCTCTTGATGATAGGTATTGAATGGACGGATCATCAGCTCTATCAAAAGAGGTATAGAGATAGCTGAAACCCACATGAGGCAGCAGCGGCGGATTTACAGTGGGGGCAGCTGCCCCCACTTCCAATCTGAAAACTTTTGGGGTGTAGGTAAAATATTTGAAATTTAAAGATATTGTCCCACTGAAAATATTTTAGAAGGCTTAAAGGAAGTTTTGGAATTTTGATAAATCTTGGAGTTCTTTTTTACATTATAGAATTAGGTTTAAAAAAAAGGTCCGTACTTTTCCTTTTAGTCGTTCGGTTCGTCTGTTTCTTCTTTAGCATTGTCCATTCCATCAATAATATAGCCATGAGAGGTAACCCATAAAAGAATAAACGAATAGATTTGTAATTTTTTTTTTTTTTTTAGTACAGTAATTAGGATTTCTATTATTCTTACCTATTCAACTTTTTCTTCACAATAGACCTTTGAATTCCACTATCTAGGTCTAAACTGAACGATGAAGATTCCATCAATTTTTATATCAATCTTGAAATATTATTTGAAATTGTTGGATAAGGGAAACGTAAAAAAGTTCGGTTATACAAAATAGATTTATTAATTGGAACTGAAATTATTTGAATTTTGTTATATTTAATTGGGTTGCTCCATTTGAAATTTACCTATTTTAGTTTGTCCTATTGTTCCGATTAATTGAAATTAAATAATTTGGTTATGAATTATAATAGATTCAACTTAAGCTATATCTATTTTTAGTTGAAAGACTTTTGATAGATTTAATTTCTTTTTAAAAAAATTCCTATTATTATTTTTTTTTTGATTTAATAAGTTTGAAAATTGATAAGAGAACATTATACAAAAAATATCGCATATTGTTTGTATTGCTATCTAATTAACCTTTTTTATGTAATTGTAATTATAAAAAATATTATTAAATAATATTTTTTTGAAAACAATGTTAATCTTATAATTTTAAGTTATAAATAAACTAGTCATAACCCGTGTCTGAAGGCACAATGAAACATAAAATTCGAGAGCCTAAAAAAAATTTATCCCACTATATTTATCCATTATTTTATTAAAAATATCGACAATTTTTTTTCAAAATACGTAATCTGAAAAAAAAATTCTCAACATATATATATTGTCGTGTATGAATAATATTTGAAATAAAAATTATATTAAAATAATTAGACATGGAATAGAAATGAGTGATGTGATATTTTTGGGAGGAAAAATATATGGGGGATAAAATTCTTATGAGCTATCTTATTATATAGTTTTTATATTGTCCCCACCCAAAAAAGAGTCTAGCTCTGCCCCTCCGAGGCAGAAACCCATTCTGCCACAACGTTTACTGCTCCTTTGATTCATCTCTTGGGTCATCTTCTAGAAGCTTTAATTTTTTTTTATTTTTTTTTTATCAAGAGAAAAAGAAGCTTTAATTCATGTGGCAAATATTGATTGGCTTCATCACAAGGCACATCAGAGAAAATTGAAGACTTCTAAAAACGTTAAAACAGCTCCACATTAAATATTATCCATAGCTATAGAGAGCTCCCAATATTCCACCTAAACTTAAAGCTTAGCAGTTCAAGATTTGCATAGATTCTTCAAGCTTATGGTGGCAATGATCATTGTTCTTCCCGTCATTAATGCTTATAACCTATGAAACACGGATACTTCGTTGAGGTTGACGTACCCGTATCGGATACTTTATCGGATACGATACTCGTCGGATACTCGATGATACGTATCGGATACACCTTCTACGTATCCGATAATAATTAAATATTAGGATACTTCACGGATACTTTTATAGTCGAGCAACATATATAATTTTTTAGTTGAACTTTTAACATCTCTTTTCGAATTCACATACCATACAATACATTAACAAAAAATTCATATTACTTCAAAGGTACATGAGTGTTTTTTAAGTATTATCTATAATTACATGTCAAAAGAGTATAAATAAAGTTATTACATTATAATTTTAGCAAAATTACTTCTAAATACTAGGTAAATATTAGTTTTGATTCCTTTAATTAGTCACTTTACTTTGTGAATATACCACAACGATACGATATATATTTTCTTGAAACTAAAAAGAATTACTAATTTTTCTTATTATATGTTAAAGAACTATCAAAATATATAAGTATTAAGTTGGTTGAAAATAATAAAAATATTAAATATATTTTATTATTGCCGTATCTTGGCCGTACCCGTATCCTACTTTTTTAGACTTTGTCGTATCGTATCGTACCCGTATCCCGTATCCTTATCCGTATCCGTGCTTCATAGCTTATAACATATTCCAATGTTAATACTTTATTCAGTGATAGGTCAGTTCTACCAGTTATAAATATTTTATCTCATGTAAATAATTTATTAGTCTAATTTATTACGATCATTGAATTGGTAATGAATTCCACCGAATATTGGGTCCCACTGTCAATTCAATGAATGATTAGATAAACAAATTAAGTCTAAGTAACATTGATCAAACAAACTTCAAACTGTTGATTTATGTGATATACTATGCCTACATATGCCCCAAACCAGGCCAGAGTGGATACTGTCAAATGAGCTCCTTCTGTCAATGGCAAGGTCTCTACTGCATCTACATGGGAAGTCATTAGGAACCCAACCCTAAAAGTGCCATGGTCAAACCTGATTTAGTTCACACAGGCAGTGCCCAGAATGAGTTTCATACTGTGGTTGGCTGTTAATGAGAGACTCAATACGAAGGATAGTCTTTTTAATCCTAACATGGGGGCGATTTGCATTCTTTGCAGAGGGGCTGTTGAAACCCATGCCCACATTTTCTTTGAGTGCACATATTCTCAGAGTATATGGCATCATCTACAGAACATGCTTCCCTAACCTTGCCAACCCATGACATGCCTGATGTTTATTGCCTGGGCTGCTCAACAATGAAAAGACAAATCTTTATTAACAGTGCTGCAGAAGTTAAGCCTCCAGGTCACAATTTACTACCTATGGAGAGAAAGAAACAACAGATTGGTTAGGAATGAATTTAAGGATCCTGAATCAACTATCAGGGATAGAATGGTTTCCTTAAAGTTTAGGAACTCCTATCATAACCAGCAAGTGGCACAACAATGGCAATTACCAACCTATTGTCTTAACCCATGAAGTTCTTCTGAATGTGTTGACCTCCTGGTTTATGCAGGTTTCTTTTTTGTTTTCTCCATATCGTTTGAGTGAGGATTGTACTGAAAGTACTAGCTCAAGGCCAGCACTTTCCTTAGAATTCCAAATTCTAGGACCCAGCTGCATATTCTTTGGTGCTCTGTTTTTGCTATGGGTATGGCATTCTGTCATGTAAGCTACGCTCTTTCCCTTGTATATTTTCTATGAATGAATACAGTTTACCTTCCGAATAAAAACATTAGTCAAACAAAAATTAAGGCACAAACCAAAATTCTAACAAAAATCCATACATCTATAAGATTCATCTTTTTCCCCCAGAAACACATACAACAACTAGTCTCTGGAATTTGACTTAAATCTACATAACACCCAAATGTTTACTCATGAAAAATGGAAAATTCTTCCTCATATTTTATATCCATACATGCACCACCCAATCACAGTTTATAGTGTTTCCCAAACAATAAACTGTCCATGGATTCCCAGGCCCCCCTGCACAACATATTGATTCCCATTCCCTACCCGATAAATCCTTAGCAACTCACCCGCTCGAAGACGCTTGGCAAAAGCGTGCCAGTCGCACGTCAGAGAATGCCTACCATCAGCCCTTACTGATGCTATGAATTCATATGTGTTTCCATCTCGATCAGTTACAAGCATGACCCCATTTCCGTCCGGCAAAAAACGTGCCCCCTTGGGTATTTCCAGATTGCGATTGACGTCCGTATCGGAAAGCCATTTGTCAAAGCACAAATATTGGGGCTCCATTTCTACCAAACCCTAAAGAACAGAAGAATCAACTTTCCTCGAGAATTAGGTCTATTTCTTTGAGAAAGTACTAGTTGTTGTAGTAGTAATTCCACTACAACAACAATGATGAAGTTTTATCACAGTGAGAGAGAGAGTGATCACTCCTGGACAGAGATTCTGAGTGCTAGAGAGGGACCTTCTGAACTGATATTGAGGCTTCTAAGTTCTAACACGAAGATGGATACAGTGGGAATGAGATGAGAATATGAATGGCTCGCTTACTACTTTATAGTTATTTTGTAAGAGAGAGAGAGAGACAGATGCGAATCTCTTGAGTCTTGATGACTGCCAAACATAAGTTACTGCCGATTATTAAACTAAAAGACAGAGGGCAGTTTGAGCTTGCCCACCACCAATGTCAAGACGTTGGATTCACCCAACTTGTTTGGGATACAAATGAAGCTGAAAGAATATTATGAAGTCCAATTTGTATTCTTCTCTTTTTCTGGCTTTTGTTGTTACATACGAGTGCCTAAATCTCCTTTCTAGGAACATTTGATTATGATTGATCAATAGTCTCCAATTAAGAAACCGTTCCAGAAACGATTTGACTTTCAAGATAAGTAGTACCCTTGCTGTCTCTAATGGACATGCACTTCCTCCCCCCTTTCTTCTAGAGGGAGCTTTTATGTTGGAGTATTACGATTCATCCATGGGCATGACTATGTTATAAAAAAAAAAAACTCAAGCCCTTCATTGATGATCAAAATGGGTGCAGCAAACCTATCTACTTGATCACATCACAAAAACAGAAGCATTTTCTCACAAATTGAAAGCAGCTTAAAACAGTTGCTTTGATTAAATGAATGAGAAAGTCTTCAATCTGAATTTGTCTCTCTAGAACTTTTGACAGTCAGAGAGTTGATCTATTTATATATATATATATATATAGAGAGAGAGAGAGAGAGAGAGAGATGAGTATGAGAGAAGAGAATTGTTGATAAGGCTACGTCGATGAGAGAGAGAGAGAGAGAGAATTGAGTATGAGTGAAGACGGTGACAAGCCTACGTGGATATCTAATGCCAACACCACACCCCCCCCCCCCCCCCCCCCCCCCCCCCCCCCCCAAAATCCAAACCCACCCACCGATCGAACGAAAGAGAGCTCCAAGACCTAGATTTCGAGTCTTATTTTAATCATCAAGTCCTTCCTTGAGGCTGGGATTTCTTGTTAAATAATAAGCTTCGCCTACCAAAATACATGGTCTATTAGGTAGGCATTCCATCGTTGTACTAGTCCAGAACAGAATTAGACGTGACAGATGATAATATTAATCTTAAGATCCAATAACCCTTAACTAGATTTAATTACAAACATATCAAGCACATGGCATTGCACCTGGCAACTCTCACCCCATAGACCCAAGGCATACATGCATTTTCTGGACTGTTGGCTTGTTTTTAAGTAGCCGGCTGAGAGTTGAAGTGAAAACGACTTGTTTGAAATCTAGACACCTTCTAAAGGTGCCTTGTGATAATGGCCTCGTTGATCAAGGCCCGATAAGGAGCTGGAAGTCATTTTTTGTCCAAATCAAATGTGGCTGATATCCTATGAAGGCAAACAAAACAGAAGAAGACGAAACAAGAAAAACGGAAGAAGATTTCGCAGCCAACGACAAAACTAAAACATATTCTATGCTCTTTTTTATTTGATTTTATCAAAATTGTCGTCCTAAACTTGAATAAATGACTCAATTTCTAGAATCTTGATTTGTCTGTATAGAACATTTTTACAGTGAGAGAGTGGTTTTGGCTTTTGAGAGACAGAACCGCTGAGAGAGAGAGAAAAAGAGATATGTATATGGAGAGGAGAGAGAAATAGAGGAGAGAAACCTAATTTGTTGATTTAATTAATGAAGTGGTAACGACATGATTCAATAATATTATTGCAACGGTTGAACTTTTTCATTAAGATTTTATTACTTTGACACATTATTATTTCAACAAATTAAATCAACTATTTAGATTTCAATAACATCACTCAAAGTAAATTCACAACGTGCATGGAATCCTAAACTGCCATGCAAGCGCTTTCAACATGGTTGAAAAATCTTTGGAGACAGTTATGTATGATTATTGAAAGATATATATTTAGTATTGGTTAGGGCTATATATGATGTAATACAAAACAAAATCAATGATGTTGCAATGATGCACAACACCCAAAGAAATGGAAACTATAACCTTCTTTTGAATGTTATTAATTTCATATAGTGATGGGTTTTGGCTTATTATATTCATTGCCTTAAACTTGGTGTCCACGCATTATATATCCAAATCCCATTCATAAGTCGGCAAATGATCTGAGCATTTTTGGGTTACTTTGGATGGCCAAGCCCTCACCGCCCAACTTAGAGGTCTGAGTTTCAAATCTTGCCGCATGTTCGATATGCAAGTAGTGGGAATTAAAGCTAATTTCTATTATGTCTATGACCCCGAATTCAATCCCCACAAGTAGGGATGGCAGTGGACCGGGGAAAAGCGGGTATTCGTCCAAACCCGCCCCGTTTGGACCGGGGATGGACTATACGTATTGGACGGTGGACGTATACGGGGATACCCGTATAAACCCGTGCGGGGATGGACTTATCCTTACCCCCGCCCCGTCCCCGTTACCCGTTAAATAAATAAATAAATAAATACTCTATATAAATACTCTTTTAACCCTAAATAAATATAATATATATATGATTGCTCCTTTAGTCTTTGGTGTTTGGGCAGTGACTGTTTTGGTTGTTAAACTGTTACTGTTTTGCTTACACAGTTTCAGTTTTTGCTTCTTGTAATTTTTGGATTTCATGAAATAAAATTTTCTCTTTTCTTTAAAAAAAAAAAAAAGGCTTAGGTTTAGACTTAGGCGGGTACGGGGGAAGCGGGGACGGGGACGGGGATTATAAATTTACCCGCAGACGGGGATGGGGATCAAAATTATACCCGTTAGCGGGGGTGGACCGGGGATGGACGAAGATTTTTTAAGCGGGTACGGGGATGGAGACTATGCCCCCCACCCCCGCTTCGGTCCATTGACATCCCTACCCACAAGTCACTAGTGATTCACATCTATTTTTCCCTTAAATTTAGGTTCGCCCATCAATGTATACCGAAAAAAAAAACTTATGATCAAACTAGGGGTGTCAATTGTGTCAGATTAAATGGGTTTGTGTCAGTCTAATCAAATTCATGTAAAAAAATCATTCAACCTATTTATTAAACGAATTATACGATATGACACCGTATCAATTCCTGTCAGAAATATCATCGACATATTAAATTAGAGCGCCCAATGTCGAAGGCTTTTAGGATGTTTCGTGGCCTTGTTTCTCATATTCTGAGTGGCAACTAAAGGTGGCAATCTTAACTCATTATCCATTAATTCGTCCAATCCGTCCATAAATAAATGGGTTGGATACCTATATTTAGACCTGTCAAAATCCGACACAACACGATTAACCGACACGAATCGGTACGATTTAAGCGGATTGGGGTGAGACCTTAACGGGTTCAGGTGGTAAACGAGTTGATCCGTTAGACGCGTTTAATAAACGGGTCGTGTTCGAGTGAGACCTATTAACCCGTTTATCACTCATTTACCTGTTTAAAAAAAATTAATATAATAATAAATTAATAATCATTTTAAAAAAAATAGTCTGAATTAAAATATTATATATTATATATAAACAAGAAACCAAACTGCTGAGTGGATGAGTGTCCAACCATTAAATACAGATTCTTCACTTATAACCCTTTGCAGTGCTCGATGTGGGAACAGATTACAAAGTCTTCTTGTGGGTCTCCATAGTGAACACATAGTGAAAGCTTTTGGCTTGAATCCCACGTCGACAAATTCAAATAAAGGAGATCTCATATGCCTGTAAAAGGTTGCAGCCCCTTTCTTTAGTCATTCAACCTTCTCACTTGCTTTTACAAGTGTCAGCCAACTAGAAATCTTTTAATTAAGAGAGTACAATTGTTGTGGGTAATTAATGGAGTTTAAAATTTTAATATAATAGTTTTTTGGTGTGGGTTAAAATTTTAATAAAATAAATTTATGAAAATTAAACAAGTTAAACGAGTTGTGTCGTGTTATCCGTTTATTAAACGGTTCGTGTTCGTGTTAAGTTTTTTCACTCGTTTATTAAACGGGTCGTGTATAGATTTACATGTTTTTCACCCGTCACCCGTTTAACCCGACACGTTTGACACTCCTACCTATATTAATTAATATGGGTTCTAATTAAATTGGTTGGGTAATATAATTCATTTTAATTAACCGGATTAATATGGATTACAAATGAATACCCATTGGGTTGAGTATTTATCTTTTTACTAAATAATACAAGTAATAAAATTAAATAAATATATTAATATACCAAAAAATACATACACTATTACACCAAAAAATACACACATATACACTAATACACCAAAACAAAAACACACTAATACACCAAAACAAAAACACACTAATACACCACCCATGACCCACAGTTGACCCACGACCCATGGGTTGACCCTGTGACCCATGGGTCAGCCCATAGCCCATGGATCGACCCACGGGCCAAGCCATAGCCCACAATCGACCCGACTCATTATGTGTATATTTTTTTTTATTAAATGTGTTTTAATTTTTGTGTTAGCATATGTATTTATTTTTGGTGTATTAGTGTATTAGTGTGTATATTTTTAGTGTATTAGTTTGTGTGTATTTTGGTGTATTAGTGTGTGTGTTTATATTTGTATTTTGGTGTACTACTAATGTGTGTGTGTGTGTGTTTTGGTGTACTAATGTGTCTATTAAGAATTTTAATTATTTTATGGGTTAATCGGTTTAACCCAACCCGTTATAAACTCAACCCATTATAACTCATTTACTACGTGAGTGAACAATGGATTGGATTTATTTTAACCCAATTTATTTTAGGGGCTTAGGGAGGTCGGTACCTCCCAAAAAACTTAATAGGATAAAAGTACACTTTTTAAAATAATTGGGATAGAAGTACATGTGCTAAAAAGAAGTCATAAAAGCCCTTTTACCCCCACCAAAAATAGTGCATACCTAATTGAATGTGAGACTTTCAAGATTAGAATGTGAGACTTTCAAAATTAGAATGTGAGACTTTCAAGATTCCTTTTGATATTTGTGTATCATTTGAATTTTGAAATTTCATATATATATATATATATATATATATAGACACACACACACAGATATATATGTACAGTAGATTATACCTAAATGATGACAGTATATATTTTGTCCACTCAAAGAGTTGCACCTAAAGAGGGAGTCGAAAAATTGCCATGCAAACAGTGTTACCAAAGAGAGACACGATATAATGACAATGGACGTCCAATCAATGGCATCATGTAATGCCCCCTTCATAGTGCCCAAGTAGTGTCAGTAAAAAGTGACAACAGTAGATTATACCTAAATGATAACAATATATATTTTGCCCACTCAAAAAGTTGCACCTAAAGGAGGAGTTGAAAAATTGTCATGCAAACAGTGTCACCAAATAAAGACACGATATAATGACAATGGGGGTTCAATCAGTGGCATCATGTAATGCCCCCTTCATAGTGCCCAAACAGTGTCAGTAAAGAGTGACAACAGTAGATTGTACCTAAATAATGACAATATATATTTTGTCCACTCAAAGAGTTGCACCTAAAGAGGGAGTCGAAAAATTGTCATGCAAACAGTGTCACCAAATATATATATACTAGTTATTGCCTGTGTCTGAGGCACAGAGTAATAAAAAATAGTAAACAATAAACATATTTGTATTCATATCCAAAATCAAATTACAAACATAGAGGAGAGATAAATGAATTTAAGCATCGATTGTAGTGGGGGGAAGAGGTGGTGGTGGCAGCGGTGGCTGCGATGGCATCGGTGGCCGCGACGGTGGCCACAACGACGGTGGCGATGGTGGGGGTGGTGGCGGCGGCGGTGGTGGTGGTGGTGGTGGTGGCGATGGTGGTGGTGGCGGCGATGGGGATGACGATGGCGGCGGCGGCGATGGTGGGGACGGTTGTGGCGGCAGCGGCGACGGCGGTGGCGGCAGTGGCGGTGGTGGTGGTAGTGGTAGTGGATGTGGTAGAGGTAGTGGTGGGGCGGTTTCAAACACAATTTTTTTTTTTTAAAATACTTATGAGAAATAATTTATATAAGTATTTTTAAAAAGTCACTCCAAACACACCCTTAGGGGTCTATTTTTCCTATTAAATTTAGGGTGTTAATATTAGCCATTAGATTAATTTTAAAATAAAATTTAAAGTGATCTCAACCGCGAATAGCAAAAGTCATCTTGTTTATCTTTTGAGATTTGAATTGTAAGCTACTTTATTATATAGATATATATGTATATGAAATTTCAAAATTCAAATGATACACAAATATCAAAAGGAATCTTGAAAGTCTCACATTCTAATCTTGAAAGTCTCACATTCAATTAAGTATGCACTATTTATGGTAGGCGTAATTATGGAATACAATTTAGAAAGAATTTGAACATGTTTTAAAATGTGTACTTATTGGCAACTATTTGATGAAAAAAATGACTTAAAGGATGATAAGTTTTGAGGTGGTACTTAAAACCAAATAAGTTTTGAAAAAGATACTCACATCTCATTATCTCTTTATTTTAAGTGAAAATTGGAAGTGAGTCCCCCTAGATGTACTTGTTTGTAGATGAGTCCGGTAAGGAAACTTATAAGGGGTTAAGTCCATGTTTAAAATTATATGTAATGACTTAAGTCCACTTTTTTTTTTTATCTCAAAAATACCCTTCCTTGAAAGGAAGTTAAATTAATTTCCTATTTTGGAAATTGGTATCCCTTAATTCAAGGTCAATTAAAATATGCCAATAAAATCTCCATCATAAATTTAAAATTCAAATTCAAAGATCTCTCTCTCTCTCTCTCTATATATATATATATATCAAATTCAAAACTCTCTCTCTCTCTCTATATATATATATATAAAATCTCCATCATAAATTTAAAATTCAAATTTAAAACTCTCTCTCTCTCTCTGTCTCTGTCTCTCTCTCTCTCTCTCTCTATATATATATATATATATATATATATATATATATATATATATATATATATATATATATCTCTATATATATATATAAAATCTCCATCATAAATTTAAAATACAAATTCAAAGCTCTCTCTCTTTCTCTCTCTCTCTCTATATATATATATCAAATTCAAAACTCTCTCTCTCCCTCTCTCTCTCTCTCTCTCTCTCTCTATATATATATATATATATATATATATCAAATTCATGTTACTATTTTTTTTATTATGTTACTGTTCATGTTACTACTTTTGTTGAATATGTTACTGTTCATGTTCCTATTATTTTGAGCATGTTACTGTTTTTGTTGAGCATGTTACTACTATTATTTTACTAAATATTAATATTCAATGTTACTATTTGTTTTGTTTTTGAATATTACTATTTTTTGTATTTGAATGGTACTATTTTTTGCGTTTGAATTTGAGAGAAATAATTATTGTTAAGTATGTTACAATTTTTGTTGAACATGTTACTGTTGTTATTTTTTAAAAATATTAATATTGAATGTTTCAATTTTTTTTTTTATGTTTAAATGTTACTATTTTTTTGTGTTTAAATGTATTATTTTTTGTATCCAAATCATAACTTTTTTTGTATTTGAATGTTACTATTTTTTATTTTTAATGTTACTATATATATATATATATGTACCTAACCTGTATATGGATATAGATAGATAAGAGAGAGACAAAATTTTAATGTTAGTCAAACTCTTAACCTATATATGGATATAGATAGATATGAGAGAGAAAATATTTTAATGTTAGTCAAACTCCTAAGATTTAGGAGTTTTTAATTTTTAGTTTTATTTCACTTCTAAAGGGAAGGGATAATATGGTAAAATTGACAAAAAACGGACTTCATAACAAATAAGTTTTCTTGACGGACTTAAGTCCAAACAAGTCCATATAGGGGGACCGGCCTCCAAATTTCCCTTATTTTAACCCAATACATAACCAACCCAACCCACTCATTTACCACTTCTAGTGGCAACCCTTGAATAGCCTAAAGGGCTGGGCTAAGATTAGGCAGCCATGGCCAGAGGATGCGCTGGCCTGTACTTGGGCCAATATTTTCCAATCTCAAGTCCCTCAATATTAACTAGATTAACATACATTATTATTGGCACATGATATATAATACACTACTACATGAGCATAGCCACGATATATCATCATTGTTATGGCGTACAATAAAATTTTTATCATTTTGTTGCATCAAAATCCATCATTGTTTTAAGAGTAAATAAAATATGTCAATTTAATTATACCACTTGTTTCAATTAAATCTCTGAACTAATTTTTGTATCAATTAAAGTCCCTCAACTATGCAATTTAACTCAATATTCCTCTTTTGTCCATATATTGTATGTTTTTTTTTTTGGGTAAGTATATATTGTATGTTAGTTTAGTAGAAAAGGTTAAATTTGTTGCTCTCAAGACATAATAGGGACATTTTACAAGAAATTTTTCTCTTTTTAGTGCCAAAACTTTCTTCTCTTACATCTCTATTTAAAACTCGCATAAAAACCAAATTTTGCTTTGTTTTGAGCTTTTTCGAACTTTCCATTAACACGCAAACAATGGAGCACGGATACTGTGTTTTCTCTAGGGTTGCAATTTAGAAGAGTTGAAATGCCAACTCATGCCTAACATAAAACTCTCAACCCGGGCTCAACCCAAACTTGACTTCATCCCAAAACACCTCAACTCGAGTACTATCCTCTCGAGTTCAGGATGAACTCGAGTTTAATTCGAGTTGAGCCCAAGTTATTAAATCGGAATCAATTTTTGGATTCAATTCGAGTATGTATATGTTAACACCTTTAACTTTTTTATTAAACTCACATAGGCCAAATGAAAACCAAGCTCATTAAAGACAAAAATCACATGGAGTTTGCCTTCTTTATACACAAAAGGAGAGAGTGTCTTTTTTTGTGTGCAACAGATGTTGGATTTTAAATAATACATCTTTTTTTGCTCTTTATTCAACATCCCACATCCGTCTTCCTCTAGTGCTATAAAAACTTCTTGATGAGTGTAAATAAACACACAATATTTTATTGTGTGGCCTTTTATATATTTATTTTTTGGGTCTTTTGGAGGCCGGTCTCTTTTTGTATAGTTATTTGGACTTAAGTCTACTCAAAAAGCTTGTTTGAGAGTAAGTCCATTTTGATTTCCATTGTCCAAAATACTTTTAATAGTTATATTTAATCAAAATTTGTTTGAAAAAACTAATAACTCGTAAATTGGGAATTTTATTAATACTAACAACTCCTAACTTGAGAATTGTGTTAGCATTAAAATTATTTTTCTATTATATATATATATAACATGCTCAATAAAAAAATAGTAACATCAAACAACAACATATTCAACAAAAAAATAGTAACATCAAACAGTAACAGTACTCACATGTAGTGTCACTCTATTGCAAAGATTAAATTTTTAGTTAAGTTTTTTATTGAGTATGTTACTGTTTGATATTACTATTTTTTTTGTTAAGCAAGTTACTGTTTGATGTTACTATTTTTTTTTTTTTTGTGTATGTTGTTGTTTGATGTTACTATATATATATATATATATATATATATATATATATATATATATATATATATATATATATATATTAGTTATTACATGTGCCTGAAGGCACAGTGTAATAAAAAATGGTAAACAATAAACATATTTGTATTCATATCCAAAATCAAATCACAAACATAAAGAAGAGATAAAGAAATTTAAGCATCGGTTTGTAGTGGGGGTGAGAGGTGGTGGGCGGCAGTGATGGTGGTATGAGACTGTGATAGTTGTGGTGGGTGGCAATGACTGTGATGGCGGCAATGACTGTGGTGGCGGCGATGGTGGTGGTGGCGGCGGTGGTGGCGGTGGTGGTGGTGGCGACGACGGCGCTGGTGGTGGTGGTGGCGACGACGGCGCTGGTGGTGGTGGTGGTCGTGGTGGTTGTGGGGGTGGTGGCAGCGACAGCTGCAATGGCGATAATGGTGGCGGCGGCGGCAGTAGTGGTGGTGGGGGTAGTGGTGTTAGAGTTAGTGGTGGGGCGGTTTCAAACACTATTATTTTTTTTAAAGTACTTATGAGAAATAATTTTTAGAAGTACTTTTAAAAAATCACTCCAAACACACATTTAAGGGCGTATTTTTCTTATTAAATTTAGGGTGTTAATATTAGCTGTTAGATTAACTTTAAAGTAAAATTTAAAGCGATCTCAACTGTGAATAGTAAAAGTCATTTTGTTTATCTTTTGAGATTTGAATTGTAAGCTATTTTATTACATAGATATATAAAATAACTTTAATACTACCACAATTCCCAAGTTAGGAATTGTTGTATTTGAAAACATTGAAATTACAAGATAGATAGTATTTACGATAGAGTTAATTAGGTAATACAAAAAAAAAGAATTTGAAATGTGTACTTAATGATAATAATTTAATGAAAAAAATGACTTAATGAAGTATAAGTTTGACTGTGGTACTTAAAGCCAAATAAGTTTAAAAAAAAATAACCATAACCAAATATCCATTATTTTTTTTAATGCTTAAATAAAAACTTGGGTTAAATTCAAATTGAACCCAATTTTTAGTAATGGGAAATTTGGAAGCCGGTCCCCCTATATGGACTTATTTGGACCTAAGTCCGTCAAGGAAACTTATTTGTTATGAAGTCTATTTTTTGTCAATTTTACCATATTATTCATTCCCTTTAGAAGTGAAATAAAACTAAAAAGTAAAAACTCATAAATTTTAGGAGTTTGATTAACATTAAAATCTTTTCTCTCTCATATCTATCTATATCCATATATAGGTTAAGAGTTTGACTAACATTTAAAATTTTCCTATCTCTTATCTATCTATATCCATATATAGGTTAGGTGTATATATATATATAGTAACATTAAAAATAAAAAATAGTAACATTCAAATACAAAAAAAAATTTATCATTTGGACACAAAAAATAATATATTTAAACACAAAAAAATAGTAACATTTAAACATAAAAAAAATTGAAACATTCAATATTAATATTTTTAAAAAATAACAACAGTAACATGCTTAACAAAAACTGTAACATATTTAACAATAATTATTTCTCTCAAATTCAAACGCAAAAAATAGTACCATTCAAACACAAAAAATAGTAATATTCAAAAACAAAACAAATAGTAACATTGAATATTAATATTTAGTAAAATAATAGTAGTAACATGTTCAACAAAAACAGTAACATGCTCAAAATAATAGTAACATAATAAAAAAAATAGTAACATGAATTTGAATATATATATATATATTCGGCTTCCATTTTTCTCACCATAGCATTGCCACCATCGCACCATCGTCACCTCCCGAGCAACGCCAACCATTACGTTGTCATCACCTCCACAACAACGCTCACCACCATCACCACCACACAAAAGTTCATTCAAGTTCCACTTCGATAGCTCCTTTTTACTCCACACCACCGCCACCACTATACTTGCATCATCTCCATAACAACCCAGCGTATATATATATATATATATATATATATATATATATATATATATATAGAGAGAGAGAGAGAGAGAGAGAGAGAGAGAGAGCTTTGAATTTTAATTTTAAATTTATGATAGAGATTTTATTGACATATTTTAATTGACCTTGAATTAAGAGATAACAATTTCCAAAATAGGAAATTAATTTAACTTCCTTTCAAGGAAGGGTATTTTTGAGATAAAAAAAAAAAGTGGACTTAAGTTATTACATATAATTTTAAATATGGACTTATCCCCTTATAAGTTTATTTGCAGGACTTATCTCCAAACAAGTATATCTAGGGGGACTCACTTCCAATTTTCACTTTAGTAATTTAGTCTGGGCTTAAGTTAAACCCGTAAACCCAAAGCCTCAATTTGAGCCTAACACAAATTTAATTCCGCTTGAGGATTTTTGGCCCAAGTGCAACCCAAGTTTTAAAAAATTCAATCCAAACGTTAAAATTTTTTTCGAGTTGTGTTCGAATTAAGTTCAGGTTAATCCACCCAAATTGCACTCATAGTTTTCTCCTAAGCTCCATTTGGTTAAAAAGAAATTGATGATAGAAATTGAAAATGGTAGAAAATGAAGTGAAAAAAAAGAAATTGAAAAAAAAATTATTTCCTTGTATGCGTTTGATTAGAATGAAAAGTTTGTTAGGAAAATAAAGAAAATTATGTGTAAATACTAAATTATTCTTTTCATTTCAATCTAACAAATTTACAAGTATAAGTTAGACAAATTTTAACACAATACTACTTAAACATAACACGAATAATATCCATTTACAACTCTAGTTCAATTGATTAAAAAAAAGTAACATTTGTAACCAATATATCAGATTCTTTTTATTTTGTTGTAAGCAAAATATCTAAGTTCCCCTCACTTCTCTTGCTGAAATGGGTAACATGCAAAGTGGACAAAACAAGAAACAAGATAAGTTTCCCGTGAACAAAAAAACAAAATTCCTTGCATAATTTGCGAGAAATGAAATTGGTTGTTTTCAAAAAAATTTGGGTATTGTAAGAAAAAAAAACTTTCTCGAGAAATCATATTTTCAAGCTAATCAAACGCATAAAAAAAAATAAAAAATTCTTTTCCTGCACTTACTCGCAAACACAAACAGAGCATCAGTAATTCTCTTAATTTTTTTTTTCTTTCTGCTTCTGTGCGTTGTGTATTAATTTTTCTTGGGACCAGCATTGGGGTCAACCCAAGACCTGGACAGCCCACCAAGTTTTAGGATTGGGTGAAATGGGCCACTAGCTACAAAACACCTAGTCAGTAAGTACTAGCTTGATTTGCTTTATGAGGCTTCTAATTAGGAATATATTAGAATTCAAAAACAGTTGCAACTTTGATCTTGAATAAAAAATGCCCTTCACAAATGTGTTGTTAATTGTAAACAATGGTAGCTAAACAAATCAACTTAGACATGTGGGTCTAGCCAAGTGGCTAAGGATCTGCATAAAACATTGAAAAGTTGTGGTTTCGAACCCTCTCCCCAATAGTGTAAAATACCATTATATATATGAAAAAAAACAAAAAATCACCTTCTATGCTTTAGGTAGGTATTGCATTAACTAGAAAACTCTTATTTTTATAAACATAATATAAGATAAATGAATTTAACGTGTAAATGTGATGTTTATAATCTTAGATCATTAAAATCTATATTTGCATAGTTTTATGAGTTGAAACATGCATCAATTAGCGTTTTAAGGAAGGCATGAATAGAAAATAGTTAATAGAAAATAATTCATAACGTCTATTTCATTTCACACCCATTATATAATTACCTTTACAATTATAACGATTGTACTGCTAATATACATGCACAATCAAAAACAATTTGTACATTAACTTTATAAAAAATAAATAGAAAGAACACTAAATATAATTTATATTACAATTTGGACAAATTACCATGTCCAACATTATCCCAACTTAGTTACTACTCATGTTAATTTGTCTCAAAAGGATATGCCTCTGTAACTTGCACAATCATCTAGTATAGCTTTACACAATCTAAAGATTCTTACCACATACCATTTACAAAGCATTAATCACAAATCAATTTGGGTTAAGTTACAATCCCAAAAAGCTAAATTACCGCCAAAAAATTAAACTTAATCTTAAATGCTAAAATCGACCACAAAATGATTGGTCCAATGATTCCATCTTATCGTAACCTCACAAGGTTGAGTACAACCTCATATCCTTAATTTGCAATAACTTTCACAACAACACAGAAACACAACTCTTCGCTAGCATAATCTATCCCTAAATATTACCCCTAAATAATAATATGCAGCCAAACAACATTAAAAAAAAAAAAACCAAAAACCAACACCATACCATCTCCTCAAATCAAAGGACTTCCAATATCAAAACTGTTAACTGCAAAATTCTTTCCACATCCTCACCACAGACTTGAGCCTATGATGTGGCGGTTTAAAAAACAACTTGCTAGACGCCAAGAAGGTACCAAATCCAAAAGGTTCCCAACTAACTAATAAAAAATATTAATGTAGAAATAGTGAGACAATTTTAAGAATCAGCAATGGTAACCTCAACCTCAACACCAGGTTCAATTGTAATTGAGGTAATCTGCTTAACCACATCTGGGGAGCTAAAGAGGTCAATCACTCGCTTGTGGACGCGGAGCTCAAACCTATCCCATGTGTTGGTTCCTGTCAATCAAAAACCCGAAAAAAAGAGTTAGTAATGCAAATCAGACTTGAGTTCATCCATATTCCAGTCACGATTGTCTCCGTTATTCAAGTTGAACAAGTGACCAACACATCAAATACACTTCTACATTTACAGTCAGGTTCCAGCCCCTATAACCCTTCAATTATATCAAAGTTTGGCACAATACTTAAATCTAATATCTTTGGGAGAGGACATATTGCTGCCAAATATAATCTTTGAAACTTAAAATTGCTGAAAGGACATTAACACAGATCTATTTAACAATACACAATAATTTCCAAATTACAAAAACCAAACGAGATCATGCCTGAATTAAAAGTCTGGGCAAACTTCCCAAAATAAACAAATGAGTAAATGACAAACACCGGCGCAAAGGAAGCAGAGATAATCACAGGCCATATAAAGATTTCAAAACTCCTTACAAAACTTTTATCTCGAATGCAGGTTCCAATTAGTTGTAACCATCATGAAAACTGTGATCTGGTCCAAGAGTTCGAAGTTCTGCAACCTTTATATTCATTTTTCATTTTCTTCTTTTTGGTAGGTAAATTTATTCAATTACTCGAAACAAAAATGAGTATTACAATGAAAGTCAAAACAGAGGCGAGCAATATACAACCCAAGAGAATAGGTACACAATACAATTAACTCATCACAAATCAAATGATACATCTTCTACAAATGGGTCCAAAACTCATCCGGTACAAGATAGTACCACAATCCTACATGGGATCAATACTGCAAAGCACTAGATGTTCAACTGCATTAGTAGCTAAAGCAAAGGTTCAAGACCAGTCCCATGGCTGGAAAAAAATGTGTCAAAGAACAAACTTTTGGGACAGCCTCATTGCCAAAAGGTGCGAACACAAACCCAGACATCAGCTTTATTTACTGCCTACACCAAAAGCTGCAAAGCTCCAAAAAAAAATTCCTTCTAAGACTATGATGACTTAAATTCCCTCTTGGACATAAACAGTCCAAAGTCTACAATCAGTCGTTATAAGAACTGACTGATTTAATCCTACTTTGAACATGTAGGCAATCTAGAATCTATATTAGGTTCAATTTTACTTAAAATAAAGTCAAAACTTTCATTCAAAATCAAATCATAACCAAATCTGTAGTTCACAAAAACTATGATTGACTTAAATTCTAGTTCGGAACGTAGGCAGTTTGACACATAATACTTTCATTAGATTCAAAAGGGTATTCCCTTGAAACAAGGGATTGTGATTAACTTATCTATACTATCTTAAATGAGCCTAGCCTAAATAGATAAAACTCATAATTTTTTGTTTTATGAGTGAAATGTGTCTTGGTAAAAATTGAAATGATTAACAGAAAGAGATTACTAAAAACAACAAACGAAAATAAAGGATACAATCCTATCCACTTGGAAAAATGAAATTAAGATGTAAAACAATCATCAAGCAGCTTAACAGTTAAAGGAAGACAGGTCCAAACTCAAAAAAAAAAAAATCAGTTTAAAAATCAAGTCAAGGAGTTACCCGCCCCGCGGGAGGGGGGGCAATTGAACTAACTCCGCTTGCATACATATGTTAAAAGGTTCAACATTTGTAAAATGATACATTGCCCCCTTAATTTTTAAGTACAATATATAATGGCTAGATCTTTTCAATATGCGGTGGCCCATTGCCACTAAACCAGTAAAATAGATGTTTTATTTTTGGAGTAAGTACAAAAGATGTGAATGTCCTAACTCCTCACCCGTATATTGATCAAAGACATTAAGTACACTTTCTGCACTGTCCCTACGTTAAAAATAGTTATAAAGTTGATCTTCATTTTTTTTGGTAATTTAGTGGCTCGTAACATTGTAACACATCTAAATGCAAATGGTAAAATATCTTGACCCAAAAGTATTTTTGCTTTTCCAAAGAAATCAATTCTTAACAAGATGAAAAATGATCTGAACAAGGCTTCATAATAAAATGAAGGATGAATTAATGAAAAATTTAGAAGTTGAGCTAATCACATATAGATGGTTTTTGGAATATGAAAGAATGTCATGTTCCACTTTAATATTTCTAAGTGAAAACATACAAAATTAAAATTATTTTGTGCTTTTTTGTCCATATTTTGTTGAGGTTGATTACTGGCACTGATTTTATATTTCATTTAGTAATTTACTCTTGAATCTCCATAAATTTCTCATGTTTGAACTTTAATTTTTTTATATGTATATTTTGCCCCCTCATATGGAATCCTGGCTCTGCCCCTATATCTAGAGGTCAGCAATGCATTGCATTTAAGCACAACTTCACATTAATGAAAATAGGATCATCCTTTAAATAACCAGGTTTAAAAATAAGTACCTTCACCACATGGCGACTTCCTGGTAGTGATGTGAAGGACCTTGGTTGGAATCCTCACTGGGCCCTTGACCCTGAGCTTCTTCTCTTTAGAACCTCGAACCAAATCCTCACACACTGTTCCATTACCATCAAATCAACACACCAAACTATCATGTATAAAATAACAAATGGCCACCATCTAATAGACTTACACTAGTGGTAAAAAGACTCCAAGCATCAAAGAGAAAAAAGCCCTCATGTTCATGACACCAAAGCACTCTGGAGCTTCTTATACTCTGATCTAAAGCTCAGTATGTTATAAATGGCATAAATTCATTATCTTCCAAAGATTTCTAAAGTGTCATGTGAAATTGTCTGATTGAAATCATGTAACCTCCTTCTAATCAGCGTTTTGCATGTTCCAGTTAAAAGAAAAAATTCGAAATGCATATGAGCACCCAGCCAAAGGCATAAGCACATATACAATCGATGGGGAAGAACATGCCTAAATTACTTTGGCAATCATACAAATTAGTTAAACATTAGAGAAAATAATCTTTTCCGCCAACTTAAACTAGAGTTTATCAGCACCAAAAAAAAAAAAAACCAGTATCAAAACAACATAAAAACAAACAATCAAATTAATGATAACTGATGTCGAATGAATTATATTTCACCACATTAAAGAAAAACAGAGCAAAAAATTAATATCAACTCCCTTAGGGACCCAATCATACAAACTCAGTAATATCCAACTTGAGAAAAGTGGAAGCAAAGAAAGAGACCTTTCTCGAGGTTCTTGACGTTCTTGGAGGAGAGAGTGATTCTGATCTTGTGGATCTGCTCCTGGGATTCCTCCAACCCTGGCTTCGTCGGCTTCATAGCTGCGTACGCCATTACTGTTTGAGAGAGAGAGAGAGAGCTTGCGGCTTCGAGGCTCCAGTGTCGTATATATATGTTACGATGAGAGGTTGAAGGTTAGGGTTAGAGTTTGGGGTCCATGGGCCGGCGACCTGTTCAGCCCGTCAAGGCCGGCTCAAAGTTGAGGCCATTATAGCACGGCCCCAAATTTATAAGATTACATCATTGTCAATAATATAATTTTAAGGCTTTTTAGAAGCCGGTCCATAGTTGTGTACTTTTTGGACAAAAAGAATATGCGCATTTTTTTGGGATTTAAAGGACAATTAAAGGTATAAAGATTAATTTACACTTAATGATATAAATAACTATATTACAAAATGGATAGTAGTAGTAATAGTGACAATAACAAAAACAATAAAACAGTACCAATAACAATAGCAGTAAAAACGATACGATAATAGTAACAGTTACTGTAACAACAATGCCTGTATAAGTGGGATGTAAAGGGTGATGGCTGGGAATGAAGGTGTTATGGAAAGTGGTTGGACTAGGGCATAGAGTGGTGGTGGACTAGACAATAACAATAATAACATCAACACGATCACAGTAACAGTCATAGTCACTGTCAAAATTCTATGGAACTAGACAGTAATGTGAACTAGATAGCCGCACGATCACAGTAACAACCACATGATCACAGTAATAGATATAGCCACTAATAGAACGAGTCATAAGTTTAAATTAGAAAAAAAAAATCTCATAATTTTCCTATCCATATCAGAATAAATTCAAGATCAATATATCAAAGCAACTAAGTAAAAATGGAGATCTAGAAAATCTTTAAACATAAAAAAAAAAAAAACCTTTAGCTCATGCATTTCATTGAACACATTTGCGCATAACAAATAAATTGAACAATGTCACAAAACATAAAATTTAAATCGTTGTAATGAAAAACTATTAAATTTCAACATAGTTTCTAGTTTTAAAATATACATACCAAATCTGCAATAGTAACACCGCAACCATCAATTACAAAAACAACTATCACTAGCACCCTCCAATTGCATAAAAATAACATCAAGACTGTGCACCATTGGACAATCAGTGGCGCTAGGCTAGCTGGGTGACAATCAGGCAGTGGCAGTGTGCTTTGGATAAATCGGCTGGATAGTCACAGAGAGAGAGAGAGAGATATATATCCAATGGCGAAAATTTTGGTACTAGACACAGTGATCAGAGATTGGGTGTTGATACCACTACCGGTAGTTATGGTCCTGATTAGAGTCCTTCGTTACTTCGTCTCCAAGCTCATGTCGATTTGTGGGGGCGACAAAAGGTAGAGAAATCGAGAAAGCAAACCCTAAAATCAAGAAAAGTTGTTAAGTCCACTGCTTGTTCTTCTCTGGTGGTGTTTTGTTTTTGTTCTTTAGATCTTGAGTCCAAGGTGGCGACAGTGGGGAAGCACAAACCATGGTGGCTCCCGTAGGAGCTAACGAATCTGGAGGATCGAAAAAGATTTAGTTCCAAGGAGATAGAAATAGTTTATCGACGACTGTGGAAGCAACATTGACGTCTCATAGGTTATGCAATTGAGGGAGCCGATTGAGCTTGGCTTGATTGAGGGCCGTGAATTCTTGCTCGGTTGAAGATGCCATAGCTGTGATACTTAGAGGGCATTAATAGGAAATAATAAGAAAAGAAAATAGACTGTTAGACCTACTTACAGAAAAGTAAATAACATGTGTACTTAATTACCCAAAAAGATTGTATATGTCCTTATTGACAAAAGAATTCTCCATATTAAACACAAAAATTAAGTCGAATAAAAAGCCTAATAAAATTTCAGCCGAAAAAAAATAATGGTGGGGTTATTCCCACCCCACAAATATTTTTTCCCAACCCCTTAAACTTTGAATTATAAAATGACCAAACTCACCCATGTTATATCCACCCCACTGTTGACTAAGGTGGTGTTTTGATAAACTGAAAATTGAATGCTGAATTTTTTAATTTATAGATTGTTTGGTACCAATTGAAATTTAAATATTGAATTGAATCAAACTATTTGACAAATATAATGAACTAAAGTTTAAAAATTATTATTATTCTAATTTTGTCTTTCTTTTTAACCATCTCTCTGTAACTATTGGCGACGATGATGGTGGCGACAACACAATGGTGGTGATAGTGGCAATGGTGGTGGTAGTGTCGGCGGTAACACAATGGTGATGGTGGTAGCAATAGGGGCGGTGACACAATGGTGATGGTGGTAGCAATAGGGGCGGTGACACAATAGTGGTGACAGCGGTGGTGATAGCAGTGGCATAATGATAGTGGTGGTGGGGACGACATAATAGTGGTGGCGGCAGCGATACAATGGTAGTGGCGGTGGCACAGTGGTAGTGGTAGTGCTGGTGGCAGTCACACAATGGCAGTGGTTGTATAATGGAAGTGGTGGTGGCGACACAATGATGGTGGTGACGATGACACAATAATGGTGGCGGTGGTGGTAGTGGCGGCGGTAACACAATGGTGGTGGTGGTGGATGGTGGATATTGAAAAATTAAGAGTGTAAAATGCATTGATGGTATATTTGTCAATTATGAAGAATTGATAAAATTATTACTAACCAACATTGTCAGCATTAAGTGATAAGTAGATGGCTTGATACTTAAAATTTTAGCCTATTTTTAAGAAGTGCTTAAAATATTAAGTGGTATGAGTTTTAGGTTATCAAATGGGTTTAATTCATTAAGTGCTTAAAAAATTCAGTTTTAAACCTTAAGTGGTATTATCAAACAGCCTCTAAGTCCACCTCATTTATACTCACTCATTAATGACTAAATCCACATTGTGCAATGTTTAAATAAAATATAAAAGTCATAAAAAAATTCATTCTATTTATGCCTTAATGTGTTAAGATACCAACAACTAAACTTTGATTAAAATATATAAATAAAATTTTGTTTGAACGTTAACAAAAAAAGGGATAAGCTTTTGATGATGCAAAAAATGATTTTATACACCACCTGTAAAGTAATTAATGTAGTAAATAAATAAGGAGAGAGTCAACATAAGCAAAATACAATTTAAGTGGTTTGGTTAAGGGGACCTACTCCAATGTGAAGGGCTAGGATGGCCAGGTGTTTTATTGTTTTAAGGAGTGTTGGGGTGCTCAAGTGTGAGTAATAGGCGAGATATAAGATGTGAGAGATACCCCCCATGTGTAGGCGGAACTTAAAATTTATAGGCGCTCCTAACAGATTAAGACGTCTTATCAGTAACAAAAAGACTGATTTTGTGGAGTGGGAGCCATCCTCGCAACAGGTGAGGCAGTTGTTGAGAGGGAGTGGAGATTTCCTTAAGACCAGTTCCCAGGATGGCGTGGCAGGCCTCCTTAGGATTACGTCGCTGACTCCTTCACTCTAGGATGACGTGATTGTCGGGGCTTTGGTGAGCCTGACTTGATCTGGGTCACTTTTGGGTCGGATCCACTAGGCTTCATCTGGGTTGGGCCCACTATCCAAGTTGGGCCTAAGACTTTGTAACACCCCAAAACACACCCTGGACGGCATTACATTCTAAGACCATTCACAACATGAGAGCACTATTATAATCCATCAATAAGAAAATTTTTCCATTCATCATCCATAGAATTTACAATATCATCCCAAAAGAATAAGCCAAGCTATGGCAATTACATTCCAAAAGAATTATACTTAAACTTAGCAGCGGAATAAACAGAATACTAGACGATACATGATCTCAAAATAAATTCTCTAGTCTAGTGCAAAAGAAGCTATATCTTTATATGTCCACCTCGGGATCTACGTTTCCCTCGAATAGGGCCTCCCAATACCCCTGCTCATCAACTCCGAGGTTCTCCTCTAGCACCGTATCTGAAAAATGTAATTTGTAGGGGGTGAGCACTAAGCTCCGTAGCAACATTCCTCCCAAACTCGAACAAGGTTTATAAAAACATATAAAATGGTCGGTCTCATTTTACAAATAGCATACATAATCTTTGAAGTAAAACAGGGACATTTTAAAATGGATCTCAAGTTTAAGTAGCAACAGTAATTTACATAAACAGTAAAAGAAACCAAGATCCAATACATATCCATTTTCCAAAATATAAACCATTTTCCCACAAGACCTTGTGGAATCCCATACTCCCACAAGTCCTTGTAGGAAACCATTTTCCACAATAATACAACAATCCATCAATATGTATATGTATCTCAAACATGATGTAAGGCAAACCCCATGAATCGACACATTGAGTAATATCTAACCCACACACACCCACACAAATCTTATCAAAGATATCCATCCTTTAGGAAGGGCGTATGCCACACCAATGGCAGTGACGTATCCAACCCAGGTATTAGTATACTAACCCTCTTACACGGCACCCGTGAGCAATAGCGGTTTAGTCTTACCAAAGCACTAACCCCACTACGAGTGGTAGGAGAAATGTCAACCCCCACGGAGCAAGCAACACGTCTACCCACTCTACGATATCTCGTCAAAGGCCACCCATGGTCTTCCCACACTCATAAGAGATACAATACCAAACCCCATTTCACAATTTACAAGGATATCTTAAAATCCCCAATTTAAGCATGTGACATTTTCAATAACCAACCAAAAAAATGCAAGAGATCACAACAATATCATTTTATTACTCAACACAAAACACTATGATTTTGAAATCAAGAATAAAGGAAGAGTTCAAGAGGAAAACCCATCACTCTTGAAAACTAGGGTTTTTCAAACAAAAGAGAGATTTCATGGGTATACAACCCTAACTTTGTGTAAAACATGTTAACAATTGCAAGCAATCCAAGAAACAATGAATCCATAGCAAATACATATGATTAGGAGTCAAAACATATATATATAATAACCCTAACATCAATGAACAAGAATGGAAGAAAACCCCTACCTTGATGTTCTTGGAAATCTAGGGCTTGGATCTTGAATCACCCTTAAATTCCTTGTTTTTCACCTTTGATCTTGTGTTTTTCTCTTCCCCTCTTTCTCTCTAATGTTTTCTAGGGTTTTAAGGTGTGTAATGAAGGCTAAGGGGATGGCAAGAGGTATTTATAGTGGGGGAAAAACCGGCTGTTCGCGAACTAAAATTGTCTGATTTTTACAGTGACTACCGGTAGTTAAACTATGACTACCGGTAGTTCGACTATTCTGGGCACTCGACTACCTGTTGACTACCGGTAGTCCGAGTACACTGGGCACTTGACTACCTGTTGACTACCGGTAGTCCGAGTACACTGGGCACTTGACTACCGGTAGTTACTACCGGTAGTTGATCCCAGATTTGCCTACTTCCTTTATTTTTCATTTCTAATCCATTCCAATCTCTTCCAAAACCATCACAAACCTCTCCAACATATATTTCTACCTCAAACCTATTTAGTACAAGTTCTAGGACATAAAATTTCATATTTTCACATACTAAAACTAAATTTCAAATATTATTTCCTCGAGTTATACTATATCAACATTTTTACAACTATTATTTAGTATATATCTATATACATATATAAACGAAAATGCGGGGTGTTACAATCCACCCCCCTTAAAGAAAGTTTCGTCCTCGAAACTTACCTCAAGTAGTGAACAAAAAGGGATACTTCTCCCGCATTTCTTGCTCCGGTTCCCATGTAGCTTCCTCCACTCCATGGTGTTGCTACCCAACCTTCACTAGTCGGATGACTTTGTTACAGAGTACCTTTTCTTTGGCATCGAGAATCTTCAACGGTTGTTCTTCATAGGTGGCTCCGTCTTGAATTTCAATCTCCTCCAAGTTCACGACTGGAGTTGCATCCGAATGACACATTCTCAACATGGACACGTGGAACACGCCATGTACTCCGGATAGCTGGGCTGGTAGTCGAAGTTGATATGCCGCCTTGCCTACCGCTTTGATTACCTCAAACGGTCCGGTATATCTTGGTGCTAACTTCCCCTTCTTGCCGAATCGAAACACGTCCTTCTTGTGTGACACCTTGGGAAACATGCAATCTCCCACTTTGAATTCCAAGGATCTTCGTCTGTGGTCCGCATAGCTCTTCTATCTACTTTGCGCCGTGCGTAGCCTCTCTCGGATGAGTTGAATCTTCTCCGTAGTTTTCTCATTGTAGTCCTTACTCCGTTAGTTCGCTGCGCACTCTGATATAAATTACAATCCACCAAAGGTTACAGTTGAAACCTAACCAGACTTGTCCTCCCATTTTTACTTCCAAATCCATATACATTTTTTTTTTTTTCGAAATAATTTAAGAAAAATTAACATAATATCATCGAAAATACCATTTTAGTGGTCACTACCAATCACTAGAGTTTTGAATTCATGAGCAAATAAATAATCAAGCTTTGGAATCAAGAATAAATGGCTATCAAGCTTGGAAATCAAGAACAAAAGAACAAGCAAGGTTTGAAATTAATAACAAACGAATCTCAAGTTTTTGGAATCCAAAATAAAGAAACAATCAAGTCTCGAATTCCATAACAAACCCATATCAAGCTTTGGAATCAAAATAAGAAACAATCAAAGCTTGAAATCAAGAACAAAGTAACAATCGAGTCTTGGAGTCAATAACAGATGCATATCAAGCTTTGTAACCAAGAACTAAAGAGTATCAAGTTTTGAACTCAAGGACAAGGAGAAATCAAGTATTGAAATCAAGAGCAATTGAATGTCAAGTCTTGAAATCAAGAACCAATGAATATCAAGTATTGAATATCAAGAATAAATGAATCACAAGAGTTAGAATCAATAACAAATGAATATTAAATTTGGCTATCAAGAACCAATGGATCATCAAGCCTGGGGAAATTAAAAACAAAGGAACAACCAAGTCTTGAAATCAGGAACCAAAGGATGTCAAATATTGAATATCAAGAATACATGAATTACAATAGTTAGAATCAATCAAAGGAATACCAAATTTGGCTATCAAGAGCAAATGAATATTAAGCTTGGAAATCAAGAATAAAAGCGTATCAAGCTTGAAAGTCATGAACAAAGGAGAAATTAAGATTTAACGGAACAATCATGTATGGAAATCAATAACAAACGACTATTAAGGTGTGAAATCAAGAACAAAGGATTATGACGCTTAGAAATCAAGACCAAAAGAACACTTAAGTCTTAAAACCAAGAATAAAGAATATCAAGTATTGAATATTGAAAATAATTGAATCACAAGGGTAGAATCAATAACAAATGAATATCAAATTTTTGATACCAAGAACAAATGGATCATTAAGCTTAGGAAATTAAGGACAAGAAAACAATCAAGTCTCGAGATCAATAACAACGAATATCAAGCTTGGAATCAGAGATAAAGTAACAATCATGTATTGGAATCGATAACAAACGACTATCAAGGTTTGAAATCAATGACAGAGGCAAGATAAAGAGAAAACACCTCTCCCTTGAAAACTAGGATTTCAAGGGCATACCAAAAGGATTTTGGTGGTCACCACCCATAACATAGCTTAGAACAAATAATATTTAAGTTCGGGAATCAAGAACAAAGGAGAAATCAAAAGAAAAATACATCTCCTTTGTAAACTAGGGTTTGAAGGCATAAGAAAAGATTTAGGGTTTACCCAACCATAATATATTTTGGAACAAGGTAGTATTATCCAGAATGGCAAGACATGATGATTCCCTAGCAAGTAGATATAAATTAGAGTCAAAGAAATACAGATAAGTAAACCTACTGGTAACTGAAATGTAATCCGCTTGCACGTAACCCTTGCAGACTAGCCTGGTATCCCCCTGTTCTCCCGTAGGCAAGTCAACATATAAAGCATGTTCTAGCTCCTCGGAACCCAATCCCAATTCCACAACGTCCGCAGTACGTATAGAAGAATGAGTCGCATAGGAATCCAATAAAATTCGGGCCCAAGAATGGTAGAGAAGAACAATACCTTCCACAACAGCGTTGGAGGCATCTTCCTCCGGTTGAGTCAAAGCAAAAACTCTTCCTTGATTGGCGCCGCCGGGGTCATGAGCTTGTAACGGTCTCTGTGGTGGTAGTGGCTGTCGTAGCGGTGGCCTGTTTGCATTCACTCGCCCAGTTGCTTGGTTGGTCTTGGTAGAAAGCAATGGAAAATTATCTATGAAGTGCCCAACACCTCCACAGGCAAAACATCAGCGTGCATCCGTGCCTATTCTCTCTGGTACGCCTCCTGCTCCTCGAGCTATCTGAGGTCTCTGCTGTGCTGGCCTTTGTAGAGGTGGCTTGTTTGTTGGTACTTGCTCGGTTGCTTGCTTGGTCATTGGGGGAAACGAGGGGCATCTATGTTTGAAGTGCCCATACTCTTCGCATGCAAAGCATTGGCGCGGGTCCATGCCTGCTATTGTCTGAGTAACTCCATCTTCTCCAACTGTCTGAAGTCTTTGTTCAACCGCGTCCACGTCCACGTACACGTCCACGTCCACGTTCACGAGATCTTGTATTCTCGAATTAAGAGTGTAACCAGCTTCTCGCGGATGGAAGGCCTCAAATCTTGTTCAAAGCGTTTAGCCCTCCTTGCCTCAGTGACCACAAACTTGATTGTGTAGCGAGACAACTCATCGAATTCGAACAAATAATTAACCCTTAACCTAAATATACCATGAATCTAACCTATCTGATAAACACATAACTTCAAACAAATTCAAGCCTACGGTTCCTTCAACCTAGTCCTACCTTTCTAGTGGTAATCCATAATCTACAGCTCCCATGTAAGACCTAAAGCCTAAGCTCTGATACCAACTTTGTAACACCCCAAAACACACTCTGGACGGCATTACATTCTAAGACCATTCACAACATGAGAGCACTATTATAATCCATCAATAAGAAAATTTTTCCATTCATCATCCATAGAATTTACAATATCATCCCAAAAGAATAAGCCAAGCTATGTCAATTACATTCCAAAAGAATTATACTTAAACTTAGCAGCGGAATAAACAGAATACTAGACGATACATGATCTCAAAATAAATTATCTAGTCTAGTGCAAAAGAAGTTATATCTCTATATGTCCACCTCGGGATCTACGTTTCCCTCGAATAGGGCCTCCCAATACCCCTGCTCATCAACTCCGAGGTTCTCCTCTAGCACCGTATCTGAAAAATGTAATTTGTAGGGGGTGAGCACTAAGCTCCGTAGCAACATTCCTCCCAAACTCGAACAAGGTTTATAAAAACATATAAAATGGTCGGTCTCATTTTACAAATAACATACATAATCTTTGAAGTAAAACAGGGACATTTTAAAATGGATCTCAAGTTTAAGTAGCAACAGTAATTTACATAAACAGTAAAAGAAACCAAGATCCAATACATATCCATTTTCCAAAATATAAACCATTTTCCCACAAGACCTTGTGGAATCCCATACTCCCACAAGTCCTTGTAGGAAACCATTTTCCACAATAATACAACAATCCATCAATATGTATATGTATCTCAAACATGATGTAAGGCAAACCCCATAAATCGACACATTGAGTAATATCTAACCCACACACACCCACACAAATCTTATCAAATATATCTATCCTTTAGGAAGGGCGTATGTCACACCAATGGCAGTGACGTATCCAACCCAGGTATTAGTATACTAACCCTCTTACACGGCACCCGTGAGCAATAGCGGTTTAGTCTTACCAAAGCACTAACCCCACTACGAGTGGTAGGAGAAATGTCAACCCCCACGGAGCAAGCAACACGTCTACCCACTCTACGATATCTTGTCAAAGGCCACCCATGGTCTTCCCACACTCATAAGAGATACAATACCAAACCCCATTTCACAATTTACAAGGATATCTTAAAATCCCCAATTTAAGCATGTGACATTTTCAATAACCAACCAAAAAAATGCAAGAGATCACAACAATATCATTTTATTACTCAACACAAAACACTATGATTTTGAAATCAAGAATAAAGGAAGAGTTCAAGAGGAAAACTCATCACTCTTGAAAACTAGGGTTTTTCAAACAAAAGAGAGATTTCATGGGTATACAACCCTAACTTTGTGTAAAACATGTTAACAATTGCAAGCAATCCAAGAAACAATGAATCCATAGCAAATACATATGATTAGGAGTCAAAACATATATATATATAATAACCCTAACATCAATGAACAAGAATGGAAGAAAACCCCTACCTTGATGTTCTTGGAAATCTAGGGCTTGGATCTTGAATCACCCTTAAATTCCTTGTTTTTCACCTTTGATCTTGTGTTTTTCTCTTCCCCTCTTTCTCTCTAATGTTTTCTAGGGTTTTAAGGTGTGTAATGAAGGCTAAGGGGATGGCAAGAGGTATTTATAGTGGGGGAAAAACCGGCTGTTCGCGAACTAAAATTGTCTGATTTTTACAGTGACTACCGGTAGTTAAACTATGACTACCGGTAGTTCGACTATTCTGGGCACTCGACTACCTGTTGACTACCGGTAGTCCGAGTACACTGGACACTTGACTACATGTTGACTACCGGTAGTCCGAGTACACTGGGCGTCCGAGTACACTGGGCACTTGACTACCGGTAGTTACTACCGGTAGTTGATCCTAGATTTGACTACTTCCTTTATTTTTCATTTCTAATCCATTCCAATCTCTTCCAAAACCATCCCAAACCTCTCCAACATATATTTCTACCTCAAACCTATTTAGTACAAGTTCTAGGACATAAAATTTCATATTTTCACATACTAAAACTAAATTTCAAATATTATTTCCTCGAATTATACTATATCAACATTTTTACAACTATTATTTAGTATATATCTATATACATATATAAACGAAAATGCGGGGTGTTACAGGTCAAGCCCATCATTTGCCCCCATGTGACAAGTCCAATAAGATTTAGAGGAGAGGGCATTAGCTGAACTTGAATTCTGGTTGACGAGGACTCTTCTTGACTAATATGACCTTTTCCTTTTTGATATCGCTTGTCCCTCTAAGTCATCCCCTTAGGAAACCTCCATCCCAACCTATCACTTGAGAGAGAAATCTTTGGAGAGATGTCAAGGAGTGGTGGCAAACAAACAGAGGCCGGTGGGGCTGTCTCTGAGCAGGGTGGTAGAACACAGCTAGAGGATGATGCAACAGGGACAAGGGAATTGCGAGAGGCTGCCAGCATTGGCGAGGAGGTAGGCAGCCTGCGCCTGCGCAGCGGGCGACAGGTGGATGTCGGCGAGGAGGCAAGCAGCAGGAGCTAGGGTGGCAGCGACAACAGACGTGGGTGCTGCTGGCGCGGGAGCTGCTGGTGTGGGCGCTGGTCCGGGCGATGTGAGCGAAGGCACCTTGAGCATGGAAGCCGAGGCTAGCGCGGGCGCCGAGGCAGTGGCAGCGGGTACAAACAGGTAGTAGCGCAGATGTGGGTAGTCGGGGCACGGCCGGCGCAGGCACATGGGCAGATGCAGGTACAAGAGTGGGCACAAAAGTGGGCGCGAGAGGTAGGGCACCAAAAACAGAGCGCCTGGTTGCAAGCAGCTTGAGTTCCAAGGGGCGTGCCTAAAGATGGCAAAAACAATGTTACTCCAGTATCAAAATATCCAACATGATTACCTGATGAGAAAGGCAGACACATCGAATTGTAGAGAAATAGCCGCTAAGCTGGAAGGAGGCTGTTTGTGTGAGAATAGAGGCAAAGTTTAAGGGTTAGTCATGGGAGTGTTGCATCTCTTAAGACCGAACTTTTGGCGACTCAAGAGAGACCCGCTAAGTTGGAGGTAGGCTGATTGTGAGGCTGCTAGCACGAGAGCAGATGCGGAGTTTGAAGGTTGCTCGTGAGAGAGCTGCACCTCTTAAAACCGAACTTTTGGCTACCCGCGAGAGAGCCGTTAAGCTGGAGGTAGGCTAACTATAAGGCTGCCTGTACAAGAGCAAAGACAATTGAGAGTTACTCGTGAGAGAGTTGCACCTCTTGAGACTGAACTTTTGGCGACCCGCGAGAGAGTCGCTAAGTAGGGGGTAGACTGACTGTGAGGCTGCTGGCACGAGAGTAGAGGCAGAGTTTGAGGGTTGCCCGTGTGAGAACTGCACCTCTTGAGACCAAGCTTTTGGCGACCCGCAAGAGAGTCGCTAAGTTTGAGGTAGTCGACTGTGAGGCAGCCCACACGAGAGCAAATACAGTGTTTGGCCAAGTTTCTGACGACTTGCGAGAAAACTGCTAAGCTGGAGATTGAGGTTGCTTGTATAAGAGTGAGACCAAGCTTCTGGCGACTCACGAGAGAGCCGCTAAGCTCGAGATTAAAGCTGCTTGCACGAGAGCATAGGCAAAGTTAAGTCGAGCATCTAGCGACTCGGGAACCTCTCTCTCAAGAGACGGAGAAGAAGATGGAGATGGTAATGAGGGTAGCCAAAGGGCACCAACGGTAGGAGACGTACCCTCAGTGAGGGCAGTGAGGCGTTGTGCGGGAGGCACAAAGCCAGCGGAGCATGGGTATCGGGCGCGAGAGGCGAGGGCGATTAAGGAGAGGACTCCAGATGAGATGAGGCAGGCGTCAGGGGAACTGCTTAAAGAGTTAGGCGCGCACGATGCAACGGGCGACGCAGACGCAAGTGCTGGGCACACGCAAGCATAAGCGCACCGGTGGAGGCATGCACAGGCACACAGGTGCATGCACATGGGTGCAGGTGTATGAGTGCAGGCACAAGTGCTGGGCACGTGGGCAGTGGCGTTGGGCGCCGCGGATAAGGATGTTGGGCGCCGAGGGCGAGGGCGAGGGCGAGGGCACTAGAAGCCGCGGGCATGGCGCTGGGCACTGCGAGCATGGGCGTCGCGGGCATTGGGATGTCGAGCGCTAGTTGTTGGCACCTGGCTGTGAGTTGGCACTGTGCACCTAGCTGGTGGTTGGTGGTTTCTATTTTTCACACTCCCCTCTACGTGCACACTCAGCTTGTCTGGCTTTGATGACATCCTTAGTGTTCATGTATTTTTGGGCTTTTGATAGTAATTCTAGCATGTTTTTTGGCGGGCATTTCAAAACTGAAAACATAAGACTGGATGAGCGCAACCCTTCTGTGAAGGCCGTCATGACGACTTTTTCATGTGGTTCTTCAATCTGGAGGACTTCCTCGTTAAAATGAGTGAGGTAACTCCTTAGGCTTTCATCGCGGTCCAACTTGGTGCTGAGCAGGTTCGTGGTAGGTTTCTGGTGTTGGCGTCCCCTAATGAAGTATGAGACGAATGACTTGCTCAGTTCAACGAAAGAGTCAATAGAAGCCGGGGTAAGCTTGACAAACCATTGGCGAGCAGATCCCTTGAGGGTGGTACGGAAAGCTCTGCACATGATCTTGCCTAACATGTTGTAAAGCTGCATCAAGGATTTGTAGGTGTCAAGGTGGTCCAGTGGATTTTTGGATAGGCACATATATGTCATTTTGCTGCTAATAACTTAAGTCGTGCAATGTGCAGCTAACATATATTTCATATTGTTGTTAACATCTTAAGTTGTTTAAAGTGGCGGCAAACTTAGAATGTTAGACAACTGTATTTTGTTAAAGGAATACTGAAGTTAAGTCCCTGGTCCGCCTTCTAGATAATAAGAAAGTCAATTTCTAGGAGTAGTATAGATAGATATATAAGTTTTGAAATTATTCTTTGAAAGTTATTTTGACGTCATGGTAGCCTTCTACTCATCAATTAAGCAATGAAAAATGACATGATTCATTAGAGAAGCTATGTATATTGTATTTGTTTTCTTATCTTCTAATATAATGGTATGTCACTTTAGAGAGATAGCATCAATACAACAATCTTTAGATTTTGCAATGATAGAGTCAAGCATGTTTATATTTTCTATTCTTTGTTTCATGTATCCCCATGCTTAAGCATGTCTTCAATTGGTACTATGTGATTTTCACATTTTTTGTTTATAGAACACCCCCCCCCCCAATTCTCAAGAATATAGCCAAGCTCTTGAATTTTATTAGTATGATCACCAATTACATGTTATATTAAGCCATTTGTTTCTCATGAGAACAACAATCTCTTCTTACCTCTCACTTCTTGTTGCAAAACCAATCATACGTCTGATCTGTATCCTTATACCTTTTCCTGCCCGTCTTCTATCTCACACACAGATAACATGGTCCCATGTATTCATTTTTAAGTTCCATATTACTGTGATGATACATTTCTAGGTATTTTATTAAATAATATGTCTTATGTAGGAATCATGACTCATGAATATGGTTCCTGATCGAGGATCGATTAAGTCTCTCTTATTGCTAAGATGTGGCATAATTGGGGGCATCAAATCCCTAAAGCTGCTCTGTAACACTTATTCAAGGGCCGAGATAATAATATTTAATTTTATTCATGGTGATGACTCGTGCTGATGGTCATTAAAATATTTGCTAAGCCTTTGGATTTATGGTCACTTTTTTCATTGTGACTTGCTCAATCATGACTGCTATGAGTCATGAAGAAGATTTTATTTTCCAAATACAAGAAGTACATGTTGGCTTACTGAAAGATATTGGTTACATTGGCTTAGAGGCGACTTTGATGGATTTCTAAGCTGTGTAATGGACTTTGTTCCTTTTAGTTCATTCCATGCTATTCTATTACTGCTTTGCCAGATGTTATTAAGAGGGTTTTTTTTTATTTCTCCTTTATTGTACTAAGCTCAACAATTCATATCAGGAGCCTAATTTGTACAATTGCTATAGCAGATAGTCATATCAAATACAATCTTTACTATATAGCAGATTTTCTTGTGGGCAATTATGATTTAGGGAAATGCACCCTGAGTAATACTCGCAGACCTTAAGCTTTAGTAGCTATAAAGTTAAGTTGGTTAAAAAAAGTAGTTTTTATTATGGAGTCATAGACAGCTATTTTCAATTATTTTCACACTGGGTATATGAAAAAAAATTTAATCCAAATCTCTCTGTCTCTCTCTCATGATATATACAAATACAAATATATGGTGAACATTACATGAATGTTTACAATATTTGATATTCAAATTAGCTCACGTGCAACGCACGTGTATATCAATTAGTAACTAGAAGTGTCATTAATAGTGAATGCAATTTGACACAACTAGGATACGGCCATAACAGGGGCAAGATAGGGCTGTAATTTTTTTTATTTTTTTTATGTAACTTATATACTATGAATCTTAATGGACGTAATGATGTTTGACGAAAATAGTAGATGCTTATTTTGATCTATTTTAATTTTAATCAAAAAATTGATATTTTCTAAGTCTTATTATTAATATTATTATAAAAATATGCTTTTTTAATATATCATAATTCTATTATTATCTAAAAATATATTATATTATTTTAATTTATCATATCCTTATCGTGCCTGTGTTTTATATTTTAAAATTTTTATCGTATATCTATATTTGTATCATATTAATACGATACGCGTATCTATGTATGTGCTTCCTAGACTACAATATTCAGCCTCAGAATGCGGGCCTTCGCTCATTGTAGTATGTCCATGGTGTTCAACTTATCTCACGGCTTTAAGCCCACTTGAAAGCCCAAACATAGGCCTCGGCATCGGCATTTGAATAGCTACTGGTTTTACCAATTTCTGCAAATCTGACCATCGGTCAGATGATTAGCCGATATTGATACGATTTGGCATGTTTTCTGTTTTGAGATCGATACACAATTTGTATTAATTATGAGTCTCACTTGGTTAATGATTGACTCGGAGCCGTCTTAGAGTCATGGCTCTCGTAGACGTCTTAAATGATGATTCGATTGGGTTGTCAAATTTATAATTTAAAACATCTCGTTGAGTTTCTTCTTGTTTAGTTTTTTTTTTATCTAATTAAAATTATATGTGTATCGTTAGTACTGTCTCGGGACACCGTTACCAATACGTTTTAATACTTCCAAAATCGATAATTGATATTGTGACCTTGAACCATAATTGTGACTTTGCCATGTGTTTTCCTAGAGCACACTACCCAACCAACATTTGTTGCATTGAAGTTTACAAATGCAAAAGGAGTTAGAAAATACATAATTTTGAAATAATTATAAGTTCCAATGTTATAGAGTCCATTTTTAATTCAATATCTATAATTTCTTCGGTCTTCAGATTAGATTTTCAATTGTATACCTATTATAGATTTAAGTGAGATCAATTGTGTGTAAGTGGGCATCACACTAATACAAGATGAACGATCTATCAAAAAAAAAATTAGAAAAAAAAGTAAATATTAGAAAAAATTTGAATGCAAAATATTGCATATATAGCAAAACCATTATTTGTTTCGATTAGGAATATTGCAAGACATTTACTTCTAAAATTCTTTATTCAATACTAAATCGAGCAACTATTAGGGGTAATCTAATGGTTGGACTTATTCTTTGGTAACTCAAAAGTTTAAAGTTCAATTCCTTCTCATACCACTTAAGAGTTAGCCAACCTTATCTTTTTAGGGTCATGCTCTAAACCAGTTCAAACCGCAGTAACTAGGCCCTGAGTTTGAAAAAATAGTCGGTGCAAACCTAAATACCTTGTAGCCAAAAAAAAATCAACAAGTTAAAATAAAGGGAAAAATTCATCCACACCCCTTCTAGTTAGACATAAATTCAATGACACCCCTTACCCATTCTGAAACTTCACTGTCACCCTTGTCAGACATTGTCTCGTAACGACGTTAATGTTTAGGGTTAATTTACAAAAATAACCCAGAGTATTTTATACGTACTCTGTATGTATATCTATTTAACCTATACTACTAACTATGGTTATATTTAATTAACCCCACCTATTTATTAAACCTAACCCAACCCAAGGCCCAATCCATAACTACAGTTTCTTCTAACCAGCCTTCCTCTCTCTCCGTTATCGAACATGAAATTTTTTGAACCTACAATTCTCTACACATCATGGACTCCCTCGAAACCTCGTCGGATGATCAAATCAATGGCGAAGATTCAACCGTACATGTTCACGAGTTGTCTAATGATCTTCGTGCAGTGGAGATAAGAAATAAATCTCTTCTCGCCGAGGTCGAAGCTCTTCGCGAATCGAATTAGATTCTTCACTCAAAATTGACGGAGAAAGAGGAAAGTTTGATTGTACTCCAACAACAAAGAGATGAAGCTCTGAAGCACAATATTGATATTTCAAAGGATATCGAATTGGTCTCAAGCCAAAGAGACTCTCTTCGCGATGAGCTTCATGAACTTGAGGTCTCTTCGAGGGAGCGTGAAGAGGAGCTATTGAGAGAGAAAGAAGGAATTAGGAGTGAGCTTGAAGTGTCCACAGCGAGAATTAACGAGTTATTGGAGGAGAAAAATGAAAATATTAGGGTTTTTTCTGAGAACTTCGAGGTCGTAAAATCAGTCAGGGAATGTTTGGTTGGGGTAATTGAGAAGCTGGATGAAGAAAAATTAGGAAATGACAGCAAATAAAGTGAAGAATTGAGAGATGAATTGAAATTAAATGATGAATTTGGGGCTTTGTTGGTGGAACTAAAGGGGATTTCGAAGCCAGTGAGTGCGGTTAAGTTGAAGTTGAGTGAGTATAAGGAGACGTGGAAGAAGGAGAAAAGGGAATTGGATAATAGTGTGGTGAGCTTAACGGAGGAGAATCGAGACATCAATAGTTTGCTTAGGGGCTTTTCTTGGAAATGTTGAGGTGAAGCTGGCTTTGCGAAGTGATTTGGGGGGATTGCCTGTGATGAGAAAGAGGCGAGTTGTGATTTTTAATGATATGGGTTAATTTGGCTTATGAATGTTAGACTGGGGCATTTTGTCTCAGTCTATCTACTGTGTTGGTATGGTTGGCTGTTCTGGGAGTTTTGGAATTTTTTCTCAGCAGTAGTGTTGATTTGTTTGAAACATACATGGTGGGGAGATGTTGGTGATGGCTGGAAATGTTCTGGAGCTTTAGCTGCTTGCATGGGTTGTTTGGTTTTGTTTTCTGTTATTTTTGTTTGTTTTCTTGTAACAGGAGGCCATTTGTGGTTCTCTTTTTGCTTCTTGTAATCACTGGTTTTTGTGAATAAATAAAAAAAAATAGTTTGCTTAGGATTGCTTTGGTGGAAAAAGAGGAGGTTGAGAAGAGTTTGAATAAACTTAAAGGAAACAATGAACACAAGAAAGTAGCAATTTTGCAGATTGCGGAAAGAGGGTTGCAGAGAGTTGGATTTGGATTCATGATGGAGGTTGGAGCTAACGAACCGTCATCGGATAATTCATTTGAAGAACAACTTGAAGAACAAGGGTCGAGGATATTATAATACATTTATATAAGGAGGGGTAGTTTTGGCATTTTTAAAAAATTTAAAGGCAAACCGTTACTTTATTCACCGTCACTGTTAACCTTTACGGTGTAAGGGGTGTTTTTGATTTAAAACTATAAACCAGAAGGGAGTGTAGTGAAGATTCAGAATGGATAGGGGGTGTCTTTGAATTTATGTCTAACTAGAGGGAGTGTGAATAAAATTTTCCCTAAAATAAAACAGTGCATGTATCGCTAAAGGGATCTCGACCCATTTATTATTTATGTCAATTTAATTTGTCATTTTCGAGTCCACAATTTGAATAGAATGAACACTGGGAAGTTCTATCTCACTGAAAGCGACGTATCTACAACTTACAAAATCTTACAACTTTAACTTTTTTAATTTAATAGTTTATTAGCTTTCAAAATCAAGCAAAATAATGTTTGAAGGCACCACACCTAATTAAAAACTGCCTCGTGGCTCTTGTGCCCTCTTGTCATTTTCAATCAACATCATCATTTTTTTTAAACTTGAATTTTTTTTTTAATGTCATGTAGTGTCACCGTTACATTTAATATTTTTTTTTATAGTACAGGAGAGGAGAGAAAAGTCGAACTCGACACCCGATAGTGTCACATTGAGGGACTATGCCACTCGGAAGGACCCTCGGGTCCGAATTGAAAGTTAAATCATCTTAAACTAACCACTGGTTGATCATTTACAAGATCAACTTAGCCATGTCTATCATGTACTTATTTGTCATTTTCCCCCTTTAATGCAATCAATTTTTAAAAATTTGTCAAGGGTATCCGAATCAGCTTACGCACACTTCAATTAATTCTCTCTCTGATCCGGTCAAAGATAAGTCATTTACACCGGGACTAAAAAATTCATGAGAGATAAATTTCTTAAGATTTGAATCTAAGTGAATTGTCAAGTTTCGAATTTAAGATGTTTAGATTTACAGTTTATCTCTATCTCCACTAGGCTATCACTTGGGTTAGTCGTAAGTAGATATGGGGCCATTATATTCTCTCTAATTTTTTTATTTTTATTATATTCTCTCTTGGCTCTTCAAAATGTTACAATAATTTTGTTACATTATTGAGCTTGTCCTCTAAGTATTGATCTTTGAACTTTTACACCTATATCTTGTACCGTAGTGCCTTTTTTGGGAATTTGAGATTTTTTAGTTTTTGCCTTTGTTTTAGCTACAGGGTCTTTTCTTTTTGGCTCTAAAAATGGGTGTGTTTCCTTTTCCCATTAGTCTCTTTCTTTCCTCTCCATCTCTCTCTCTCTCTCTCTCTCTCTCTCCCATTTTTTCATGCTTTTGATTGTTCATAAACCACCACTAGCCTACATATATAATAAGTTGACAGAAGAGAATAAGTAAACCCCACGAGTCATAATCATCATCATTATCATAAACAGGAGTTGGGTTTTCATCTTAGACTTTTTTTTGGGAAATTTGGAGGCCGGTCCCCCTATATGGACTTGTTTGGACTTAAGTCCGTCAAGGAAACTTATTTGTTATGAAGTCCGTTTTTTGTCAATTTTACCATATTATCCCTTCCCTTTAGAAGTGAAATAAAACTAAAAATTAAAAACTCCTAAATCTTAGGAGTTTGACTAACATTAAAATCTTTTCTCTCTCATATCTATCTATATCCAAATATAGGTTAAGAGTTTGACTAACATTAAAATTTTCCCTCTCTCTTATCTATATATATCCATATATAGGTTAGGTGCATATATATATATATATATATATATATATATATATATATATATATATATATATATATATATATATATAGTAACATTAAAAATAAAAAATAGTAACATTCAAATACAAAAAAAAGTTATGATTTGGATACAAAAAATAATACATTTAAACACAAAAAAATAGTAACATTTAAACATAAAAAAAAAAAATTGAAACATTCAATATTAATATTTTTAAAAAATAACAACAGTAACATGTTCAACAAAAATTGTAACATACTTAACAATAATTATTTCTCTCAAATTCAAACGCAAAAAATAGTACCATTCAAATACAAAAAATAGTAATATTCAAAAACAAAACAAATAGTAACATTTAATATTAATATTTAGTAAAATAATTGTAGTAACATGCTCAACAAAAACAGTAACATGCTCAAAATAATAGGAACATGAACAGTAACATACTCAACAAAAGTAGTAACATGAACAGTAACATAATAAAAAAAATAGTAACATGAATTTGATATATATATATATATATATATATATATATATATATATATATATATATATATAGAGAGAGAGAGAGAGAGAGAGTTTTGAATTTGATATATATATATATATATATAGAGAGAGAGAGAGAGAGAAAGAGAGAGAGCTTTGAATTTGAATTTTAAATTTATGATGGAGATTTTATATATATATATATATATAGAGAGAGAGAGAGAGAGAGAGAGAGAGAGAGTTTTGAATTTGATATATATATATAGAGAGAGAGAGGAGAGAGAGAGTTTTCAATTTGAATTTTAAATTTATGATGGAGATTTTATATATATATATATATATATATATAGAGAGAGAGAGAGAGAGAGAGATCTTTGAATTTGAATTTTAAATTTATGATGGAGATTTTATTAGCATATTTTAATTGACCTTGAATTAAGGGATAACAATTTCCAAAATAGGAAATTAATTTAACTTCCTTTCAAGGAAGGGTATTTTTGAGATTAAAAAAAAAAGTGGACTTAAGTCATTACATATAATTTTAAATATGGACTTAGCCCCTTATAAGTTTCCTTGCCGGACTTAAGTCCAAACAAGTACATCTAGGGGGACTCACTTCCAATTTTCACCTTTTTTTTTTTCCCTCCACTGCTTCATTCAACAACAGCCTAATCCCTACATATACGGACAATGTGTGAAGTGGGGTGGGTTGGAGAGTCTAAACACCATATACTTTTCCAAAAGGATAAGTCATTGATAATTGAATAGAAAGCTAAAGTATATTCCTTTCATACCTAAGCAAGATTATATTAGTACATGATAGGACAAGCAAGAGAGAGAGAGAGAAGGTTCAACAAATAGTCATTATACACAAAGAAAAGGAGCATTAGAATACCTAAGATGATAGAGGGGTGACCAAACTATGCTATATTGAATAGCGGCACCAAAGATAAAGCAACCACGATGACCTACTACATCATTTGAATACAATGGTCATATTGATTTGCTTTATTGTGCCTTGTTTATAATTTAGTATTCGCTTTTCTATTGTTTTGAGATCATTTTTTAAATATTTGCAATTAAAAAACATTGCTTTCCATGGAACCCCCAATGGACACGAATATAGATAATCATAGTAATTAAGACAGTCAGATATTATCTTCTTACTCTCTTCTATTCCCTTAGAACAATTCCGACCCAACTCCTCATTTTAGCTATTTAAAATATATTTAAATATTACATTTTCTAATTGAAAAAGTCACTTTTACAAGTTTACTCCAACCATGCTCTCTATTTTAACTAATTATTTCAACTAACTTTCAATAATTCGAAGGGATTACAACACACACACATATATATATATATATATATATATATATATATATAGAGAGAGAGAGAGAGAGAGAGAGAGAGAATTTGGAGAGGTTGAATGTTTTGAGAGTCATTTGGGTGAAATGGGAAATAGAGAGTGAGTTTGAGAGCTTTTTTAGTGTTTGATCAGGTAAAATAACTAAAAATAGAGAAATAGAAAATTAATTAGAGTTGCTCTTAGGATGTCGATTGTCGAATCGACATTGGCAACCATACAATAGCAGCTTTGTACGAGGATGAGATAATAGTTTCATATGACTTTAACTTTAAACTTGGTCTCTATCAAACTAAAAACTCCTAACTATCCCACTAAAAAATGATTTAATTGAAGTTGGAAATAATATATATCCCGGGCCCAAAGTGGAAGTACCTGTTCTGGTCTAACTACAATGAATATGATTGAAGTTGGAATGTTATTTTAGTGGCTGATTGATCACTTTTGATGGGTGAGCAAAAGAGTTTAATGGGAAATGTTGAAAATAAGGCATGGTTTGATTTATTATTAGTTTTTTTAATTTTTTGCTTTTTTCAAGCAGACAAATGGTGGTTATTTTACACATAAAACGTGAATATGAAAAATAAAAAGTACTTTTTTTTTAGTCTTTTTTAGTTTAATTTACTCTATCCCATCTTCTAATACCCTAGTTACCCAACAAAACAAATACACCCGTTATATGCTACTATAAACCACTAATTTTTTTTTTATAACTTCTATCTCTCTTTTTGTCACTATTTTTTTTTTGTTGAACTTGGGTAGTAAATAGATGTATTGTGTACGGCTTTGTTCTAGTATAAGATCATTGATGTTGCATATATGTGGCCATGCCTAAACCAAAACATTATTCACATAATTTTTTTTTTTTGGGGAGGGGGGGGGGGGGGGGGGGGGGAGAGAGGGGGAAGAGGGTTTTCTTTTCTTTTTTTTTTCCTCAGAATTACTTCAATGTTAGGTCACACATCTTGTATCGACGTAAGATCCAATTAATTGATCTTTATGAAATTGTAGATTAGGGACCTAGTATTAAACAATCATGGAAAACTAATAAAAGTGAAACAAATTAGGGTCCAATATGGGTGAGAGAATATGAGGTCACGTGAAGTAGTTCAAGTGATAACAAGGACAAATTATAAATCTAGACGTCCTGAGTTTAAATATTGACAACTCTTTAGGGTCAAATTATAAGGGATTTATCCCTCATAAATACCCAAATCCGGTGTGAATGGTTTGCCTTTGACCAGACCAGAGAGATAATTAGTCGAGTTGTGCATAAGTTGACCTAAAAACTCCTGACCGTGTGATAAGTGATAACTTTCCAACATTTTAGACTCGACATTTGACTAGAAGTGTATATAGAACATCCTATATAAAACATTCAAGTTCTCAACCTTTGATTCTTGTAGGTACATATGCAAGTGAGGGCAACATGAGTAGAGGGTTTTTATTCAGTTTTGTTGGCATCTGGATTAGAAGATTTTTAGTTCATAAAAACCTATAAGTAGTTGGTTTAGTGATGAAATAAAAATCTTAGTTTTAGATTTCTTATTCAGACCATGAATGTCAATCTAAAAATAGTGTTTAATAACTAGGTCAGCTTAGCGTATCGTGATCTCTTAGAATTACTTAACCAACTAAGATAATGATATACAAACATGACACAATCGGAAACAATCTACAACCACTGCTCATTAATCATCTACAACAGTCAACAGTGCATGGAGAAATACAAACAAGCCCAAAACGCTAACTCAACAAACATAACCAGGGAGAAACAAACAATAACCAACAACCACCACCACTTCCTTACAAACAAAATATGTACAAAAATAAGGACTAAAATTTTCCTTACTTCAAACAATCAGGGAGGAGATAGTGAATATTTTGGAATGGACGTAAAGTCTCAAACAAAGGACCCTACCTATTAAAAAGGTTCAATACACAAAAATTTAAAATCTATTCTTACATGCAAGGGTCTAACCGAGTCCCTATAGGGGACCCATCAATCAGTCCACTCCAAAGTATGGTCGGTTTGAAAAGGGACCCACCCTCAATCTCTTCTCCACCACTACAATCTATATTGAAAAAAAAAATAAAAAAAGAAAATGCCAAAGGTCAACCGAGGAACTTCAGCTATACTCCTTGGTGTTTCGGCACTTGGTAGCCCACTCACCACCCACAATCAGAGACATCTAGGATGAAATGGATAAAAAAAAAAATACAAAGGAAATCATTTTTCTCACTCATAGTGTTTCCTTTTCTTTCATCTTCAAATTTCACAGTGTTCGTTTTCTTTACCCGGCCATTGCAAAGTGGAGGGGACACCACCATGTCTGTCCTATGGCATGCAAAGAATCCCACCAAGATCTTCCACACTTCTTACAGTTGAGTGTCCTTTTCACTCAAGTCTCTGACCACCTCTTCCCTTCTTATCATCTTTTTGTAGTAAAGTAAAAAAAAAAAAAACTGCTATAGTACTTCCTCTGTTATTCTTTCTTTGATTAATTTTTCCCTGCATCATTTCAACAACCAAATTTAGCATTACAGAGCAGAGCGTGGCAGTGTATTATTAATGATATATGAGCTGCATAAGATAAAAGGAAATAAGGTTACAATTATTCTATGTTGCTGAAAAGTAACGATTTAATCGGGTTAAGTTTAAATCAAGTTAAGGTCAATTGCGTGAATTACGCAATAAAAGACCTCCAAAGTAAAAGAACAGTAGCACAATCACGAAGCTCAATGCTGGTGCTGTCACCAATAACTTTCTACCGTTTAAGTTCTGCAAAAGTGGAGCCCATAAATATAACACCAAAATTAACAGCAAGCCCTAGTGCTAAGGTATTGAGGCGTGAGACCCTTTTTTTTTTTTTTTTTTTAACTTTCTCTTCTTTTTAACAACAGAACTGTTCCTTTGACCCACTCTCCTCGGTTGAAGTTGGTCGGGAAGAATACCCAGTCACTGGCTATTCCCACCAGGTAGGTTTATAGGTCTTTGTCTGATCCTAGTTAAATCAATCGCTCTTTCTCCTAATCCAGTCCAGTAGGCGGAAGCTGGAAGACCAAAGACTTATCTTTGGCCAACAGTCAAACAAAATATGCTCACGGAAGAAAGAGAGAAGGTGGGTCTGTTTCCTTCCGGACCACGGACATTGTCTCTGGGCACCGCAAGGATACACCATCTCTCAAATGTCCACACAAGTGTCCCTCAAAAACACTTTTCAGGGTATGTCTTCAAATTACTTAAATGACCCCATTCATTTCCAAAAATCAAGTGTCGGTAGGCCGACAACAAGGGGATGCTTCTTTCCCCCACATCAACTATTTGGCTCTTTCATCTCCCAGTTTGTTAAACTATGACACCAACCACCGGTTGTTCAACAGTTTAATTTTTTGAACAGTAAAAAAGATGACAACACGAGCCCACTGGTAGGACAATATCAATGTGTAGACCCGTGATTACCGTTTTTTTTTTTGGAACAGAGTGATTACCGTTCAACAACACCTAATTGTCGAAGACCATCTTTACAGATTATAAAAACATAATGATTTGATGTCAATTGGGCTCAATTATGGGATGGTGATAGGGGCCTAGTTGATATCAGCATGCTTAAGTTAGATGAGTAAAAAGGACAAGGTAATATGATAATATAAGATGAAAGCAATTATTTAATAACATGATAAAGAGGAAGCTTACCAATTTTTTTTGTTTTGAAAATGATTTTAAGGATTGTCGTCTAGGTAGGTTTGGGGTTAGCTTGCTTGAATGCTACAGTGGGAGCTATTCGGCAACTCCTCCTCTGATGCTCCAACACAAGTTCTCCAGCAAACCAGTCAAGTTTCTCAAAGTTGCTCTTCTCACCAATTCTCTTACCCCCAAACAGCACAGATTCCACGTTCTTCTGTTTCAGCATTTCATCTGCTATTCCTAGGAGCATCTTTACATTGCTGGGACTAGGGTCGGAGTCTACATTGGCCCCACAACGACCTATGCTGGATCCATTGGCCTGTCATGCAATATTGAGCACAAAATTATGCTTAGAGCATACTTGTAATCCATGAATTACGATTAAATCAATATTCTATAAGCAAAAGGCCAAAAAACCAAGTCAATTCGCCATAAACTTAGAACTCATAGAACCATTAACCAGAATGAAGAACCATCAACCGAATCCACATGAACCACAAATGATTATTGGGGCTTTACATTGTCATATCCCAAAGTAGAAATACGATAAATACCCGTAATAGATAAATAAATCCACTTTTTCACTAATCCCTCTAGGATTTGAACACTTGAGACAGATTCGTCTCAAGATATTAAACATGTATCTGGTGAGATCTCTTTTTGAATTCAGAGTCACTTAGAAAATTGACTGAAAAATATATTTTGAAGACCCACGCTTGTCAGTAAAGAACTTCCGGAGGTTCCTACTTTGCTTTATTGTCATTGGGCTACCTACAATTTTATACCAAGCACTTAATTACGTTACCCTTTATGCCAAGGACAAATAAAAAGACTGAAATTGTACTAAGGAGAGAGGCAGACCGTCCCTATTATTATGTTCAATTATCAATGCAGGACAATATCAAAAATTGGTAGAAACCACACAATTCAAACAAAAGTTAAGGTGTAATGCAAGAAAGGCAAAACCACAGACCAAGTCTTGGTCCATGCCAGCAAAAATTGTGTACCATAATCAGAGGTGATGATGGTAACAGTTATCCAATAATGGAAACCACACCTCTAGTGCCTGTAGCATTACAAGTAAATCATATTGGCACTTCACATGCAACCTCAGAAAAACCAATTCTAGCAAGTTTTGAACCACAATTACCAATAAACAAGCCAGAGTTGCTTATTTATATACTGCAGATATTGGTCATTTATATACTGCAGATATAGAACAATACAAGGTTTACAAAAATAACACTACCCAAATTTGATTACGGGTGAAAATGATCAAATAAACAAAAATACCAAGAAAACAATAAAATAAACATTTCTCGGGCAATTTTAATTTCACTTACCTAAATATCTGCTTGATTTTAGAGTATGAAAAATCAGTTTTATTAAGTTAAATAATAAAACAATGGGCCTGTTTAGAACTGACTTTTTTGGATGAAAAATTACGATTTGAAAAAATTTCGCAAAAAAAATTAGAGTTAAAAAGATATACCAAAACTGTTGAGGTATTCTTTAAAAAACTGAAAAAGTCCGTTTGGAGCTTAAAAAGCTACTGTATAAGTTTGTAAAAAAGCCAAGTTCTAAACAGACCTAACTTATTTTACTCTAAAATCCTTAAAAGATAACTATTTAAGCTAGCCCCCAACAAACCAATGTCAAATGTATGAAAATTTTGTAATGCTAGCAAGTTGGAGCACTACTGTTAAATGCGTATTCAATTCAAGAAGGACTAATTAAAGTGAGTGGTCAATTTTAGAGCTTTATATCTATGATGGTCCATACAAAACAATTTTTTTTACCGATAGCGACAGCAACAACAGAGCACCTACGACTCAATATTTCTCGGCATTCCTCAAATAAATTTCTGATAGAAACCTGACATTCAATTCACTTCATTTGTTTTTAAAAAACCAAGTGTTTTTAAAAAGCCAAAAATATGGAAGTAAAAGGATACAAACAACTTCTCCCCTAATGCAGTAAATTTTGATGATTTCTAATGCCACTATAGGTGAGAGAATGGTTGGATAGTAAGCTCACTTTCGTGCTAAGATTGTTACGGATGTCAATTTCATCTCTTTACCTCCCCTCCTAAAAAAAAATAAAGGGGAAGTCGGCAAACTTACGCCGGGTGCCAAAAAAAAAATTTTGTCAATTCTACGACTCTCCGGTCCCGTGCCCATCAACGTCCACCGGTTAGCAACGACAACGTAGGTTATCCTATTGGCAACCTCTTCTGCTCGGTTTTCCATTTCCATATACTCTACGTCTGACCCAAACACCAATTAAAACTCTGCTAAAATCAATGGTCCCTGTAATCGAGTCCACAGCAAAATGTACAAAAACCCCGACAGAACTAGTACTAGTAGTTAATTGCATGTCCCCAAAAAACCAGCGCACATTAGCGCCAAGCAACACCGTCCCTCATGCCAAGGATTCGGATCCCCTCCGTTGCTCTCTTTCCATCAATTCTCTTTAATACAGCATTAGATTAATACAATGCTAGATAAGTGATATGTGTAAGATTCTGAATTTTAATGAACAAAATTTTTTTCTTATGAAAAAATTCATTAACACTACACCAATAGTAAAATGAATGAGAAAAAATCTTGTTCATTGAAATATAAAATTTTACACGTGTTACTCATTTAGCATTATATTGAAGAGAAAAAGTAATTGAGGGATCTCAATCCTCGTGCCAAGACTACTCTCAATTTACCACAAATCAAAACTCAAACAATTAAAGCCATGCACATAAATGTGTGCGGAAACAAATCGCACATGGCGCATGTTAGAATGAATACTGACCTGGATACGGACGTAATCACTGCTACGGCCTTGACCGAACGCCATGGCCACGGCGTGGTCCACCAAATCGGCGGAGCCGTCGGCGGTTATTCTACCCAGCGGCTTAGCCCAGTCTTTTGCTTTCCAGCTTTTCACTTGGTCGTAGTCGAAGCTACCCTCCAGAAGGTGACCGGTGCCAAGTGAAAGTACCAAAAGGTCCTCGACGCCTCGCACAAAGGGAAACTCCTGCTTGTTATGAAGCACGTGAGTAATAGCCGCCGCCGTAGGGTTGCTCATGGCTAAGCCGCCATCCACGGCGACGCAGCGGGTTTGACCGTCGACGGACTTCATGAAAACCGGTTCGAACAAAGCCGGCTGGGCTGACGTCGCTCGGCAAACCTCCCAGAGACGGAAATCAAAGCTGTCCGTCTCCAAGGCGTCGGCACGGGAAAACAAAAACGGCGCCGTTGAAGAAAAATCGTAGCACGGTATCAAAACCGGCTTCAACGTGTCTTTCAACGTTAAACTCCGGCCGTTAGCTATAAACGCCTCTTTCATTGCTTTCTCTAAACCGGCAGTTGCTGAACCGGTTGCGCCACCACCTCCGCCGCGGAAAATACGCCGTAAAAAGCTTTTACCTCTGCTACCACCAGAACTTGAACTGGATGCTTTGTAGATTTGTTTTCCTTGTTCTGCCAAGAACTTCCAGGTGTCCTCGGCATGGAAAACCGGGCGGCTGTGATTCTTGGTGGCGAAGAGCATCGCCGTGAAAATGCCTCCGACGCCGGTACCAGCGGCGACGTCGAAGTAATCTGCAATTCTGGCGTCAGGATTTCCCGATTTTTGCTTCAACGCGTGTTCGAGGTACGCTAGGGCTTTTCCTGATAGGATGCTTCGCATTCCACCGCCGTCGATGCTGAGAATGCAGATTTTGCCTCTCTGGTTCTTGATAGCTTGAACGCCGTTGTCGGTGACGACCGTCTGTGGAATTGAGACTTCTGATTTTGGTTGTTCGAGAGCCGGAGAAATCTGTTTGGGAATCCAGAGTTTCTGATCGTCGTAGCCGAAGAGGAACTTGCTTTCGAGGATTGAGAAAATCTCATAGCTGAGCTTATCGTTGTCGATGCTCGGCTCTTGCAAATCAGATGATTGGTTACAAGCGATTTCGTTCAACAAAGACATGTCTAATAGACTCTTCACAGCATCTATCGTCTTCTCCAAACGCTTAGACAGCCCTGGTCAGGGTTTCAGGCAGGTATTAAACACCAATCCTTTGCATTAATTTTTGGACAGAATACTATAGCTTTGTGAATATCTGTGTGACCTGACTGCCTCTATATTTTCTCAATTTTGCATCAAACGATTCACCTCGAAACTCCCGCCAACGAAATTCACCCACAAAATTCGAAGAACGAATAATCCTCAACCAACAAACCCTATCGCTTTATACCACCAGCCCCTCTTCTCTCTCTCTCTCTCTCTCTCTCTCTCTCTCTCTCTCCTGCCTGCGTGGAGTTGAGGTGACTAGCAAATAGCAATGATTTTTTTTCCCTCTACAAGTTTGATGGCCAATCCACCACTTTTTCTCTATGTCTCTCTCTCTCTGTGAATATACAGAGCACGCCAAAGCTATATAGAGGAAAGAGGAAAGAGGAAGAGAGGGCAGGCAAAGTTGGGTACAACAACAAAAGGAGATTTAACTGAGACAAATGAAAACAGGAACAAAAGAAGACAAAAGACGTGAGAGGAGGGAAGGGCGTATCAGTTGCAGAGCATGTCCGTTAGCTTTAAACAAATCCATCCACAACTACATAGACAAAAAATAGTATATTTTCAGACCCCCTCCATTCTCCTTCGGTCCCTCTCTTTCTCTCTCCTAATCTGCATATCGTATGTTGTTGTTTATGTCGCTAACCGTGGTTTGGGAGTCATTAACCGTGGTTAATAATTTTAACATGCACCGACGGTTAGTCTTATCACAAAATTTGTTGACTCTTTGATTCACAAATTTAACTAATTTAAACTCTTTACTTATTTATATACTTATCCATTATTTCTCTAATTTTTATTTAGAAAGTACCGGCTGATGCCTGATACATATAAAATTAAAATAATATTTATAAATTATAATTATTAATTTAAGACCTTATAATCAACATATATGTAAGAATTAAATAGTTTGTCAGATAATTGTATATTTAATTTAATTTTTTTATATATTTTTATATTAACTTTTATAGGTGAATGTGTTTATATTTATATAATATGACGCTCTCAAATTGTTCTCGCTTTCAATTTTTTTTTAAATTTTACTATTTTTGTGCTTCCGCTCCTGTTTTATATGATCGTTGTGCAAAATCCCGTTCAAATCTAATTCGAATAGTTTAATGCAAATATTGTTTATCACACTTTCAATCGATTTCACTCAGTTATAAATTATCTATCTTGTATGGTGACAGATTCATTTATACTTGACGAGCCCAAATTTGCTTGGGCCGAGCCCAATTAAAATAAACCGAGAAAGCCCAAGAAAAGCCCAAACAAAACTGAGTCAACCCATTAGAAGAGAAGGTATCAAGAAGTCAACACCCAAGGCCAACGCCCAAAGTAGGAAGGCATGGCAGCCCCTTGGGCGCCGCCTAGGCAAGCCCCTTGGGCGCCTCCTTCTCTCTACTCCTCTTGACTTTGGTACTCCAATACAAGTCCAAGTCTGCTCAAGTCAAGTCCAAATTTAAGAAGAGGATTGAGCCCAATCCAGATCAGGATCTTCCTCCAACTGAATAGGAACACAAGGAAAGAATATCGGGATACGGAGATCTATTCTTACCTTAACTGTACTTGTCAAAGAGATCTATTCCTACTAAGTTTGTACTTACCAAAGTAGTGGAAGACCCCTTCCTCACGTCACCACCTCACCGCCTTACCCTAACTATATAATGTAAGTCCTCTCAAAGAGTAAGAGGACGCTCCAAGAAACCTCTACACATCCCCTTGTTCATACGGCCATTTCTCTCTTCCAAAAGCACTATTACGCTGTCGGAGATTACTCCTCCGGCGATTCTTATCAATAAAGAATACCAGGCTACCGCTGCCATTCTCGAGAGTGGAGTAGGTCATCCGGGACTGAACCACTATATATCTATGTGTTGATTCTATATTTACTGTTTTGATGTTATATTGCCATTGATTGTTTGTTTATTGCTCATTAGTTACACCTGTTCATATACTTGACTGTTAATCTTGCGCAATATCGATTTGTGCATCATCAAAACTAGTAAGCTCCATTTAGATTTGTGGTAGACGAATTACTAAGTGAAAATATAATAAATAAGATATCAATCTAATTAGTTTGATATTAATTAATTTTGTTGATCAATTGTATAAATTTGAATTTGAATCCACTACATACTTTTATAATTTAATTTAAATTTATTAATATATGGTACTATTATAATTGGGTTCAAAATTTTTCTAAATGCATCACAATATATGGAGTAATTTAATGATTATTAGATAAAATTGAGGTGTAGTTATTAAAATTAATCTTATCTAAGTTTTTGGTTCACATCAAATATCATAATTTTTAATAAATTTCAATATGAATTGTAAAAATAAAATTCATCTAAGATCATATTTAAAATGAATTTTTTAAATTAAATTTGGGTTTAAACAGTATATAGAATAACTGGTTATTTCCCATTCCTAAATGCATGGTGTAATAAAAAAAATGGTCAACAAAAACATATTTGTATTCACACCCAAAATCAAATTACAAAGATAGAGGATAGAGAAAGAAATTTAAGCATTGGTTGTAGTCGGGGCAAGCAGTGGTAGTGATGGTAGGCGACAGTAGTGGTGGTGGGAGACGGTGATAGTAATAATGGATGATGACGACCGATTGTGATGGTGGTGGTGGGGCAGTGAGGGTGATAGTGGTAAGGGTGATGGAGAGATAGTGGCAGTGGTGGTAAGGTGGCGACAGCAGTGGTGGTAGTGGGGCACTAATGGGGTAGTGGTGGTAGTGGAGCACTAATGGGGTGGTGGTGGTGGTGATGGTTGTGGTGGTGCGACAATAGTAGTGGTTGTTGTGAAAGAAGTGATGGTAAGGTGGTAGTAGTGGTGACGGTGACAGTGGTAGTGGGGCGATGGGTGTGGTAGGATGACGATAGTGGTGGTGGCGGTAGCGGTGGTGGTGGTGGGGCAGTGGGAGTGGTGGTGGTAAAGGTGTAACTGGGGGCAGTTTTCAAACACTATTTTTTTTTAAAGTACTTATGAGAAGTTGTGTATTAAAAATACTTTTAAAAAGTTACTTCAAAACACAACTTTATGGGTCTTTTTTCCTATTAAATTTGGAGTATTAATATTAGCCGTTGGATTCAATTTAAAGTAAAATTTAAAAATATATCAAACGCGAATAACAAAAGCCATTTTATTTATATTTTGATATTTGAATTATATTGTATTTTATTATATAGATATTTTACACACCACCTAGTTTTTACCACTTGATGTAACACAATCATAACCATTAAATATTTGATAAATTTTATAAGACCTATTAATTTAGAACAATGTTATGTATCACAAATCTCTAACCCAAATTTTCATCCCAAATCAAGTGAGATCATTGGATCAGTGGGTCCCATTTAAAAAAATTGATAGGACTCACTCATCCAATGGTCTCCCAATTTTATGATGAAAATTTAGGTTAGATATTTAGGATACATAATATTTCCCATTAATTTAATGGTATATGTCTGAGTTAATACACAATTGTAACACAAAGGTTGTTCAGGAAGGTAATGTGTGTAATAATAGTGTAGATAGGATAAAGAATAATGCTTATTCAAAATCTAATCTGTTAACGGCTTCAAGGACCGTTGTGGTGTCAACTCCGTTGAGGAATTACCGGATGAGATTGAACAGTGGTGGGTGAGAGTGAGACTGTGAGTTTTGTGTCCGTGATCAACGGTCCAATTAGTACTTACTCTGTCTATCTCTCGCGCGGTTGTCGCTTAAACGTGTGGGGCCATGAGGCAACATAGTCGGCAAAAGAATGGAGACGCACTAATTAGCCTGATTTGCCTTGTTCTTTTTTTACCACTATAATTTAGTTTACAATTTTTTGCTATGTGACTGGACTGGACTGGACTGACTTTGAGTGGGGCCCGTGGAGGTGGGGTCTACACAAATGGATAAGTAGTAGCAATGCTAGGAATTTTAAGTTGAGGATCTTAAATTTTATTCCAAATTAATATAGATATTTGGTGCAGTGAATTCTATTAACTTTTTTCAATAAAACCTATTAATCCAAACATTCAACTCATTTGAGATACAATTTGGGAGATGTGTTGAAGTGATTTGAATCAAAAACTCTGAACTCACATCCACTTTGATTTAATTTCCTCTTCACAGTTATAATAAAGAAAAAATAAAAAATATATCAAAATTATATATAAACAATATATTAAAAAAATCTGATGATTTTGTAATTTAATAGAAAGTTTGATATTTTGATGGAGCAAAACAGAAAAATAGAAGTCATTTTGTCGATCTCAAATATTTAAAATAAATATTATGCTATTTGGAATTATTAGCCATATCTATATAATAAAATATTTATTTTAATTACAGTTAGAAAGTTGAATTCTTCACTTGTAAAAATATAACAATGGTCAAGATTAATCTAATTTTTAGCTACTTTCATTCAATTATATAAAATTCTTCTCTACACTGTTTAACTTTTATATTTTTTTGAGACATTTTCTACTATTATGTTGCTTCGGTCACTTTTTTGTAATGATTTAAAGCACCTATTATTTATTCTAAAAATAAAACATTCACAAACAAAAAGATATAAAAAGCGATAAATCTTTTTCATGAAGGGCGTCTCTAATGTTGATTCAACTCAAACTAAAATTTGAGTGAAAAAATGAGTAAAAATTTTATTTAGTATGGATCACTCCAATGGATAAAACTAAATTTATATTCAAATCTTTTAAAAAAATTCTCACATTATCCTAATAACTCATTTCTTTAAATTTTTTCCTCTTCTCTTTTCCTATGCTTTCCCTCCAAAACCTCTTTCTCTCTCATTTTTTCCTCCCCTCCCAAATTTCCTTTTCTTCTTTTTTTTTTGGTGTGGAACCCCTTTTTAACGAGACCGATAAAAGCTCCCTCAATTTGAGTCTAGAAAAGAATTTTTTTTGATATAAGTTTAACTCAAAAGTTGGAGAGAGTTTTTTAATTTTTTTTATTCAAATTTAAATTTGAGTTTACTTTTAAGTGTGGAATAGTGACGGCCTAATGTTACATTTGACTTTTACATCTTTAACTAACTTTTAATTTTTATGAATCTTTCTTCACTAGATTTCGTGGCTCAAGCGATGTTTCTGCAAATTGATGTATATTTAATGCATTTTGATGAAAAGTGTTGGTAATGGGAGAGAAAAATGATTAAGAAAGTATTGGTCATAAATGAAAGAGGGAATATTAAAGAGATCATTGAGTAGTAGGAAGTTTTCGATGAGAAGTTATATATGAAAACTCAATGAATTTGTATTTTGGGTTAATTGTATTGGAAGTCCTTAAAGTATAGAGTTTATCTCATTTTAGTTAATAATATTTCAATTGTATTATTTTGGTCCTTAAAATATTGAATATATTTCTATGAGATCCCTTAAGCAGATAACATTCAAATTACTAACGATTTTTTATCATAAATTTGTTATGTAATACTTAAATAAGGGTAAAAAATAATTTGGGTAGCTCTTAACTAAAATTTGGGTAACGCTTGACAAAAAATATGTAATGTGGGTTGCTCTTGACTAAAATTTAGATAGCTCAAAATTAAAATTGTGTAATTTGGATAGCTCTTTAACCGAAATTTGGTCAATTTTTTTGTCGATATTTAGATATTACAAATAAGTTTATAATAAAAAATCGTTAGTAATCTGTATATTGTCTGTTTGAGGGACCACATTGAAATATATTTAATACTTCAAGGACTAAAATATTGGAGACTAAAATGAGACAAACTTCATACTTTGAGAATCTCCAAGACAATTAACCCTTGTATTTTTATATTATTTTTAAAAATACTGATGCATTAGATTATTATTAATCAATACCATTAATACACTAATAACAAAGAGAAGCCAGAAAAGGAAAAAAAAAAAAAGGTGATAAGACACCAAACCCTCCCTCCCTTTTTATTAATAATATAGATTTTGAGTAATTAATGAGAAGGACCTACCTTCAAATCAAATAGTCAACAAACCCCTATCGTTGTGAGTCTTTGTCATTCCTTGAAAATCCAACAATCTTTGGTGAAACATTAAACTGAATAGAAAAAGGAAAATGGGGATTCTTTAGCATATTGGATCATTCTAAGAGAACTCTGCTTATTTATATGTCATCCAATGCACTATGTATAACAATATCAATTGAATTGCTAATTACTGTTTGTCTTACTAAGAACTTCCTTCATTTTGTTATTTCAAATGATACCTACTAGGCTCTCCATTTTATGGATGCATCTTGTTGTGCGTTTTCCTAAAAAAAAAAACGATACGTGATGCATAAGGTTCTGACTTTATAGAATTCAAGGAGAGTCAGATGTATTGCCCCCACACGTTGAAAATTTGTTACTACTACTTGACATATTGAGTATAATATAGCAATCTTATTGATACATAAAACTAGGTTAAAAAAAAAAACTAAAGTCTAAGTTGATGTCATATGAGTAAAACAAAGAAAATTCATTTCAAATTTCACAATTCCCCCCTCTCCCCTCCCCCCTTTTTTGTGGGGAGTGGATTTTTTCCATAAGAGACTAACCTAAAAAAAGTTATATCCACTATCATATATTCAAAGTTTCTGTTTGTAACGTACTCTGCCAGAGAAAAATATATATAACCTACACCCATTTTGGAGAGATTAATTCTTGAATTCAAACTTACAGCTTATCTTTTGGAAGGATAATCACTAGTCATCGCTTTATGTCCGTCAATCAAAAGTTTTAATCTAACACTCTTAATTGAGTTTTCTAATCTTCTCAACCTCTGTTTTGAGTGACTTTAATAGATGGCCAAACCAAACGATTTTTAGTTTTATAGATGAGATGGATGTACCAATTTAGTTACAAGGATTGGTGAAGAAAGTTTTGAAAAATACTAAATATTAATATAAAGTTGGATAGGTATAAGTATAACCATATAGTTAGGTGGTGTTTAACAAAAAACAAATTTGGCACTAAAATTTTCATTGACGTTTATAGTTATATTATAAAGTAGTTGAGTTTATAAAATGGGGAAGTTGAGATTTCAGTGACGCTTCAAATCTAATTTTCAAATTACATTTTTTAGAGTATTTTATCATTCCTTAAAAAGATAGAGAAGAAAGAAAATTGCGACTCTTTAGCTTAAAAGTTTGGACCATAGTAAGCACACAATATTTAAACATCTAAGGATTTGTGCGTCGATAGAGATGGAATCCAGAAGTTAGGTTAAGAGGTGTGAAAGTATATAGGGGTGAACTTTTACATTTTAAAAAAAATTGGGGGTGACGAGCTTGTATAAGTTGAGGAAGCAAACACCTTTATACATTGCATACCTTTGCATCAATTGTGCGTTTACATTTTTTGTATGGGCACAAGTATTTGATAAGATGATGAGATCGATAGATGAGATCAATAGAGAAATTTAACTCATTCTCTCTAACTTTATAAGCATTATTACAACTATATTAAAACGACTTTGGCTTAAAAATCGATCGAATTATAAATAAAAATTTAAGGTTGCTGCCACCAAACATGGTATTAGCTACAACTAATTGCAAACATACTAATCATAAGTAGGTAAATGATGGATGGCTTCTAGTATTTTAGTTCCTCATTTGATTCATTAAAACATATTTACATATACATGTATGTATGTATTGATGCTTTAACAACTAAAATTAGGTATATGAAATATGAACAACTAAAAGTAGGTGTACGAAATATGAGTATTTGATGCTTTAACAACTAAAAATTTCATGTGATTTTCTAATGAAATTAATATAAGAAATCCCAACAAGACCATTGACGCACGTGTGGGAGTGTTGCAGAAGTAAATGTGGGTTCATAATTAATGAGGTATGTACCTCACATGAAAAAGTTGAACAGAGACCTTTCGTTGCTTATATGAATAGTAGGATAATCCGTGCCTAAAAAGTGCGGTGTAATGTAATATTTTGTTTGATAAGAAAGATAAAAATTAGGATGAATATATTTTCTATTTTTTTTTTAAAAAAAAAATATGAATGATACACTTTTATTTTTTTGTGTTTGATAGGATGGATGAAAAATAAAAATGATTAATTTTTTTTTTTTGTGTTTGGTACGATGGAAAAAATATTTTTATTTTTATTTTTTAAAATTTAATTTTTATTTTTTTTAAACTAAAGTATAAATACATATTTTATTATTGTATTTATATATGAAATTAATATATACATAATATATGTATATATCAAATGATAGATAGACAAATAAGATACATTTCAACACAAATAATTAATTTTTCATCCACTTTCCTTCTAATTTTGGAGGGACTAATTTTGGCGAGTTGGAAAAAAAACTCATCCATTCACTTTTTCATTCTTCTTATTTTCCTTCCTTAACTAAACATGATATTTTATCAATCCCTCCAACTTTTCATCCTTCTAACTTTCCATTCTTCCATTTTTTCATAATACCAAATGGAGTATAAATGATTTTGAGATGGATATTGGTGACCGATACCATTGGATGAATTTATTGAATCATGTCCTGATTTATATTGTAGTTTTTTTAGATGCATAAAAAATGACATGTCCAGTTTAAGGTTCTATTATTGTTTGGTCCGGAGAAAGTTAAATGTATAGAGTCTTACCCATGTAAATTGAGAAATTGTTTATTCGACTCGAACTCGTGACCTCCATATCACAATTAAACAATCTTATCGTTGCGTTAAGACCCGTTCTCATCTAAAAGGTCTAAATACCTTGTAATTCACCAAAAAAATCCATCCTTGTTAACAAACACTCCATCCCTGCGCCTTTCTTTTGGGGAGAAATTTAGGTTATAATTAAATACAATGTAATGAGTATTTATGTATTGAGGGACATCAGGAAAGTAATTAATCAATTACTAATAATAAATTGACAGTGGATCTCAACAATAGCCGAGTCTCTCGCTACTAATCTAATGATTGTGATAAATTATGCTAGGAATTAAGTTAACAAGTAAAATCCAAATGATATATTATCAACATTTTAATGGGAGTCAGCTCAATAAATATTCTCAAACTATACTGATGAAATTTGAAGGGGTCAGAACCAGGGGTGGCCCAAGGTAAATCTGGCAATAATAACATAGTCACATCACCCCAATTTGGATAAAAAAACAACGAAAGAATGGATAAAGTCAAATAGTCGTCTTCACAATTTACATACTAAGAGTAGGAATCCGGTACAAAAAATTCCCGGCATCTCATAGAAAAAGAGTATGAACCAAGCAAAATGCTTTTCATAATTTCATTTTTTTTTATCGTACATAATCGTCAAAAAGAATTTGGTGGGCTTTAGGTAAAAATTTTATATGGGGCCTTATTAATATTTAATTTAATTTAATTTTTTATTTATTTAAAAATAATTTTTTTATTTTTTGAAATACAAAATATTGATCAAGTTTTTATATTTAATTTTTTTACAATAAATCTTTCTCAATAGATAGTATAGAATAATGTTAATACAACAAAGAATTATTCTTCACCCACGAATTATATGAACGCATGAAGTATAAAACTCTGATAGCATAGTTAATTTAAGCATAAATTATTTGGATTGAAAATTTATAACCAATTTTTTAAATTTTCACCACAAGAAATTATGTATATAAAATTTGTATGTGAGTGAGAAGAATACAACTATAAACACACCCAAAAGAACTAGAAAAACTTAAATAAAAGCTCACAAAGAGTGAGTAATTATAAATTTAACAAAATTAGATATTGAATTGAACTACTAAAATTTGGGCTTTAAAAATTTAAATTATATCTAAAATACAATTATAACTAAAAAAATAGGCCTATTTACAAAAGGGATAAATTTTATGAGGCCCTCAAAAATTTGGGTTTAACCAAGTAAAAAATAATTTTGGACCTAATAAAATTAAATATTAATTTAAAATTTTAAAATTTAGATCATATCTAAATAATAAAAATTAAGTCTATTATACTAAAGGAGTAAATATTTTTAAGGACCCTCTAAAATTTAAGACCCTAAACAAGCATCTTAGCTGCATAGGACTTGGGCCGACCCTGATCAGAACATAGTTCCTAAAAAAATGGGTCTTTTAGAAGCCGGTACACCAAATTAGACATAATTGTAACAAAGTACACAGAACAAAATATTTTTGAAAAAAGTACACAGCTGAGATACAAAGACGTAAATGCCAATTTTATAAAATTTTCTTTCCTAAAAACTGTAACAAACCATTTATCTTAAACGCTAAAATTTAGGGTAATTTAATTCAAAATCTCTTATCTTTAATGCACCTTGATTCATGTATATTATTTTTTAGAAAGTGGTTTTGTTTTCAAATTATATTTATATATTAAATATTTACTACTACTAGTTTTATAGGAGAACTTTGATATTCCGTTTATTTGAGGATATTTCACTTGTTTGATGTAACAAAGACAGTGTAACAATACACTGTAACAAAAACAATGTTCAGTGGTTTTGTGCATGTGGCAACAAATTCAAAACGGAGATGGACTGTTTTGAATGAAATTATATGAAAATATATGTTTGACAAAATGTAATAGTGCAATATTTTGTGTAAATGTCTTGTTACACTGTTATATTGTTATTGTTACATTGTTATGGAGTTCGGATATTAATATAATTTGAAAACAAAACCACTTTCCAAAAAAAATATGCATGAATCAAGGGAGGACATACAAATACGGAATATTAAAATTCTCCCATAAAATTAAGAGATGTTTAATGTAGGGGTCTCAAACGTGTCGGGTTAAACGGGTGGCGGATGAAAAATATGTAAACCCGTACCCGACACGTTTAATAAACGGGTGAAAAATCTCAACCCGAACACGACCCGCTTAATAAACGGGTAACACGACACGATTCGTTTAACCCGTTTAATTTTAAAAAAATTATATTAAAAAAATTTAATACTCCACTTTTTTTTTATTGTCAATTATACTTACCTCAAAAAAGAAGAATTTTTAGCCAAATCTCATAAAAATCATACTTGAAGGCTTAAAAAAAAATTAAAGAGGCAATTGTCTTTTATAGGCAACTCAATCCTCCCCATCTCCCCTCATTTTCCAATGTGGGACAAAAACAAAAGGCATTAGTTTGCCTTTGTCTTTGAAGTACTCCCCATCTCCCTTCCTTTGTCTTTGAACTACTACTTTACTTTTTTTTTTGTATTAATTTATTTACTTCTTTTTTTCTTGCTAATTTTTTAAAATAATTATTAATTTATTATTATATTAATTTTATTTAAACGGGTAAACGTGTGATAAACGGTTTAACAGGTCTCACCCGAACACGACCCGTTTATTAAACGTGTTTGGCGTGTCAACCCGTTTATCACCAAAACCCGTTAAGATCTCACACAAACCCGTTTAATTCGTGTCGGTTAATCGTGTCGTGTCGAATTTTGACAGTCCTAGTTTAATGCACCACTTTCCAAAAAAATTACGCATGAATCAAGGGAGGACAAAAATGACACAAAAAAATCTAAAAATTTCAAATAATGTACTTGAATACAAATAAGTATTAAAATTAAAAAAAAAATTTACTCTATATTTTTTTCTGTATAATTTTTTACAATTAATTCTAATTTATTATAACCTCTTCCAATTTCTCCTAAAAAAATCAGGGAGTATGCATGGCTCCGCCAAGATTATAGGCTTTAGAACATTTGACCATTAGCCTATGACGACCCCACGGTTAGGTGAAAATTAATTAATGCCATTCTGCCACCATGATATTAACTTTTGTGAGTCACCACCTATAGGCAATTTATCCTTGACCCTATGTATCCTAGTCCTAGGGTTCAGTTATTATACCCTTTAACGAGTCCTGACCACATGGTACATTGTGGTCAAAACTAAACTCTAAACCTTAAACTGTAGGCTTCTCTGTCAACGAAGACTTTTACTGTATATATCTATGAGTAGTTGTTATCCAAGAGGGTAGGGTTGTTCGCAATTTTAGATTATTTTATGGTAACTTGGACTTCACAATTTTTGAATTACCGGATATTATTTACGTACATAATTGTAAAATTGTGTATATTTAACTTTGTTTCGATCATACAAATTACAATGGTGAAACTCTCGTCCACTAGACCAAAAAAATTTCACTAGTTTTATCTAGTGAGCATTGAATACCGAGGATTTCATATATCAATAATCCAAAACTTTGAATCTAAATCCTCTTTAATTCTAAGTTTTATCATTTTTGTTATAAATTTTTAAAAATTATTTTTAGGGCTTATGACTTCTCATAATTATTCTTAAAAGAAAAAAAAAAGTAGTGTTTCAAACAACTTATTTTAATTATTTTCTAAGAAGTCAAAAATAATTTTACCACTTAAATAAGTAAATAAAAAAATAACTTATACTTCCTAAAAATTATTTCTCCACAAAACACTTTTTATTCTTATATTTATTACCACTACCACCACTATCCCATCGTCACCACCACCCACCACTGTCACCACCACTGCCCGCCCATCATCATCACCGTTATTGCTCCACCACTGCAACTGTCGCTCACAACTGCTCACTTTTTAATATATATTTTAGAGATATATTAAAAATTGAGACATATATATAAATATTTTTTAATTGATAATCTAAATGCACTTTTTGATAAAATACTTTTTATTTGAGTGTTTTTTTCTTGTTTGAGCATCCAAACGGTATTTATTTAATGAAAATATTTTTTCTAAAGTACTTTGAGAAATACTTATATTCCAAACACAACCTAAATCTGTTACTTACGGTGCATGAGGAGAGAAACATGAGATTCAAGTTCAATGTTATGTTAAGAACAATTATGCGAGCAAAAGAGGACACTTGTATTGTATAACGTCAAAAAAATTATGTACTTTTTTGGCCTTTTGAGAAGTTGTTCAACTAAAAGCATGTGAATATAGCAAATTGTATAGACATGTTAGTGCGGACACCCCTGACCGTTGAAAAAAAAAAAAAAATAATGATGATTTTACATTCATTCACAGTTTTGATCTAGGAAATTCAAGGCAACATTTTTGCAACCAGGCCTCCAAGTCCAGATTACGGCTGCAACGGGCTGGGCTTGGATAGGGCCCAGGCCCTAGTCCGGATTAGTTCTGCACTGGGATAACGCCTACTGGCCCTGCCCCTGTGTTCTAGATGAAGGCCTAGGCCTACATACAACGATCTGGGTTGGGCCAATTTGTATTTTTTCAAAAAGCCAGAGAGAGAGAGAGAGAGATTTTTCTCGTTTGATCAGTCATTCATTGTGGAACAGGTATATATATTTTTTAATATCCCAATTGTCCTTATAGATCACCACAATACTACCCCGCGCATGTATCGAATGAATACTGGACCTTGTGCAAAACCACCTCTCAACACAAGAGAGTAAATATATAGGCGATGGTCCCAAGAGACTACTCTTCGTGGGATATTCAAATCTCGGACTTATCCCTCATGAAATGTTTATCAGGTGACTGAGTTACCACTACACTAACTCATTGGGGTTGTGTGAAACAGGGTTGATATTAGCTAAAAGTTACTTTTTGAAAACCTATTTTTATTTTTTATTCAATAAAAATATAGCACATGTATATTTTTTATGTTAATCATTCTATTATTTTTATAATTAATAACTATTGATGATGTTGATAACATGACAGAGCAGAGAGATAAATGCAAGGTGCACTGAATAGTTCAGTTTGAGCTCCAAGGCTCTTAAGAATTGGATCAAGGGAATGTGATTATCACACAAAAGGGTTTATAGGGGTTCATCAACTCGGGAGATCAGTTAATCCACTCTCAAAAGAGTCTCTTGCTCCTGAGGAATATATTGATAATGAGAGATTTTACGGAGAGTATTTGACTGAGGCTACAATTGCTTGTTGTTACTGTCGGGGGTGATGTCCCCTATTTATAGCTGATTCTGAGCTTCGCTTGATCTTCGGCGAGATCCCAGCTTTTCCTCATAACGGTTGCTTTTATTAGGTAACGACTACGGTGAGTGTTGGGGCAGTTATGAAAATTTTGCCTCGATATGCGATTGCCGTTATCGTGGTGATGCTTAGTGGGGGCCAGTTGCCTTCTATGTTACCTTCCATGAGATGCAAGTGCAGGGAGCTCGAGGTCTGAAGCCGAGGTCTATGGGGAACTTAAATGAACTGAGCTCCCGGCCTAAGAGAGCGTGACTTGTGTTACCGAACTCAACCATAGGCATATTAGAGGTACCATCAACTACAAATTCGTAAAATCAATATCTATAGCTCCTACTCAATTTTGATATGCTATCAAATATTTTTTAGAGATACTATAACCTTATCGTGTATACTCATATTGGGTACTGACCAAAGACATTACTTTGCAGAGCATACCATAGAGTGACATTGAAGACAAATTTATAGTGGATATTTAACTTTTGAGAGACATATTTTTTAGGTTATTGGCTGTTTTAATGGTCATTTGTCATATTGTTGGACTTTAAGATCGTGGGTTCGAATCTCATCGTCCTCTTTCTTGTAATAATGTCTAAACAAATAAAAAAAGAGACATTTCTTTTTCAAAGTTATAAAAAGTATAGGTAGATTTTTCACCACCTCTGTATAATTTTTGTCCTAAATTTAGCCTTTTATATAGCTCAAAATATCATATGAAGGTCTTAAAAACATTTGACGAGGCATAGTTTTGTGATCAATTATTTGTATCACATCAATATTATTTCTTTTTGTTATGTACATTAGTTCAATGAAAAATTAAGAATTAACTATCTATTTAGTCCATGAATTACATATTTTGTATTAATTTAACCCTTAAACTATACTTTGTGTCAATTTAGCCCCTTAACTATGCTATTTGTGTCAATGCGGCCATTCCTTCCAAATTCACAGTTAATTTTGACGGAATTTCTCACGTGCGTTTCACGTGAGTTAAGGATTAAGGTATAGTTTAGGAGTCACGTGTTGTGCGAATGAGGAATTCCGTCAAATTTAACGTCAAATTTTCAGTCCAAGGTAAAGTGGGGCTCTAAGTAAAAATTTTATATGGGGCCTTATTAATATTTTATTTTATTTTATTTTTTATTTATTTAAAAATATATATTTTTTATTTTTTGAAATACAAAATATTGATCAAGTTTTTATATTCAATTTTTGACAATAAATTTTTCTCAATAAATAGTATAGTTAATTCATTTAATGATAAAATATGTGAGTAAAGAATAATGTTAATACAACAAAGAATTATTCTTCACCCACGAGTTATGTGCACGCATGAAGTATAAAACTCTGATAACACAGATAATTTAAGCATAAATTATTTGGACTGAAAATTTATAACCAATTTGATAAATTTTCACCACAAGAAATTATGTATATAATTTTTTTATGTGAGTGAGAGGAATACAACTATAAACACACCCAAATGAATTAGAAAAAATTAAATAAAAGCTCACAAAGAGTGAGTAATTTTAAACTTAACAAAATTAAATAATGAATTGAACTACTAAATTTTGGGCTTTAAAAATTTAAATTATATCAAAATACAATTATAACTAAAAAAATAGGTATATTTACAAAAGGGATAAATTTTATGAAAGCCCTCTAAAATTTGGGTTTAACCAAGTAAAGAATAATTTTAGACCTAACAAAATTAAATATTAATTTGAATTTTTAAAATTTGGATCATATCTCAACAAAAAAAAAAAATAAGTCTATTATACGAAAAGAATAAATATTTTTAGGTACCATCTAAAATTTAGGACCCTAAACAAGCACTTTAGCTGGATAGGGCTTGGACCGGACCTGATCAAAACATAGTTACAAAAAAAAAAAAAAATCAGAGAGTATGCATGGCTCCGCCAAGAATATAGGCTTTAGAACATGGGACCATTAGCCTATGAACGACCCCATGGTTAGGTGAAAAATTAATTAATGCCATTCTGCCACCATGATATTAACTTTTGTGAGTCACCACCTACAGGAAATTTATTCTTGAAACTATGTATCCTAGTCCTAGTGTTCTGTTATTATACCCTTTAACGAGTCCTGACCACATGGTACATTGTGGTCAAAACTAAACTCTAAACCTTAAACTGTAGGCTTCTCTGTCAACGAAGACTTTTACTGTATATATCAATGAGTAGTTGTTATCCAAGAGGGTAGGGTTGTTCGCAATCTTAGATTATTTTATGGTAACTTGGACTTCACAATTTTTGAATTAAGGGATATTATTTACGTACATAATTGTTAAACTATGTATATTTAACTTTGTTCGGATCTTACAAATTACAATGGTGGTACTCTTGTCCATCGGACCAAAATTTTTTTCACTAGTTTTATCTAGTGAGCATTGAAGACCGAGGATTCCACATATCAATAATCCAAAACTTTGAATCTAAATCCTCTCAATTCTAGTTTTATCATTTTTGTTATAAATTTTTAAAAATTATTTTTAGGATTTATGACTTCAAGTATTTTGAAAAGAAAAAAAAATAGTGTTTCAGACAACTTATTTTAATTATTTTCTAAGAAGTCAAAAATAATTTTACCACTTAAATAAATAAGTAAAAAAAAATAAATAAATTTTACTTTCTTAAAATTACTTCTCCACAAAACACTTCTCATTCTTATATTTATTACCACTACCACCACTATTCCATTGTCACCACCACCCACCACTGTCACCTCCACTGCCCGCCCACCCACCACCACCACTGTTGTCGCCCCACCACTGCCACTGTCGTCCACCACCGCTCAATTTTTAATATATGTTGAAAATATATTAAAATTTGAGACGTAGATAAACATTTTTTAATTGTTAATCCAAACGCACTTTTTGATAAAATACTTTTTATTTGAGTGTTTTTTTTGCTTGAGCATCCAAACAGTGTTTATTTAATAAATTTTTTTTTTTTTTATAAAGTACTTGTTAGAAATACTTATTTAAAAAATAATCTTTGAATTTTATAAGTTATCCAGAACATAATCTAACACCACCACTACCACCCCACCACCATTACCTACCACTACCCAACCCCGTCCTCGCCCATTACCATCGCCTAATGTTTAATATATATTTTAGAGATATATTAAAAATTGAGACATATATATAAGTATTTTTTAATTGATAATTTAAATGCACTTTTGATAAAAAGTAAACTTTTTATTTTAGTGCATTTTTGTTTGAGCATCCAAACGGTGTTTATTTAATGAAAATATTTTTTATAAAGTACTTTTGAGAAATACTTATTTAAGAATAACTTATTGAATTTTATAAAGTCATCCCAAACGCAACCTAAGTCTGTTACTTGCGGTGCATGAGGAGAGAAACATGAGATTCAAGTTCAATGTTATGTTAAGAACAATTATGCGAGCAAAATAGGACACTTGTATTGTATAACGTCAAAAAAATTATGGACATATTAGTCCGAATATCACTGACCGTTGAACAAAAAAAAAAAAAATTAATGATGATGTTACATTCATTCACAGTTTTGATCTAAGCAATTCAAGACAACATTTTTGCAACCAGACCTCCAAGTCCTGATTACGGCTGCAACGGGCTGGGCTTGGATAGGGCCCAGGCCCAAGCCCGGATTGGTTCTGCACTGGGATAACGCCTACTGGCCCTGCCCCTGTGTTCAAGATGAAGGCCTAGGCCTACATACAACGATCTGGGTTGGGCCAATTTGTATTTTTTCAAAAAGCGAGAGAGAGAGAGATTTTTCTTGTTTGATAGTCATTCAGTGTGAAACAGGTATATATATATTTTTTAATATCCCAATTGTCCCTGTAGATCACCACAATACTATCCCGCTCATGTATCGGATGAATAGTGGACTTTGTGCAAAATCACCTCTCCACACAAGAGAGTAAATCTATAGGTGATGGTCCCAAGAGGCTATGCTTCGTGAGATATTCAAATATCTGACTTACCCCTCATGAAATGTTTATCAGGTGACTGAGTTACAACTAGACTAACCCATTGGGATTGTGTGAAACATGGTTGATATTAGCTAAAAGTTACTTTTTGAAAACGTATTTTTATTTTTATTCAATAAAAATATAGCACATGTATATTTTTTTATGTTAATTATTCTATTATTTTTATAATCAATAACTATTGATGATGTTGATAACACGATAGAGTAGAGAGATGAATGCAAGATGCACTGAATAGTTCAGTCTGAACTCCAAGGGCTTGTTTGGTATGGGGGTTTGGGGGGGTTTGAGAACATGGGTTGGGGAGTAAACCCCCTTAAACCCATGTTTGGTATGTGTGAAGTATGGATAGGATTTCAAACCCGACCCGCTCATGGCCCGGTCATGAAACCCTCATACTTGGGTTTCATGAAACCCAAGGGGGGGGGGGGGGGGGTGGGTGGGTTTCATATGTTGGTTTGGGGGTTTAACATGTAAATGACATTTATACCCCTATATATCATATATACCTCATATATACAAATTGGTTAAGGGGTAAAATAGTCATTTATATACAAATATATTATCATAATAATCATATATCCCTGCGCATACCAAACATGGGTATGGATAGCATTGAATGTTGAATCCTATCTTTGAATCCCATCTTTGGGTCAAACCCGGGTTTGGACAATCCAATCCAAACCCCTCCCAAAAAACATACCAAACAAGCCCCAAGGCTCTTGAGAATTGGATCAGGGGAATGAGGTTATCACACAAAAGGTTTATAGTGGTTCACCAGCTCGGGAGCTCGGCTAATCCATTCTCTGTCACACCCCCACCCCGGATCACATAGGGTGGGCGGCGGATCGGGCACCAAGACCTTAACCAACCAACCCTGTGCATAATAAATGGAAAATACAGCAGAAGACAAATAATAAAGTAATCCATTCCACCGACCTAACAAATACCCGATGAATAAACTAAATATCACCAACATCATTACTAAATCTATGTAAAATAATAACCAAACTGTAAGGTTCACTACTCCAAACATAAGCAACATTGTTCCCAAAAAAATTAAATACTTGTCTCAAAACTAAAAAAGACATTTATTCCTGAAGACCTATAGTAAAATAAATCTTCAATTACTCTAATCCCTTATCTATTTGTAGACTTACTCCTCACCTAAAAAATGTTAAATGTTTGGATGAGCACAATGACCCGTGAATAGCAACCACCTCTAATGAGGTGTGAAAATAAATTCCAGAGTTTATATACAAAAATAAACTTTGATATACACATAAGTACAACAAATTGTACCCCAACCCCTCCCAAATATTCATTTAAACAAAATGATTTCATGATTACAAATAACTTTATAAATGAAAAGATATTTATAACCCAAAACACCACTCATTTTCACAAATAACTTTATAAATGAAAAGACATGTATAACCCAAAACACTCACCTTCAATTCCAAAAACATTTGTCAAATCATATTTGTTATCACTGGCCTAGTCTCTTGTTACCACTAGCCTGATAACTGGCTCAGTCTCTTGTTACCACTAGCTTGGTAACTGGCACAGTCTCTTGTCATCACTAGCCTGATGACTAGCCCAGTCTCTTGTTACCACTTAGACCTGGTAATCCCAGTCCCCGTCTCATAAACATGATTTTCACACACACTAAAACTGTAGTTTTTGTCCCAACGCACATAAAATTTCTCTTTCATCACCAAAACAATGATATAAAATCATCCTACAAGTTTTCCAAAATTCACATGTAGAACAGTTCACAACTTCAAAAAATTTAATTGCAACCTCAAACATCAACACATATCATATATATGAAAAATCCACATGCACACATCCACACATTGAATATAGAAAATCCTCTTAAAAGAAGTAGTAAACTATTCACCTTGATTTCCAAAATTCAATTCAAAACACTCTTTCTCAACCTCAATGCAATCACCACCTAATTCAAAATAACATATAACAATCAATCCCTATTCATAATTTCGTCGTTTCGCAATCCTATATTTAATTTACGTACTTCCTACCCATTGATATATACTTAATATATTCTTCACATATAAATATCCTTTCTAATACGAGGTAATACGGTATAGAAGTATTCTGGATTGTTTAGAAAAAGTTTCTAAAGTTTTGGGGTCAAATCATAATTTTTAAAACTTTTGGGGTCAAAGTGTAATTTCTTTAAAAAATGAATTTTCTGTTTTCGAGGCTGCCATAAATTTTCCAAAATTCTATTCTTCCAACTTACCAAGTAAAACAGTGGTTAAAATTACATTTAGAAGAATATAGGGGTCAAAGTAAAACTCTTTAAAACTAAATGAGAGCTTTCCATAATTCCAGAATACCCATCTTCTTCAACTTTAAGGAAGTTGCAGAGCCCAACTTTCTTTCTTTTTCTTTCCTTGTTTTTCTCTTTTTTTTTTTTTTTTCTAGTTTGACACATTGGTTCAAATTTTTAAAAACTTCAATACCAACCAATCTAAATTAGGTCTAAAAACACCTAACTTAGCAACTTTCAATAAAACCCATTTACATATTCATCAATATTCTTCACCACACACACACACACACACACACACACACACACATATATATATATATATATATATATATATATATATATATATATATATATATTCATTATCACTATTTATGATAAACTTAATACTATGTAATTGAATAAATTACAAAACCCATCAAATAATTAATGAAATCATACATTCAATGGGTCTAATCCCTTCTTTTTTTTCCTCGTTCTTCTTTCTTCCTTCCTTCTCTCTCTCTACCGCCTCCTATTCTATTCCTTCCAGCCCAAACAATATTAATAAAATATGAGGCAAGACAACCTAGGGTAGCCGTTCAATTACATATAAGGTGTAGCAGTCAACTATTCTTAATAACACTAAAGTCCCTTTAGCAATAAGGAATTAGTGTTCAACCAATTCTACAATTCTAAAACTCTATCCGACTAAAAATCTATAATTATTTGATATTTCCTCTACACCAAAAAACTAAATTATCTCCATTGATTTTCAAATCATATCCATAAGCCCATAAGGACAGAACCCAAGTTAAACAAAAGTCTAAAATTTCTCAAATCTAACTTATTCACTATTATTATTATTTCATTTTTTTTACCTTGGGTATTACACTCTCAAAGGAGTCTCTTGCTCTGGGGGAATATATTGATAATGGGAGATTTTACAGAGAGTATTTGAGTGAGGCTACAATTGCTTGTTATTATTACCGGGGGTGATGTCCCCTATTTATAGCTGATCCTGAGCTTCGCTTGATCTTCGGCGAGATCTCAGCTTTTCCTCGTAACGGTTACTTTTATTAGGCAATGACTGCGGTGAGTGTTGGGGCAATTACGAACCTTTTGCCTGGATATGCCACTGCCATTATCGTGGTGATGCTTGGTGGGGGCCAGGGGTGGCTCAAAACAATTTGGGGCCTAAAGTGATACTTCTAAATGAGACTTTCTATGTTTAGTATTAATATTTTTTATTTAAAATTATTTTTTCTTGCTTTTTGAGTTGCAAAAGTATTAATTACGTTTTTATATTCAAGTTTTGCTACCATATCTTTTTCAATTGATAGTATCGCTAATCCAGTTAATCTTTCTTGTGACATAGTCAATATTAAGTAAGATTTTATAAATTTTAATTTTGAAAAGCTTCTTTCTACAGAAGTAACTATTACATGAATTGTTAATAATATTCTATAAACAATGCATGCATTTGGAAAAGAACCTAACTTTTTTATATAATTTAGTATCTCAATTGGAGTATTTTCTTTCGTTTGTAAAATTTCTTTTAAAACATTTAGTTCTAAAAATTAATCTAAGCCATCAATATCGGAAAAATTTTCATGTTTTAAGAAACATTCCAGATCCAAACAATATTTTTTTAAACTATCATTGGTCAATGATTTTAATTTTTCTAAGTTAAATAAAAAATCAAAAATATTTTCGTACTTTTGTAATTGTTCAAATTTACTCTTTAATGAAGAAATAACTTGATCAATTATATATGTAAAATAATCAATTCTAGAAGATTCTTCAATAGATTGTGTTACCTCATCATCAACATTTTCATCAAATTATTTTTTTCTACGAACTCTACGTTTTTCACGAAATATAGGTTCTATACCCATTTCACATGCAATCTCTTTAGATGAAATCATAGCATTTGTAAATCCACTTTCCCTATATTTTTCAAAAAAAGAAATGAGACATTTTAATTGATCTATAGCAATATCAATATGCATGTCTTTTGATTGTAAATATTTACTAACTAAGTTGACGAAAAATAAAATATCATATCAAATAGTCATGCCCAATAAGAACTCAAAATTCTCAATCTCATATGTTGCTAAACAATTAGCTTCACTTCTTGTTTTAGGATCCTCACTAGTTTCCGCTAATTGCAATAATGCATCTCTTATTCTTGGAGCTTGAAATCTTATTGTTTTAACACGTTCAACACGACTTTCCCAATATGTTTGTGACAATGACTTAAGAGTTAAACCTTGAATATTATCTTGTAAAATTTTCGATCGTTTTGTGGAAGAGAAAAATAATGAATATATACGTTGTACTATTCCAAAAAAATGATATAGCCTTGGGATAAGAGTTAGCCATATCACAAAATACTAGATTTAAATTATGACAACCACATGGTGTGTAAAATGTTCTAAGATTTTGTATCAATATTTTTCCATTGACTTGGATCATAAATATTTATATGACTACAATCACTTGTTTCATTAAGATTTTTTGATTGTCTTCTATTTCATTATCTTTTATTTCACTATTTTCTTTTTCAATAGTTTCTATTTCATTATCCTCTATTTTATTATCTTTTATTTCAATATTTTCTATTTCACTATTTTTTATTTCATTATCTTCTATTTCATTATCTTTTATTTCAATATTTTATATTTCAACATTATTTATTTTATTCTCTTCTATTTCATCATCTACTTGTTCATTTTCATCTAAATTTTTTGTTACATTATTTTTGTTACGAGTAACCAATTTATCAAGAGATCCTTTTTGAGATTCTATTAGTTGGTCCATTTTTTTTTTTTAATTTTTCGTATCCACTTGGTTGTCTTCTTGGTGCCATATTATTAATATATTATAACTATATAACAACCAAACAAACACATTATATAGTATAGTTAAAATATATAACACAACCTTGAATTTAAGACATAATTTTTTTTCGAAAACTAAAAAGAAAGCAAAGAACACAAAAAATTTAAAATTATGAAACAATAGAACCTCGAATGATATCAGATGTTGGCTTTTGGTTCTGAACCATGTCCCTTATGTTGTAATGAAAACTCGAGTCGATGATGGAGGATGGAAACCGTCTCACCGTCTCATATGGATGATGTAAGTATGTTACTATAAGTTGAGAGCACTGTGTGTGTGTGTGTGAGAGAGAGAGAGAGAGAGAGAGAGAGAGAAAAGAAAAGTGTTTTTGGTTTTAGTTTAATGAGAGAGAGAAAGAAAAAATGATTGTTTTTTGTGTTGGTTTACCGAGAGAGATAGAGTTAAAAGTAAGAATAATGATTTGACTTTTTGATTTTTTTTAATTTGACGTGACTTTTGAGTTTAGGTTTTTTTTTTATTTTTTTTACTATTACTTGTTTTTAGATATTTAATATTTGGATTAGGCTATGGACCTAAATGATTGATTGGACTTATATTTTTATAAAATCTTTTTTACATGGGTTATTTATGGTATTTAAAAATTTGTGGTCTTCTTTTGAAATGGGGCCTAAAGCCCAAGTTTTTTTAAATATGTTGTTGGGCCGGCCCTGGTGGGGGCCAGTTGCCTTCTATGTTGTCTTCCCTGAGATGCAGGTGCAGAGAACTCGAGGTCTGAAGCCGAAGTCTATGGGCAACTTAAATGAACTGAGCTCCCGACATAAGAGAGTGTGACTTGTGTTACCGAGCTCAACCTTACGCATATTAGAGGTATCATCAACTACAAATTCGTAAAATCAATATCTATAGCTTCTACTCAATTTTGATATTGTATCAAATATTTTTTAGAGATACCATAACCTTATCGTGTAGACTCATATTGGGTACTGACCAAAGACATTACTTTGCAGAGCATACCATAGAGTGACATTGAAGACAGATTTATAGTGGATATTTAATTTTTGACAGACATAGTTTTTAGGTTAGTGGTTGTTTTAATGGTCATTTGTCCTATTGTTGGACTTTAAGATCGTGGGTTCGAGCCTCGTCGTCCTCTTCCTTGTAATAATGTCTAAACAAATAAAAAAAAAAGACATTTCTTTTTCAAAGTTATAAAAAGTATAGGTAGATTTTTCACAGCCTCCGTATAATTTTTGTCCTAAATTTAGCCTTTTATATAGCTCAAAATATCATATGAAGGTCTTAAAAACATTTTAGGAGGCATAGTTTTTTGATCAATTATTTGTATCACATCAATATTATTTCTTTTTGTTATGTACATTAGTTCAATGAAAAATTAAGAATTAACTATCTATTTAGTCCACGAATTATATTATTTGTGTCAATTTAATCTCTGACTTATACTTTGTGTCAATTTAGCCCTCAACTGTGCTATTTGTGTCAATTTGGTCGTTCCTTCTAAATTCATGGTTAATTTTGATGGAATTCCTCGCGTGCGCATCACGTGAGTTGGGGATTAGGGTATAGTTTAAGGGTCACGTGTTGTACAAATGAGGAATTCCGTCAAATTTAACGATGAATTTAAACGGATGTGCGAGACCCGGATGTGTTTTGCATGACATTTTATTAAATGTTAGGGATTAATACATAATTTGTGATATTAGTTGGGGGTTAACTTTTGAGAACTAGAATTATTGGGTGTTAGATTACATATTGAATAATAAACCTTAGGGGTGGATTTATAAGGTTTTAAAAGTTGAGTGTAATTGGTAGGTGAATGGAAATTAAGTGATATATGTGTGGGAGAGTGAAGTTTAGGGGAACTTAAATGTAATTAGGTTAAAATTTTCTTCCAAGCATATACCAGTATATATATATACACACATAGAACTGAGTTTGAATTTTGGAGACAAAGAGTAATCCAGATCGTTTTGAGACAAAACATAAACACATCCAATAGACAACGCAATCCCAACATAAAAGACGGTTCAGATCATCTCATTGCACTGCTCAGGGACGCCCCCCCTCTCTCCCTCTCTCTCTCTCTCTTTATCTCTCTCACACACACACACACACACGCACTGTTAACATACACACGCGCACTGTTAACACATGAGCGTACACACATAGTCACACATATATACACACATATTTGAGTGTTTTATTTGGGTGTTTAATTTGAGTGCTTTCAAATTGGGTTTTCCATTAAGGGATATGTGTGTGTATTTCCCCTCCCCTCTTCTCTTCTCTTATTTTTCTCTGTTCTTCCTCTTCTTCACAATACAAAGACACACATACAACAAACACACACACACACACACACATCGCACACTCCATTGCGATGTAATGGCATACTTAAGGTTTGTTGAGCTTTTTTTTTTGGAGGAATGTAATGGCCTACTTATGGGTTTTATTCAACTCTTTCGTAGGGGAATCTTTGGATTTGTTTGATTGTGGTTAGATGTTTTGGGGTTGCGATTCTGTTGGATTTGAATGTGAGTTCCTCAAACTGATTTTATTAATGCATTTATTTGTTTTGCCAATGTAAGATTTTGACACCTTCATTGTAGGCATTAAGCAATTCTGCACAATGGTCTTGGAATGTAAATTATCTCTTGGTCCATTGTTAATATTTTGTAGTAGAAGAATCCACCATGAAAGGCTGCTGATCGTTTATGGCATTTTCCTTTTTGTTTTAACTTATAATGTACTATCCATTTGCTTATGGACATTACTTTAAAGATAGTTATGTAGAATTGGCAGCTACATCTAAGCAAGGGTTATGATATATATGGTCAATATGAGTCTTCCAAATTTTTACATCCATTTGACAATGAACTTTGATCTTATTCCAAAATCCCATAGATCCAAGGTATCGATGAATGGAAGGTACACGTTACTTGAATTATTTTTCTAACTAAACTTCATTGCCGTTGAGGACCACTAACGATACCTACTTCCTCTTTTGTCTCTGTCATTGTCTTTGCATGCTTTCTATTGTGCAGTGCAAGGAGATTGTGGCTGGGTTTGGTTATGCACAACAAAGGTAATCTCTATATATTTGCTATTATATGTAGTTGGCTTCTTTGGTCATATAATTTTGGTGTGTTTGGTTGTGGTGTTCTCCTTCTAATACATTATTGTTCTTTTTTCCCATGTTGCCAATGAACATGGTTCTAAATTCTGTTTTTGAATGTTATAATTATAGTTTTTGAATATTATAATTGCTCTCTCCCCATGATGCCAATGAACAGGGTTCTAAATCATGTTTTTTGCCTCATCTACTTACACACACAGACCACACCGTCACACCCGTGCTTCGTTCCATTTCCTTAGCTCCCCCCTCTCCCTCTTATCTGCTTCTCTTTCTCACCACCCCCCGCAAAAAAAACAATAATTTTGATTAGGTTGAATTTGGATTTTGTGAACCCAGTTGACTCTGACAATAATTAGGTGAATTCGGTTAGATGCGATTTTTATTATATAGATGTTTGATTTGATGCGTGTTTTGTTACTAGGTTCAATTTTTTAAGTACGTTTGATTTGATGAATTTTTCTTAATTACTTTAAGTTTGATTTGATGCGACTTTTGTAGTTACTTTAGGTTCTATTTGGGTTTAGAGTATTTGATTGGTAATTGCATTTCTTTTACTTGAATTGAACATTTTGGTAGAATCGTGGAAGGGAGTGTGATTTTATTGCTAAAATTTTTATTCAATCCAATCTTGAAGTTTCATACGGGGCCAAAGCTATCGTATGGGGTCAATGCTAGATATTGCAATTTCATTCCCCCAAATTAATTTGTATGAAAATTCCAAGAATTTCATATCCTTCAAGCATTTTTAGATTTGGGATTGACACTTTATTTTGGGAACAATTAACATTGAGTGAATTACTAATTCAGTTAATGTTGCCTAGAATCGGAGCTGTTAGAAATTATTATAGAGGTTGTGGAGAGAAAAAATATTCTCACCGGTGGTAATTTCTATATAATTGTAATGTGGGTTTTGTTGATTTATTGGAGTAGACATTAATTTAGAAATAGTTTATGTCGTTTTGTTGTGTGATTGAAGTTGTTTGGGATTGAAATATTCTATGGACTGTTTTTAAATTTTTGAGAAAGTGGTTGTACCACAATTTTATATTTGACATATCACTTTCTCAAGTATTCCTATGGTGCAGTTGTTGTGGTTAATTATTCATGTACGAAAGAAAGGTTTTCAGTTGATTTAGATGCATAAAAAGAGAGTATTTATTTTTTATAATCTCATCCATTTTATTTGGTCCTTTTTTGTACAAGCAACATAGATTGATTTGTGGGTCTTAATATAAAATAGGAAACACAAATTGATTGGATTGGTGGAATTAAACTTAAAGAATGGCACGTGGGGTTCACAATTTATTTGTATGATTGATATTTTTATAGAGGGTGAATTGTGTAAGTAGTTTTTTATAGATTGTCTATACAGGTTAATATTTTATTGAAGTTCTATTTTTAAGGGAACTTTTGTCCAAATCTTTTAAAGGAACAAAGAAAAATGGTTTTCATTAATAATTGATGATTTTTTGTTTGGCATAACATAGTGTTTCGGACACAAACATTTCTTTTAATAGCATAAGGTTTGTAAATTTCATCAAGTTAAATTTTGAGCATATATGTAAAATGTGGGTATATTACGAGTGTAGTTTAGGCTTCCAACTTAGTGCATGCCAAGTTCGGTGCTTAACTTTTTCATGTTCACAATCAATGTTAATTTTGTTTGAATTAAACCGTGCCTTCAGGCACGGGTTATCGCTAGTATATATATATACATGTGTGTGTGTGTTTGTGTTTAACGTGAAGTTTCTGAGAGAGGGAGAGACAGAAAAAGAGAAGAGGAGTGAAAAGAGAAAGAAAAGGAGAGATTATGGAAGAGAGGAAGGGAAGAAATATAGAGGTTAGGAGGGAGAGGAGCCGAATTGGGAGGAAAGTTCTCCAGCGGAGGTGTTTTGGTTTTTTGGTTCGAAATCAGTGTAGAACAAAACCATTTTTCTTAGCTTCTATGATTCAAAACAATTCTTCTTGAAGAATTGTAAGAGAGTGACTCTTTCCGGTAAAAAATTCTGCTAACAATTCTATGTGTTTAGTTGTTTAAATTATGGGAAAAAGGTTGGATTTTGGTGTGCTAAATCCCGGATTTGTGGGAGAGGTTTGAATTTTTTGATTTATGAATATAAATCTTGAATCTAGTTTAATTAAGGTTTTGCATATAGATAGATGGTTAAAATTGAAGATGTTAATGTTTGGGTTATTGGGTTTTGAGAGAAGAAGGTTTGGGATAAAGCGGAAACGAGAAAGGGTTTCTGACAGGGTTTTTATTGGTGCAACGACATTCTGTGAGGTATTCTACCGGTAGGACTAGTACCAATAGAAATACAGAATTTTCACCATTTTTGCTGGATACTTTCAATGTGATATCTACTCAACCTCAAATCTTTTCTAAACATTCTAATGGGTTTAAATTAATTTTAGTTGATTTTATTTACCTACAAATACATCATTAAACCTAAAAGTTTGAATACATTATAGTAAATGAAAGGGAATATCGTGTTAAAGCTTGATTAATCAATTATATGTGGGTAGCATAATATCATGTGTTGTAAATGATTTTTATGTGGTTTGTGGCGATGTACGTTAGGAACTGAGGCGACAACGTCAACGTCGGATTTACCTAGAGTTGTACAGAAAGACTAAATCTGGGTTTGGATTTAAGCCGAGGTGAGTATATTGATTCATATTGATTGAAAATGTGTATGAATAATTATTTGCTATAATTATGTGATTATAGCATAATTGTGGTTTGGTGAATTTAGTATTGTGAATCGATGATTGGTTATGAGTTTTAGTTGTGGATTGAAGGATTATGTGACTTTTCTGTGATTTTTATTGCCAAGACTACTGGGTGTAAACAATAGCGATATAATAGCTGAGGTTGCTAGGCGTAGATGGTAGCGATGAGACTGCTGAAACTACTGAGCATAAACAGTAGCGATATGATTGTCGAGACTCCCGGACGAAAATGAGTAACATTATTTGGTATTGGATATTAGATGCTGAATATTTGATGTGAATTTCATTTTAAATGTGTACATGAGTTATGATTATAACTGCTTAGTGCTTATGTGTTTCCTTTTAATATGTCTCAAATATACTCACTGAACGTGTGATTTGCTCACCCGTAATAGTTGTTTGATTTCAGGTTCCTATAATTTAGGACGTGGTCCACTGAACAACTTAGGTTGATTTGGAGGTGTTGACATCAGTTTGTACACTCTGTTATTTGTTGTTTGTACACATGTAGTAAAGACACTTAAGGATATGGTGCCCTAGTCGTTGTAACACTGCGTTGAGTTGTATATTTACAGTAAAATATTTATTTAGTGGATGAGTTTGATTAATGAAGCATATGTTATATCATTGTGGTTTAAATAATTACTTAAGGATTGACAGGATAGGATTACCCACACCCTAACACCTTTTCCGGGAACCCCTATGACAAGAAGGACCATATTGACACAAATGTCATAGTTCAGGGACTAAATTGATACAAAACGTAGTTCAGAGACTTTATTGACACAAATGATATAGTTCAAGAGTCAAATAGATAGTTAACTCAAAAATTAACTTAACCATGACTACTAGAAAACATTTCATCTATAATCCTAAAAAAATACCCAAGTTAACCTTAAAGAGTTAGTCTAGTGGTAGTTCAATCACCTGACAAATCACTCATAAGGGAGTAGGTCAAGGGTTCGAATATCCCACGAAGCGTAACCCCTTGGGGCCACCGCCCATAAATTTACACCCTTGTGTAGAGAGGCGGCTTATGCATAAGGTCCAACATTAGTTCGGTACGTGAGCGAGGAAATATTATGGTAATCTATTGTGACAGTTGAGATATCAAAATAATAAAAAAATACTCAAGTGGGAGTGAAAAATCCAAAGTGGGCACACAATGAAATCTCAACTCAACTCAACTCAACTCAATTCAACAAAGTCTGGTCTCAATATTTTTGGAGTCGACTATATGAATCTTATTCTGTCATTGAGCATATTCATTACATTCGTGTTTATATTTGATCTGAAGAGTTTTACCCGTGCAATCAGTTTCCTAACACAACCTTTGTTCTTTATCCGAACTTGGGACTGACTATGCACAGAAGAACACAGGCGGAGTTAATGGAATCCTAAATCAGAACATAGAAAAGTTCTTGCGATGGAAAGGATTGACCCCCTTTTTTATTAAAAACAAATTTAAAAGGAGTTGACTACAATACTGAATTTTTTCGGTATCATATCTCTATTTATCACATTTATGGTTGTTTTTACCATATTTGTCTATGCTTTTACAGTTGTTGTGATACCCAAAAAAATGGTAAAAATAGTTATCATAACAGTGATAAAAATATCCACAAATATGATAAAAATACGCACAAAAATAGTAAATCACCCACAAAAATAGTAAATTTTTTTGTTGTAAAATAACTTACGAAAGTTATAAAAACATCAATTAAAGTAGTAAAAGTTAATGATACGGTACCAATATTTTTTCTTCGAAACTGTAGTCAAGTCCAAATTAAGATAATAAGACTCAATTAGTCAAATATGGTGTTTATTCATAAATAGATTTTGGAGGATAAGTCTATTCACAAGCAAATGTGGGTATCATATGAGATTTTATTGAATCTGTTAATTTTGATTTTAATTAATTTATAGTCATCGATTACAAAAATGACAAAATAACAAAAATTTTGTAATAAAAAAATGTACACGTATTAAATTTTCATTAGATAACAAATAAAATAGGGTTTTTCACACTTGGTACATCAAAAGATGTCTTGATTCTCACTTTGTACCCTGAAAAATTATTTTTGTCACATTGTACCCTGAATGTCATAAATTAATTCTAATGTGGTCCTCGGACTAATATTCATTTCAAATTCCGTTAAAAAATGATGCACATGCCACCCACGTATGTTGCTCTTAGGCAAAATATAAACTCGTCATTCATATACTTGGGTGGTATGTGCACTAATTTTTAACAGAATGTGAAACAAATGTTAATTCGAGAATCACATTGAAACTAATTTATGACATTTAAAGTGTAATATGAGAAAAATAATATTTTAGAGTATAAAATAGAAATTGAGACATCTTTTAAAGTACAAAGTACAAAAGTCCAATAAAATATTCATTTTTCGATACCATTCAACTCTGTATTCCACACGTTTTGCCAAACGAAATCTGTGGTGTGGTCCAAGTAATCCTTCTGTGTCTTTATTTGCTTTTGGTGGAAGACTTCACGTGAGCTACCATTCAAAGGGTGGGTGTGTTAACCTTCCCAGATATTTGGGAGACTTGCTGATGCAGAATTGTACTACCTATTTCTTCATTCCCATAAGACACCTTCTCTCTCTCTCTTTCTCTCTGTGTGTTTTAGTGTGTGTCTGTGTGTTTTATGGATATACAGTATAGCCCTTCCTTTCCCTCCTTGCAATGGGAGAACATCAGAATTCCAAAGGTAAGTTCAAAATGGGCAAGATTTCATCAACAGAGCATCACAATCTGCTTCAATTCCAGGATGTATGATGTAACTTCTTTCTCTCAGTCTTTTGATCAGTCACCTTCCATTCATTATGACAATCCAATATTATTGGTCAGTTTCTGTAAATTTTTGGCAGCGCCTGTAGTTCTTATGCCTTTGCCCACCTACGAAGAGAAAGGTCATCAAATAGTTGGAAGGTTTCTGCAACGAAGAGAGAGAAATGCCTTGTGGAATTGAAAGAAGAGACTGTCAAGGTTTCCAAGAAAGAGGGAACAATAGCCGGTGCTGTTGCTCTGATAATCGGAACGAGTATTGGTTCGGGGATTCTTGCTCTTCCACAGAAAACTTCCCCCGCGGTAATTTATTCTACTTCTCTCTGCAAACCACACACCATGCCTTGAATACTTTCTCTCCCATAGAAACTTCCCATGTGTTAATTTAAGCTCTCCTTCTCCATAAAGCTAGCTATGCCTATAATATGGGATTTGACATAGACTAGAATTAGTAATGATCATGTCCGGTTGGGTTTGCATTGTGTCAAAATTTGTTCGACTCATGTCTTATCTAAATCTATTTATTGAATTTGAGGGTGTGAGGCCGGTCAAACTAATTATGACATGAATCTGTTAAGAATTTCCAATAACTTTAGTGTCGATTTTGTGTCTAAAAAACGGGCGTGCTAAGAATTTCCAACCCTATCATACATGCCTGCTGATCGAAACCAAGTGTTGGGGATGTAAAAAACTGAATATAGTAAACACAGCCTTTGTTGGTTTCAATGTGAGCAACTAGAGATGCTTGCAAGTTTTGTTGGAAGGCATGTAGTCTTCAAAACAGCTTTAGCATCATCTTCATCTGACCTGCTAAAAAATACATACACATGGGGAAAGTAAAGGCTAAGCACCATCTGTTTTATTCTAAGCCAACTCGTAAAGTGCTTGGTTATTTTTTACAATGTTCAGGGACTACTTCCAAGCTCAATATCTTTGACAATATGTTGGGCTTTTCTTCTAATAGAAGCACTTTTGCTTGTTGAAATCAATGTGGGGCTTCTGAGAAAGAAGCAAAAGAGAGTAACAGAGAATGAGCTAGAGGTCATTTCCATCAGAACAATGGCCCAGGAGACACTAGGAGAATGGGGTGGAACTCTTGCCACTGTGACCTATGTGTTCTTGGGTTACACTTCCATGATTGCCTATAGTTCCAAGTCTGGAGAGATCCTTTACCATTTGATCAATATTCCAGAGTCCATCTCGGGGTTTTTCTTTACTGCCCTCTTCACAATTCTCATTTCTGTTGGAGGGACTCGAGCAACTGATCAAGTCAATCAGTGGCTCACCACTTCCATGATAGGTATGCTTTGTGCTAATTGTGATTGTTCAGTGATTTTAGAGCCATCTTTTCTACATGCCGGGTAAAGCTGCATACATGACCCTCTCAGACCCGTGGTGGTGGGAATATTGTGCATGGAGCTACCCATTTTTAATGGTTTTAGAACCACATGCATTTTCAAATGTTTTTACCTTATTGAATAGATTAGACCAATTTTGGACATGCACATTTACTGCAAAAACATTGAAATTGCACATTGCAACCTATTTTGAGGAATTTTTTGTGAAGTGGTTTTGTAGCATTATCTTATTAACAATTTGAATGACAAATTCAACAGGTTTACTGCTAGCAATTGAGGTTCTAGCTGTTGTGTTTGGAGGGTGGTCAGGCCTAGGGGGAAGTGGTGACTGGGGAAAAGTACCAGCTACTCTTCCAGTCATGATATTTTCTTTGGTCTATCATGATTTAGCACCTGGTGAATAAAATTCGGAATGTTCTGATTATAGTATAGTCTGTTTACTCCATTGATGATTACAATGCGTCCTGATTATGATGTTTGATTATCTTGCAGTTGTTTGTGCTTATCTGGGAGGTGATCTTACACGAATAAGGGCTTCGGTTTTGCTTGGTAGTGTTGTGCCATTGCTAGCATTGCTTGTTTGGGATGCGATAGCCCTTGGCCTCTCAGGTCAGGCTGACCAAGGGGCTGACCCTGTTGAATTGCTTATGGGGTAATTCAATCTCCGTTGTTTATGATAATTGTCACTAAATCATAATTTGTAAGGCTGCTTCATAAATCCTGGCCATTTGATGAATGGTTAAATTCAAATCTCTTGCCTTCTTCGGTCCAGGTCAGGTGAAATTCCTTGGGTTGGAAGAACTAATTGCTGCATATAAGACTAGTTGTCTACTTTACATCCTAAAAATGGAAAATGAATCTTGAAAATTTTACAGGATTAATGCACCATTTTCTACCAAACATCGTCGAATTTTGGGTCGAACAGCTTTGTGCGATTCTATTCCTACCATTAGTTCTTCAATCGATAGTTTCTTGATTAGCTCATGAGGTCCATGTTATTCTAACTTCCCAAAATTCCCAAATCACTTACTCTCACCTTAATTTCAGGGTAAGATGGAGCGGGGTTCCCTTTATGGTACAGGCCTTCTCGCTTCTGGCAGTGGGAACGTCACTAATTGGCACTCTCTTGAGCTTCTCCGAGTTTTTCAAGGAGCAACTTATCAATCTGTCATGGCGTTCTTCCTCATCACAAACAGTAGAGGTATCTTCAACTCTTTTTCCCTCTAACTCTACTGTTAGCAACTAGTTAGTCACAATTGCCTCTCTCTCTTGGTCAAAAAACTTAACTGTATTGACATGGAATATATTACTTCAGCAGAAACCAAACAAATTCTTTGAGCTAAGAAAATGGTGGGGAAGAAATAAAATCAACTTCACAGCGACAGCGATGGTCATCGCTCCATCTCTCTTTGTGTCTACTACAGTTCCAGACGCGTTTTCTGCTGCCACGGAATTTGCTGTAAGTTTCTTGTGTGCTTGTAAATGTGGGTATGCTTTTGTTGTCTGTGGGGATCAAAAACTCATTGTTGAAGGCAAGAAAAATACTTAAGAAGATGCTCACACTTTCAATTTTTGAACAGCTTAACACTAAAATCAGTTAAATGCAAACCTCTATATTAGCCACCCTTTGGGATACAAATAGAGTGAACCGAGTCAAACACTAGACTGTTTGGGTTCAGCTAGTGTTCGGGATAGGTTCAAGATCATGGATTTTCAATATTTTTTGAAACTGAGGCTTGGCTCAGCTCAACCCATCTAATTAAACAAATTGTGGTTAAGATCGTGTTCGAATTTAAATTCGAGTTTAGATTCACATTCAATATGAGGTTTAGCTCATATATGTGTGTGTGAGTTTTTTTTATTTTTTTTGTGGGGGGGGGGGGGGGGGGGTGTACTATATATAATATAAGTATGTACGAGCCGAATAACCTATTGCTCAGGCTTGGCTCGTTTATTTAATGATTTTTAAAGTTGAACTAAAGCCCAGGTAAATTCATAATTGAACCAACTTTTATCCGATCTGAACCGAACAGTTCATGAATGAGCCACCCTTTGTTTTTATGGAAATAACTTCTGCGAGGCAAAGAATTTCTGTCGATATACTTCAACACAGTATCTTCTGTTACATATGATTTCCAGTGTCTGGATTTATCTATTGCTAATCTAATGGGATTAAAATCATACACGCTTTAACTTGTCATTGGCATATATCCTTGTCTTTACAACAAATAATCACTACAAAATTTTACAGGGAGGTTACTGTATGACAATGCTATATGGGGTTCTTCCACCAGCAATGGCATGGGCTATGCATAGCAGAGAATCTGATGAAACTGATCAGAATACAATATCAAGAGCAAAGCCTGCACTTCTTGGGGTGGGACTATTCGCTTGTGGGATAGTGGTGCAACAAATTCTGCAAGATCTCGTAATGTTGCATTAAAAAGTGCACAAAACTCTTACTACTACTGTACTTGACGAAAATCAAACAGTTTATCACATGTATAGAAAGAGACCATTTTCGTGATTTGAACTATGATAACACTCTGCTAAAATCCATACTCATGTTGCATTCTGGAAGACATTAAGCAAGACTATTCACTCAATGCATCAGTGATTATGTGTTCAACTTGTCCAAAGGTATCTAAACTACATATGACAGTTTCATGCTTCTCAACAGATTCTTTATTAAGCACAAAGGTCTTCAATAAACATAAAGAGATTGTTAGCTGCCCCAAGAAAAGTGACAACAAATATAAAGAGAGCGAATTAAAGTGCTACTCGGTCAAGGATAACAATCAACAAATACAAACAATAAATCTGCTAAGATACAGGTTGAAACCGGGTGTAAAAAGGGCAATCGGTGCCAAAAAAAAGGCAGGAAAAACAGAGCAACCAGACCTTCCAATCACAAAATCCTGTTCAAAATCTTAGTTTCTTATGGTTGTCACATGCTTCAGAAGCATCTGGACAACATCATGGGAAATTCGTGCAGCCTCTGTCTTCAGGTGATTGATCTTTGCCTCTGTTTCTTGTTCAAGACGCTTCACATTAGCACCTGAGTCTCCGCTACTCTGTTCAATGACACATGATATTACGTAATTATGGCAAAAGGGCTAAGAGAAATTACAAATTCCAGAATCCACCTTTATGATATGTACAATAAAAGAAGTTGGAAATAAGGATGGTAAAGGAATGACAAGAAAAATCATGAACATATATAAGTGGGACAACAAAAACTCAGTTAGACACCAATTTTTTTTTAATTATCATGGACATTCCCAGGAAAATCTAAAAAGTTTGTGCTCAAAATGAATAAGGTAGTAGGTTTGGTGAAACATACATATTGGCACCAGATTTTCAAAATAGTCAAAAGATCCAAATCTGTCTATCTTATTAAATTTTACCTCTGCAACCTTTCTCTGAAACTCAGCTTCCATTTGAGCACGAAATTGGGCAATCTCCTTCTCAGCCTCTTCTTTGGCTTGTTTCAGTCTAGCCATTTTTGCTGGAAACAGAAATCAAAATGTGTACAAATCAATTGAATTCAGGTCTCAACCAATGCAGTGGTATAATCTTATGTTTGGCTCAAGAACTTAGACTTCACCAGTTGTCATTTATTACTTGCATATATGTAAAACAAACATTTTAGTACTATGAACATCACCATTTTTGACATATTAGCATCACGCACGTGACCATCCGTGCATTCACTCTTATAAGTATGACGGCATTTAATGCCCAAAAAAGATTTCCAGCCACATTGTAACAATAGCCATACCAGGCAGTGGTTTGCTACAGGATTAAAAAAATTCCAGCATTGGGCAACACCTAGCCCACCCCACTCCACAATAAAATCCCAAAAAATATGTCCTTTCTTTCTCTTGTGCTGTACATTACACACATACACAAACACAAACTAGAACGATGATTACTAACAATTGCTGATCATCCTGGAAGGCTGGAAATCAGACTGGTTTGAGAGAACGTCAAAGCACAAAGACAGGCATTGACATATACTCGAAAAACTTCTGATATTCACCTGAGTGGAGAATACTTGTGGCATGCAAAAATTCAGAACAGTTTAAAAGAGGAGCTGGTGGGAATGATGATTATGTACGCAATGGTGTGGCCCTTCCAAAAACAAAGACGGTGATGTGGTGCAAGTGGTAGGGTGAGAACCAGATGGCTGCGCTGTGGCATCTGAGCCTCTTGGCTTCCATACTTGTTGAAAAATATCAGATAGGGCAACGTAAAACCAAATCAGGTCATAAAGACAATTAACACAAGTACTTACCAGCTTTTGCAGTGTTGACAATGTGCTGAGCTTCTTGTTCTGCAGCTAACAAGAGTTGAATTCCATTCTGGGCCCTATTAGCTTCCATACTTCTTGAAAAGCACCAATGCAGCTATGCTGAAATTTCAGATGTGATTGATGAGAGCAAAAGAACACATTAAACAAATGGTAAATAATGACTCCACATCATCACAACTGGGACAGTTTCTTTGTTTCACATAGAATGTGAGAATCAATGATGCAAAATCAAATAAATTGGAAGGACAAAACTCCATTTTGACCCTGCCATTGTGGTTCTTTAGTAATGCTAATAGAGGCCAGTATTAGAAGAATATTACAGAATATATTATTAACCTCCATAGATAACCAGAACATCCAAAGATAGTTGATGACACTATATGTCAAAGGATGCCTGCAGAAAGTACTTTAGCATTACTGACACAGTCCAGACTCAAAGAAGCTGGAACTGCTGTAAAAACAAGCCCAATAGGACTACAAGAAACCTGAGCAGGGTTGTAGCGACCAAATCTCTCAAATAGAAATATCAATTCAACAAAAGATAAAGAGTTACATTAGCTCCACACCCCCTTATATAACCTTAATTCTTGGATACAACTTGTGCATAAATACTTCCACTCACTTGTTAAAATTATGAATAGGCATATCAATATCCCACAATGCCTTTGTTCCTCTCCTCTTAATGACCACAGAAGGCATGATGAAGTAGCAAATAAAAAAATTGTAAAAGGTAGCGAAAAAATGTCAGAGATACAAGAGGCGAAGATAATACAATTAAACTAGATGAAATCAGCCGAACCCATCAAAAGTTGCATTAGTTTGCCAAACTCTATAACTAACATATAGGACACTTTCACAACATGTGATAACCAATTGCTATCACATATCTCTGTTTAGGCTTTCAAGACTTGAAGATAAGTGGGACTTGAATTGCTGACATCCATCCTAAGGTAAAACAACTACCTCTCAAATCTGTCAACTAAATTCTATAACATAGAAACCAACCAATAAAAAAGACCTCACTAGAAATGAATATCGAGTCCTTTTTTCACAGCAATCTAGAGTGAAATTCCTTGTCAGTCAAAAGGATAATAAATTTCCTCTGAAAATAATAATCCATAATAATTCTTCACCCCAGAACCAATCTATATAAAGAAGAAATTTGAGGCGAATCTTCAAGATGCTCTAATGAATTACATATATCATCACCATAAAATCTAAGAAACTATGCGACATGGGTTGATATCTTCACTTCTCAAGTTCCAGTCTCTCCATATTCTACCCCATCCAAATACAATAATACTGATTCAACAATTCATCTCATCACTGCAGAACACCTTGCAATCATATTGTATAACCTATTCATTGTAAAAATTCTGATCAAAGATCTATCTACTATAATTACTAGTACTTCAATATACCCTTAAAATCATATTCTATAGTCCATTCATTGTAAAAATTCTGATCAAAGATCTATCTACTATTGTTACTAGTACTTCAATATACCATATTCAATATTTAAACCATCAAATCAAATCTGGTTCAAAATGGCACTGACCACTAGCATTTTTTACTCCAACTGAAACAAAACAAAAACAAAAACAAAAAATGATCCCCAAGTCCTAGATTTGTCACCGGATTCACATCCTGTGAGCTGTGACCTAAAAGAGTTCAAGAAGATTTTCTACAAAGTTGAACTACCAACAAAAAGTGAATTCAGTTATAGAGCAGACCAAGAATAAGGACACTTGAGTGAAGAAGATCAGATCTGATATGCAGAAGTAGCATTGAAGAATAACATTACGATCTACTCAAGGACAGAATAGAGAGAAAGATCTAAAAATCAAGGGGAAAAAAAAAAAGCAGAAGGAGAGAATATAGAGAAGATGGAGATTCGGCTGAGAAAGAAACGCACCTGTAGAACCGAGTTAGTTCAATGATTCTACGAGAATTGAGGCTTTGTGGCGTTCAGAAGTGTCGAAACATGTTAAACGACGGGAGAATTACAGCCAGAACTTACGAGGTTAATCCCTCGTATCCTTTATTTTTGAAATATTATACACAAATTTTATAAAATTTATACGCGGCCGTAAATATATTCATTAATAAATTATATTCAGACCCCTTAAAATTTATAAATATATATTACTTAGACTTCTTAAGTTTAAAATGTTATACTTAGACTAAAAATATTTCAATCAAAGATAAAATATCAAATATTTTAAATTTTACGATTAAAATTCATGTTCTATTGTATCATTTATTGAAATAAAATCAAAATTCAAAATTCAATTTTTTTTTTTAAAAATCGTAATTAATATCTATATAATAAAGTAGCTTACAATTCAAATCTCAAAAGATAAACAAAATGACTTTTGTTATTCGCGGTTGAGATCGCTTTAAATTTTACTTTAAAGTTAATCTAACGGCTAATATTAACACTCTAAATTTAATAGGAAAAATAGGGTCCTAAGGGTGTGTTTGGAGTGATTTTTTAAAAGTACTTCTAGAAATTATTTCTCATAAATACATTAAAAAAAATAATAGTGTTTGAAACCGCCCCACCACTACCTCTACCCCCACCACCACCGCCGCCACCACCGTCGTCGTCGCCGCCGCTGCCACCACCACCGTCGCCACCACGGCCACCACCACTACCGCCACCCCCCCACCACCACCTCCACCATCGCCACCACCGTCTCTACCACCACCACTGTCGTTCACCACCTCTCACCCCCACTACAAACCAATATTTAAATTCATTTATCTCTTCTCTATGTTTGTGATTTGATTTTGAATATGAATACAAATATGTTTATTGTTTACCATTTTTTATTACACTGTGCTTTCAGGCACAGACAATAACTAGTACAATTATATTGTCTATTAGAATTTAATTTGGTCGTTAAAACGACCAAATTAAAATATCAAACTACTCTAATTAAAGCTAAAATATATTATGTCAATTACAGTTTGACCATTTATTTAATTTTTTAATTTTATTCTAATAAATAGTATAATTATATACTAACTATGATTTTTTTTTAAAAACCTAAATTTTTATTTTTGATTTTATTTCAATAAATGACATAATAGAACATGAATTTTGGTTGTCAAATTCATGTTCTATTATGAATGACTTAGACCATTTGTTTGATTTTTTAGTTTTATTCCAATAGATAGTATAATTGTATACTAATTACGATTTTTTAGGAAAAAATTAAATTTTTATTTTTAATTTTATTTCAATAAATGATATAATAGAATATGAATTTTGGTTGTAAAATTTAAAATATTTGATATTCTATATTTGATTAAAATATTTTTAGTCTAAGTATAATATTTTAAACTTAAGGGATCTAAGTATTTTATATTTACAAACTTTAAAGGAGTCTAAGTGTAATTTATTAACTGATATATTTAGATCAAGGTCTAAGTGTTATCCGCGTACAAACTTCAGGGATTTGTATATAATATTTCAAATGTCAAGATATCTAAGTGATTAAGCGATAAATTTCAAGAAATTTGGGTGTAATTCTCCCTAAAAAGTAATGTTTGAACAGTTGGCTGAAACATGAACTGTTTTAGAAAATAGTTGCCATTTGACAAATTTACCCCCAAAATTATTTATTTTAACAAGTTTACCCCTACAACTGTACCCAAAGGGTGAGACTATTCCCGCCATTTAAATCTTCTTTCACACCCCATTTAATCCTCTTCTATTAAACTACTAAAGTTCACCCTATCTATGCCCACTACATTTATACCCATCCCATTAATAACTAAATTCGTCCCCATCTATATCTATCCAATTAAATTATTAAATATATATTCAAAGAAATCAAAATCAAAATAATAATTTAAAAGAAATTTCAATGTTCTAAGGTGATCTAAAATATTTCGAGTTGTTTTAAAATATTTTAACATATTTTCACCAATATCTTCAAAAAAATTTGAGGTTTTTAAGATATTGGTGTATTTCGACTAATATTTTAAAAATAAATTATTAATTTTTTTATTTTTTTGTAAAATATTATCATACCAAAATAATACACCGAAATAAAATTTTAATCATTGCGTATATAGTAGGTTGAAATAAAATTAGATGAATTTAATTTTTAATTAGTAAAATATAGATGAGGTCTTTAGTAACTAGTGAGGTAGATATAGATAGGGTGAACTTAATAGTTTAAAATAAGATGATTAAATGCGGTGAGAAAAGAGATTTAAGAAATGAGAATAGTCTCACCCATTCCCAAACCATGTCAAATTCGAATTTGAATATGTATATACTACTATCGATTGGATTAAGTATATTTACTATTAAGGATATAGGAAATTAAGCGATTGTTGATGAAATTGACCCAAAATTCATAATTAATTTGCTAAATTTATGAGTTATTTGGGTCTCATAGGGTTTTGGATTGGAGTTTCGTCTTTTAATAAATTCGTATAGAAAGTGTGAAGATTAAATCCATATGATATTCAAATCATAGTTTTGTAATCAGATTTGGACCAACTGAAGTCTGATTCAAGTCCAATTTGCATTCGAGCCTAATTGCATGTGGAGGGACATCTTAGTTACACTAATTATTTATAGGACAAATTTTATTTTGATCTCTTTAACAATAGACTTGATTTTATTTTAGTTCTTGAACTATTGAATTTTTCACATTATCCCTAAATTACTTGAATTATTAATATTTCTCCGAGCACAAAACAACTATTATTATTTTGAACAGAAATTATCAATGTGTAAGGACAAAGTAAAAAAAATTACATACTTCGAGGTCTAAAATGAACAATTTAACGGATGTTAATCGTTAAGACAATATATATATACACTAGTTATTGCCTGTGCCTGAAGACACAGAGTAATAAAAAATGGTAAATATTATACATATTTGTATTCATATTCAAAATCAAATCAAAAATATAGAGGAGAGATAAATGAATTTAAGCATCGGTTGTAATTGGGGTGAGAGGTGGTAGTGGTAAGAGACGGTGATGGTTGTGGTGGGTGGCAATGACCGTGGTGGTGGTGGTGGTGGCAGCGGTGGTGATGGCGGCGGTGGTGATGGCGGCGATGGTGGTGGCGACGACGACAACAGTGGTGGCGGCGGCGAGGATGTGGTAGTGGCGGCGACGACGACAACGATGACGATAGTGGTGGTGGTGGTGGTGGTGGAGGTGGTGACGGTGGCAGTGGTGGTGGCGGCGGTGGTAGAGGTAGTGGTGGGCGGTTTCAAATACTATTTTTTTTTTAAAGTATTTATGAGAAATAATTTTAAAAAATCACTCCAAACACACCCTTAAGGTTCTATTTTTCCTATTAAATTTAGGGTGTTAATATTAGCCGTTAGATTAACTTTAAAGTAAAATTTAAAGCGATCTTAACCGCGAATAGCAAAAGTCATTTTGTTTATCTTTTGAGATTTGAATTGTAAGCTACTTTATTATATACATATACATACTACTTATAAATGTCAACATCTGCGAAAAACTTTAAATTTTCTATTTTATCTATAATTATTATAATAAAGTTAATTATACACATCTATACATTTTTATCTAATTTTTGTTTTCTACTCCTATTTGACTTTCAACTTATTTTATACCCACCTATATATTTTTATCTAGTTTTTGTTTTTTTACTCATATTTTACTTTCAACTTATTTTGAACTATTTTATAAGGATTTTTAATTTTTTTGAAACTCATTTATTAGTAGACAATTTTCTATATTTATATGAAAAAGTAAAATCCTATATATGTTATACTATTATACACATGTAGTTACAAGATTGAATTTCACAGTCAAATAAATATTATAATTAATAATTCTAAAATATAATTAGATATTCAAATGCATAAAGTGATCGAAGAGATACCTAAATAAATAACAAATTAAATACTCAAAAAATTACGTAATAAATTAATAATTGAATTTAGTAATAATTAAAATTAGCAAGAATTCACCTTTTTTATAAAAAAAAAATTTAAAATTTATTTATGTGTAATGCACGTCGTGGATTGCTAGTATATTTTTTTTTATATAAAAAACATAAGAGTCGAGGATATCAAATGGTAATTTGCAGGTACACCAGCCAATACCTCAATCTAAACCGAATAGAGATTTTACGTCTGTGGGCATTATAAGAGAATAATCTGTCACCAACTTACGTAGAAGAAACCTAATAGTATCACATTTTGGTTTGGAACTTTCTATGTTCTTACTTTCCCACTCCTTGTAGAACAAGGACAATATCAGTCTCCTAACACTACATATATACATTCAGTCCCTCAAATTCTTCTTCAAAATCAAACAGTCCAGTCTTTTGTTACCCAAATTTGTGATTCAAGAGTTTTCCTAGATTTTTTTTTTTTTTTGTTGCAGCAAAACACTATGCCTTCGGGAAAGATGTTGACAGTGAAGACCTCCGATGGAGAGCTGTTCGAGATCGAAGAGGTCGTTGCTATTCAGTGTCAAAGCCTCAAACATATTGTTGAAGATGATTGTAGACCGAGTACGATCCCAGTGCAGGTGCATAGCAAGACATTGACTAAGGTGATCGAGTATTGCACGAAGCATGCAGATTCGACCCTTGATATAGCAAGGATCTCAAAAAGTTTGATTCGGAGTTTGTGGACGTGGATCAAGCTGTTCTTTATGATCTTTTAATGGCTGCAAATTTTCTCGAGATTAAGGACTTATTAGATCAAATCTGTGACCAAGTTGCCAAGATGATTAGGGGTAGAACACCAGAGGAGATTCGAAAAACATTCAACATCGAGAACGATTTCACCCCGGAGGAGGAAAAAGAGATACCATCGACAGAATGCATGGGCTTTTGAGTGATTTTTAGTCTTTTTTTTTTTTCCAATTTTTCTGTTTTTAGGTAGAAGTTTACGTAGATGTATCTGAGTTTATTTGAGTTAATGAACTTTTGGTAGAACTGTCTTAAGTTTTTGTTTGTTTAGAATAAAGCCTAGTGTAAATCGAAAAGCTATTGACAGTTTCAATTTACTTCATTATTGAAGAGTTTTGAGTGGTTACCCACACTACAGAATAATTTATACAAGAACCTCGCATATTAGGAATGTCAATGGTGTTGTCGAGTCGGATTTATGGCGTGTCTAAAGAGTATCGTGTTAAAATTTAATTAACTCATGCTTGACCCATTTGTTGACGTTCAATCTAAATTCTGTTAATTTTGTGTTCTCGTGGTTAAAATCATCGGACTCAAGTATAGCACCTCGCTGGGTTGTAGCTATGGCAAGCAGGGTCGGCCTTATCATAAGGCTAACAAAGTCTGAACTTTAGGCCTTATATTCAAAGAAAGTCCCATATTTAAACTCAATTAAAAATATATTTGAGTAGTTTGGGTTCATGAACCCAATCCATAATATTGGAAATATACTAAAATAAATTTTTATAAAGAAAAAAAGAAAAAGCTAAGGGTTAAAGAAATAATTTTAACTAATCAATCAAAACACACCACTCATTTGTAACAATTCTCTCTCTCTCTCTCTCTCTCTCTCTCTACAGTAAACTAAGGCCTTCCCTCTCGCTCACTCTCTAGTAAATACAAATTCTTTTCTTTTTTTGTGTTATGAATTTTTTTTATTTCTATTATGAAAAATATACCAAATTTTTTTTTTATTAAACTAGAAAAATTAAAATCAATAGACTATGATTGTTTAAAATTAAAATTGATAAAATCTTCCATAAGATTGACTATCACAACAATTATAAAAGTACTTTAAATCTAAAAATTAATTTTAAAATAAAAATTATTAATATTAAAAATAAAAAACCTTATTTGTAATAGTCGTCTTTAAACTTCAAATAAATCTTCGTTTGTTTAACAGGAGAATGGTAGAAAATGTAAGAAAGAGAAATTTTTTAAAATTTTCATGTGTCTGGTTAGCATGAAAATGAAAATGATAGAAAAAATAATTTTCTTTCATCCTTGAATTTACTCACAAATAACAAACTTTTTTTTCTTGTAAAAAACACAAGGAAATGCAAGAAAAGTTGTGATCTATAACCAACTTCTCATTTTACCCTTATTTTTCTTAAAATATTTTATTGGTTATTAATTTTAAATAATTTTGGTATGAATTTAATTAATCACATAATTTAGCCCAAAGATCTTTGTGTTGGTGACTGTCTTAGAATTAGGTTTCAAGCCACTTTTTTAAAATTTTTTAACTTTCAATTGTAATTACATATTTTTTTTTTCTTTTTTAGACCGATTTAATATAATTAAGGGTAATTTAGACAATTACAAAAAAAAACTTATAATTTTACTTTTTTTCAAACAATATAATGAAATTGTTTTAAAACATTTCCATAAATTTTTAATTCTAACAAAATACATTTATGAAAATATATTTTCTATCATTTTTTTTTCTTTCACTTCATTTTCTATCATTTTCACTTTCCATCATTTTTTTCTTCCTAACCAAACAGACCTGGGTTTGGTATGTAGCTGCCGTCTGCCAAGGCCCTCCCTACCATGTGATACTATTTATTCCCATCAACAGTGGGAAACCTACAATTTTTGGCAATGGCAAAATAAAACTTAAAGAATTCATTAATTAATAGCCATCACAATTAACTATGGCAAAACTTTATTTATTTTTATTATGGTGATCTGGTTGGAGGCACTTGTCCACATTCCCCTATGATGGAAATTGAAAATAAAATTATTATGCAACACTTTCAAATATAAAAACTTATCGGGTCATGACCATTCATTTTTATGAAGGATTTTAATTTTTTTTTTTTACACACCATGTATATCAACTTTTGGCCCATTTGTGTCTACAAATTTTTAAAGTAAAATACACTTTTAGTCCTCAAAGTACGTGTGTAGTATCTATTTGATCTCCAATCTTTTAATTATGTCTATTTGGTCCTTAAGATTTTTAATTTGTATCTCAGTGGTCCAATCTCAAATGCCGTAAAAAAATTGTTGACAGTTCTGTTCACGTGTCAATCACGTGGTTTTTAATTTTGTGTCTATTTAATCCCTAAAATGCCTAATTTGTGTCTATTTTATCTCACGTAATTGGCGCGTGACCAGAGTTATTAATAATTTTTTAACAAACGTTTGTAATTGGACTATGTAGATACAAATTAAAAATCTTAAGGATCAAATAAACACAATTAAAAAAATTAGGGACCAAATAGACACTATACACATACTTTAAGGACTAAAAAATATATTTATCCAAAATTTTATGTCTCAAATGTTGCTTTTTTTCAATCAGAAGTACAAATACAAAGGTAATGCTGTTTACCAAATTTTCTTACTAAATCTCTATCTCAAATGATGTGACACAGTTTTTCACCATCAGATAAGTGGTCCCATTAATATTCAATGATGGAGATTATACCACATCATTTAGGATGAAAGATTTGATAAGAAAATTTGATAAGTATAGCATTTTTCCAAATAAAATATTGTAGTTAAAATGCCCACCCAAAAATAATACCCGGCAGAAAAAGGACCACATGAAAAGTTCTTGAGCATTTCATAGATGAAGTTTATCTGCCTTTTATTTCATTCTGTTGGTTGTTTTATTTCCAAGGATGGTACATGACTTACAACACAACACAATCCTATGTTCTAATGAAAAAATTCAAATAAGAATTACAAAAAAATAAAATAAAAAAATTCAGTTATTCATGGTCTTCAACTCCAGTTTTTATCAAAGAAAAGTTAAATAGCAAAAACCCACAAAGTCCCTATTAAAGAAACGATGATAGAGAATCCAAAGAGATCGCTAATGGTCTTACAGGGCGGTTCTTCTAGCTGCAAAACCAAATCGTGACCGCCTCGTGTTATCGCGGCGTTTCTTGTACACCATCCCTCCGAACCCTGCTGCACCCACAGCAGCAAAAACTCCGATTACAATCCCAGCCTTCTGTCCACCACTCAGTCCTTTCGAAGAGCCCTTGGTCTTTGGTGGCGGCGGTGGTGGTGCTCCATTGGTAGTGGGAGGAGCCGGAGCAGGCACAAATGGCGGTGGTGCCGGTGGGGATATCGCTGCAGGTGGTGGTGGAGAATTAGGTCCGGGTGCGGGTCCGGAGGGGGGTGCGGGAGCGGGTGATGAGGGTGCGGGAGCGAGTGCGGGTGCACCTTCAGGAGGACCTGCATGGACGACTGCGAAGTTCCCAAAGATATTATGATAGACTAGTAGCAGTGAAAGAATAATGATGCACAATCTAACTACCCTTGCCATGGCCAATAATGCGAATTATGGTTTTGGAAGCTGATAGGTGAGCACAAAAGGCAATACTTGATGGAAATGTGATAATGTAGAAATGTTTTGGAACACCAAAATTTATAGAACAGCAGAGAGACAGAAAGAGATAGAGAGAGAAAGATCGATGGAAGCAATGTTGTGCAGGAGAAAAAATCGAAGCAAATATTGTTATTGTGTGTGTGCGTGAGAGAGAGAGAGAGAGAGAGGGCTGACCATCATAAGATAGCTCTTTGGATTATTCGTCACGCCATGGACTTGATGTAAATGACAAATGCTACATTACATGTAAAAGCTAACATCCGATAACTGCCGGTTAACAACTCATGTACACTGCCAGTTACAAGAGTAGTTGGCTATGGCGAGAGAAAAAGGTCCTAATCCTGTATTTATAGTTCAGGTGGGCGTGTTTATTTAAACACCACACAATTAATAAATAATTTGAAAACGATCCAATACAACTCCATTAACACCCCTACAAGATATAGATAAGCACTCACTAAGTCAATGTAAAGAAACATTAGATTTCTTTGTTTACTTAGTAGTATGGTAGGGAAACAATCAAAATAACTAGACTAGAAAAAAAAAAAAAAAAAAAGAAGGTAAAAAGACACATCAATACATCCATTTGTTAATGTTTGAAGATGTAAAGCTAACAGTCATCTTTTTTGGGTTGTTTTGCAGCATTCTACCTTCAAGAATTGCAACAGCTGTTGTCCTCTGTTTCTCTTCGACTACTTGTTTAAGCAATGCCAATGAAGCTATTGGTACCAAAAATAAGTCCCACACGAAGGAACCAACCGGTTCCAACGTCCAAAATTTGGCGTACACTCCATCAAGGGGAAGTAACTGTTCAAACAGTGGCTGAACCATGGAGTTATAGGACTCGATTCATGGTATGACCTGCTAGAATGTGGGAGCAAGACGGAGAAAGCTCTAACGCCCACTGAGGTCTTGAATCAAGTTTGATTTTTCAATAGAAATCAAGCATTTAATCAGGATCGCAGCTTCATGTTTAATCCACCCTGCAAATTGCTTTATCATGTCAAGCCATACTCACTGTGAAAGCATGAGGCTAGACAGTATAAGTTGATCAAGAGAAGGAAAAAAAGAAATCAGCATTGGCTAGAGAAATCACCAGTTACTGCACATCTGTACCTTAGATTTCATATCATTATCCCACTGATTTTGTTTTTGTGTGTCATCCATGTTACAAATTGAGGGGAATTTGAAGTAAACTATATATCTTCATGTTACAAATTGAACGTATGAGCAGCCCCATCAGTTAATTCTTTCTTGATCAACTTTAATATGTCTGAGACCTGCATAACAGGGAAAAACCATCTTGTGAAACAAACGTGCCTTGTGGGAAAGTCTGCATAAGCAGGGGACGCAGCCTTTAGTCAATTAGCATTCATTCATAAATATAGGTCTGTCAACATTTTGCTCACCTCAAAGTAGGGTGACAAAACTGGTGAATATCGGTCTAGTATCAAGTATGTTTTCTCGAGCAGGGCTAGAAGTACGTCCACTTGATCCCCCAGCATATCGACCTATATCCCAACACAAACGGTAAATTTAATAAAAACTAGAAAACAGAAAACAAATGAGCCAACTTGAGTCGTTTGTTTCTTCTTAACACCACAAATTTGGCCTTAAAAATGACAAGTGTATGTATTTGAGCAACCTCAGCTTCAGCTAGTTGAAGATTATGACATCTGCTAAAGAAAGCGTTCTTGTAAAGCAACTCCCTTCTTTTTAGAGGGGCTACAAGCTGAACAAGTGGATCCAATTGATGGTTCAAGTCTTCCACCCTGAATGGAGAAAGTTCAGCAGTGTGGTTAGTACGATGTACGAATGTTTTTTCTGTTAAAAGACACTAACATTCAATAGAGTTCCAGCAAAATGTGTAAGAGAACATGTTTCTTTGCTTCTTGGCCATGCCAGAGAAGTTGTGCACACATCAAAAGACAATGCTTAGTTGCTGATCTAAAGTCATCTGATAAGAAAATATGGGAGTTGCTACAATAGGCTCAACATTATTCTGATATTTTTCGTGAACTTTACCTATCAGAAAGCTGGTAAAGGCATGTATAAGCGTGCAGATATGAATATGAAAGCCAGCATTAAGTAGTAGCAAGGCAATTAACAACATTATGAAACAGAACCTCTTGGAAATTTTGAGTACCTCAAACTATATAGTTCTAATCTTTCGTGGACCATCCGCTCAAAATCAGTGAGGACTTGCGAAAATCTTGCTAAAGGAGAGAACTCAAAATCAAACGGGTTTAATTGCAGCACTTGATTGTTCTTTGGTTGGCAAAAGGGGTGCTCTCTGTCATCCCAAATACTAATTGCAGGATTTGTCCATTCGTCGATATTTTCTAAATCATCACCTGGTATGTCTATTCTATATTCCATCTCCCTCAAAAGTGTGTTACTTATTGTTAACTGCTGCAGAGCCTGCTCCAATTTGTTACACACTGATCTGAAAGAGCTTTCATCCTCAATCAACAACCAATCAGTATTGCCACACTCATCCAACTCTTCACATTCCGGGACCACAAGGTCATGGTCTGCACTACATTCATTTATGTGAGAATTTTCCCTTGACATCATATCTTCCTCCACTTCTAAGCATTTTAACAAAGAATCTAGTTTTTGGATCAAGCTTTCCTCTCCAGATTTTGAATGCAAATCTTTTGCATAAAGCATGTTTTCTGACAAATTGCCTTGATTCAAGGTTTCACTTCTTCTTAGTGAGGCATGAGCATCGTTTGCAGCCTCGACAATGACAAACTGATATAAATCCTCTCTAATGAGGTTCTCGATATTATAAGCATCTCTTTCCATCTTCCATTCCTTTATCATTTCTCTGAAAAACACCATATATACGTCCTCTGTCAACAGGATTTCTATGGTTTCAGGTAGCTTGCTGGCACTTGGGTAATCGTCTAGACAATTTTCCAAAAGTTTCGCCTCCTGATGTTGGTTCAGACCCATATTGGAAGGGCTTTCACTGTGTTTGATCATCTCACCGAAGACAATCCTGTCTATTTCTTTTTTGATATGGCTGTCATAGGCATGCGTTTCCATGATCCTGTTCCATTCCTCAACCATTTCCTTGAAATACACTCTATAAACATCCTCCCTTGTTCTGCTCTCCAAGCACTGCAACGAACTGTCAAATGAAACCGAGACTTGTGTCTTACTTTCATCCCTTACATTTTCATACTCTATTAATGTGCAGCCATGATTACAGGCAAAATCTTTCACTGCCTCATTACATATCGCGTAATATATTTCTTCCCTGATCTGAGTTTCAAAGCTTTTACTAGCAGATTTCTCAGTGTCATTGTTATGCAACTGGAGAGAAATTTCTTCCATCAAACTTTTGAGAAGAATATTGTACACATCTTCCAGTATTATGGTTTGCAAATTTGAATCAACCCTTTCTTGTTTTAGCACCCTTATCTCTTCCTTTGTGTTTGCCTCATAACCAATACTTGTACTTTCTTCATCTGCAATGTCAGGCGCTGATATCTCTTTTTCTTGCACATCATCTTTCTCATAAACAAGTTTCTTGTTGCCCAACTTGCCATTCCATCTTATAACATTGTTCAATTTTACTGTCACATTTTGTATCCTTCTTTCCAGGCCATCAGAGTCCTTATCTCTTTTGCTTGATAAATCCCCTTTTCCTTCATATGCTTCTCTCTTTAGCCAATACAACTCTCTACGTTGCTTCCGAATAATGGACTCGTGATTTTTTATCAACTTACCAACATAGTGGCTTCCATCGGCTTCCACATCCTCCTCAAGTAGGTCTTCAGTAAAATCCACTTCTAGAAAAGGTTCACTACATGTTCGACGTATATTGGAAGAAGCAGCTGAATTATCATTGCCTTTGACAATTTCATTTCGACTGCTAAAAGCCTCAAGTTCACGACGTAAGCTAGCCATCTCATCAATCATTTCCAACCAATGATCGTTTGAGAAGCCTATAGAAACTTGATTGCCTCTCTTCCTCAATTCTGCTTCAAAATTTTGTGAATGATCTCTTATAAAGCCTTTAGTTGCAATTGATATTGCATCTCTCTCTATTGTCCACCTCCATTGCTTTTCCAAGGGAAGAACTTCAGCATTTTGCATCCTTCCAAAAGCAAAATCCAAAGTTCCTTTCAAAATGTCTATGTCTGAACTCATCTGTTCGATGACTATATTCTGTTCGGGCCTCATAGAATAAGCTGGAACGTCAATGTCATAAAACTCAGCTTCTTTCAACCCGGTGCACTGGTTTCGTTCTTCATCCAATAGTTCTGAATCAAGCTCAAGATCAACCAAACTGTAATGCTCATGATCCATCTTCCTCACCCCACTTGTTAAATTTATGCGCTCATCCTCGAGTTTTTGTTTAATATTCCACACCTGCTGATCCACAGAATGTTTCAAATCACCAATATCACCTTCCTTAGTTTCTTCCCCACTTGCCTGATTGCTTGGAACAAAATCAGGGAGGCCCTCTCTCTTTGTTCTTTCAGCCTCAAGGGTAGAATATAGTTGAACTATTTCTCTTTCTTTGAATTCCAATGCTTGCCTAAGCTTTAACTCATTCTCTAGTCTTTCCATGAACTCTTTATCCATTTCTTTGATAGAAAGCTTCATTTTCTCTAGGCGTCCCCGAAGCAAGGCTTGGATTTCCGTCAAATCAGAGTCCAATTTTTCGCGGCTGCTTTCGGGAATGTCTGCCTCTTCTTGAATCATCTTCAAACAACTCTCCATCTGAACAAGCGCGAATTCGTAAAATTTGGATCCCTCGCTTAAGCGCTCAATAAGCCCATCTTTAGAATGCACTTTCCTAAGAGCTTTATCCATGGCAGATCTAAGAAGCCTCATCACTACTGAGTCAGACTTGAATTCACAATCCATCTCACCAAAATTCTCGTCCATTTCTTGAAAATATGCGAGGGAGATCACACTTACTGATGAACGAAACCAATCTTTAAGTCAACAATTCAGAAGTCTGCTAAAAAACTATAAGGAAGCAAAACTATGCAAAAAACATCCAAATGGTAAGAACAGTGAAACTAGAAAATTGCTGTAATTGTTTGAACATGTATGTGTGGAGAGAGAGAGAGAGTACATCTTTGTCTCCTAAAAAAGTGGATGATGTATAAAGACCTGTTCTCCACTTGACAAGGACCAAGCATTAAGTTTAGCATTGTGTTAGTTTTTTTTTGGTATTGAATTTTTATTAATTGATAGTTAATTTTGAATTTGTGAAAAATAGATTGACTTTATAATCTAATGAGATGAGCTCAAAATTATTAATTGATCTATTTTAATGGTTTTATGTACATCATTTTTTTTTCTTTTTCGGAAGGTTTATGTACATCAGTTTAATTGATATAGTTGAGAGATAAAATGTAGGTCTTAATCTAATTAGGACCCGTAATAGGAGAGCCCGTGAAATTTATTATAAATAGATAGGGTAGCTTATGATCGTTAATTCTCTAATCTACTAACAATTTATTGTGATAATAGTGCAACTATGTTCCTCTCAAATAACAACAAAAATTCTAATGGATTTAAACATATATAAATTAAATATTTTTCAGTCAAGGACATTGTGAAGAAATGTGACATTATGATTGAACATATTAACACTAAATCAATGCTTGTTGATCATTTAATCAAGGGACTGAAACCCGTAAATTTTAAGAAGAGCATCGCTATTGGGACCTAATTTACTGACATAATTTGCTGACCTAATTCACTGTGACCTTTGGATTGACTGTAGACCCCATTAAACATTGGAATTTGATGTTGATCCAATGATTCCTATGAAAATATATCATTATATTAGTAAATTATGTCAAATTTTTATATCCAAATAATATTATTCTTTTAAGAAACATGTTGACAGCATGTACATTTTGGAGTATTTTGATATACTTGGTTAATGAGATTTTATTTATGTGTTAAAAATTTTCGTATTAATTTAATTTCATATGTGATATTTGCTAGTCATTATGGTTGAGATATATCTATTTAATGAATAATAAATTTTTAGATGTTCATCCTTATTATTAGCACGATATTCTTGTTATGTTAAATATGAAATATCTCTGATTACACTATTAAAAAAATCTTGAGATTTAAAATTTGGAGACATACTATCTTATTGTTGAAGCTAATATATTTTTTTAACTCATTGTTTAGGCACGTTGTTAAAGAGAAATTATCTAGAAGACTAACAATGAAAATCACATATTTATCATATTACATATTGAGATGTTATTTTCTTACTATACTAGTAACACTACCAATTATTTGAGATTGTTATTTGCTTCCACGAAAAAAACTCAGAGATCGCATGGCTTAAATACAGATGATCTAACCTTATAATTTAGGCGAATCATTAAAATCTTACACATATTAGAGACTACAAATTGAAAAGCATCAAAGTCAAAGAACCTTGCCTACTGTTAATGATGAAAGACAGGAATGCATGACTTACCAAAGGCTATGCGTTCCCACCAACTAACTACTCTAACCGTTCAATTGTTAGAAAGGATATAACGTAAGTACTTACATATTTGAAGAAGCTAGACTTCTACATTTACATGCCTTTGTGATGAAACCGGTTGATGGGCTGATAAAAAAAGAAAAACGGTTGATGGGTAAATTTTATATTACATTCTGATTCATACACTTTGTTGCAATTTTATCCACCAGTTGATGGTCAAATTTTGTACTACATTTGGATTAATAAACTTTGTTGCAATCTTATCAACCAAGATCAACCGGTTGATGGGGCAAGTTTTATCTTCATCAGTAGTCAAGTTTTAGCAAATTGTGTCATTTTTTAGTTCTTATATTGCCATATGAAACAGATCAGTGTCAAATATTGTCACTCTTAATCGGACCTTGAATTATTATCTACATCCCATTTCATTGTCGTGAATGAGTTCATCACTGAGTTTGTCCCTCCTTAACAAAGGGCTAGTGTGTCTCCCGTGCAAAGCACATTTTTTTTTGGATTTTTTGGGTATGACCGTATGGGTACATTTTTTTAAACTTACTTGAGAAGAAGTGTATGGATAAATATTTTATTCTATTAAGTTCTGATTATACCTAGAAAAAAACTCTAAGTATGAGCTCAGACATTGAGGTCAGACAAGGAGGTCAGACACAGTAACCAGGGCTCCGCAATCCAGACCTCAAGCTCTGCTCAAAGAAAACAAACGGGAAATTGAAAGAGAACCCTACTGGCATCAAAGGCATCTTGTGAAATATTTTCTAGATGAATATAGATTCTAGGAGCAAGAGACTCCATTGAAGAGTGGACTAGCCGAGCTCAATAGCCGGTGAACCACTATATTTCTATGTGTTACACACACCACATCTCAGATAACTAGAGCACTCACACACAATTTTATGAGCCTCGTAGCTCAGATCCATCACATACCATTGAACCCAAACTCATTGCTCATTCGTGTAAAATTACACCATCAGTTTGGCGCCGTCTGTGGGAACGACTGTTCCTTCTACAAATAAGCTGGTCTTTCAGTGACTGATGGTAACGACACGAAATATGAGCAGAAGTCAAACAAACCTACCGCGAATGCAAGACCCACAGGAAGCTACCAACGGCAGACAACCCGGGAATATCCCAGAGGTTAATTCCCCCATTAATAACGAGTTGGAGGCCCTTCGCCTCGTCAACCAACGCTTACTAAAAGAAAATGAAGAGCTATCAAAGCTCGTACAACGCCCACAAGAGGCACGACCGGCCCAAGGAGGCCAGAGAAATCCCCCTTACAGAGAATGGCGACACTGGGACCCCCTCAGAGAGGTCGGCGAAGGAGGAGAAAGCAGCCATACCAGGGGGTATGCTCCTTTTGTACCCCCTAGGAATGGCCATAACGACGAGGTGCAAAGTCAGAACGACGGGGGGGATAGGGATGATTTTTTCCCTTATCCTCAGGACAGGAAATAGCAGCGCTGGGAACAACGCTTCAAAGACATCCAGCAAGAGCTCAGCCACATGAAGGAGGCTGTAAAAAGCAAGGCTCCGGTTACCATGGATATCTTGGTTCAGCAAACTGAGTCCCCATTCACCACTGGAGTGCTGCACTTTCCTCTCCCACCAAAGTTCAAGATGCCTCAGATAGAGGTCTTTGACGGAACGAAAGATCCCGTAGATCATCTCAACACTTACAAGAACCAGATGGAACTGCGTGGATACCAGGATCCTGTACGTTGCAGAGCTTTTGCCATCACGTTAAAAGGCTCTGCCCTGGCCTGGTTTCACAGGCTCCCACCAGCCTCGATCTCATCCTTTAGAGAGCTCTCCATAGCTTTTGTATCTCACTTTATAGGAGCTCGGATATACAGAAATCCGAGCTACCACCTGTTGAATGTAAAACAGGGACCCAACGAGAACCTACGGTCTTATGTCCAAAAGTTCAATTCAGAATCCCTGAAGGTAGATATTCCAGATGAGAAGTTTGCGATCACTGCTTTCATTGCTGGATTAGGAGTGCAATCGAAAGATTTGATATTTTCTATATCAAAAAACCCGCAAGCAAGCATGGCAGAGGTGCTGGCTAAAGCAGAAAAGTATATTAATGGCAAGGAAGCCCTTCTCTCAAAGGTAGGGAGCTCATCCTCACAGAAGGAAAAAGTGAAGGAAGAAAATAAGAGGGATCGAAGTCCTAGGAAAGAAAGAGGACGAGATAGGTCCCCAAGAAGAGACAGGGATCGCTCCCCCAAGAGAAGGGAAGATGTCAGAGAACAAGACGAGCTCTTCAGTTGATGAACATCAGATGAGCTCTTCAGCTCATAAACTCAAGATGAGCTCTTCAGCTCATAAACATCCGATAAGCTCTTCAGCTCATAAATTTAAGATGGGCTCTTCAGCTCATAAACTCAAGATGAACTCTTCAGCTCATAAACATCCGATGAGCTCTTCAGCTCATAAATTCAAGATGAGCTCTTCAGCTCATAAACATCCGATGAACTCTTCAGCTCATAAATTCAAGATGAGCTCTTCAGCTCATAAATTCAAGATGAACTCTTCAGTTCATAACTTGAGCAACGTAGATCACGATGAACTATTCAGTTCATAACTTGAGCCAAGCAGCTCACGATGAACTCTTCAGTTCGTAACTTGAGCCACGCAGCTCACGATGAGCTATTCAGTTCATAACTTGAGCCAAGCAGCTCACGATGAACTATTCAGTTCATAACTTGAGCCAAGCAGCTCACGATGAACTCTTCAGTTCGTAACTTGAGCCACGCAGCTCACGATGAGCTCTTCAGTTCATAACTTGAGCCACGCAGCTCACGATGAACTATTCAGTTCATAACTTGAGCCAAGCAGCTCACGATGAACTATTCAGTTCGTAACTTGAGCCAAGCAGCTCACGATGAGCTCTTCAGTTCGTAACTTGAGCCACGCAGCTCACGATGAGCTCTTCAGTTCATAACTTGAGCCACGCAGCTCACGATGAACTATTCAGTTCATAACTTGAGCCAAGCAGCTCACGATGAACTCTTCAGTTCGTAACTTGAGCCACGCAGCTCACGATGAGCTCTTCAGTTCATAACTTGAGCCAAGCAGCTCACGATGAACTCTTCAGTTCATAACTTGAGCCAAGCAGCTCACGAGGAACTATTCAGTTCATAACTTGAGCCAAGCAGCTCACGATGAACTCTTCAGTTCATAACTTGAGCCAAGCAGCTCACGAGGAACTATTCAGTTCATAACTTGAGCCAAGCAGCTCACGCTGAACTCTTCAGCTCATAATAGGAGCCACGTAGCTCGCGCTACTACTATTCAGTTCATGATATGAACAACACAGCCCACGAAGAACTCCAATAGTTCAGAAAAGAGCCTAGGAGCTCGAAATGGGCTATTTAATTCCTAAAAAGAGCCCGGCAGCTCATAAAGTCAATAATTTTGCTTCAAGAAGCACTGAAGTACTTCTCGAAGCAATAGGAACTCGGCAACTGTAGGAAAAGCAGCAGCTCTCTGCACCTCGAGCTCATGCAAATCGAGGTCGATGTGTGGAAGTCTATCTCAATTCAGCATCAACTCAGCCCCTGCCCAAGCTCGCTTGGGCCAAGGGCTGGGGGGCAACTGATGATACCTAGAAAAAAGCTCTAAGTATGAGCTCAGACATTGAGGTCAGACAAGGAGGTCAGACACAGTAACCAGGGCTCCGCAATCCAGACCTCAAGCTCTGCTCAAAGAAAACAAACGGGAAATTGAAAGAGAACCCTACTGGCATCAAAGGCATCTTGTGAAATATTTTCTAGATGAATATAGATTCTAGGAGCAAGAGACTCCATTGAAGAGTGGACTAGCCGAGCTCAATAGCCGGTGAACCACTATATTTCTATGTGTTACACACACCACATCTCAGATAACTAGAGCACTCACACACAATTTTATGAGCCTCGTAGCTCAGATCCATCCCATACCATTGAACCCAAACTCATTGCTCATTCGTGTAAAATTACACCATCAAGTTCAATTTTAATAAAACATCTTTTGATTAGGTACAAAATTCAAATGACATTTGAATTTTTTTACTTACTTACCCTTTTTTAAATAATGCATAATTTTTTTTCTCTCCATCTCTCTCACCCCCATTTTCTCTCCATCTCTCTCAATTACTCTCTCACTATCTCTCCCTATTTTTTCTCCATCTCTCTCTCTTTCGATTACTCTCACAATCTCTCCCCTATTTTGTCTCTCTATCTCTCAGTGATAATTCATTTTATTTTTAAATATGTAAAGATTTGATTTGATTTTTTATCTCTCTTCCCTGTTTTTTCTCTCTCTTTATTTTTTTTTTCTCTCTCTCTGTATATCAACGTTGCAATAACACAATTACACTGCTCAGTTACACCAATCAATTACAATTGTTCTATTATACACCAAATAGTTACAATTGTCCTATAATACATCAAACAGTTATAATTGTCCTATAATATACCAAACAGTTACTCATGTGTTCTAATAAACCAAACAGTTATACCAAATAATTATACAAAATTATGACACTAATCAAATTTGTCATTCAATTGTTTACATAAACCAAGGAGTTGTACCATTTAGTATTACGACATAATTATACCAATTATATACACCAAATTTGGTATAATGATGAAGACTTTTGTGTAATGATAAACCAAATTTGGTGTATATAATTGATGTAACCATGTCGTAATACTAAATGATGTAACTATTTTGTTTATGTAAACAACTGAATAATAAATTAGGTTAATGTTGTAATTTTGTGTAATTGTTTAGTGTAATTGTTTACTCTATTAGAACACATGAGTATCTATTTGGTGTATTATAGGGTAATTGTAACTAATTGATATAATTGATTTGTGTAATTGTGTTTGTTATAATATTGATATAAGGAGAGAAAGAGTAACAATGGGAGAAATTTGGTGGAGAGAGTGACAGAGAGAGAGAAAAAAAATAGGGGAGATAGATGAAAAAATTAAATCAAATCTATACATATTTGAAAAAAAAAATTATCAATGTGGGAGATAGATAGAGAGAATGAGAAAGTAATGGAGAGAGAGATAGAGTAATGAAGTAATAAATGACATTTTAGTTTTTTTTCAAAAAAAGGTACTTAGAGCCAAATAAGTTTTCTTAATATAATTTAGCTCAATTAAGTCTAAATTTTTGTACCAACTTTCAAATTCTCCCCTTTTTTTTTAATACTTGGGTTGAATTATTATGGTTAAATGGTTAACGTTAAATGAATTATTGTGGTTAGAGGGTAAAATTTAAGTTACATTCGTTAAAATTTAAATGAGTTATTGAGGTTAAAAAATTTAAATTGAAATGAATTACTGTAGTTAAAAGGTTAAATTATTAAATCGTATATACACCGTCGAATCTAAACGATATGGGTTGTGTTTTTTTAAGTAAAGAGTTTAAGCAGTGCAAACAGCTTTGTTTTATTATTATAGATAGTAAAAGAAATAATTTGAATATAAACCTAATATTTGACATTGCATTTACAATATTAGATCCTGCACACGTGCCTTGCACGTGGACTTTTTGAGTTGTAATTTTGTTTTTGAAATAATTAAATAAATATAATAACAAATACCTACTTATAAATCTAATATAATTTGTAATGGACATAACACTGCATAATTACAGAACGAATATTAGTTTTTATTGTTTTATTTTCTCTTAAATTTTAATGAATTACCTTCTTGTAAACATGTACCCTTAAAGTTTATTTCACATGAAGTTAATTATTTAGATTAATTTTATTTGCAACATCATAGTAATGGTACAAATATATTTTATAGTATTTGGATATATATAACTAAAAAATATCACAGGCACTTATTAAATTATGAAAAATATAAAAGTGAACTATTTTAAGTTATGGTGGTCATTTAATTATAAACAATTGGTTGAGCAAATTTAAAAAGTTAAGTTGTGATAAGTAATTTAATGTGAGATTAAACTTATTAGTAGCATTTCTAATCGATACAAATAAAATAGTTTCTAGTATTGCTAATAAACATAATTAAAGAGGATTTTTTAAAAGTAAAACATAAAAGAGAAGAAAATGAAAAGTTAGGGTTTGATAATCTTATCCAAATTATATTAAAATAAATCTTATATTAAATAAGACCCTAGTGCATTTATTCAATTTCATTTGAAAATTCAGAAATTTGTCATCAACTAATAAAAATAGATAGACATAAATAAAAATAATTTAATTATTTTAACAATTAATTTTTGTCTTTTAAAAAAAATATGAAAAAGCTTGGATATGTGTAATATATTAATAAAGTTTTATTAATATGAATTACATATTAATAATGTTAGTATTGTGACAGTAAAGTTGTCAAATTAAAAGTTTAACATCAATCATGTCTTATTAATATGAGTTTTAAATTAAATAAGACTAATATTGTCTTTATATATTGTTTTAATGTTAAAATAGTCAATCAAAATTTTTTCGATAATGTACTTCTAATAGTAGAATAGATATAAATTATGAGCAATGCTATATATTCCAAATTTATATCCTAAATGTGCATCCCAAATTAATAAGGATGGTTGGATCAGTGAGTCCCAATTAAAAAAGTTAATGAGACCCACTTATCCAATGGTTCCCATTCATCTGGGATGCATATTTGGAATACAAATTTAAGATATAAAGCATTACTCATAAATTACATTCTTTTTCGTCACAATTATAATCCATCATAAACACACATATTCAATCGCGACTACCAAATTAATTGACCAGTTATTTATTTGAAAACATAAACATACACGCGCCACCAGCGCTGGTGACATGTCAAGCCTCTTCCCCACCAGCTACGGCGGCGCGTTCAGCTCTTGTCCTAAGCCACTCCACAACCTCCCCGAAAACCAGCTCCACACTCTCCTCCGGCTCACCTACCAGCTGGTGCCACATCCCAGGGTAGATCCTGAGGATCTTATCTTCACTCGCAGCTCGATGGTAGAGCTCCTCCGCACACGCAGGGTCGCAGAGGACGTCCTCTCCGCCGTGCACTATCAGTAGCGGCACGTCGACTTCATGAAACCTCCCCTGCACCTCTCTGCTCACCCTAATTATCTCATACGCCGTCGCCGCGCGTGGCTTCGCCATGCTCCTCTTTGGGCTCGCTATCGCCAGTTTTCTCTTCCATTCCACCTTAAATTATTGCAGTTTTTCAAGAGTCCACAAAAAGTCACAAAAAATAATGGAAATTCATATTTTGATTCGTTGTTTGAATTCGAAGGTACAATTCAGTCACAGATTTCTTCTAACTGTAACAAAAGAAATTGGGAAACTGGCCGTTGAGTGTTCAATTAGGGGAAAATTCGACTATTTTCATGGAAGTTTTTGCAAATTTAGTACATTTTAAGCCAAAAATTTCGTTAAAATTTATAAATTCATATTTTGATTGGTTCTTTGAGTTAAAATGTAACATTCCCACACAAATTTGGAGCTGCAATACAAAAATTTTGGAAACCGGTCGTTGAGTGTTCTGGTAAATATTGGATGAAAATTTGAGTAATTTCATGCAAAATTAGGCAAATTTGGTGAATTGTAAGACAAGAAATCGGTTAAAGCTGGCCAAAATGCGAAAATTTCCACAGAAAAACACTTCTTTTGTTTGAAATTGTACCTTGAATGAGACCTCCGGGATGCGGCCGCGCGTAGGCACCACCTGCCAGGTGGGGACAACCGCTGCGACAATGGAAAGGAAGTGCTCCAACGGCCATGGCGGCTTGATTTTGTCACTGACACCGCACAAGGCGCCGTTCAAAACGACACCATTATAAGGCCGGACAGAGCTCCGCCGAAGAACGATGAGCAGGGCAATGGCACCACCGAGCGACTCGGCGTAGAGAAAAGACGGTGACGACGGCGCGTGACGATCACGAAACGAGTCGAAGAAAGAAATACAGTCGTCGACGACGGGGTTGATGTCCGGGATGTGTGCCACGAGTCCCTCGGAGTAGCCGTGTCCCTGGTGGTCGATCGCACACGTGGCGAAACCCGATTTGGCGAAGAGGACGGCGGTGAGCTGGACGAACCAGCTCGACTCGCCGGTGTAGCCGTGGACGACGGCAACGGTGCCGATGATTTTGGCAGGAGGGAGTGGGGTCCACCACTGGGTAAAGAGCTTGAGGCCTCTGGGATTCGTGATGAACTCGGAGCCGTGACTAATTGAGTGGCGAGTGTAAAACTCGTCGGCGGTGAGTGAACCAAAGGGACTCGTCTCGTTCGCCTCCGCCACTGGGTGCACCATTGTTGCCAGTTACTACAATGCGCCTTGTGCACACTGTGCTAGGATAGGTGGGTAGTTAAGTAGAGGAAGAAAACGGTCTGAATACATTGGGTTCATCAGCAGAGAAATTTTATTAAGCGGATGATAGTACACTGTAACTACGGTGAGCACTCTCTCAACGTTGATCTGGTTCGTCAATCGGTAACTGCCCTGGTTTTTATGCCTGATTTGTACATTTTTGAGAAAATCTCATTTTTCTCCCTAAAAGATATAAAATTTTTCAATTTGTCCCTCGAATAATTAATATTTCCTCATTACTCCCTCAAAGAAATAAAAACGTTGTAATGTGGTCCAACAACGTTTTTATTGCAATATTTTTGGAAACATATTACAATGTTTTTGGACCATATTGTAATAATTTTATTTTTTTTAGGGGATAATATAAAAAAATTAATCATTCGAAAAATAAACTAAAATTTTTTGTATCTTTCAAAGGGTAAAGTAGGATTTTCCCTACATTTTTTTTTGAAAGTTGTGTGATAATTGTGGACTCTAAAACGTTGGAAAATTGTATGCCATTCCAAAAAAAAAAAAAAAAAAAAAATTAAATTTTTTTGCATATTGTTTTACAGTAATATATAATTGATGTTAAAAATTTAAAATCGATCCTAACATTTACGATTAGTTATAAGTATCCTAAAACAATTTATAACTTCATTCTCGAAAAACTATAACTTGAATTTCACAATTACAAAAACTTTAAAATATTATATCTTGCTTGCATTTTAGTCTATAAAATTACAATTTTTAGTACAATATTTCTTTAGGGTATAAAGTCAAATCCTTAAGTGACGAGTGGGATCCCTTTTAATATATATATATTTTTAATATTTTTTCTTAGTTAATTACCTATAATGCATTCAAGTGATCACTCATCTATCTATATTATAAAGCATAATGTATTTTAAATTCCAAAAATATAAGAAATGACTTTTATTTTTTACGGTACAAATTTATCTAAAATTTCAAACTTTGATTCAATGGCTAAAATTCACCTATGAAATTCCACTTTTCTCGCCCATTTCTCTGTTATTGGTGCCTTTCTTGCAACTTTGTCGTCCGCCCCATTTTTTAAAAATCACCTTCACGAAGTCTAATATGTAAATTCTTAATAATTTAAAACTGTAGTAAATAAGGGCGTTCTTAACTGGGTATTATAGGTATTTGATGAAGATTCCACATGGTCCATTTTGGGCCTGCAAACATTTGGTTGAATCAACCAAACAACCACCACTTTTCCTCACGCTACTTTGCTTTCACCAGAAATCAATTAAATTAATAAATATCAACAATTTATTTATACTAATTAACAATTAACTGAAATAATCAACAATAGATTATAAATGAAGATTGTACCCATAAAAATAACATCAAACCCATTTAATTCAATTTTGCCTAAATTTTTCTGATAAAAATTCAAATCAAATTTCACAGTAATTCAATATTGTGATATAATCATGTGTAAAAATTAGCATTATATATATATATATATTTTAAAACCAACCAATTGAACCAAAACCCCTCAATCTATTCTCACAAAAAAAGAAGACAACTCAATGAATAATTTACGTCAAATTTATACAGTCGAAAAGTCTCAAACTTCATGTCAAATAAAATATTTATAATTTCACACATTTTACAAATACAATTTTTTTTAAAATTATTGATTTTTTTATATTACACAATGCCCTCAAGCACTAGTATTAACAAACTTGAAAAACTTCTTCTTTTTATTGTTTCCCTCAAATATTAGTATTAGAAATTTTTTATCATATTGAACATGCTAGCTGATATGAACATGTAATTTTCAATAATAACCATTAAAAATACATAATTATATTATTAAATTAAACTTTTCATATTCTCCATTCAATCACAATGATACATAATATTATTGAGCCATTAAACACAACTTTTGGACTTCAACAACATTAAATTAGATTTTTCATATACTTCATTCAATCTCAATATTGCATAGAATGCCCCGGTTGAGCTAATGAAGAGAATTTTTTTACTTCTACAATAACTTTTCTTTAAAGCCTTTGCAACCCACTGTCTCCCCTCAATTACATCTTTATCTCTTTCCTTCTTACAAGTCTCTGTCCACCAATCTTTCTTATAACAGCGTGTAGCTCTCCCTTCTCACATAAAAAAAAAAAAGGGCAAACTTCAGTTTACCCCTCGTACTTTACCCTGTTTGCACAACACCTCCCTATGAATTATAAATAGCACATAACCCTCCTATAGTTATTGAACTAAAATGTACTGTATCTCTATTTCTAGAGTAGTTAGTTAAAATATATTTAAATTTTACATTTTCTACTTTAACTAGTCACTTTTACAAATTCACTCAAACCATACTCTCTATTTTAGCTAACTACTTCAACCAACTTTCACTAATTTCCAATAATTTAAAAGAAATACAATATATATATATATATAGGGAGAGAGATAGAGAGAGAAAGAGAATTTGACATTTGTTAGCTAAAATAAAGAGCGAAACCACAAAATTGTACTCCAAGGAACTAGCTATTTAGCTAGCTATTTTACATTTGCGTTAAATGACTCTCTACATTTGGCTAGTCTCCTTGGCTGGTTATTTTATATTTGGAGAGCCAAATAACTATTTTTGCATTCCAAGGGGATGACTATTTTACATTTTGATGACGTGTCAAGCTATGCAATATTTTGACTTAAAATATTAATAGTAGTTAACTAAAATAGAGAGAATGGTTGAAATAATTTTGTAAAAATGGCTCTTTAAAAAAAATGTAATATTTTAATATATTTTGAGTAACTATTTTGAAGAGTGTCATTGGAGATGCTCAGAGCAACTCCAACCCTGCTCAATAAAATAGTTACTCAAAATATATTTAAATATTGTATTCTTTACTTTAGCTAGTCACTTTTTCAAATTCACTCTAACTACGCTCTTTATTTTAGCTACTACTTCAACTAATTTTAATTAATTTTCAATAATATAATTCAAAAATTCAACTCAAAGCATGTATAATCATCAACCCCAACCAAAATTATATCATAATAATAATTCTAATTAAACTTTAAATAATACAATTTAATGACAATTTAACACCCATACACTTTAAATAACAAAAATCAATTGCATAATACGTCTCAAATACTTACATTAATATTTCATAAGAGTCTAAACGTAAATATTCTATTATAAGGGAGTTTTCAAAATTTGGAGGAGGGTTTCAGAATTTGTTTGGGGGGTTCAGAATTTATTTTGGGGGGTTTCAGAAATTGGGGGAGAGGGGCGTTTCACTCATCTGGTTCACAGCAGCAGGGAGGATCAGCAGCAACAAGGAATACCTGGTTCACAGCAGCAGCAGCAGCAGCTGGCGAGCAACTTTGGCGAGGTGGATAGTTAGGGCGTTGGAGCTGAATTTGTGAGGATTGCTCGCCAAAACAGCTAAAAGGAAGGAGTAGCGATCTTCGTTGGAGATGCTCTTAGAGAGGCTAAATGACTTTTCATATTTGGAAAGTCATTTGGGTGAAATGAGAAATAGAGAGTGGGTTGGAGAAGATTTTTTGTATTTGGCTAGCTAAAATAACTAAAATAGAAGAAATGAAGAGTGGGTTGTAGATGCTCATAATTCCGTTAAAAACCATAGTTAAATGACCTCGATACCCCTCCGCTCTTCTTCTCTTGGAAACTCCACCCCGCTCTTCTTCTCGGCTCTAACATACCAAACCACCTCCATTCAATAAATCCGCACACAGACCACGTAACAAATGAAAAAAGAAGTCGACACTGCCATCTCCCCCAAGATCACCATTTCAATCACTATATCCCATTACTTTAATCTCCATCCCCAAATTCAACAACCCATCACCGCCATCTCCACCCCAGACACTTCAATCCATCTCAGATTAAATAATCAACAAATTGAAAAAAGAAGAAATGGGGAAATATGAGAAAATGGGAGTTACATCAAACAATCCCAAAATTGAAATGTCGATTTGTCTTGGAAAACATTAGGGGCATTGGTTAGAGAAAACCAGGAAAAACATACTTTTGACTAGCTTTTGGGGGAGGAGATCATTGAGATTAAATCAAACACCAAAACAAAAAGCATTGCAATTCTCCATAGCCACTGAGTTTCTCGGTCTATCACTCGATTACTGAGGACTGGTGGAGTTTTGGTAGTGCTCTGTTCAGCGGGATGGGCAATTTAAAGAGGAAGAGGTGGATGGTCGTAGCTGGTCATGGCCGCCGATGGAAAGAGGAGGAGGTGGGTGGTGGTTGTGGTTGAGAGAAAGAGGGAGAGAGAGAGAGAGAGAGAGACAGAGAGAGAAAACAATAGGTACTTGTATGATAGCGTTCATGGATGTTGAAAGCAGGAGGTGAGTGGTGGGGGTCATGGCTGTTGACGGGAGAAAGGAGATATGTGAAGAAAAATAGAGATGCTTGTAAGTGACAGAGGAGAACGGAAAATGGAGGTGAGGGTGTGTTGGTCTTTTCAATTGGTTTTTTTCATGCCCAGGCGAAGTCCAGGATCAACTATAAATAAGAGTCATAACTCTCAACAGAAAAACACAAGCAATTGTAATCAAAACAACATTATGTAATCTCATTTCTTATTAATATAAGCCCCGGAGTAAGAGACTCCCTTGAGAGTGGATTAGTCGAGCTCCTGAGCTGGTGAACCACTATAAACTCTCTGTGTGTTAATCCCCTTTCCCTTGTCCAAATCTTAGGAGCCTAAAAGCTCAGACTGAGTTACTCAATACCTATCAATCTCTTATCTCTGCTCTATCGAGTTACATACATCATCAAGGGTAATTTGAAGTTTGCCCTTAAATTTAAACATCATTATCAAAAATCAGAACCAAGATGTACAAATTTATGATATGTTCCAGGCCAACGCTATATCATTGAATAACCATTGTGATCTCTAACGAAAAATTCGAAAGACAACGAGCTACATAGTTCGTTTGTGGTAAGTACATGAGGTATCTATTGGTTCATAGACAACATTCACGAGACTCTCATGATTATTAAATTTGTGTGATAACTATTACAATATTCACGAGACTCTCTCTCTCTCCCCCCTTCGATTTTTACGATTCCAACATAGGCTTGCCTCTCTTCTTGGACTGGTTTACTTCAGATCTGAAAATGTAGTAAATTCAGATCAATTTTAATGTATGTAGGCAGAAATTTTTGAGGTTCCTACTATTCACCCCCAACAAAATATGAAAATGTGACTAGTTCATGTAGATTTAAGTTCTTTTCAAGCATATCAATGTATGTTGACTGTATAAATTTGCTGAAGAAGTAATTCTATTCATTTTTCTAATTCAATCAAAATATTTTACATTTTTTCGGTAAGTACAATATTTTATATTGTCAACTTCATTGAATGATTGATTGTGCATACATCAAGCAAAGAAGGTGTTTTGGCAAATTTTAAGTTTTTTTTGTTAGATCTACAGGCTCCACATTGTAGTAGTACAGATCTGAACCCCGTGCTATATGCTATGATTCCTGTTTGTATTTATTATATATTTGCTAAAATTTCCCAATTAATGGCTACATTTCAGAGAATAAATATGTAGATGAATTATTATTATTTTTTTCATTTTGACTTGTCTTTGGTTGCTTGGCTAGTTGATGCAAAGTGTTTTTTCATTCGTATGCACCCGTCTGTTGAAACTAAGTTATCCCATTGCTTCTTGTTGTTTAGTATATGTTGAAAACATAATTAGTATAAAAGTATGCAAATTGATCTGTCCTATATCACAGTTGTTTATCTACTTTCATATGTTGTTACATAATGTTTTGATATTATATGTGCATATTTTAGGGTGTTGGGTTGTTGTTTTGTCCGTTGGAATTTTGTATTTAGGCGCAATCTGACTTTGTGAATAAGGTTTGATATGCGCGTAGTCTTATTCTTTTGTTTGTAAGTAGTAATTTTGGTTTTGACTTGTTTTTGTTATACCTCAAATGGAAGAGTGTTGCAGTGAGAAAATGTCCAAGCGTATTGATGACATCCTTGGGTTGCTTGTTGTGTTGAATAGGATGAGGTGAGAAACAATAATTATTTTCTATATGATAGTTGTCCTAATTCTATTGTTGTGGGAAATTGAACGTGAGTCAAAACCACAACCATCAACGTAATTGTCTAGAAATCATTTACAAGTTGAACACTTGCACTGTCTAATTGGTGAAAGTGACATCAATCGCATCAACCAACTTAGGATGGATAGACACACTTTTCATTTTCATATAATTTACATTACTCATGTGTGTTATATATGTAATGTTTATATATTTTTCAAACTTAACTATGCAGGAAAATGATTTTCCTGGTAATTATTGTTTGGACCCATGCCCCAACTTTCATTTTTTTGAAGTGATTTTCAGAAAAGATGCACCAAGTTCAAGCCACCAAACTAGGAATAGTGTGGGATCATCACCATCGGTAAATTCTAGGAGACAAGTGGATGTTATAGTCATTGACGACCCGGACATTGTCAAAGAAATGATAGTCAATTATTATGGACCTTTGTGTATGTATTATTATTGTATATCTACAAAAGTTGGTAATGACCACAAGCAATTTTGGTAAATAGCATACTAAGCTTGAGGTGAATGTGTAGAGTAGATTCAAGTAAATTACCAATGATGCTGACTTAATTTTTTATATGTGTATTGTATGAGATAACATTGATTTGACTCTATATTGTGGTAAGGAACATTAACTTGGTTACCTTATTCTTTGGTGTATTTTTTATATAAGACAACGCTTGATTACAATTACAAATGTGTAATCTCGGCTTATTGTATTTAAGTTTCTTGTATAACGTTGATGGATTAACATAAGCTTGATTTTTAAGGGTGTTGGGTTTGGTGACGGAAAAAATACTCATGTTATGTTTATTACACTGTATGAAGGTGTTGGTAACATAATAAAATACATTAATGTGTATTTTATGTATAAATGTGATGTGGGGAATAGTAGGCAAACTTTGAAATTCAAACATAGGCTTGAAATTCTAAAAAAAAAATAGTTTAATACGTAGGGCCCACGAAATTGCAATGTTGTTTGCTAGATTGTAGGTTGGACAAGATATAGAATATATCCCATCCAATTTAGAGCTGAGTAGGTTTGGGTTGAATGGGATAAAATATATAAATAAAATTCTATTCAATTCTAATGGATGATCCAAACACCACCATAGGGGAGCTAGCAAGTGCAAAAAAAAAAATCACAGCATTCTAGTCAGATTTGAATCAAACTTACATATAGACCCAAATTCTCAAAAAAAAAAAAGAGCATAGTAAACTCAACTTTGAGGTCGCACTTGCAGTAATAAACGGAAAACCAACGCATGAAACTTGATCTTCAAAATACGAAGAACTAGTTTCATAGTCTACACGAGCAATCCATTCAACTTACACAATGAGTGGAATATCTGGGCAGATGTAACCAAAATTGAATGGCAACATTGCTTCAGGGTTTTGATAATCAAAGTTGAATAATGGAGGTGGCCGAGGAATTGAAAGAAAAGAGAGAGAAGAGAAGAAGAATAACAAAAGGGTCGTAATGGGTGCCATTTTTAAGTTACTATGAATGTGTGTGTGTGTGTGAAAGCCTCTATTGGTATTTATGGGATTTCCATATGTCAGAGGAAGTGGTTGTTGCTTAAAAGTTAAGTTAAATTGGCGTGGACTGTGAGACTGATCACGCTTTGTCGGGAAGACATTATGTTGTTGGTGTCTCACATTCTATTGTAGAACAGTAATGTTACATTGATCAAATTTTGGGACTAAATTTAGAGTTCAAATGACATGGCAGCTGACTTGGACTTTTTTATTTGGTGTCATGTCATTTGGGCCACAATAAAGACTCCAAATGACACGCTGTCATGTCATTTGAGCTCTAAATTTAATCTCAAAATTTGATCAGTGTAGCATTACTTATTGTAGAAAGATGATACCATGCATGGCCCAACAACATTAAAAATGGGCAACCACCATTAGTTACCATTATTTTGGAGATTGTCATTATGTCTTTCCACGAGATTTGTCCAATTTGATCATATTTGTTTCACGAGAGATGAGGATGGGATAAGAGTGTGGGGTCAGTTGATTTAATCAGATGGGCTCACAATTTTTTTCTTTTGTGTACTTTTGTGCACAATCGATCTCAATCTTAAATAAAAAATGAGGGTTATATTAGACAGTAGACAATTAACGTAAAATTCGTCAGACTAAATATGAACATGAATCCAAAGAATATTGGTTAAACAAGATTCATGTAATCGGCACAAAAAATGCTAAGACAAAACTTTGTAGAGTTGAGTTGAATATAAAGTTTATATAGCATTAATGCATGAACACAGCAAATGGGACAAAATCACAAAAAAATCTATGGATGGCTTAAGAAGTATGATGGTAGTATTATATTAGAAAAATATTCAAATCATTCATCGCATGGGATAATCTACAGGTCCCACAGAATTTTAAAAGTGTAAATTGTTAAAAACTACAAATTATGTACCTAATTTGTCAATAAGTTTAGGCATGGACTTTTTCAAGCGTGAGGTTCAGTTGAACTGAAATTTTAAGGCGAGAAGTGCAAACTAATTTTTTTTTATATGATCAACGTACCTTTTAGTAAGTCATGTTAATTTCATTCCCTCTTCGCCTAAAATCTCTTAAATTTACACACCCCTAAATTGACCGAAATCCTTCTTCTTCTTCTTCTTCTTCAGAGACTTACAACTAGCTGTGAGCTCCTTCGACGCCGACGGTCGACAACTAACATGGCGAGAACAATATCATTGTGCATCTTCTGTTAAATCGTCCGCTCTTCCACCTCCACCACTCTCATCCACTCCGTCTGCTCTATCAATATCAAAATCACACCACAACACTAGCTACAATAACATCCGAATTCCGAGATTCTAAAATAAATGCACAAGACTCGAAAATTAGAGTCGAAATCGTTGACCTCAGTTTTTTTTTTTTTTTTTTTGGTCATTGATCTCAATTTGTTGAATGACAAGAAAATTATCGGATTCTCTAAGAGTGCCGAGAGATTATCAGAATCTGATTTTTCAGAAAGCTTGATTCAGAATTCACATGTGTATAGATACTTTGTTGAGCGGAATTTCGTGATTATATGAACCCTAGAATTTTTTATTGCAGTCTAGTGGAATATTATTGAGGAATTGGAGTGTCAGATAAGCTGAGCAAGTCCCTCAAGGAAAAGGTTATCGAGGAGGAGGGGTGTGGAGGTAGAGCCCGACACGTTCTCTCTCTCTCTCTCTCTCTCAACCATTACCTATATATATTGCACGGGAGAATTCTTATAATGAATTGAGATAGTGATCCACGCTAGCAGTCCCTCAGAAGATCTTGTAAGCAATAGACAAAGTTAGGAAAGGGATCGGATGAACACTCAGCTTATCCCCTACGAAGCTTAAGTCAGTCGACTTATAAGAGTGTAGAGTATTTAGTGCAGAGCGTTTTAAGCTTGTGTACCGTTATTTTGCATTTTTGACTGTGTATTTATACCTGTGATTATCATAATGCCTTTCACATCTTAGCCATTAATGTCCTGACTCTTTGCCCAACATAATGAGTGCATGTATCACACCTCATTAATACGAGGCGACCTAATGTCAGAGCTTAACATGTCGAGGTGTGCTGCGCATTGATGACTCCATCCCGAACATTACAAACATCCTGCTAACAAGTGCTCGGGCTGAGACCGAGTACTCTTAGACATAGATCACAGTTCCCTCGACTTTTGGATAACCACCCCGCATCAACACGCTGCTCAGGCTTCGAGAACAGACTGTGTACTGCTTGGGGTATTTTGTGTTCCTTGGGTCCAAGAGGTCCTGATTGCTTGGACCGCCATGGACCGACATATGTTAGTACATAATTAGATTACCACCAATGTCCCGTCATATATTTTGCATGTTTTAGGACTTCATTTAATTATATTCACCATATTAATTAGTTGGTTGTCTTATCTATCAATTATTATAAACTCCTACCTAAATAATTTTACATGGGGTTTATTATTTGCTTATCTTAAAAAAAGGGTGTAGCACCATAATTGGACCCCAAGTCTAGATGAAGTGGCGGAGCCAAGCTTTGGCCTCGGTGGGCCATGAACCCCCTCAACTTTCATTATACTTTATACTTGTAAAATTAATCCTCTTAATTTAAAAAATTATATTTCAACCCAAAAATAAATTTTTTTTTTTCATTTTACATGGCCCCTCAAGTTATCAAAATTATATTTTATATCCTTAAATTGTGATATTGATTTTGCTTTATCCCTCAACTATTGATTTAAACACATTGCACTCCTAAGTATTCAAAATGGTCTTGTGAACTATTTTAGTCTAAAATGTAATAATTTGAGCAAAATTAAAATTTAACAATTAGTGCAAAAACTTAACAATTTGAATGGTTAATGGTACAACGGTTTCAATTTAATAATTGAAGGGATAAGATGCAATCAGCATAATAATTTAATAGAAGTGTTATTTCTCCAAACCTTATATGTTAAATCCAATGTGGTATAGGACATGTATTTAAGAGATATGCACCACTCTATCTCATTTTGTTTGGATTTTTACATATCGTATCTTCATAGTAAAATTTAGTTATGCAAGTGATTACATAATGAAATTAAACTTTTTATTTTTTATGAATGAATCTGAAATTGTGTTGCATGTAATTGACATGATAAATTTCAATTATTTTTTTGAATTTTTTAATTTCAATTAAAAATTTATATTTAATTCATGATGTGAAAGTTATTTTCATAATTTCTATACAACAAAAAATCTGACTACAATAGCTCATCAAATGGATCTATTGAATGAAATTTTTTTACTACGACACTATTTAGCCCATCTCATCAAAAAATTCTAGTTCTGTACCTGTCTAGATGGGTATTAGCTTTGATAATTAGTACACTTGGTTCACTATTAGATAACAACAAAATTTCTAATTGTGGGGAATCACTCAACTTGGTATGTATCAATTATTTATTTCTATGGGTAACTCGTGCTTTAAGGTACGGTGCAATGTAAGTGAGGAAAGAATTTAATGTGAATAGTTTTGAGAAGAATGTTGATGACCGTTAAATGAAGTATATCTAGTTAATAATGTCAATCTAGGTCAGATCCAAATAGGCTAGGCTTCACTCCATACTTGTCCAGATATGAAAAATGTAAAACAACAGTGCCAGCATTAACACATTTGGATGGTAGGTGTGATGATTTATTTCACTTCACAGGCAAAGTCTCTGAGTCAAGTCCCGAATGGGCGCAGTTGTGCCACGGAGGCTGCTGCTTTAAACTTACGTGATGTTTTGGATAATCTTAGATTTTAGGGGTTATTATCTTGATCCATTTTAATCGAGATGTTGGGAAGAGAAGAACCGAATAAAAAATTTAGCGTTCAACATTAGTTACATACTTCAACTATCATCAGGTTCAAGTCCACATGCTCGTGATTGTTAACCCGACATTTTTACCATACTATCTCCACAACAGCCTCAAATTGTTATACTTTATGTTGCCACTGTCCAATAATTATTTAAACGATTTCAGAGGGTTGCTTCAAACTTGAACAGTTTCGTTCGGATCTTTTGGGCATAAACTTCATAAAAGAGAGAATATTTGAATGCCTAAAAAATCATGCAAACTAAGGTTTGATCTCATACAATTATTTTACAGTTTATGTACAACATGGATAATGAATTGGACCACATAATGTAAACCCATAACCAGATTCTGTGGACTAACTTTAATCCATCAAACTAAAACATCCCCTATCCATTTCAAGTGAAAATAAATGCCTAACTTAAAAGATTAAAACAAGTGAACTTTCGAGTTATGAAAACATATACGAGTAGATTTGAAAATGTATTGTATCTTGTTAGATTTGTAATGTGCTGATGTTATGTTAGAATTCGTTTTCAAGTACATCTTTTATCGTATATAAATAATGTATAAATAGATTTTATTGTATATAGCCAAATTTGTAGAAACTAATTTATTAAAAACTAACATTGAACTTAATATTTATTAAGCTCATATCTCAATTTTGGGTTGTGTGTTATATACACCAAACAAAGTGATACAGATCGGATCGCAACATAGTACTTGATTTGTTAGTATTGATATAAAGATGGGTCAGGCCAATCAAATGAATTAACTTTCTCGAAACCATTTCCACATACATGGGTTTTAAAACACCCATGTCCAGTCAGAAACAGCGAGGCGAATTGCACCCCTGATAGGATGTGTGATGATTCATGACAGATTTCGAACAAATTCCTTTATTTAGGGCTTGAAAAATATGTTTTTTCCATTTTTGGTAGTTTTTTGTTACTAAATAACTTCATTGTCTTAAGTTAGAATTGATTGTCGCTAGTTGTGCTTTAATTTGGATGGATGATTAATAGTTTTTAGTCATATCATTAGTTTGGAACTTTCTTGTTTTGGAAAAATTTATAATAATGGCCTAATGATATAATTAATGATAATTAAATTAGGTTTTGTTATTTCTTAATTAGTTTTAGGGTTTTAGTACTATTTATACTCTCGTAAGTCTTAGGGCTTAGTAATTTTTTGATGAATAATATTACATAGGAGATTTTTCTCTCTTTTTTCCAATTCGTCTAGTATTCTTAAGAATCAACAGATTAATTGAAGCCTTTTAGAACTAGTATTTTATTTGAATCAATGAGTCTAAAGTAAGATTCTAAATCATTATTTGTATACAAATCAACAATTTAGTTTCATTTTATTTTTCAACTATTTTTTTGTTTATTATACTTGTGTTTTACACACTTCCCTATGAGGGGAGGATAAAATTAGAAGATGACAAGTGGATTCAAAGTGAAAGTGCAAAGGACAAAAGAAATTTTTAATTTTTCAGATATAATTTATTTACGTTTTCATGCAGTCTTCATTAATAAACTTCTTTATGCATAGAAAATCTGTGAGCGCATGCAATTTCCTTTGATAGCGGTGCAAACAGTCTCAAAGAACAAAGTGAGACTGATCTAAGAAAGTAGGGTTGATTTGTGACAATTTTCATCACCGTCTTTCTAAGTTGTATGGTACGCTAGCTAATTAATTGACAGGCTTTTAATTGCAGTCTGGTTTCAAAGACTAAACACTTGGAAGTCACTAGAAGAAAAAGGACTTTTACCTAGGAAATATATTGCGCAAGTAAAAAGCCTTTTTCTCAATGAAATCAAAATTTTATCGACAAATAATATGCATGTGTCGACCATCTCCCGAGTCTTTAACTTATCTCACGATCAGGTGTAATCGTGTTTGAAGACACGGTGCAATGTGAATGATTTTGAAAAGGATGTTAATGACCGTTGGATGAATTTATTTGAAATCATCCGATAAATTTATTGAAATTTACTCTGTTTTATATTATAAATTTCTATCAAAAAAAAAAAACCTTATCTAATCATCCACTGTCGCTCTCACGATTAAGTAACCAATTCCCAGTAGCTATTCCAAATTCTCCTTCTGGCTGACTCTCTCTCATGATCTACTCTCTCTCGTTCCATGGACGATCTCCTTCTGTAAAAGATCCCTGCCATGGACAATCTCTCCTAATTTTTCCTCTAAGGCATAACTCTGTCGTCAGATTGTTGTCGATTGCTCCAGTCGGCGTTAGCACTGTAAAGGAGATCCATAGGTGAGATCTGTTTGAGTTTTAATCTATGAGATCCACAACATTTTGAGTTTCAATCTCTACAAATCCGTTTGGGGATTTGTGCTTTCTACCGCTACTCTAGAGATTTTTGACTTAAACATTAGTTTCAAAAATTATAGTTAGAATAACTAACAAGAAGAAGAAGGGAAAAAAAAAAATCAAATAGTGTCTTTGCATATGTACATTACAATCTAAAATCTGTGAAAGAGCAAATGTAACTGATGATGCACAAATTGGTCTTTGCGCAAAATCAACAGTCAAGTATACGAGCAGGAGTAATTAATGAGCAATAAATAGGCAATCAATGACAGATCAATAGCAAAACAGTAAATATAGAGTCAACATAGAAATTTATAGTGATTCGGTCCGGGTGACCTACTCCACTCTCGGGAACGGCAGCAGTGGCCGGAGATCTTTATTGATGAATAATGTAACCGGGAGAGTGCACTCCGGGAGAATTACAATGCTTTGGGAGAAAGAGAGCAATGAGTCTAGGGAGGTGTAGTGTGTGTAGGGATCTCCAATTGTAGAGGTTTCAAGGTCCTTGGACCTGCCCTCTATATGGAGAGAGCTTACATTATATAGGTTTGGTGAGGCGGTGACGTGAGGGAGAGGACTTCTACTATTTTGGTAAGTACAGTTATGGTAGGAGATCTCCGTGCCTATCCCCGATATTTTCTCCCTCGTGCTCCTATTCCTTCGGAGAAGGATCCTGGGCTTGAGTTAGAGTAGGTTGGACTTGCATTGGAGTGAAGAAAGAGCAAGTGGAACAGGGGGGCTAGGCCATGGGCGGCGCCCCCTTGGTGGCGCCTAGGCTTGGGTGACCCTCTTTGGGCAGTGCCCTTTGATCCCTTGTTGGGCGTTGGCTTTGTGACTCCTTTGTTGGCTTCTCTCTTGATGGGTTGACCCAGCTCTGTTTAGGCTCCTTTCTGGATACTGAATATTTGGGCTCTCTTGGTTTATTTTCATTGGGTCTGACCTAGTTAATTTCGGGATCATCATTTGCCCCCCATGCCCCAAGCCTCTGACTTTTTGCGAGAGGAAGGGGTTGAGGGCATGTGCTTCGTCTTCACTTGAGTGAGTAGAAATTTTCTTGTTTCCCATGGTGTTTTTTCATCTTCGGAGACTTGCTGAATTTATCGGTATCGGATATAAATTTTCTTTTTCTTGGGCACTGGCCTCTTGGGCGCCGCCTCCTTTTTTTTTTTTTTTCTTGGGCTTGGCCTCCCTGGGTGCTGGCTTCTCCTTTATTTTTTTCTTTTTTTTTTCTTCTTCCTTGGCCTCCTTGGGCGCCGCCTCCTCTTTTCTTTTTTTTATTTTTTTCTTCTTTCTTTCTTCCTTGGGCTTGGGCGTTACCTCCTTGATCTTTCTCTTTCTTTCTTTTTTTCTTTCTTCCTTAGGCTTGGGCGTCGCCTCCTTGATCTTTCTTTCTTTTTTTTTTTCTTCTTCTTGGGTGCTGGCCTCCTCCTCTCTCTCTCTCTTTTTTTTTTTCTTCCTTGGGCATTGGCCTCCCTGGGCGCCGCCTTTTCCTTTATGTTTATGTTTTTGTTTTTTTTTTTTTTTGGCCTCCTTTGGGCGAGAAGGAGATTTCCTTTGGGCGAGAAGGAGATTTGGGTGCCTCCTTTAGGCAAGAGGGAGAGCTGGGCGCCTCCTTTGGGCGAGAGGGAGAGCTGTTGTGGGCGCCACCTGGAGGCTAGTAGGGTGCTTTGAGTGACGCCAAGAGGTTGGCAGGGCGCCTTGGGCGACGCCAGAGGCCTTGAGCGCTGCTATGTTTGGGTAACGCCTTGAGTCTTGTTATGGGCGACACATCTCTGATGCTTGGTCATTAGCTGACCTCGTCTCTGTTTACAGGCTATCAAGGAGACTCTCTGTGCTTTTAGGGTGGTGTCTTCTCCTCCTCCCAAGATGACGATGTTTGATGCCCCCACTACTTTTTGGCCGAGGTCTGACGGCTAGGTTACTTCTCGGGAGCGAGGTTCGGTGGTGCCCTCACTCCTTCTCTGACTGTGACTCATGTGTGTATTAGAGCTAGTTGTTGTACTGTTGTAGGAGTTGGGGCTCCAGTGCAGACGGCTTAAGTTTCAAAAGTGTACCTGGTAAAAATAATGTTATCCCAACATTAAAATATCTAACATGATTACCTGCAGGCTGTTTGCATGAGAGCAAAGTCAGAGTTGTGGGCGTCTCGAGAGAGGGCCGCATGAGCTGAGGCCGAGCTACTTATAGTGTCGGTAGATGGCTGCCATAGCAGCGGTGACTACTGGCGCTAGAGCAGAGTCATAGAGGTTGAGCTACGTATAGTCTCGGGAGATGACTGCCGTAGCAGAGGTGACTACTTGCGCGAGAGCAGAGTCATAGAGGCCGAGCTACGTATAGTCTCGGGAGATGGCTGTCGTAGCAGAGGTGACTACTTGTGCGAGAGTAGAGTCATAGAGGCTGAGCTACGTATAGTCTCAAGAGATGACTGCCGTAGCAGAGGTGACTACTTGCGCGAGAGCAGAGTCATAGAGGTCGAGCTACATATAGTCTCTGGAGATGGCTGGCGTAGTAGAGGCTTACAAGGTGACAACTTGCGCGAGAGCAGAGTTGTAGAGGCCGAGCTACGTATAGTCTTGGTGCCGTAGCAGAGGCTTACAAGGTGACAACTTGCGCGAGAGCAGAGTCGTAGAGGCCGAGCTACGTATAGTCTCGGGAGATGGCTGCCGTAGCAGGGGCTCATTCCATTGAGATGGAGATGAGGAGGGCGCTGAGGAGCTGGGCGCCTGAGGTGCACCTGGTGAGATGGGACGAGACTCATCGTGTAGGCGACATCATTGGAAACGCCCAAGGTGGAGAGGGCGAGACCCCTTGTCTGGGTGGTATCATGGGGGGCGCCCAAGGTGGAGAGGGCGAGACCCCTCGTCTGGGCACCTGCTGTTGGGTGCCTGGTGATGGGCGCTCTTTGTCTTTTGTTTACCTTGTTGTGTCATGTTCTGACTTTTGTAAGTTGTTTGTAAATTTTAGGAAGGCAAAACATTTCGGAAACAATAATCTTTGCAGAGTTTTATTTCATAAAATAATAAATAACAAAATAAATTGACTGAAACAATAAAGGATAGATAAAATCTTCAGATGTCGGTGTCCCATAGGACTTTCCCGGCGGAGTCGCCTCCTCCTCCTAGCCTTCAGGAGATTGTCTGGATTTCTCTGAAGGGTTGCTGACGTTCTCTGTCGTCCTGGTCTCGGTTAGGTGGCGGGGCTTGTCCTCTACCAGCAATGTACTGCCTCAACTGGCCACGTTGTATGAGCTCCGCAATCTGCCTTTTAAGATCAAAGCAGTCGTCAGTGTCGTGGCCATGGTCGCGGTGGAAGAGACAGTATCTGCTGGGATTTCTGCGGTTTGGGGCGGACTTCATTTTTTTGGGCCAGCGAAGCGTGGTGTCATCATGTATCTGGAATAGGATGTGCTCCACCAAGGCATTGACTGGGGTGAGAGCTTGCCACTCTCTCAGAGGTGGGGGACTAAGACGGTCCTTGACAGAGATTATTTCTGTCCTATTTCTTTTGTTCTCTACCTCCCACTTGTCTTCGCGAGTGTCCTTCTTTTTCTCCCCTCATCGGGAGGACTCACCTCGACGGGTCTTGGTGACGTCCTCGACATTCATATACTTATGGGCCCTTGACAGCAGCTCGGGCATGCTGGAGGGCGGCTTCTTGAGGACAGAAAACATGAAACTGGAGGTGCGAAGGCCGGCGATGAAGGCGGCCAGAGCTACCTTGTCATCTGGTTCTTCAATCTGGAGAACCTCCTCATTGAAACGAGAGAGGTAGTCTCTGAGGCTCTCATCCTTGTCCTGCTTGATGGTGAGCAGGTGGGTCACGGGCTTCTGATGTCGGCGTTCCCCAATGAAGTTGGAGATGAAAGACCTGCTGATTTCTGCGAATGAATGGATGGAGGAGGGCTTGATTTTCGCAAACCATTAGCGTGTGGACCCCTTCAATGTGGTAGGGAAAGCTCTACACATAATCTCCTCAAGCACGTTGTGGAGTTACATGAGGGATTTATATGTGTCCAGATGGTCGAGGGGGTCTTTGGTGCCATCAAAGATCTCGATGGTAGGCATCTTGAACTTCGAGGGCAAGGGATAATTGACTATGTCAGTAACAAAGGGTGTGTCAGTGCGTCTTACTAGGTAATCTACGGTCTCGGGTGCCTGGGTCTTGATGGCGTTGAAGGCATCACTGAGTTGGTTTTGCACCTCTCTAATCTTTTCATCCCACTGGTTGGGGACGTCCTCAGTCAGGTGTTGGTACTGGCTTTCGTGGTCACCATATTGGATTTCTCTATCCTCGTCTTTCTGCGCAGGTACGTATGGAGGAGGTACACGTGAGCTCCCTGCACGCTGAGGAGGGACTACTGAGCGTGGGGCGCCCTGGCGCGGCCTTGTAGCATTCTGGCAAGGGATCCCATGGTGGGGGGTTGTCTGGTGCCCAGAAGGGATGGGTTGTGGCTCCTCTCCTGTTGGAGGGAGTGGGGCTCCTCCCACAGGGTGAGGGGCGACGTCCCCTTTGACGAGTATCAGCTGGATGATCTGCTGGTTTTGGTTCACCAGCAGCTGCATGGTTTGGAGAAGTTGTTGTCCAACGACGGGGGTCACCGTAGCAGATGGCTCCGACTGTGCGAGGGGAGGCGGAACCTTCTCCTGGTGTGCTGGGTTGTGGTCCCCCGGTTGCTGACTCATCGATCTGGTCGTGATTGCCATGAATTGAATGAGAACAGGAAAACTAGTCGTTTCCCACAGACGGCGCCAAACTGATGATGCACAAATTGGTCTTTGCCCAAAATCAACAATCAAGTATATGAGCAGGTGTAATTAATGAGCAATAAATAAGCAATCAATGACAGATCAATGACAAAACAGTAAATATAGAGTCAACACAGAGATTTATAGTGGTTCAGTCCGGGTGACCTACTCCACTCTCGGGAACGGCAGCGGTTGCCAGAGATCTTTATTGATGAATAATGTAACCGGGAGAGTGCACTTCGAGAGAATTACAATGCTTTGGGAGAGAGAGAGAGAGAGAGCAATGTGTGTAGGGAGGTAGTGTGTGTAGGGATCTCCAATTGTAGAGGTCTCAAGGTCCTTGGACCTGCCCTCTATGTGGAGAGAGCTTACATTATATAGGTTTAGTGAGGCGGTGACATGAGGGAGATGACTTCTACTATTTTGGTAAGTACAGTTATGGTAGGAGATCTCCGTGCCTATCCCCGATATTTTCTCCCTCGTGCTCCTATTCCTTCGGAGGAGGATCCTGGGCTTGAGTTGGAGTGGGTTGGACTTGCATTGGAGTGAAGAAAGAGCAAGAGGAACAGGGGGGCTAGGCCATGGGCGGCGCCCCCTTGGTGGCGCCTAGGCTTGGGTGACCCCCTTTGGGCGGCGCCCTTTGATCCCTTGTTGGGCGTTGACTTTATGACTCCCTTGTTGGCTTCCCTCTTGATGGGTTGACCCAGCTCTGTTTGGGCTCCTTTCTGGATACTGAATATTTTGGTCTCTCTTAGTTTATTTTCATTGGACCTGACCCAGTTAATTTCGGGCTCATCAGTAATTGTAAATGTTGAGTTATTGGAATTTTGGTTGAGTTATTGCTCATGTTTATGCTAATTATTGTGGGACTTCTCATTGCAAATGCCCTCATCCATAACATAGATGTTTCCATTATGTAGCATTCGGCATTTTGATTCATTCTCCAAACAATTTCATTTTGTTTTTTTACCTGTATGCTTTTGCTGCCCCCCTTTCCTATATGAATGATGCTGACTGATTGGAACTCACTTACAAATATCTGATATTAGTGTGCCTTATAGGCTTTAAAAAAAACATAAGTATTAATTTCAGTTTTCAGCCCACAAATTGAATTGGGTCTGTTGTTATTGCATTATTTTTTATGTTTCCAATAGGAATTTAGTTTTCTTAGTAAGTAGATATTCGCTTTTAGTAGTTATTTATAGTCAGTATAAACTGTAACATATAAATTTTTATGTTTATGTTATTAGACATACCATATATTGGACTACCTTGTTTGGCAATGATAAAAGCTATTTGAACTTTTGGAGCATTGTGCAATGTTTTGGATGATCTTTATTTGAATTTTTGATTTATTTAGTAGTTTAATCCGTATAAATGTAATTATTTTATATATATATATATATATACACACACATATATACAAACAGTTTTTACCTAGAAAAAATTTTCCTAGGGGAAGATAAGGTATACCTCTCATTTACCAACCCAAAATGCTGCCTTTTCCTGACAAATATTTCGTTGGCCATTGAATAATGTTGGAAAAATGAGATGCAAAAAATAAGGTGAATGGCAGGGTGAAACATGAACTATGTCGCTCTCTTAAGACGATTTGTGCCACTTTATGAAAGAATTACAGCGCAGAAGGTTATAATGTGTCGTCCCCATGATACAACAGTCCAGCCTATTAACTGTTGCTTCAATTAGATTTGTATTGGAGATTTAATTCATTGCAGTTATTGAATTTATTGTGATCAGTTTTTATATGCGATGAAATTCACTTTCAATTCAATAGTTATAGATAATTAGATCCTCAGATTAAATACAAACATAATTTTTTGAGTCAAAAAAATGTAAGCGAAACAATCACCCATAGTTGATTTTAGGAATAATTATATCATATGTTCCCTAAAGTTTGTCCAATTTGGTAACAAGGGGACTCCCTTGAGTATGACAAGTTAGTTTGATTAGAATGAGTCCATCCTTCTTTAACATTATGTCATGTACAATGCCAACCAGGCATATAGGCGGTGTTTGGATGGCCGGATTTGGGGGGATTACAGGAGGGATTGGGTTAAAATTGTGAATAGGGCACATATATCCTTGGTTTGGCTATGAAAAATGAGATGACATTTTTGGTGTGATTGAAAAAATCGTCCGTAGTGTTTCAAGCCATTTATCCTCCCTAAGCTGGATAGTTGAAACCCATGGAAAGTTTGGGATTGTGGAGTTAGTGGGTAGGATTAAGTGTGAAATTATGAAAAAACCCTTCACAGTGATTTTTCTAGGGTTTTATATACTCTCCATTTCACTTTCATTTTCACCCACTGCTCCTCTCTCTCTCTCTCTCTCTCTCTCTCCCCGCTTTTCTTCGGCTGCTGTTGTCTGTGGCGTATGGAACTCTTTAGCAAAAAAAATAGATCATCTTGAAGCGGTTGGATGAGATTTGAACTGTTCTATCTTGCGATTTGATTTGATCTTTGTCGCTCTCGATTTGCTCTCTCTCACTCTCGATTTGATCCGATTTGCTCTCTCTCTCTCTCCCATTTTCTTCGGCTGTTGTTGTTTGTGGCGTATGGAACTCTTTAGCAAAAAAAAAAAATAGATCATCTTGAAGCGGTTGGATGAGATTGAACTGCTCTATCTTGTGATTTGATTTGATCTTTGTCACTCTCGATTTGCTCTCTCTCACTCTCGATTTGATCCGATTTGCTCTCTCTATCTCTCTATTCCATTTCTTCGTCTATTGTTGTATGTGTGGTATGGACCTCGGCAGTAAGAATGCACATGATGTTGGATTAGATATTATTTGCTTATAGATCTTTCTGTCTCTCCTTTTTTTTTTTTCCTACCTGCTTGTTAATATTGGTGAAGCCACTAGTTCAACCCAATGTCAAGGGCCTTTCCCAGCTTTTGCTTCTCCTCCATACTTATCTCTCTATCTTATTGAGATCCTTAGCCTTCGGCTTCAGCTTCTTTGTGGAAGATCCTCTGACAACCACCGGTTCCCAACAGGCACTCGCATGGAGGATGGAAAGGGTATGTGTGATTGCACAAGAGCTGAGTTCAATGGAGAATTTGATGGGTTTGAGGTACTTGACCCACTTTGCATTTTAGTCTTCTTCTGACAGCCAACGGTTCCCAACAGGCACTCGCATGGAGGATGGAATGGGTATGTGTGATTGCACAAGAGCTGGGTTCAATGGAGAATTTGATGATCAAGCTTCCAACTGCACTCGCATATGAAACATGAGACATATTCACGCTCTTCCCTGCTTCTCGGGGATATAGTTGTTGGCAGTCTGAAGTGGGCAGCTAAAGAAGTACTCACAGACTTTGAGTTCTCCATACCAAATCGAGAGAGTACCTTCTCCAAGTACTTCCGTTGTGGCAAGCACAATCTACCCTTCTTTCTGTCTTTCTCAATGTCTATGCCAATAATTTTCTTAGATGCACTCGGGTCCTTCATCCAAACTCTTTGTTGAGTTAAGACTTCAACTTGTTGATTTCCACCATGCTCTTAGCAGCAATGAGCATGTCATCAACATATAAAAGACAGTAGACAAAAGAACAATCTGGTAGCTTCTTAAAGTACACACAATGGTCATATTCACTTCTAATGTAGCTTTGCTTCAACATGAATGTGTCAAACCTTTTGTACCACTGTCCTGACGATTGCTTCAGTCTATAGAATGATTTTCTCAGTTTACACACATGAGATTCTTTACAAGCAACCTTGAAAGGCTGAGACATGAAGATTTTCTCCTCCAAATTCCCATGGAGAAATGCAGTATTGACATCCAACTGCTCTAGCTCAAGATCAAACTGAGCTACGATGGACAATTACACACAGATTGAAGTGTGCTTTACCACTAGTGAAAATACCTCATAGTAATCTCCCCCTTCTTTTTGCGTATAGGTCTTGGCTACCAACTATGCTTTGTATTTGATGTCATATGCTCCTAGAGAACCTTCCTTCTTTGCGTATTGCATCCAATCACTCGCTTTCCCTTTGGCAATTTGACGAGCTCCCAAGTATGGTTCTTGTGAAGAGAATTCATCTCCTCATTCATGGCGGTTTTTCATTCCTTGTAATTACTGTCATTTATTACCTCTTGGAATATCGATGGCTTATCACCCACCATGGTAAGTGCATAAGATAGCATATCTTCAAAACCATAACGAACTGGTGCTTTGATTGTCTTTCTAGTCCACCCAGCTGCTAAAGATGGTTGTTGTGGTTATTTTTCTGATGTCTCTTCGTTTGGAACAATATCTTTTGGAGTACTAAACTCCACCTCCATAGGATCACCCTTTTTCATCCTATATCTGAATATCCTTCTGCTTGCTAGAAGTTAGCATAGCAGACTCATCAAAGGTCACATCTCTGCTGATCGAAAACTTGCGCAATTCAGGACACCATAATCTATATCCCTTCACTCTAGTTGCGTAACCGAGAAAGATATATTTCTTAGCCTTTGAGTCAATCTTACTTTCTTTAACATGAAAATAAGCTGGATACCCAAAGACTTTAAGGGAACTATAATCAATTGGCTCACCAAACCATATTTCATGAGGAGTTTTACACTCTATAGCTGTTGATTGTAATCGGTTGACGAGAAAACACGTTGTGTTGACAACCTTAGTCCAAAATTGTCTACTCAATCTGGCATTGGATAGCATACACCGTGCTCTCTTTGGATCACTCTGATATCTCACTGTTATCATTTACAAATCTGATAATACTCAGACTAATACCTGATATCACTTAGAAGAACTTGCAACTCTCTGAATACTTGAGCTCTCAAATTTCTGATACTTCAAACTTCTCTTGGCCTTCTCCTTCTATAGGCAAATTTGTGAGGAAGCGGACAATATAATCAAATCTGCGCATGGTGCTGCCAGATCTGCTAAATCTTTAGAAGTCAAAAAACTTATCCATCCAAACCATGTGCAAGCCATATTTTTCCTTCTATAGCCCACATGTAGCCTGGCTACATAAGTGTTATGTACACATTTTTAATATATTTTCATGTAGTATTTGAGGTAGTTATTAGGGTGTTATTTTAGTAAGTGGGTTAATGATAGAGTATTTTGTGGGTAGTTTCCTAAGTAGTTACTAAGATAGTGGGAGTCATGGGTTAGGTTAGTTATTAAGATAGTTTTATTATATTGTATTTAAATGTCTTCCTATCAATGTAATGAAGAGGATGAATATTATATTGAACTTTCTTGTGAAGTTTTGGAGACAGGTTCTTCTCGAATTGAACCATTGGAGGTTTTCACCCCCCCTCGAAACGGGTCTTCTTCCTCAATTCTATTTTTTCTTTGTTTTACAAATCACCCAAAATCGTGCACGTAACAATTGGTATCAGAGCCAACGATCCTATTAATGGTTACCTCATCGACAATTTTGAAGTTAATGCGTGATGAATTTCAAGAAGGGTGCAAGAGATTGCTTGAGCAAAATCAACGCATGCAAGAGAGCTTCAACAAAGTTCTACAAATCCTCCATGAAGGTGTGTCCACTCAAATGAAGGAGCAGATGATGAACCAAACTGGGATCAACAAGCATGTGATAGTTGAGCACAACAAAACAAGAGGACAAGATGCATATTCTAGTGGGATTCAAGCCTCCTCAAGCACAAGAACAAAAAGGCAGCCATTTGGGATGCATTTATCTTCATTTTTGCCTAGACTTAGCATCAAACCATCTATTGGTCAAGTGATTGAAATTGTTGATCACATAGATTTTCTTCAAGAGGAAAATTTAATTGCTGATCGACATCATCACTCATTTAGCCATGAAGAAAAATTCATTTTCAATGAGAAGGAATCAAAAGTTGCATCAAGTAAGGATATGATTTTATTAGTGGCTGTTAGAGGATCAAGGTTGAAGAATCAAAATGACACCCGTCTTGGAAAGATTTTAGTGGAAGTTGCTCCTAAGGAGTCACATGCTGGAATTGAAGTAATTCTCTTCCAATTGTTGAACCCAAAATGTGGGCTTTGTTTCCTTGAAGTTGCTTGCCAAGAAATACCTACTTACTATCTTAGTAGTGAAAACATGGATCAGATTGGTCGTTACAAGGACGATGAAGTGGGTTGGCCGCCTCCTTTTATGTATAATAAATCAAACTTTGAGGACAAAGTTTATTTTAAAGAGGGATGGAATGTTATGTACACATTTTTAATATATTTTCATGTAGTATTTGAGGTAGTTATTAGGGTGTTATTTTAGTAAGTGGGTTAATGATAGAGTATTTTGTGGGTAGTTTCCTAAGTAGTTACTAAGATAGTGGGAGTCATGGGTTAGGTTAGTTATTAAGATAGTTTTATTATATTGTATTTAAAGGTCTTCCTATCAATGTAATGAAGAGGATGAATATTATATTGAACTTTCTTGTGAAGTTTTGGAGACAGGTTCTTCTCGAATTGAACCATTGGAGGTTTTCACCCCCCCTCGAAACGGGTCTTCTTCCTCAATTCTATTTTTTCTTTGTTTTACAAATCACCCAAAATCGTGCACGTAACAAGTTGTGTGCATCAGTTTTGTCAAGAAAACCAGCCTCACTTGCAAGACTAGGTTGCCAGCATTTAATTTCCTGGTCACAAAAGCCTACAGATTTCAAGTTTGAGTTTAGCTTGGAGGACCCAATTTCAGCCCTTAGATTAAGATTAGTTATAGTAACTCAATCTTACACAAAACTTCAAGAACTATGCATTTAATTTCTGCAACATCTATTAATATGTGTGCGAGCCCATCCGCTAATAATAAAAACCAAACCCATTATCAATTCGTTAAAAGCAAACCCAATATTCAAAACCAATTTTCCCTTCTTACTTTCAAATCCAACATTTAAGAGAATTATTTCAACCTTTAAACTAAATGGCAGCACCCTTTTTCAGCCCATGCACAGAATTTCCAACAGCAAAAACATAGTTTCAGCATATGATTACAATATTTCACCCTTTTCCCTTCAATTTCCGCAAACAAACCCACTAATTCAGCTTCAAAATGCAAATTCAAGCAACCTAACTGTGTTAGTGGTAAATTCCAGCAACTTAGTTTCCTACCAGCTAAGTTAAAGCTTTAAAATTTAGCTTTAGTTTAGGTTACTTATTTTTTTCCAGCCGTCAAGTTTCGTACCATGAATTCTTAGCTATGCAACTAATGGGTTTGATTACTTTAAGATTCAAACCTCCCATGTTATCTCAAATGGAATTTCGTTGTTTTGATTATAAAGTCACAGTTTATTAGTAATCAAACTAATTTTACTACCTACACTTTTAATCAAGTTAAAGGAAAGATTAGCAAGTAGCCATGCCTTTACCGACCACCCTTTTCCCTCCCTGTCTTCTTCTTTGTTTTTTTTTTTTTTCCTTTCTTTTTTATTCACCCTAGCTGTAAGTTCCTTCCCTCATCCAGCCGGCTTTCTACATGAAATGAAATATATTTAACTCACTTCATTTCATTGTTTCATTCCATGCTTCCCACAAATGTCACAGCTCATGTTTTCATCTTGTACACATGGCGCACACACACATGCTATGCAGGGCTGCCTAAGACTATTTGAGATCTAAAACAACTACTATAAATTAGGCTTTTTATTTTTAATATTAATAATTTTTTATTTAAAAATTAAACTTTTTAGATTAAAAGTACTCTAATCTTTGTTGTGATAGTCAATCTTAGGGAATATTTTATCAATTTTAATTTTAAACAATCATAGTCTATTGATTTTAATTTTTCTAGTTTAATAAAAAAAAGTATTTTGGTTTATTTTTCGTAATAGAAATAAAAAAAATTCGTAACACAAAAAAAAAAAGGGAATTTGTATTTACTAAAGAAAGAGTGAGAGGGAGGGCCTTAGTTTACTATAGAGAGAAAGAGAAAGAATTGTTACAAATGAGTGGTGTGTTTTGATTGACTAGTTAAAATTATTTTAGTTAAAAAAAAATTTCTAAAAATTTATTTTAGTATATTTTCAATATTATGGATTGGGTTCATGAGCTCAAACTACTCAAATTTATTTTTGATTGAGTTTAAATTTTCATAGGACTTTTTTTAAGACTTAAAATCTTATGGACCTACAAAATTTTAATTTGGATTAAATATGCACCTAGAAATTTTGAAGTCTTCTTTAAATATGAGGCCTAAAGCCCAAACTTTATTGGTTTTGTGATACGGTGGGTCCTGATGCTAAGTCCCCGAAGGAAAAAAAGAATCAAAGTAGCTCCCTCCCCCCCCCCCCCCCCCCCCCCCACCCACCCACCCAAGACTCTTTATTTTATTCATTGTTATTTAGATATTTAATCAACATGACATGTATCATTTATAAGATATAATCTTTACAAGATCAAAAACTTGTCAAGGCATAAAATGTATAAAAGGACTTGCATAATTTTTTTTTCCTTATTCTAATTCCACTTTCTAACTTTATTATAGAACATCTTACGATAAGACTTTACCTAATCCTGTCATATTATCCAATCACGTCATACCACCAATATAATTAACCACCAATTTTAAATAAATACGTTAAACTTCCCATATTTGTTTTTTTTTTTTTTAATTCTCCTTTTGTCATCTATACTATTTAAATACAATGAAATGCATGTCAATATTTCACAATACTTGTCCAGATATGAAAAATGTTGAACAAATCTCAAGTTGTTGAAAACAAAATCGTAACAAGTACACAGAAAAGTGATCGATGGTTTCTATATTAACAAAGTGGATTAAGTAACTACTGCAGTTATCACTACAGTGCCAGCATTAACACATTTGCATGGTAGGTGCAATGATTTACTTCACTTCACGGGCAAGGCCTCTGAGTCAAGTCCAGAATGGACACAGTTGTGCCATGGAGGCTGCTGTTAAACATACGTGCTGTTTTGGATAATCTTGGATTTTAGGGTTTATTATCTTGATCCATTTTAATTGAGATGCTGGGAAGATGAACTGAATAAAAAACTTAGCGTTCAACATTAGTTACATACTTCAAATAGCATCGGGTTCAAGTCCACATGCTCGTGATTGTTAACCCGACATTTCTACCTCGTGATTGTTAACCCGACATTTCTACCATACTACCTCCGCAACAGTCTCAAATTGTTACACTTTATTTTGGCACTGTCCAATAATTATTTAAACGATTCGAGGGGGTTGTTTCAAACTTGAACAGTTTCGTTCAGATCTTTTGGGCATAAACTTCATAAAAGAGAGAATATTTGAATGCCTAAAAAACCATGCAAACTAAGGTTTCATCTCATACAATTATTTTACAGCTTATGTACAACATGGATAATGAACTGCACCACATAATGCAAGCCTATACCCAGATGCTGTGGACTAAATTTAATCCAGCAAACTAAAACATATAATTGTAGATTTGAAAATTGATTGTATCTTGTTAGATTTGTAGTGTGTTGACGTCGTGTTGAATTTTGTTTTAACTCGAGTACATCTCGTATATAAATGATGTATAAATAGATTTTATTGTATATTGCCAAGTTCCTACAAACTAATTTATTAAAAGCTAACATTGAACTTAATACTCATTAAACTCATATATCTTAGTTTTGGGTCGATTTCCTAGCAAACTGTGGTAAGAACTATCATCTCTCTCTCTCATATATATATACACACACCTTATATATGTGTGTTTGTTATATACAGCAAACACAGTGATACAAATCATATCGCAGCATAGTACTTGAATTGTTAGGATCGATATAAAGGCAAGTCGGGCCGGTCAAATTAGTTGACTTTCTCTGAGCCACTTCCACATACATGAGTTTCAAAACACCTATGTCTAGTCAAAAACGGTGAGGTGAATCGCACCCCTAACATAGAGGCGATGACATATGGTGGATTTTGACCCGCGAAAGCATTCACATGTAATAATGTTACCTAGCGTAACGTAGTAGACCAACCCGCATAAGCAAACTAATGCACTTTGAATAAAACCAAATATGGTGCACAAATTACAGTCAACTTATCACATTGCTAACCACTTAGATACATATCATCCACATCATAGTTAGACCTAAATCATTTACATGTTCATACATACTCATACATAAACTGTTCAAAAACACTGATAGTTTGACTATATATAGATTTCCCTGCCTCCGACCAATCTGAAAAGGGAAAAAGAATATAGGGTGAGCATTAACAACTCAGTAGAATAACTTAATTCTAGACTGCGAGTTTGAAAATATATAGCTTAATATGATTGGACAAAAGCGAAAAGAGAATTTGATACATAGATATAATTGTATCATTTCATATGAAACAGTAACAGTTAAGACAAAATTGTAAAGAAAGTTCAGAAATTCAAGTATAGTATCACATCGTTGAGCAATCATCCTAATAGACCACTCAGGATTAATACGATCCATACGAACATACGATCCAATAATTTAGGGGATTTGCACTCTAAGGAAGATACGTTCTCAAGTCCGAAGACCACTAGGCCACACAGGCATTTACGAACTCAATGAATACCCACTACGGCTCCAACCTTGAATGTAAACAATTTACCACTCCAACCGGTGTGCAATTACATTTAGTTCAAAAGGGTCCCGAAGCTTCATTCAATACGAACAATACGATCATTTCGAACATTTGTGTGAAACCGCACTCAAAACCTTAATCTTGTCTGGATCCCAAGTAAATATTCAAACACCGAATCATAAAATTCAAAACATGTTAAACGATCATAAATAACATATGAAATAATTTAGAAATAAGTGTGAAAAGTATCGCCTATTTCGAAATTAAAAACCCCCACAAATCACAATAAATTTATCCGAAACTGCCAAAAATAAAACAGTGTTATTTTTGAATGAAATTTCATACTCATACTCTAAATAACTATTTAAGAGTAAATATAAAATTTATTTGACCAAAATCACCTACAAACAAGGTCAAATCGACCCTGGAAGACAAAATAGATATTTTATACCACATATTGATATAAGTATCGTATTGACTTGAAATTTAACCAAAACCTCTGTATGGACATTACGAAACTTTTAGAACTGACCAAATGTCCACCGGACACCGGACGCGCCCTCACGCACCGTCGGGATGTCCAGTGGTCCCTTCCATCCACTTCATCTTTTTCCTCAAGCCATTGACTAAAAACCCTAAATGTCTCCCCTTCTGTTTCAACCACCCCACTTCACACCTCTGTTTCTCCCTTTACAGTGACTCTTTTCCCTCACTTTCAAAGTCCACAAACTCACTACACGGCCCTCTACTAAAACCCATAAGTCAAAATTCAAGAAAAATAAGGATTTCTACTTAGGGCCAGACCTGCACGAAGCTTAACTCCCAAACCATGGAGATCAAAAAACTCCGTGGCCGAAACTTCAACTTCACCACCACTGGCCACAGCTGACCTCAAAACCACCACCCCACCAAATTCTTCCTTGTCCTCCCAGAAACAAAACCCAATCAACCAATTAGCTCAAAACAAACCCCAATCCAGAAACTCATTTCATCAAACCCTAACATCCAAAACTTTAAAAATTCAATTCATGTAATTACAGTAAATAAAACAGAATTCTAACAATACCATTAGCTTTCAAACATCAAAATCAATCTAATAGTATACCTTTGATCATTCGAAGCTTCTTCCCAAGAAAACCCAAGATTATGTACGTGTTTTTCTCTCACTAGTTTCTCTTTCTCTCCTCCCCACGGTTTTCCCTCTCCTCTTATACCCCCCCAGCAGCTAAGTCAAACTTCCCCCAAGCTGCTGGGTGAAGTCCATGCTGCATGGGAGGTTCCTCCGTCTGCCAGCAAGCACCATTGGAGGTGCTTGTCATCCTAATGGAAATTTCGTAATTTTTTTTTATTTTCTTGCCTAATTTCAAAAATCAATTAAAAAATTATATACATAATAAATCAAGTACTATAAAATTATCGATTAACTTTTGGAACTCAATTCAAGTTCTAATTTGATCCGCGAATGAAATTTCCGCACCCCTAACTCTCCTGCACGTGCTGATCATAACTTGCCCGAATACACGTTATGATTCGTTCTCACTTCATCAGTCACACTCCTACCCTCAATTAACACTCTAATCATCCCCAAAACACCTAAGCACACACTCCGGAACTATGAATTCATGGTATGACATCTCCGGACTCCGAACCCCTGGTCGCACACATACTTGTTTTTGTCCCAATTATCAATCACCTACCACCAAGTCGTTAAGGCTTGAAAAACATGTTTTTATCGTATTTTATAGTTTTTTATAGCTAAATAACTACACCATCTTAAATCAGAACTGAATGCCACTAGTTCTGCTTTAATCGGAATGATTAGTTGTTTTTAGGCATATGAGTAGTTTGGAACTTTTCTTTTTTGGAAAAATCTGTAATAATAGATTAATTACGTGATTAATGATGATTAGGCCACATTTTGTTATTTTCAAATTAGTTTTAGGGTTTTAATACTATTTATACTCTTTTAAGCCTTAGAGCTTGTTAGTTTTTTGATGAATAATATTACAGAAGAGATTTTTCTCTTTTTCCCAATTCGTCTGGTATTTTAGCAATCAATAGATCAATTGAAGTCTCTAGGACTTATATTTTGCATGAATCAGTGGGTCTAGAGTAAGATTCTAAATTGATATTAATTTGTACACAAATCAACGATTTAATTCGTTTCATTCTATTTTCCAACCTCTTTCTTGTTCATTATCTCGTGTTTTACACACTTCCCTTTGAGGAGAGGATAAAATTAGAAGATGGCAACAACATTTAAGTGTATTCAAAGTGAAAGTGCAAAGGACAAAAGAAATTTTTTTTAAAAAAACTTTCCTTTTTCGGATATATTTTATCTACATTTCCATGGCTCTAATTTTTCAAAAACAATTCTAACAACTTCACAAGTGACAATAATTTATTGAAAATGTACAATAGTTTATACGTGATTTACACCACACGAGCACCGATTATGTTCTCCGGAACTGGAATACAAAGCACCATCTATATCCATGCTCTGAAATGAATCTACAAGGTATATATGCTGAAGTTTGAATGCTACATCATCGCACATTAAGGGGAAGAGGGCAAACTACATCATTGCTTCTAAAAAGCTCCAATCCGAATGCCTTTTAGTAAACGACAAGAGAGAGAAAGCAGCAAACTCACCTTTTGAGGCAGAGCCCGCAACCACTAAACATGAGACCAAAGCATGAAGCTTGCTTTCCCAGAACACTTTGAGAACTGGTTTAGCATGAGCCATATTGCATTCACATTAAGCAAGAAGTGGAATGTCTGGGTGGAAATAACCAAAACTTAATGGCAATATTTCCCAGTGAATTCGATGATCAAAGTCGGAAAATGGAGGCGTCTGAGGAGTTGCAAGAAGAGAGAGACAAGAGACCAAGAACAAGAAAAGGGTCGTAATGGGTGCCATGTTTTGGCTACCTCTCTCTCTCTCTCTCCGGTGTGTGTGTGAAAGTCTATTGGTTTTTATGGGAGTGCTATAAGATAAAGAGCAATGCTACTGGGACCTAGGCCAAGAGGAAGTGGTTGTTGCTTATTAGTCAAGAGATATGACACTATGGCTAAGGCATTTCCATAATTGCAATTTGCTTCTATCTCATTGGAGGATGTGAAAGGAAGTAATGATCTTGTTTGGTTTCGAAGGACATTATGCTGTTGGTGACACACAATCTAGTGTTGAAAGGTCATAGTCATAACAGCAACGTTAGATGGATCTAATTTAAAATTTTAATTGGAGATTTAATTATGGATTAATTGCACTGGAGGTCTCCAAAGTATGAGGTTTGTCTCATTTTAGTCCTCAATGTTTCAATTGCATCATTGTGGTCCCTGAAATATTGAATATGTTTCTATATAGTTCATCAAGCTGACAGCGTCTAGCTTGCTAACGATTTTTTATCATAAACTTGTCACGTGATACTTAAATATGGACAAAAAATAATTTAGATAATTTTTGACCAAATTTTTAATCAAATTTTGGTTAAATAGCTATCCAAATTATACAGTTTTGATAATGAGCTATCTAAATTTTGGTCAAAAGTTACCCATATTACACATTTTTTGTTAAGAGCTACCCAAATTTTATTTAAGAGCTATCAAAATTATTTTTTGTCCATATTTAGGTATTACGTGACAAATTTATGATAAAAAAATCGTTAGCAATCTGGACGTTGTTTGCTTGAAGGACCATATAGAAACATATTCAATACTTTGGGGACCAAAATGATGCAATTGAAACATTGGGAACCAAAATGAGACAAACCCCATACTTTGGGGACCTCCAATGCAATTAACCCTTTAATTAATTGTATTTATTAGATTTATTGTGATCAATTTTAATATGTGACAAAACTCACTTTTAATTCAATAGTTATAGATAATTAGGTCCCCATATTAAGTATAAACATCATTTTTTGAGTCAAAAAGATGTAAAGGAAGCAACCACCTGTAGTTGATTTTAGGAATAATTATATCATATGTTCCCTAAAGTTTGTCCAATTTGATTAAAGGGGACTCCCTTAAGTATGACAAATTAGTATGATTAGAGTGAATCCATACTTCTTGAACATTGGGTCTATTTGGAGTAGGGTTTTTTTAAATAAAAAGTTGCGGTTTGAAAAATTTTGCAAAAAAGTAAGGTTAAAAAAGTCATTTTAAACTGTTTGGAGTATTCTTTAAAAAGCCGAAAAAGTTAAAAATGTCTATTTGAAGTGACTTTCTAGTTTTTTTTGTGTCAAAATAAAAAAATAATCATATATTTTATGTATAGATTATACATAATAGTTCACAAAAAATGAATTTTAAATTTTTTTACGTCATTAATAATATTTTATGAATATAATAAGCTAAAATATTATATGAAACCCACAACAAAACTCTAAAAATTCTGAAGAAAAGCTCATAAAATCAATTTTTTTAATTAGCCTAAATAAGTCTACTTGAGTCCAAAAAGTTGTTACATAAGCTAATAAAAAAGTCAAGGTCCAATCGGACCTAACTTATTTTACTCCAAAATCCTTAAAAATTACCTATTTAAGCTAACTTCGAACAGCCACATTATTCCATATACAATGCCAACCAGGCATACAGGGTTAAAGAAGTCTTGTACATCCACTCAAGGGTGAAAACACGAGAGGGAGGAAAGAAGGTATTGTAGCTTTAAAAAAAATGAAATTTGGGTTAACTGATATCCAATAAGGGGTAAATTATGTTTTGTAACCATAAACTATAATCTATCACCCGAACTTGTAGTCTAGTGATAAGTCGTACCCATTTAAAAATGGTTCCCGACTCTCATATTATTTTACATTCTTTGCTGTTACTTTCCTTTTTAATTATTTAAATTGATTTCACATTTCTCTGAAAAACTATGTGGCCATTATATTTTGAAGACAAAATATTCACGTGCCGTTGAAATTCACGACAAAATTAAACAAAATCACCTCGTTTAGTAGACCAAGTGATACAAATTTCCTTTTATTTTGAACAGATGTTTAAAGTTAGGACAATTGAAAATTTCTATATAGATAAAGGTATAATGTGAAAAATGTCATAGTTGAGAAGACAACGTAAAATTAAAAACATATTTAAGGTGATCAAAGTATAATTTTCTCAAAAAATAAATAAAATAAAATGAGCTGTTCTAGCTTTAGGAAATGAAAATCTAAGTAGGCGTATTAAGTAGGATTGAAATTTGTGGCTCAAAGGGCCTCATTTAAGCAAATATTATTGGTGGTAAAGTCTAGGTGGGATAGCTTTGTTTCCTTTCGAATCAAACAATAATTGGTGCATCTGGTTCAGTAAGGTAAGATAAAATTTGTGCTTGTGACAGTTGAAAATTTTGGATAATTTAAACGGTAATAGGGACGAATTATAAAATTAGACATTCTGAGTTTGAATTTTGGCAATCCCTTGAGGCCAAGCTATAAGAGATTTATCCTTCATGAATACCTTATTCCCGGCGTAGATGGTATGCTTTTGACCTCTAACTGGGGAGGGAATTAATTGAGGTGCGCATAAACTAACCCAGATAATTCTGATCGTTGATCAAAAAAAAAAAAGAGCTAGAAATGTGGCAGTCACCAACTCGATTGCCCTACTAAAATATTACTTTTTGTATTCTTATTTTTATTTTTAATAAAATCATAGTACATGTAAAGTTTGTTTATTTTATTACTAGTTATTACCCGTGCCTGAAGGAAAGAAATAGTCAATATTAAATATATTTGTATTCACACCCAAAATTAAATCATAAATATAGAGGAGAAAGAAAAAAAATTTAAGTATCGATTATAGTGGAGGTGAGTGGTGATAGTAGTGGTGGGCGGTAATGGTGGAGGTGGGTGACGGTGATAGTTGTGATGGGTGTCGATGACCATTGTGATGGTGACAACCGTGGGTGATAACAGTGATGATGGTGGTGGTTTTTGGGTGATGATAGTGATAGAAACAACAATGGGTGACGGTGGTGGTGGTGGACAATGGTGACTGTGGTTGGCTGGTGGTGGTGGGGCGACGACGGTGATGGTGGTGGGCCAACGACGAGTGTTTCTGGGCGACAATGTGATGGATGGTGGCGAACGGTGATGTCTAGCAAGTGCTCTACCCAAAAAACAAAAAAACAATCACAACACACAGCATTCTAATTAGATTTGAATCGAACTTACATATAGACCCAAATACCTAAAAAAAAAAAAAAAACAGAGAGAGCATAGTAAACTCAACTTTGAGGTCACACTTGTAGGAATAAACGAAAAACCAACACATGAAACTTGATCTTCAAAATACGAAGAACTAGTTTGATAATTTACACGAGCAATCCATTCAGCTTACACAATGAGTGGAATATCTGGGCAGATGTAACCAAAATTGAATGGCAACATTTCTTCAGGGTTTTGATAATCAAAGTTGAATAATGGAGGTGGCCGAGGAATTGAAAGAAAAGAGAGAGAAGAGAAGAAGAATAACAAAAGGGTCGTAATGGGTGCCATTTTTAAGTTACTATAAGTGTGTGTGTGTGCGTGTGAAAGCCTCTATTGGTATTTATGGGCTTTTCATACGTCAGAGAAAGTGGTTGTTGCTTAAAAGTTGAGTTATATTGGCGTGGACTGTGAGACTGATCACGCTTTGTCGGGAAGACATTATGTTGTTGGTGTCTCACATTCTATTGTACAAAGATGATACCATGAATTGCCCAAAAAGCATTAACAATGGGCAACCACCATTAGTTAATTTTGGAGATCATCATCATGTCTTTCCATGAGATTTGTCCAATTTAATCATGTTTGTTTCACGAGAGATGAAGATGGGATAAGGGAGTGGGGTCGGTTGATTTAATCAGATGGGCTCACAATTCTTTTCTTTTTGAGCAATGTTACGGGACCTAGAGACTTAATGATATGGTTTCAATGTAACCATTGAATTAGTTGTGAGTTTCAATATTAGTGGAGCCCATAACCAATCCAATGATTGTACATCACAGTATTTTTCTCCTAATAAGGTCTCAATAGTATTTTTCTCCTAATAAGGTCTCAATAGTATTTTTCTTTCTTTTTATATACTTTTGTTCACAGTCGGTCACAAGTCCGAATAAAATATGAAGATTACGTATGCATGAACATGAATCTAAAGAATATTGACGGAACGGGATTCATGTAGCCGACACAAAAAATGTTAAAGACAAGATTTTGTGGAGTTGAGTTGAGTATAAAGGACATAAAACATTAATACATGGATGGTTATATAAAGTGGAAAAGACAGCAAATGGGATAAAATCACAATATATATATATATATATATAAGATGTTTCCAATGTTCATCAATAGATTTACTAAAGATGAGAATGTCATCTATGTAAACAATAGAACAATGACTTAAATCTGTGAAGATTGTATTCATAATATTTTGGAATTCACTTGGTGCATTTTTTAAACCAAAAGGAACAACATTCCATTCATAATGTCCAAATGGAGTAGTAAATGCAGTTTTGTACTTTGATACCAAAATAGCGCGGAAGCAGAGGAAAAAGAAGAATGAAAACACAAATGGAATTATGGAATATATATCAAAATACACACAAGTAAATACAATACTTACGATACTAGCACTAAAGTGGGCTAGTCAAAGTAAGAATGCAGAGTGGATACAAGTGTGGAATTGGGAGCTTCTCATAACTGGAGCCTTACAATCTGCAATGTTTTTCTTAAAACGGAGAAAATAAAAGATGTGAACTCTGAAGAAAACGTTCTCCCTCCTTCTCCTTCAGATCTTGCTTAAAATAGGGAGGAAGGGAATCTGAATGATGATTTCCCTTTTGAAAATGTGAAAGGGTAAAAGGACAGGTAACTCTGCTTTCGGTGGAAAAGAAGAGGTAAAAAGTCTTTTACTCTGGGTAAATGTTGACAAACTGAACTTGTGGGTCATGGTTTGTCTGGGAATCAGACTTTCGGTGGGAAAGATAAGTGAAATGCTTTTGCTGAGAGGAAAAGTCATTTCATTGTAGAAAGGCTACTGAATAGTAGGTAGCCATGTGATATTCTTAGCATTACATGTGACGGACAGCTTTTCTGTCATTATTGACAGTAGTGATTGAAGCCATCACAGGTAAGGATAAGGATCACGGACTGGCCAAATCGGCTGAGTCCAGGTCATCATAACCGGCATATGGGTCCTGAGCATCCTGAAACGGGTCCATGGATGGAGTGACGGATCCTTCTGAAGATGGTGAAGACTTGGAATTATTGGAAGCTGCTTGGGCTTGCTCAATTAAGTCTTGGGCCATTTTGAGGAGTTGGGCCGGAGTTGGTGCTTGGGCAATTGAGTCCTTGGAGGTGGACTTTTTGATCTTGGGCCTGGATGAACCTTCAGTCGCAGGCTGCTTCTCCACTGTTGTAGAGACTCTGAGAGTCGGCATGATTTGTTTTACCGGAGTAGACGGCATTAATGGTAATGGAACCTCTTGAGGGGCTGGGACCCTGACAGGATAGTCTCTTTGAATTGTATCAATAATAGATTGATATTGATATTTGGGCCACCATTTTACAGAGTATTGCCTGCAAACATGATGATTAACAATTTTCCACTGCCACCTGCAAATCCATGATATTTTGTACCTGCAGAAAAATGTTAGTAAAATAGAAATGGGGAATGAGGACTGCTGTATACTAGGAGTAAAAGCAGATGAGAAGTAGGTGAATTGATCATGAAGATCCTTGGGAAGAATTCCAGGGATGGGGCCATGAACATGCCACCACCTGTCAAACCAGGAAGGAATCTGGCCACTGAAATTCTTGTCAAATTGAATGAACCAAGAATGAGTTAAAGACTCATCTTGATAAAGCAGGAGTTTAGTCCATGACTCAATGTAGTCATAGTAATCGAACTGAACACTATGTCCAGGGAGATCTCGGAGTGAAGAAGGGTGAGAGCCCCAATCCTTGGTGGACCATAGTTTCTTGATAAATAGGGAATGGTAAATGGCTTTGGATGGGTCATTTTTATCAGGAATTGGTTTGATAAAAATAGACTGAGTGAAGAATAGAATGTCTTGGTAGAAGACAAAGGTTTTGGCAGGATGGGCTGGAACAAAAGTCCATCCTTCTCCAAGATAGGCATTGATCAAATTAATTGGATTATTTGGGTCAGCCAAATGAGCATGGGCTGGTTCAATGGCAAAGATATTAGTCATTGAGCTTTTATTAATGTAATCAAATCTTGGTCCTGTAGGAATTTGGGTTACAGGTCCAGAAGTGGAAAATGGGTCAGCCAGGAGACTAGTTGATGGAGGTGGCTGTTGGGCCATTTGGGAGAATGTAGGTGGATTTACAATGGTAGGCTGAATAGGTCGGCTTAGTGGGCCAACTGGTCTACCTAATGGGGTGAATCTATTTGCAATGGCCAAGGCACTAGAGGGGCCTGGTGAATGAGTAACAACACCTTTTCTATAGACCAAAGAAGGTGAATCTTCCTCCTTTATTGTGGCAATAGCAGAGGCAAAAACTTGATTGACAGTTTTACCCTTGTCTTTCCCCCCCGGGTTTTTGGAGGAAGTAGTAGGCTTAATGGGCCTTCTGTCCGTCATGAGGTTCCTGCAAAAATTCTCTTGTTAGGAAATCAGGGATGCAGTTATTACTGCCCTTAATATATTCTATATCAAAATCAAAAATACTTAAAATAGATTGCCATCTGGCAAAAATTTGCTTACTAGCAATGTTTTGAACATCTTTGAGTAAAACTTCTTTTGCAGACTTACAGTCTACTCTGATCAAGAATTTTTGATTTAATATATCATCCTGGAATTTTGAGACACACAGGATAATAGATAAAATTTCTTTTTTAATTGTAGAATAATTCATTTGAGTATCGTTCCAAATACCAGAATGAAAACGGACAATTTGTTCAGAAGAATTAGGAGTTTCTTTCTGAAGCAGAATACCACCATAACCAATGTTAGAGGCATCAGTTTGGATAATTTTGAAGGAATTGATGGAAGGAATTCCTAAACAAGGTAAAGTCTTAATGTATTTTTTGACCTGCTGAACAATAGAAGTATGTTCAGATGTCCAAGGAGTGGGATTGTCTTTGAGTCTGGCATAAAGAGGTTTGACAATTTGACGAAGATTTTGGTAAAAATCAGAAACATAATTGAGAGAACCAAGAAATCTTTGCAATTGGGTTTTGTCAAGGATTTCATCAGGGAATTTATCAGCAAAATTGATAGACCGACTAATGGGAATGATAGTAGATTGCTGAATATCATATCCTAAGAATCTGACAGAGGTTTGGAATAATTTAATTTTGCTAGCAGAAATGACAAGACCATTATGCTTAGCAGTTTCAGTGAATGCATTAAGATGTTTCCAATGTTCATCAATAGATTTACTAAAGATGAGAATGTCATCTATGTAAACAATAGAACAATGACTTAAATCTGTGAAGATTGTATTCATAATATTTTGGAATTCACTTGGTGCATTTTTTAAACCAAAAGGAACAACATTCCATTCATAATGTCCAAATGGAGTAGTAAATGCAGTTTTGTACTTATCTTTTTCAGCAATCTGTATTTGCCAAAATCCAGATTTTAAGTCAAATTTGGAAAATATGACTGCATTTCTTAGTCGTTTGATTAAATCTTGTTTGTTTGGAATAGGGTATCTGATCCATTCCAAAACAGAATTCAAAGGTTTATAATTAATAACAAGTCTGGGAGTTCCTCTTTCTAATTCGGCATTTTTAACAACATAGAAAGCAGGACAAGACCAAGGAGATTTAGATTTTCTAATGATGTTATTTTTCAAAAGTTCAGAAATCTCTTTTTTACAAATTTCCATAACTTCCTGATTCATTTGAATAGGTCTGGATTTAGTGGGAATATTTTTCTCATCAAATCCTTTAATATAGGGAAGTTCAACAGTATGTTTTTTCCTATGCCAAAAAGCTGTAGGAAGCATAGAGCAAACTTCTTGTTCTATTTTTTCTTTGAATTGGTTAATTCTTTCAATAAGAATTGGATTTTTTAATTGTTCTTGAATCCTTTGGTGAATAATTTCTTCTTTTAAAAATTTTACTTGATTTATTTTTCTAAGGTACTTAGAGACAGATTCATCTTTAAGTTGCCTTAAATCTTTTACTTCAGGTTTGAGAAGAAATTTGAATTTTACTGGTTGATTCAAGGGTTGAGTGGATAAACCTTCATTATCTATTGTGAATGGGGTTAATAGATAGATAAAAGGCAATCCTAAAATTACTTCATCAGTCATATCTTTAACAAGAATAAAAGATGTTTTAAAACAAACATTATCTTGGCAGATATGGGCTTTAGGTAATTTATACTCAACATTCATTTTACTGCCATTAGCAGATCTTAGTTGATGCATAGTTTTTTCATAAAACTTGGTTGGAATTAAACCTTCTTGGATACAATTCACATCTGCTCCTGTGTCAATAAGAGCAACAGTATTGAGAATAAAATCATCACTGATTATGAGTTTTATCTGAAAATACCATTTTTGTAATTTAATTTCTCTGATTGAATTGATCTGATTATCAGTTGGTAGACACCCATCTTGCGATGGCAGCTTTGTTAAACCTGCAGTTTCCATTTCACCGGAGGTCGTAGGTATCCACTGGGAAAGTGTCTTAGTTGAAGTTTCAGATTCATTATCAGATTGATTATTATCTGGGGACATTGTTAAAAGACTCAGTTTTTCAGCAAGATTTTTATCTTGGACTTTTAAGTCTTTTATTTCAATTTTTATTTTATTAATTTCACTATAAAGATCAGATAAAGTTAATTCTTTTTTCTTTTCTTTACTGAATCTTTCCATTGTTTTATTAATACTGATTAAAGGCTTTTCAATAACTAAATGTTTATTTTTATCTTTGTTGACAAACAAATTTTTGAGATTTTTTATGTATTTATTTTTTAATTCAGGATCTTCAATTTTACTGATCAAGTCAATTAAGATTTGTTCTTCTTCATTTTGTTTAGTAATAACTCTGACATTATCGCATTTACAATTGTCTTTACAACCTATTCTTATATCAGGTTCACTAGTTGTAGATGGTTCAGAGGTATCAGAATTATCAGAAGATTCTTCAGATTCATCTTCTGTTGGGGGATTATGGATTCTGAAGATTTTTAGAATTTCTTCTGTTTCATTGTCTTGTAAATTTAATTTTTTAACTTCCTTCTTAATTGGGCAATCAGGACTCTTGTGTCCCTTCTTTCCACAATTATAACAAGTTGCAGATTTATCAGGGTTTTTACTTGCAGTAAGCCATTTAGACATTTTGCCTGATTTTTTAGGGTTTTTGTCTGTGGACTTATGAGATCTTTTTGACTTATAAAACTTAGGTTTAGAAAGAGTTTCCTTATTCTTTTTGTAGTAAGATTTATTTTTTGAAATATGTTTTTTATGGGATCTATGTTTATGTTTTCTGGAAGTAGATGGTGCTACTGGAGGGAGACCATATTGTTCACAGAAATTACCCATTTCATATTTAACTTTCTTTTTGTCATTTTGTAATTGTTTAGTAATTTTTAGATCAACACACATCCTAAGACCTTCCTTTTGGATTGTACTGACAAGTTGACCATATGTAAGAGAATCATATTGAATTATGCCAGTTTCTTTACTGAGGGCTTCTCTGATTTTATGGGCAAATAAATTAGGTAAACCATTTACAAATTTTTCTTTCCAAAAAGATTGATTACAGTCAGGCCTGAGCATGACTCTGTTTATGAAAACATCTTTATACCATCTAAAATCACTTAAGGTTGGGCACCTAAGATTACTAAGCTGGTCATGAATTCTAGCTTCAATATTGCTTGGTGTGCCAACAAAATGTTTTACAATGGTAAAAATTAAAGTATTTAAGCCATCTGGTTTGGCTTGACCAATTTTTTCATCAAATATTGGGATGTCATCATCATCTGTGACAACAGCATATCTTATATTATCACGAGATTCATTTGTGAGGTAATTATCCCACCAATTTCTTAATACACCTGTAAATCCAGAGGTGACTAAGTCAATAATTTGAGATTCTTTTTCATCAAGATTTTTAACATAGCTATTGATAACCATAGACATATGATGAACTTTATTCAAAATTTCTTGTTCACTTAAACCATCAATGTTCCATTCATAAAGTTTATTTGATTGAACAGAAAATTGATTAGAAATGTTTTTCTCTTCAAATTGAATATCAGGAGGAGTTGGTTTGGGATACCAGTTCTTTGTGGAACTAGTAGGTATAACTAATTTGTTAATTTTGGAAATAGGGTCAGATATAGCTAAATTATCTGTGAATTGTTTTTCCAAGATTCTAATATCTTCACCAGAGGAAGATATGGAAGTTTCAGTTTCAGAATCAGAATCTTTGTTAATTACAGTTACTTTAGAAGTTGCAGTTTCTTCTTGTGAAGAATCTAATTTTTTAAATAACTGGTCAATTTTAGCAATTCTGAGTTGATCTGAAATTCCTAAATTTGTTCTATCTTCAGGTAAATGAATTAGAGGTTTCTCTATTTTCTTACCAGAAGAAGTTTCAATTTTTTCAATTTTAGTTTCTATTTTATCCAACTGTTTTCCTATAGTAATTAGGCTTTGGTTGGTAAAATTATTTTGTTCAACAACTTTCTTTTCAATTTTTACAAGCATAGCTTGATCAGTGGTCATCTTATCGGATTCATTAAAAGGAATCTTGAAGGGTGAAGCCGTGATTTCTTTATCAGTAATATTAAAAGTAAAAGACTGTGTTGGAGGATGACTAGCAGATATTGTGCCAGAATCAGTCGTCTTCCATTTGTGCTTTGTTATAACTTTTATATCTTTATGACAAGAATCAAAATAATCAAAAAATTCTATTTCAGATTCTAGTTTATGCATAAATTTAACCCACTGGACTTTTATTTTTTGTTGTTGTTTAGGGTCAAAAGATTTAGAAAAATCTTTATTTCTAATTCTATTGTTTTTCATATTTTTTAATAATTTGGCCATATCAGGAAAAAATAAAGTATTGGAATCTTTAGTTATAACATATAGTTGATGATCTAAATTGGGTTTGTGACTTTGAAAGTCAGAAGGAGTAGCAGAGATAGTAGGAGATGGAGTAAAATCATCTTCTTTATCTTTTTCTTCTTCTTCTTTAAATCTAGAATAAGATGTACTTATAGGAGTAGGTTTATAATGAGTATACCTAGGTTTACTGAGTTGGGGAGAGGATTCATTATCTACCCCTTTCATTTTTAAATTTTTAAATCTTTGTTGTACTTCATCAGTAAATTTTTAAATCTTTGTTGTACTATAGGAAAACAGTTGGATAAAATAGAAACTAAAATTGAAAAAATTGAAACTTCTTCTGGTAAGAAAATAGAGAAACCTCTAATTCATTTACCTGAAGATAGAACAAATTTAGGAATTTCAGATCAACTCAGAATTGCTAAAATTGACCAGTTATTTAAAAAATTAGATTCTTCACAAGAAGAAACTGCAACTTCTAAAGTAACTGTAATTAACAAAGATTCTGATTCTGAAACTGAAACTTCCATATCTTCCTCTGGTGAAGATATTAGAATCTTGGAAAAACAATTCACAGATAATTTAGCTATATCTGACCCTATTTCCAAAATTAACAAATTAGTTATACCTACTAGTTCCACAAAGAACTGGTATCCCAAACCAACTCCTCCTGATATTCAATTTGAAGAGAAAAACATTTCTAATCAATTTTCTGTTCAATCAAATAAACTTTATGAATGGAACATTGATGGTTTAAGTGAACAAGAAATTTTGAATAAAGTTCATCATATGTCTATGGTTATCAATAGCTATGTTAAAAATCTTGATGAAAAAGAATCTCAAATTATTGACTTAGTCACCTCTGGATTTACAGGTGTATTAAGAAATTGGTGGGATAATTACCTCACAAATGAATCTCGTGATAATATAAGATATGCTGTTGTCACAGATGATGATGACATCCCAATATTTGATGAAAAAATTGGTCAAGCCAAACCAGATGGCTTAAATACTTTAATTTTTACCATTGTAAAACATTTTGTTGGCACACCAAGCAATATTGAAGCTAGAATTCATGACCAGCTTAGTAATCTTAGGTGCCCAACCTTAAGTGATTTTAGATGGTATAAAGATGTTTTCATAAACAGAGTCATGCTCAGGCCTGACTGTAATCAATCTTTTTGGAAAGAAAAATTTGTAAATGGTTTACCTAATTTATTTGCCCATAAAATCAGAGAAGCCCTCAGTAAAGAAACTGGCATAATTCAATATGATTCTCTTACATATGGTCAACTTGTCAGTACAATCCAAAAGGAAGGTCTTAGGATGTGTGTTGATCTAAAAATTACTAAACAATTACAAAATGACAAAAAGAAAGTTAAATATGAAATGGGTAATTTCTGTGAACAATATGGTCTCCCTCCAGTAGCACCATCTACTTCCAGAAAACATAAACATAGATCCCATAAAAAACATATTTCAAAAAATAAATCTTACTACAAAAAGAATAAGGAAACTCTTTCTAAACCTAAGTTTTATAAGTCAAAAAGATCTCATAAGTCCACAGACAAAAACCCTAAAAAATCAGGCAAAATGTCTAAATGGCTTACTGCAAGTAAAAACCCTGATAAATCTGCAACTTGTTATAATTGTGGAAAGAAGGGACACAAGAGTCCTGATTGCCCAATTAAGAAGGAAGTTAAAAAATTAAATTTACAAGACAATGAAACAGAAGAAATTCTAAAAATCTTCAGAATCCATAATCCCCCAACAGAAGATGAATCTGAAGAATCTTCTGATAATTCTGATACCTCTGAACCATCTACAACTAGTGAACCTGATATAAGAATAGGTTGTAAAGACAATTGTAAATGCGATAATGTCAGAGTTATTACTAAACAAAATGAAGAAGAACAAATCTTAATTGACTTGATCAGTAAAATTGAAGATCCTGAATTAAAAAATAAATACATAAAAAATCTCAAAAATTTGTTTGTCAACAAAGATAAAAATAAACATTTAGTTATTGAAAAGCCTTTAATCAGTATTAATAAAACAATGGAAAGATTCAGTAAAGAAAAGAAAAAAGAATTAACTTTATCTGATCTTTATAGTGAAATTAATAAAATAAAAATTGAAATAAAAGACTTAAAAGTCCAAGATAAAAATCTTGCTGAAAAACTGAGTCTTTTAACAATGTCCCCAGATAATAATCAATCTGATAATGAATCTGAAACTTCAACTAAGACACTTTCCCAGTGGATACCTACGACCTCCGGTGAAATGGAAACTGCAGGTTTAACAAAGCTGCCATCGCAAGATGGGTGTCTACCAACTGATAATCAGATCAATTCAATCAGAGAAATTAAATTACAAAAATGGTATTTTCAGATAAAACTCATAATCAGTGATGATTTTATTCTCAATACTGTTGCTCTTATTGACACAGGAGCAGATGTGAATTGTATCCAAGAAGGTTTAATTCCAACCAAAAATGAATAGATTTTTCAGATCTAATTCCACAGTTAGCTCTAGATCTTCATCTTGCAATATACCTAATATTGTTAATGAAGAGGATTATGAATGTGAAATTACACAACCTAGTTGGACAGGTTGGAATATTCCCAAAGTACCACATAAAGAAATTTACAAAACTAGTTGGATGCCTAGTGCATTCAAAGAAGAATTGAAAGTAAAAACAATTGAACAAATTCATCCTTTAAAAAGAATTGGTGAATCACATCGACTTTTAAAAAAAGAAACCTTGGAAAAATATAAATCAGAAGGATTTAATTTTATTCATCTTGGATTAGTTCAAGTAGCTATTAAACCTTTAATAACTACTGGGAAAAACTCTGCTATTCTATTAACACTCTGTGATGGCAGATTCAGAAGTTTTAATCCAAGCTTACTGGGCATGATGCAAGCAGGTTTGCATAACGGTCCAGTTTACTTTAATTGTTATCCTGATTTTACTCTCAGTCTTAGAGATAAAAAAACTGTCAAAGCTCTCACCTTAGGAATAGATCTTACAGGTGATATAACAGATCTCGAGAATGATATTGATTCTATTGTTCTTATTTACAGAATTTATTATAAATGCATCAAAACCAATTTAAATGTCAATGCTTTACAAAGAAGCCCTAAAGATATTACTCTCCTAATGGAACCAAGTACTTCTGATGCTAATATCCAAGTCCCTAAAAGACTTCAGTGGAAAGATGTTACATTACCAACAAAATGGTTAATCCAAAACCCTAACTATAAGCCTGAGTCTGAAGAAACAGAATCTGACTTAGAAACAGTTAGGCAATTTGATGATGGAAGTGTTGAAATTTGTTTTAATAATGTCAGAACACATTCTGCCAGAATTTCTGGAACACATTATAATAAACCTTTGATAATTAACGAAGGTAGAAAATCTGAATCCCGTTCTAGTATCTCCCAGCGAGATAGAGAAATTGAAAATGAAGTACAACAAAGATTTAAAAATTTAAAAATGAAAGGGGTAGATAATGAATCCTCTCCCCAACTCAGTAAACCTAGGTATACTCATTATAAACCTACTCCTATAAGTACATCTTATTCTAGATTTAAAGAAGAAGAAGAAAAAGATAAAGAAGATGATTTTACTCCATCTCCTACTATCTCTGCTACTCCTTCTGACTTTCAAAGTCACAAACCCAATTTAGATCATCAACTATATGTTATAACTAAAGATTCCAATACTTTATTTTTTCCTGATATGGCCAAATTATTAAAAAATATGAAAAACAATAGAATTAGAAATAAAGATTTTTCTAAATCTTTTGACCCTAAACAACAACAAAAAATAAAAGTCCAGTGGGTTAAATTTATGCATAAACTAGAATCTGAAATAGAATTTTTTGATTATTTTGATTCTTGTCATAAAGATATAAAAGTTATAACAAAGCACAAATGGAAGACGACTGATTCTGGCACAATATCTGCTAGTCATCCTCCAACACAGTCTTTTACTTTTAATATTACTGATAAAGAAATCACGGCTTCACCCTTCAAGATTCCTTTTAGAAAGCAGGACAAGACCAACAAGAAGACATCCAGGTCGTCAAATGGCTCTGATACCAAAATAGCGCGGAAGCAGAGGAAAAAGAAGAATGAAAACACAAATGGAATTATGGAATATATATCAAAATACACACAAGTAAATACAATACTTACGATACTAGCACTAAAGTGGGCTAGTCAAAGTAAGAATGCAGAGTGGATACAAGTGTGGAATTGGGAGCTTCTCATAACTGGAGCCTTACAATCTGCAATGTTTTTCTTAAAACGGAGAAAATAAAAGATGTGAACTCTGAAGAAAACGTTCTCCCTCCTTCTCCTTCAGATCTTGCTTAAAATAGGGAGGAAGGGAATCTGAATGATGATTTCCCTTTTGAAAATGTGAAAGGGTAAAAGGACAGGTAACTCTGCTTTCGGTGGAAAAGAAGAGGTAAAAAGTCTTTTACTCTGGGTAAATGTTGACAAACTGAACTTGTGGGTCATGGTTTGTCTGGGAATCAGACTTTCGGTGGGAAAGATAAGTGAAATGCTTTTGCTGAGAGGAAAAGTCATTTCATTGTAGAAAGGCTACTGAATAGTAGGTAGCCATGTGATATTCTTAGCATTACATGTGACGGACAGCTTTTCTGTCATTATTGACAGTAGTGATTGAAGCCATCACAGGTAAGGATAAGGATCACGGACTGGCCAAATCGGCTGAGTCCAGGTCATCATAACCGGCATATGGGTCCTGAGCATCCTGAAACGGGTCCATGGATGGAGTGACGGATCCTTCTGAAGATGGTGAAGACTTGGAATTATTGGAAGCTGCTTGGGCTTGCTCAATTAAGTCTTGGGCCATTTTGAGGAGTTGGGCCGGAGTTGGTGCTTGGGCAATTGAGTCCTTGGAGGTGGACTTTTTGATCTTGGGCCTGGATGAACCTTCAGTCGCAGGCTGCTTCTCCACTGTTGTAGAGACTCTGAGAGTCGGCATGATTTGTTTTACCGGAGTAGACGGCATTAATGGTAATGGAACCTCTTGAGGGGCTGGGACCCTGACAGGATAGTCTCTTTGAATTGTATCAATAATAGATTGATATTGATATTTGGGCCACCATTTTACAGAGTATTGCCTGCAAACATGATGATTAACAATTTTCCACTGCCACCTGCAAATCCATGATATTTTGTACCTGCAGAAAAATGTTAGTAAAATAGAAATGGGGAATGAGGACTGCTGTATACTAGGAGTAAAAGCAGATGAGAAGTAGGTGAATTGATCATGAAGATCCTTGGGAAGAATTCCAGGGATGGGGCCATGAACATGCCACCACCTGTCAAACCAGGAAGGAATCTGGCCACTGAAATTCTTGTCAAATTGAATGAACCAAGAATGAGTTAAAGACTCATCTTGATAAAGCAGGAGTTTAGTCCATGACTCAATGTAGTCATAGTAATCGAACTGAACACTATGTCCAGGGAGATCTCGGAGTGAAGAAGGGTGAGAGCCCCAATCCTTGGTGGACCATAGTTTCTTGATAAATAGGGAATGGTAAATGGCTTTGGATGGGTCATTTTTATCAGGAATTGGTTTGATAAAAATAGACTGAGTGAAGAATAGAATGTCTTGGTAGAAGACAAAGGTTTTGGCAGGATGGGCTGGAACAAAAGTCCATCCTTCTCCAAGATAGGCATTGATCAAATTAATTGGATTATTTGGGTCAGCCAAATGAGCATGGGCTGGTTCAATGGCAAAGATATTAGTCATTGGGCTTTTATTAATGTAATCAAATCTTGGTCCTGTAGGAATTTGGGTTACAGGTCCAGAAGTGGAAAATGGGTCAGCCAGGAGACTAGTTGATGGAGGTGGCTGTTGGGCCATTTGGGAGAATGTAGGTGGATTTACAATGGTAGGCTGAATAGGTCGGCTTAGTGGGCCAACTGGTCTACCTAATGGGGTGAATCTATTTGCAATGGCCAAGGCACTAGAGGGGCCTGGTGAATGAGTAACAACACCTTTTCTATAGACCAAAGAAGGTGAATCTTCCTCCTTTATGGATTTTGGCAAATACAGATTGCTGAAAAAGATAATAATTTTTAAATCTTTAATATAGGGAAGTTCAACAGTATGTTTTTTCCTATGCCAAAAAGCTGTAGGAAGCATAGAGCAAACTTCTTGTTCTATTTTTTCTTTGAATTGGTTAATTCTTTCAATAAGAATTGGATTTTTTAATTGTTCTTGAATCCTTTGGTGAATAATTTCTTCTTTTAAAAATTTTACTTGATTTATTTTTCTAAGGTACTTAGAGACAGATTCATCTTTAAGTTGCCTTAAATCTTTTACTTCAGGTTTGAGAAGAAATTTGAATTTTACTGGTTGATTCAAGGGTTGAGTGGATAAACCTTCATTATCTATATATATATATATATATATATATATATATATATTTTGCCCTTAATGGTAAAAATCGATGGATTGCTTAAGAAGTATGTTGGTAGTATTATATTAAAAAAATAAGTAATGTTATTTGAACTTAAAAATTTGATCTAATTTATTGACATAATGATGTAATTTCAGTAGAGCCATTGAATCGCACCAAGTTTCAATATTTGATGTGTCCCACAATCAATCCAATGGTCATAGTGAATTAGGTCAACAAATTAGGTCTTAATAGCGTTGCTCTAAACAAATATTCATATTATTTGATGAGGATAGGTTTTTGGGCCTGGGCTGCCATTACGACCCAGCCCAAGGACCTCCAGACTGGATGAGGACTCCAAAGCCCAAAAAGGGGAATGGTCCCAACCGGCCCAAATTCGATTCTCAGCTCACGACCCAGGTTAAAGCCTGTTGCACCACACGCGCCCAGAACAAGGAAAACCAGCTCTGATTTCTCAGAGTTACTCCGTGCAAAAACAGAGAGAGATGGTGCCGAATGGACCCAGGTGGTCGTGGGAACAGTACCACCGGCGGTCAGAGCAGCTTACAAAGAAAAGACGAACGGTCCCCACAAGATCAAGAAAAGGGAGAACAATGGCAACAAACCCTAGGAATGGACACCATATAAATAGAACAGTAAAAGCAGGGAAGGGGGATCGAATTCCTAAGCCTTCTTCCTCGTCTTCTACCTGGTTTTTTGCCCAGAACCCTAGAATAGTCACAACAGAGAGCGTCGTTCACGGCCCTGCGCCTATAATTTCCTTGTAATCAGTTGAAATCAATATACACAATCAAGGAGCAAGAGCCTCCATTACAGTGGACGTAGCCCAAGTCCTTCGGCTAGGGTGAACCACTTACATCAACTGTCTATCATTGCCTAACTTCAATTTCCTTAAAACTCATTCCATAAAACCCAAAAGCGCCAGATTGGCTTGGGCCTGGGTGATTGTTTCCGAGGCATCATCAGTTGGCGCCGTCTGTGGGAACGATTTTCACCGTTTCCTTGTGAATCTAATCTATTTGATGGTCTCTACTCGGAATATGAGTAAAGCTCCTGCCAATCCCCAAGGCCACCATAACCCACCAGAAAGCTTTCCGACGCACATGGAGGACGTTGAGGGTCACCCCCCAGCGGCGAACCTCCCCCCGCTCAACGAACTGGAAACTTACCATAGAACTACAATACAACTGATGAAACAGAATCAGGAGCTGATGGACTGGATACAAACTCACCAGCTCCCCCTTCCCCGATTTCCCCCGGCTCGACAAGAGCCTCCTCCCCTCCAAGAAGAGCACGACGCCGCTCCCCCGCTCCAAGAGCGCCAAGCTCCACCCAACGGGGTGACTGAGCTCCATGAGCGCAGCCATTCTGGCGAAAATCATCGGAAAAGACATCCCGAAGAACGTGACGACGAAGCTCACAGTAGGGCTAGGGCCACCTACCAAGAAGATAGGCCTTACCCCCAGAATGTAAACGACCATGCCTGGGAGCAAGAAATCTGTGAGCTCCAGCGAGAGCTAGGCGATATGAAAAAAGTGGTTAAGGGGCGAACCCCCGACACCATGGACGCCCTGGTACAGCAAACGGAGTCACCGTTCACCCCAGAGGTCCTCCACTTTCCTCTCCCCCAAAAATTTCGGACCCCCTCGATAGAAGCATTTGACGGGACCAAAGACCCCGTTGACCATCTGAACCTGTATAAGAATCAGATGGAGCTTCAAGGATACGCGGACCCTATCCGCTGCCGGGCTTTCGCCATCACCCTCAAAGGGTCAGCCATAGCCTGGTTTAACCAGATACGACCAGCGTCGATCTCATCTTTCAGAGAACTATCCATACAGTTCGTATCCCACTTCATCGGGGCAAGGACTTATAAGAAGCCGTCCTACCACTTGCTGAGCATCAAACAGGGACCCAACGAGTCCCTCCGAAGCTACGTACAGCGCTTCAACCAGGAGTGTTTGAAGGTAGAAAGCGTGGACGACAAGTTCGCGCTGACCACCTTCATGTCCGGACTCGGGGTTCAATCCAAGGACCTTCTCTTCTCGATCGCAAAAAATCCTCAAGCCACCATGGCCGAGGTACTGGCGAAAGCCGAGAAATACATAAACGGCGAGGAGGCCCTGCGCCTGAAGGGAAGTACGGCGATCATAGAGGGAGAGAAGAAGAAGAGGGACCACAGTCCCAAAAAGGAGAAAAGACGCGACCGATCTCCGAGGAGGGACCGCTCCCCAAGAAGAGGGAGAGAGCCTTCTCCTAAGAGGAGAGGGAACGTTCGGGACCGCCTGGGACCTCCTCCCCAGGAACTGCAACAGCGGTATGTACCAGCACGGCTCCCACCCCTCGTCACCTCGATAGCCCAGGTCCTTCACGAGGTGCAGAACGAGAGGTTCGTCCGATGGCCTCCCCGGATGAAGTCAGATCCCAGCAGGCGGGATGCCACCAAATACTGCGATTACCACAAAGACACAGGACACGAAACAAACGACTGCATTCAGTTGAAGAAGGAGATCGAATACCTAATTCAGAAAGGCCATCTGCGCCGCTACATCGCAGGGGAACAGAGAGCACAAAACAATCAAGGGCGAGAAGCCCGAGCTGCCGCTGAGCCACCGCAACATCAACAAGCCATCGGAGAGATCCGAGTCATCTCCGGGGGTTTCGCTGGCGGTGGCGAATCAAGCTCGGCTCGGAGAGCTCATGCCAGAAGAGCCCGGTCAGAAGACTTCCTCACAGTCCAGACTGTCAACAAAATGCCCCGCCTAGACGTGGAGATCACCTTTTCAGATGCCGACCTAGAAGAATGCCAACACCCCCATGACGACCCTTTGGTCATAAAAGCGATCATAGCAAACAAGACCATACATCGGGTGCTTGTCGATAACGGTAGCTCGGCAGATATCATCTTCTTAGCGGCCTTCGAGAAGCTCGGAATAGAGAAATCGAGATTGGAACCCGTGAAAACCCACCTCTTGGGATTCTCGGGAGAAAGGGTTTTGCCAGTCGGATCTATACCGCTTGTCCTCACCAAAGGAGATCCACCCTGCCAAGTCACCACCACGACCCGCTTCCTAGTAGTGGACGCCCCGTCTGCCTACAATGTCTTGTTGGGGAGGCCATCCCTCAACTCCATTAAGGCGGTGCCTTCTGCGTATCATTTGGTGATGAAATTCTCGACAGAGAGTGGTGAGGGGAGACCAACGCCTCGCCAGGGAATGCTACGTGGCATCCATGCGGCAGAAAGAGGTGGGGTCGGTCCAGCTGGAGGACTTGGATATGAGGGATGAGATGGAAGCCCGACCTGCCCCCTCGGAACAGTTGGAGCCAATACAGCTAGGTGAGGACCCGGAACGCATAGTCTTTGTGGGCTCCACGCTGTTACCAGTCATCAAGGAGAAACTCATCTCCTTCCTAAAGGAAAACGCTGACGTCTTCGCCTGGAAGCAAGAAGACATGGAAGGGATAGACCCCGCCGTGATCGTACACCGTCTCAGTGTAGATCCTAACTGCAAGCCGGTAAGGCAAAAGAGGAGGAGCTTCGCGCCGGATAGACAGAAGGCAATCAACGAAGAAGTAGCCAAGCTATCGCGCGCCAAAGCCATCAGAGAGGTCGACTACCCGACCTGGCTAGCTAACGTCGTTCTGGTAAAGAAAGTAAACGGCAAGTGGTGACTCTGCATCGATTTTACCGACCTTAATCGAGCTTGCCCAAAGGACAGTTTCCCGCTGCCTCGGATCGACCTCATAGTCGACGCGACGGCCGGCCATGAGCTCCTGAGTTTCATGGATGCCTTCTCGGGATACAACCAAATCCGAATGGACCCAAACGACCAAGAAAAGACCTCGTTCGTCACAGAGCAGGAGATCTTTTGCTACCAAGTGATGCCATTCGGACTGAAGAACGCGGGAGCCACCTACCAGAGGTTGGTTAACCGGATGTTCAGGGAGAAGCTAGGCTCGACCATGGAAGTGTATATAGATGATATGCTGGTGAAATCGCTCAAAGCTGAGACCCACATTCAGCACCTCAGGGAGTCATTCGAGATCATGAGGAGGTACCGAATGAAGCTAAACCCCGCAAAATGCGCCTTCGGGGTGTCAGCTGGAAAGTTCTTGGGCTTCATAGTCAACAGCCGGGGCATTGAGGCAAACCCACAGAAGGTTAGAGTCGTCCTCGAAATGAAGCCCCCCACCACCATAAGAGAAATCCAGCGCCTAACCGGGAGAATAGCGGCGCTAAACCGCTTTGTATCACGCTCCAGCGATAAATGCCAGCCGTTCTTCAGGGTCCTTAAGGCAGCCTTTCAGTGGGATGAAAAAATGCGAAGAGGCTTTCCAAGCCCTAAAGGTTTACCTGGCATCCACGCCCGTGCTGGTAAGCCCTCGAGAGGGAGAAGTGCTGACACTCTACCTTGCGGTTTCAGACTTCTCGGTCAGCGCCGCGCTGGTCAGAGACAAAGACCGGATCCAGCTGCCTGTCTACTTCTGCAGTAAAGCCCTCCGAGGCGCCGAGGAAAGATATCCGAAGATGGAAAAGCTCGTGCTGGCCCTGCTAGTCGCCGCTAGGAGGTTGAGACCATATTTTCAGGCGCACACCATCGAAGTCCCAGCGGACCAACCAATGAGGCAGGTCCTGCACAAACCTGAAGTCTCGGGAAGGTTGATAAAGTGGGCGATGGAGCTTAGCGAGTTTGATATCAAGTTCAAGCCCAGAACCGCCATCAAGGGACAAATCCTGGCAGATTTTCTTGCCGAGTTTACCTCTCCACCCGAGGAAAACGAGGAAAACCAAGACTGTGTCCCCGACGTTCCGACCTGGAAATTATGCGTAGATGGGGCTTCGAATGTGCAGGGAAGCGGAGCCGGCTCATCCTAACATCACCGGAAGGGTATGACCTAGAGTATGCCTTGAGGTTTGACTTTCAGGCATCCAACAACGAAGCCGAGTATGAAGCCCTCATAGCCGGTCTGAACCTGGCCCTTTCAATGGAAGCTCAACAGATCGTGGTATATAGCAACTTGCAACTGGTAGTCAGGCAAGTCGAAGAAGAATACGCCGCCCGGGACGAAAAGATGGCGCTATACCTAACAGAAGTGCAGAGACTACTGAGGAAATTCATCTCGGCCGAGCTAATCCAAATTCCCCGAGAAGCCAATCAGCGGGCTGACGCCCTTGCCAAACTAGCCACTATCGGCAGTCAAGACTTACCGGGGCAAACACCCATCGAAGTTCTAGCACGGCCCAGCATACAGCCTGACGACGAACCAGCCGCAGAAGCTCAGGCTATGCCAGTTGAAGAAGAGGCTTCATGGATGGACCCCATCATATCCTTCTTACAGGACGAGGTACTGCCAGATGACCCGAAGGGCGCCTCCAAACTCAGAGCCAGGGCGACGAGGTTCACACTGATCCAAGGTAACCTATACAAAAGAGGTTTTTCTTTTCCTTTGCTGAAATGTGTGACAGGAACGGAAGCAAACTACATCCTAAGGGAAATCCACGAAGGCATGTGCGGCAATCACATCGGTGCTAAGACATTAGCCAGCAAGGCCCTACGTCAAGGCTACTTCTGGCCAACCATGTCCAAAGACGCCAAATAGATAGTGAAGAGATGCCAAGCTTGTCAGGTCCACGGGAACTTGCCGCACTGCCCACCTGAACTCCTCACCCCGGTGGTCAGTCCTTCGCCCTTTCAACAGTGGGGGTTAGACATCTTAGGACCCCTACCAATAAGAGTTGGACAATGCAAATTCCTCGTGGTCACAGTGGACTACTTCACCAAGTGGGCAGAAGCCGAACCCCTAGCAAAGATCACAACGCAGAAGGTCAAGAACTTCGTTTGGAAGTCTATAATTTGCCGCTTCGGCGTCCCCAGAGCAGTGGTCTCCGACAATGGGAAGCAGTTCGACAATCCGATGTTCACAAATTTCTGTAGCGGATTGGGAATCAAAAATTTCTTCTCAGCACCAGCCCACCCGCAGTCTAATGGGCAAGCCGAGGTGACCATCCGGACTATCAAACTGGCGCTCAAAACCAGGCTCGAGGCGTCCAAGTTCCAATGGGTAGACTACCTCCCCGCAGTGTTATGGGCATACCGAACAACTACTCGAACTGCGACTGGAGAAACGCCTTTCAGCCTAGCATACGGGACGGAGGCCATGGCTCCCGTTGAGGTAGGAGTGTCCTTCGCAAGAACCGAACTGTTCAATCCAACACAGAACGAAAGGTCCCTATTGGTCAACCTCGACCTCCTAGACGAAAAGAGGGACGAGACCCTGCAACGAATCTCCTCCTACCAAAGGAGTACAACAAGATACTATAACAAGCGAGTAAGAAGGAGGGGTTTTAAGCCAGGTGATCTAGTGTTGAAGAAATTGCTCCCAGCTAGGAAGGACCCGGCTCACGGCAAGTTGGGGCCAAACTGGGAGGGACCGTACGTGGTAAAAAGGATTGTCCGACCTGGAAACTACGAGCTGCAAACAGAGGAAGGCAGGGACCTACAGCACTCATGGAACGCAGACCACTTGAAGCGTTATTACCAATAGAGTTTCTCGCGAGGAGTGGAGGGTTACTGTAAAAAGACCAGATTTTATCAATGAGAGATACAAAAGTTTCCCGAAAATTTCGCTCTACCCAGGATCTACAGACTTTTCAGTCTAAGAGCTCGTAAGCTCAAGAGCTCGTAAGCTCAGGATCTACAGACTTTTCAGTCTAAGGGCTCGTAAGCTCAAGAGCTCGTAAGCTCAGGATCTACAGATTTTTCAGTCTAAGAGCTCGTAAGCTCAGGATCTACAGACTTTTCAGTCTAAGAGCTCGTAAGCTCAAGAGCTCGTAAGCTCAGGATCTACAGACTTTTCAGTCTAAGAGCTCGTAAGCTCAGGATTTACAGACTTTTCAGTCTAAGAGCTCGTAAGCTCGGGATTTACAAACTTTCCAGTCTAAAAGCTTGTCAGCTCAGCATCAGCAAATTCTTCTCAGCTTAAGAGCTCGTAAGCTCAAAACCGGCCAAAGACTTTGCTGCTTGAAAGACAACAAACTCAGCAGCTCGACAACTCAGAACAAACAAGCTTCATAGTTCAACAAATAAACGCATTCCCAGCAAAAAAAAAAAAAGAAAGAAAATAACTGGGAGATAAAAGCCAGAAATTTCATTTCATCGCGGGGTAAAGCCAACAGTTCAAAAAGAGCCACAGCCAACAGGTACATAGAAGTTACAAAAGAAAACAGGGCCTCTAGTTCTGCCCTCCCTCCCCTACCAGGACCTCCTCCCCTTTCCCCTCCGTCGGAACTTCTTTCTCCACTTTCTCCATCCGAGCAGCATCCGCCTTGAGCCTGGCATTCTCCTCCTTCAAAACATCTCTCTCTCTCTCCACCTCTGCCAACTTCCTCTTCAGGACCTCCACCTCGGGATCTTCCAAGTAAACTCCCTCTCGCTCATTAGCAAAAGAGGGCGTGCGCTGAATCCTGGTTGAACTTCCCCCTATCCCATAACGGACAAGGTTCTGAGGGGTAACGAGAGCAGAGTAAGGACGAGGGGAAGCCCTCTCGACCATCCTGACATGGAACGCCTCCAATGGAGTCAGAGCGGGAATACCTGCACAATACAACAACAGCACAAACAAGTTCAGTCAGTTAGCTGCCATCAAAGGATCAGATAGCCTTGAAAATGATGAAGTGATTACCTCTCTCCCGAAAGCTCGTCCAGGAGCGAGGAACCCAAACATGCTGGTCCTCCCCCACAGCGGACTCCCAGGAGTCCCCAGATACAAAAAAGAAGCGTTGGGTCCACCCCTCGGGGGAAGAGGGAATATCGGCAATCAGTGGAGGATGGAAATACCATTTAAAGGAGAGAGAGCTGAAGAACGGTGGAAAGTCGAAAGAGAGGTCAAGGAAATAGAAAAATTCCGAAACAGAAGGAAAAGTCTCAAAACCTTGCATACGCCAGAAAATGAAGAAGCCCACCATGGTGGCCCACCCCTCGGGGGAAAGACGAGAGGGGCATAGGCCACGATGAGAAAGAATCCGGGCGAAATCTGGATGAAGGGGAAGCCGAAAGCCATACTCAAATGGCCCTCGAAAAAAGAGACCTCGCCTGAGATGGACATACTGCAAGGTTCGTCAAGAGTGGGAGCCCTCACCCTCAGATTCGCCGGAAGGTCATATCGACTCTTCGTTCCAGCACCATCCGCCGTCATCATCCGGGAGGGAAGGAGAAAGATAGAACACCAATCGCCCTTGAGCGATTCACGGGCTCGATGCTTGAAAAGTGCAGAAGATTCAATCACCACAAGGTTCAAGTAGGAGACGAAGAGTTAAAGAAGAGAGGCTTGCCGAAAAGCAATGAGGCAAACGGGTATAAATAGTACCCAAGGGTGACTGTTGGAGTCTCGCAATCAAGATGGCATTGAATGCTGGCTCAACTTACGAAGAAGTTGGTAAACCACCCGGGAGCTTGCTTAAATCTACATCGTATATTGTAAAAAAAAAAAAAAATATATATATATATATATATATATATATATATATATATATATATATATATATATATATATGTATATGTCCTATAGATGGTACATGCAGCAAATCCAAAGTAAAGAAGCCCAGATCTCGAGCAATGACACTACTCCCAACAGGCCAAGGCCTCTTCGGAGTAAGAGGGGCAGGGGAGTACAGCACAACATAATAAACAGCAACAAGTACATCACCACGGAAACAAGAAGGGAAAAGTTCCATTAAGAGAATGCGTGCCTACAAAAAAAATGATGAAAACAGCAGAGAAAGAAATCAGCAATAAAAATCTAGGCACTCAAGCCCGATCTGCAGGGGGAGTAGCGCCGGGAGCAGGAGTAACGTCAGGTGCTCCACCACTTGAAGAAGCATCAAACCTTGGCTGAAATTGCTCAAGGTCTAAGTCAGGAAATCTCTCCATCGCTTGATCAGCAAAATTAAAGAACCCATCAACAAAAGCCCTAGCTGCCTCCAGCCTCGCCTTCTCAAGATCTTTTCGTTGATCCTCTACGAGCTGACGTTCAGCAGCTAAAGACCTATTCAACTCAGAAACAGCAGCCCGGGACTCTTTCAGCTGATCTTCCAGAAGGGTGCGGGTAACAGCAGCATTTAGCAAGTCCTCCTTCTCAGCCTCCCGCTCTTCCTTCAAACGAGCCAACTCGTCCCTTAGAGAAACCTCAGCCGAGGTACTGGCAATCAGCTGCCTAAAGGTCTGAGACCGCTGTTCAAGAACCTGCTCCAACTCCCTCTCAGTGGCCAGGCCCTAGTTCAACAGCTCGGTGCCGTGCTGACGAGCATCAAGGACCTCGGTACCCCTCCTTTGGACATCATTCCTTAGCATAAAAATCTCCCTCCCAAAAGCGCAAACATGTGTCGCCGACTGGAGACATAAGGGACATTATAAGGCACCAAGAAGTTTGAAACAAAGGAAAAGCACCAAGGTATACCTCGAGTAGGGCATGAAGAGCATCACGGCTTCGGACTTGAAAAGGAAGATCTACAGAGCGACGCAGGTCAGCTCGAGGAATCAACTCCATCAGAGCACGACTGCTCAGGCTCACGTCCCGAAGTAGACCGGCCTCAGAGCCAGCAATGGAGGTCTGGGGGGGCAAGAGCTGAGCTTGGACCGGCTGTAGCAATTACAGAAGTGCCTCGCCGAACAGGCCCTCCCACGGGGTCAAGCATCACAGTACCCGCAGTGGCCTCACTTGTGACCAACTCTGATGTCGACCTCGAGGCCCCGGGTGCGGAAACAGGAACATCGGATACAGAAGTAAGGACCTCGGCCGCAGCAACAGGAGCCTCAGCAGCAGGAACGGGGACCTCGCCGGAAGAACTGCCCTGTTCCAACCTCGTCCTCTTTGCAGGGGGTCCTACGGCCCTATCCCGCCTTCTTTCGTCCACGCGCTCCATGATCATGTGGCGCTGAGTCACCAGGTAGGAAGGAACTACGCAAACGAGATCAAAAGCTTAGCAAGGGTTCGAGTAAAGGAATAGAAAAATAAGAAACATTGATTACGCACGATCACCTGACGCCGAGGGAACCCCGGGAAGCATCAGTTCAATATAGGAAAAAGGGAGGCGAGCACGTGCTTGGTCGACCCGAGCCAGCTCGGAAGCACCAAGGGGAGGGAGCTCTCCTGCATTAGGAACTGGTAACGTCGTTAGAAGGCGAGCACAAGCATCAACAAGCACAAAGGCAAGAGCTTACCTAGGTTTCTGCGGCGCCCCCAGGCGGTAGGAACTCTGACAGACCCCGGAAATTGGGAACCGAACTCCCAACCATCTCCGGAGACGAAGAAATATCTCCTTATCCACCCTTCAGGAGTCGGTGGGAGATCCCGGATGGGAATCTCTCCCCCTCGCCTAGGGACGAAGTGGTAGAACTCGGACACCTCCTCGGGGCGGAAAAAGTGAAGAAACTTCCTTAAATTAGCCCTGGCCTGAGGGAACATCCTTCCCCACGCCGTAGTAAAGGTCAGCAACACCGCCCAGCTAGATGGGAGGAGCATGGCGGGGCAGAAGCTGAAGAAATGAAGAACATCTCGTATCAAGCCAGGTAGGGGAAATCGAAGCCCTAATAAGAAGGGGGCCTCGAAGAAGCAAGTTTCACCAGTAACCGGGCTATGGAACCTGCGCAAGCCTGCAGGGCGCACGACAACACCAGGGGGAAAGTCGAAGCGCCTAGCAAGGACCTGAGCTTCATCCTCATAGATTTCGCTAGCCTCGACGTTGCCGAAAACTCGCTTCATAACGTCAAATGGAGAGGGAGTAGCCATGAATACAAGAATGGAAGAGGGTTTTCTTAGGAGCAACAGGTAAAGAAACGTATATCGCAACAGAAAATAGAGGATTTCTTCTACGCTCGGTAAAGAGCAATCATTCCCCGGAGGTCTATTTATAGGCGCTACAGGACAGGCCTTGTCACTGTCGCCGGAAGCAGTTAATGCACGTCTCTCGCCATTAATGAAGGGGACACGTGGCGTCGTGGGGGTCTCCTGGGCACCACGATCGAGGGATCACTAAACCCTCTGACGGCGCACGTTCTCGAACGAACGAAACCGTCGGACCTCCACTACAAGTAAAGAAACTGGAAATGACCAAAATAGCCCTAGGAAGCTCAAGCGACCCAAGGGGGGAGCATGAAGGTCAGCTTAAATCAAATAAGCTCGGCTACCAGTGAAAAAGCGGGAGTCAGCGCCTAAGAAAGGAGAGATGCAACCACAAATCAAAGAAGTCTATAGCAAGACATCACGCGACAAATCATAAAAAGGGAAAAACCGCAAGAGTTCTCATTTCAGCATTTAAAGAAGTTACAATCAAGCATTACACAAAGAAACAACTTGAAGAATCACAAGGAAGTTGGAAACAGCAGGAAGGCCCCACATCAACCTCAAGAAGCGATCTCTTCATCACCTGCTCCCTCACCAGAAACCCCTGCCAGCATACATGGCCCCTCCGCCGCTGCCACAACGGAACCAGGCGCCTTCTCGGCATCAGGAGCCACACCCTCGTTGAGGTCAGGGGTCTCGGCCTCCTCAGCCACCACCGACGCCTTCTTGAAATCCAGCATTGGCACAAAAGGATCCAAGTCAAGGTCAGGGTAAGCCTCCTCGAGTTGATCCTTAAGATTTAGAAAACCCTTCACAAAACCAGAGGCGCATTCTCTCTCGAGCTCCGAAACACGAGACCGCAAAGATGACAGCTCGGAATCTCTGGCCCTGAGCTCTGAATCCTTGGCTACCAGGTCGGTCTCCGTGGTCTTGAGCTTGTTATCTTTTGAATCCATGAGCTTGGCAAAGTCCTGAAGGCGGGCATCCATCTCATCGTTGATCCTCTTCAGTTCAATGGACTCCGAGGATAGAATCTTCACCTTCTCCTCGGCAGCCTCCTTGCTCACTAACAGGGCGGCGATAGACTCATTTGCCCTCGAAATCTCCTCTTTGTAGTGAAAGCCTAGCATCTTCACACAAGCTAGTGACTGAGAGGAAAATAGGGTCAGACGTAAGAGAAAGACCCGTGAACACCTCGGGAAAAAGGAATATCAGAGATCGAGGAAACTAAGGCTAAGAAAATACCTCCGCCATGCCCCGGATAGCGCGGTTCACCTTCCTATCAAAGGGGACTCGCATGGCCTCCCTAGGATCAGATGTGGAGATCAGCTCAGACAAGGCAGAAACAGCGACCTCAGGGTCACAAAGGAAGTCGTCCCCTTGCTCCTTGGATGAAGAGGGAGCAGCACCCACCTTCCTGCCTCTCTGATGGGCAGAACGAGGAGGAACTGCCAGGGCTTCTTGCTTCGAAGCTCCACCAGTCAAAGATTCGCCCAGAGGCCTCTCAACGGAGAGCGAGGGGGGAGCCACATCCCCGGGGGGAGGAAGGTCTACCTTCTCCTGCGTAAGAGGAACAGGTAGGATCTCAGACACCGATGCATCTTGGGGCAATCGCTGTGGGCCCTTCACCAGTTTCCTCTTCTTCCTCGACCTATCGGTATCCGAGAACATCGCCATTATCAAGTCCTGGTTCATGGGGTTAGGAACAGAGGGCGACTCCGGAGCAGGAGCTTGTTCGACAGGAGGCCCGAGCTCGTAGAGGGCTAGGTTCTCGTCGGTCACCAGGTCGAAGAATGATTGCAACCCCAAGGCCTCGGCCCTAGCGACTCTAGTCATTTCCTCGACTCCTAGGACAGGGCGGTAATCTGCAAATCAGAAGTTAAGTCAGTAAGGGAAGAACAGCGAAAGAAAAAGGTGCAGTCGAATTGAAAGGCCTTACTTATGTTCCTTAGAGCTCCCCAAAACCTGGGAATGAGAGGAACGTCCCCTGGTTTCCCGGAAAGCTCCCAAGAGTCACCTCTAACAAAGAAAAACTTGGGTTTCCACCCTTTGTTGGAAGAAGGAAGCCCGGTGATCAAATTCCTCGCTTTGACCCTTTTCGAAAAATAAAGGAAACCAGCGGAAGGGAAGGACTTAAGTTGAAAAAGAGAGGCAAATTCGTTAATGGATGGCTGAGAGTCGTTTCCACTCTTCAACCAATGGACGAGGAATCCGATCAGAAGACCCTAGCCGTTTGGAGAGAGCCGGGCAGGATATATGTTGTAAAAAGCGAGAACGACCCGGATGAAAGGATGAACGGGGAATCGCAAGCCAGCACGGAAAGCGAACTCGTAAAAACAGACCAGGCCAGGGATAGAAGAATTACACCTCTCGTGTAACTCCGGAGAGTGTAAGAGAACGGAGTCAGGAAAACGATACTCCTGCCTCAGTTCATCTAAGTCCTCGTCACTGAGACAACTGAGAGTCATGGCCGCACAGCAAGCGAGGTCGGCTTGATCTCGACGAACTCTTTTCCTAGGAATTGGGGGAAGAGCCGGTTTGGATCTCTTAGTCTTTGACGCAACAAAAGAAGCAGGTGGAAGGGACGAAAGAGGACGAGCTTCTTCTATAAGGGCGGACCCAGAGGCAGAAGCTCCAAGAGCGGACCCAGACACGACCCTATCAACGGAACTACCGTTCTGGGAGCCTGAGGTACTTGCCTCGACTTCTTCGCCTACTTGATCCTCGGAATCCGATTCAGAAGAGGAAACAACCCACTTCCCCATCAACGGTCCAAGCCGTAAGCCGGAGTGGAGGGAAGGCAAATGTAAAGCACAGTCCGTCAAAAATGGAGGTCTCAGACACCAACTACGAAGGAAGGACACCCTAAGCGAAGTAAGATGGTCCACGAAGCATGTGAGAGGGGAGAGGTCGTCGGAATGATTCCTAAAGTAACTAAACCTCCATATCAAGAAGTGAAACCCAAAACCCCACCAGGGAGGGTCGAAGGGATCCAGATCGAGCAAGAATGAAGAGAAGAGAAAAGACGTACCTAGTTAAGGCGCTAGATGCAGAAAATAACCGGGGACGCAGAAACCCTAAAAGTCGCCTGAGAGTCTGAAACAAAGCACCCCGAGAGCCAAGGGAGGAGAGGGTAACGCAAGGAGATTCAAATGCGAAAACAACACAGGCGAAGGGACTTTCCCCACTTTATACAAGGCATTCAATGCCCTGATAGACGAGGCGACAGGACGCGCCTCAGAAATCGTACCGTTGAGATTGCCCGATGGTGACACGTGTAAAAACCATCCCATCACAGCCGGCAAATACCAGAACAGCCCAAACCAGCGCAAAGCCGCCTGACCACGCTTTCCGCCACGTATGAAGACCATGAACAATTCGAAAAAGACACTTCCTATCCCCAGGTCAGAGAGGACGTCATTCTCGTGACCAGGGGCTGGGGGGCAACTGATGAGGATAGGTTTTTGGGCCTGGGCTGCCATTACGACCTAGCCCAAGGACCTCCAGACTGGATGAGGACTCCAAAGCCCAAAAAGGGGAATGGTCCCAACCGGCCCAAATTCGATTCTCAACCCACGACCCAGGTTAAAGCCTGTTGCACCACGCGCGCCCAGAACAAGGAAAATCGGCTCTGATTTCTCAGAGTTACTCCGTGCAAAAACAGAGAGAGATGGTGCCGAATGGACCCAGGTGGTCGTGGGAACAGTACCACCGGCGGTCAAAGCAGCTTGCAGAGAAAGGACGAACGGTCCCCACAAGATCAAGAAAAGGGAGAACAAAGGCAACAAACCCTAGGAATGGACACCATATAAATAGAACAGTAAAAGCAGGGAAGGGGGATCGAATTCCTAAGCCTTCTTCCTCGTCTTCTACCTGGTTTTTTGCCCAGAACCCTAGAATAGTCATAACAGAGAGCGTCGTTCACGGCCCTGCGCCTATAATTTCCTTGTAATCAGTTGAAATCAATATACACAATCAAGGAGCAAGAGCCTCCATTACAGTGGACGTAGCCCAAGTCCTTCGGCTAGGGTGAACCACTTACATCAGCTGTCTATCATTGCCTAACTTCAATTTCCTTAAAACCCATTCCATAAAACCCAAAAGCGCCAGATTGGCTTGGGCCTGGGTGATTGTTTCCGAGGCATCATCATTATTCATCGCATGGGATAATCTACTAGTCCCACAGAATTTTAAAATATGCCTGCTAAACATAAGTTTGATTAGGAATATGAAAACAGTAATGCTACATTGATCAAATTTTGGGGCCAAATTTAGAGCACAAATAACATGACAGCATATTATTTTGAGTCTTTATTGGGGCCCAAATGACATGACACTAAATAAAAAAGCCCAAGTCAGCTGCCATGTCATTTGGGTTCCAAATTTAGTCCTAAAATTTGATCAGTATAGCATTACTCATATGAAAAATGTTTTATTTCTTAAATTTGTATCTGAAATCAATAAGAATAGTTGAATGAATGAGTCCGGTCCAAAAAAGTCATTGGAACCCACTGATGCAATTATCCGTATGGATTTAGGAGATGCAAATTTACAATGTGTAGCATTGCTCCTGAGAATATATCCTTTTCCGATCCTTCTCAACCAGCCAATTTGGGTTGAACTGAGTTGAATTGGGTAGAATGAAAAGTTCTAAACCCATGCCACCGCACATGTCCATCCAAACATGGCCAAGGATGGGATTTCCTTGCGTACGACAAATCAGAATGCACCCATCCTGAATTTCTTTTCCCAACCATTACATATCTCAATAATGTTACATACATCATCATTATACATTACTTCAATATGAACTATTAAATTAATAGATTTCGCTGAATTCATCGAATATTTAAAAGTTGAAATTATGCCATGTCAAAAGGTATAGATAAGGTGGTGCACTTATCATTATTAAATCTATATATATATTGCATATTTTAGGGTTTTATTTAACTACTAGTTATTGTCTGTGCCTGAAGGCACAGAATAATAAAAAAAATTGTCACCAATAAATATATTTGTATTCACATCTAAAATCAAATCATAAATATAGATGAGAGAGAGAAAGGAATTTAAGCACCAGTTATAGTAAGAGTGAGCGATGTAGTGGTGGTGGGTGGTGGTGGCGGTGGTGGGGTGGCGACGGTGACGATGTCAGTTGTGACACCCCAAAATCCGGGGGTCCGTTGATTACCCATCAACCTGCGCAATACCCGTAGATACCGAGTAATTCGATATCTCACCGTTATGCCCCATTTTCCGGGGTCCTTAATTTTTAACGAAATTCGGGCAGAGTCTCCTTTGTACGGGGAGCTCTACCCAAAACACAACCTGTGCAGTATATATTCAAATGACCCATCCGAGGTCCAATATAAAGCAATGACCGCACCGGGTCCACTTATAAGTAAATATTGGCCACACCGGGTCCAATTACCCATACTTATATCAAAACATGCAAGGTTATTTTAACAACAATCCATATACACTCTAATACAGTTATTTGTAAAAAACTACATGTCCAAAAACATAATTTTTCACAAGTGTTTTACAATAACACAAAATAAAGCCTCATATGGCTTTCTTCAAACATGTGGGTCCAACATGGAGCCATCCGCCCGTGTATCTCTCCCACCTGAAATGTTTCCCGTATAGGGTGAGCCAACGCCCAGTAGAAAAACTCCTACAGAGGCTACTCCCCACCTAGATGCACATGGAATGCTCATATGCAATACTCAATTATCCACAACAATTCTAATCATGTTTATGCAACTCAGATATGGAATTTCTTATGACATGTCATACAACGAGGTGAGACTCATTCATGCACTCAATCCGAGCCCTTCCCGGCTCCCCAACACACGCAAGTGCCAATGTGTGAATCCATCATTTATGTTACACATCAATGACATTTTACAAAACTAGGGTCTTTCTTGGGGTGGGCATTCATGGACTTACACCAACGGCACCCAACCGACACGGAATTTCAGGACTTCAACCCACGGTTCCGCGTATACCGACACACTTTATGGCCTTTTACACCAACGGAGTGCGAATCCTATCAACGAGTCTTTCACCCGAGGGATATTCTAGCCCTTCTTGCTAACCCCGACCCAATTTATCATGAAACCAAGCGGCTTAGCTAGGCCTTCGACCCAACTTTCCCAAGCCTTCCGTCAATCACCAAGTGTGGTATTGACGACAACCATGCACACACCCATGTGATGAGATGTTCCGTGCAAATGCAATGTAATGAACCATTGCTTATCCATGTCATGTCCCATGTAATGAATGCCACATGAGCAACATATAACACTTATCATCATATCTCATGGAAATGTATGTCATATACACATAACTTCCATATATCATCATCATGCTCAATATATCAATAAGCATATGATTTCCACAAATTATCACCTAACTCAACTCAAGCATGTCATTTCAATTTCCTTAAGCTAACACTTTTCACATTCAAGGCATTTTATCAAACACCTTACATGCATCAATTATGTAATCACATAATATTGCCACACAACATTAAATATCATCATTCAAGACATTTAATCAACACCTTCATGTTAAACACATATCATGCCCACAATTTCACATAGTTACAAGAAAATGCCCAAGTAACCCCCATGCATCAAAGTCAAGCTAGAAGTTGGCCTAAGCCATTTCTAAGCTCACTTTCCCATTTCCATATTAATAGGCAATTGATAGATATATATATAACACATACATCCAACCATTCCTATGGACATTTAGGTTAGAAATCAACCCAAGTAAGAGAAACTCTACCTCAATATGAGTGTAGAAAACTCCTATAACACCAAAACAACTCAAAAACTCTTGACTTCCCAAATTTTCACTTTTGAATCTTCGGTGAAATCTCTTATTTTTGGTACGTACGCGTAGCCCTCGGCGAGGAGATAAACTTTGCCTCTTGGATCGACGGATTCCGACCGACAGAACTCCCGAAATCGAAGCGGGAAGGTTGAAGAAAATCTCTTTTTTCTTCCTCTCTTTGGGCGGCTGAACAAGGCTGAGTTCAGCTGATATTTTGTGTCAAAAAGCTGATTTAAGAGCATATTTATAGGCAAAAAATGTGCGGTCCACATCGCACCGCATATTTTCGACTTTCGGGTCCGTTTTTCGTCCCGAAACGATTCATTATACCTCAGATTAAGTTCAAATTAATTTTATTTGAACTTTAACTTAATTTGAAGGAAATTTTATAAAATACATTATTGGGGACCTTTAAAATGTCATTCGCCACGCAGTCGCCTCGAACGACGTGTAAAAATCCGACTATCTCGGAATTCGACGAAATTTGACATGGTGACTAGATTCCGCGATACGAATCCAATGGCGAACTCCGTTTCCTCATCCGAGGTCTAGAGTATGAGTATTTCAAATAAGCATTAGGATGGCAAATGACCATTTTGCCCTTTTTAAGAAAAAGTTCAAATTTGTCCGAGTTATACATTCTTCCCCCCTTAAAAGAATTTCGTCCCCGAAATTCACACATACATACACATACAACCACATGCATATGCAACAGTCAGTTAATATTTAATGACTATTAGAAAGTACCCCCATCCTCGAATAAGAAAAGATAATGGGTACGGATGGTGTCATCGCTCTCCCATGTCGCCTCCTTCATTCCTCGGTGCTGCCACAACACCTTCACTAGCCGCACGGTCTTGCCTCGTAAAACCTGTTCCCGGCTATCCATGATGCGGACCGGTCCCTCCTCGAAGGTCCCATCCGCATCAACAACAAGCTCGCCCCAATCCACCACATGAGTCGGATCTGGGGTGTATTTCCGGAGCATAGAGACATGAAATACCGCATGAACACCTGATAGGTTTGGCGGTAACGCCAACCGGTAAGCAACTGTACCCACCCTCTCGAGTACCTCGAAGGGCCCGATGTATCTCGGCGACAGTTTCCCCCGTTTACCAAACCGGACCACTCCTCTTTTAGGCATAACCTTCAAGAAGACATGATCTCCCACCTCAAACTCTAGAGGTCGTCTTCGTCTATCAGCATAACTCTTCTGTCGACTCTGAGCCGTGAGAAGACGCTTCCGAATCAAGTCCACCTTCTCCGAGGTGTCTTTTACCAATTCCAGACCCGTAGAAGACCTCTCTCCTACCTCCGTCCAACAGACCGGAGAACGACATGGCCTCCCGTACAATGCCTCATAGGGTGCCATCTGTATACTCACCTGATAACTATTGTTATAGGCGAACTCCACCAAGGGCAAATGATCTTCCCAGCTACCCTTGAGATCTAGGACGCATGCCCGCAGCATGTCCTCTAAGGTCTGGATAGTCCTCTCCGACTGACCATCTGTCTGAGGATGAAAAACAGTGCTCATCATCAACTGTGTTCCCATGGCTCGCTGGAAACTCTCCCAAAACTGAGCCGTAAACCTGGGATCTCGATCTGATACTATAGATAAGGGTACCCCATGCAACCGAACAATCTCCCGTATGTACAACCTGCAGAATTCCTCCAGTGTGAAGGTCATCCGCACTGCCAGAAAATGTGCCGACTTAGTAAGCCGGTCCACTATCACCCACACCGCGTCATGCCCCCGCGATGTCCGTGGAAGATGGGTCACAAAATCCATCGTGATATGCTCCCATTTCCACTCAGCTACCTCCAAAGGCTGGAGTAATCTTGCTGGTCTCTGGTGCTCAGCCTTAACTTGCTGACAGGTGAGACATCGTCTGACAAAATCTCCAACATCTCTCTTCATCCCGCTCCAATAATACTGGCGACGAAGATCATGATACATCTTCGTGCCACCTGGGTGCACAGCAAATCGGGAACAATGAAACTCTTTGAGAATCTCCTCTCTGAGCTCCGCAGACTGGGAAACCACAATCCGTCCCCTGAACCGAAGACTACCATCTGTATGAATGGCTCAGCCTTCATCACTCGTACCCAATCGTACTCGGTCCCTGATGGACACTAACTCAGTATCTTGTCCCTGGGACTCAATAACCCTGCTCAGTAGGGAAAGTGTAGCCACCAAGCTCCCCAAAGTACCCTGAATATGATCAGCGTAATGTAGCCCAAACTGTCCCACAGTCTCGAGCATCTGCCACTCTCGGGAAGCCACCACTCCCCGTGACTTTCGGCTGAGTGTTTTAGCCACCACATTTGCCTTACCGGGATGGTAATGCAACGTGAAATCGTAGTCCTCGAGGTACTCCATCCACCTGCGTTGTCTCATGTTGAGGTCCTGCTGTGTAAAAATGTACTTCAGACTCTTGTGGTCCGAAAACACTTCAAACTGCTCGCCATACAGGTAGTGACGCCAAGCCTTCAAGGCAAAGACAATGGCCGCCAATTCCATATCATGTGTGGGGTAATTCTGCTCATGGTTCTTTAACTGCCGAGAACGATAAGCCATCACCCTCCCGGACTGCATCAAGACACATCCCAGTCCGTCCTTCGAGGCATCACAATAAACTGTGTACCTCTGTCCCCTTTCCGGGACTATCAAGATAGGAGCTGAAGTAAGTCTTCTCTTTAACTCCTGGAATGCCTTCTCGCAAGAATCATTCCACTCGAACTTGACCTCTTTCCGAGTCAACCTAGTCATAGGTGCAGCCAGCCGAGAGAAGTCCTCAATAAATCGCCGGTAATACCCTGCCAATCCCAAGAAACTGCGTATCTCGAAGACTGACTTCGGTCTCTCCCAATTCATAACTGCCTCGACCTTCTCCGGGTCCACAGATACACCCAAAGCCGACACTACATGCCCCAAGAATTTCACCTCAGTCAGCCAAAATTCACACTTGTTGAACTTGGCGTACAACTGGTGGTCTCTCAAGGCCTGGAGAACAATCCTCAAGTGACCCTCATGCTCCTCCTCAGACTTGGAGTAGATCAAAATGTCGTCAACAAAGACCACGACGAACTGATCTAGGTAGGGTTGGAACACCCTATGCATGAGATCCATGAATGCCGCCGGGGCATTTGTCAACCCAAATGGCATCACTGTGAACTCGAAATGCCCATACCGCGTCCGAAACGCCGTCTTAGGGATATCTGCTTCCCTAACCCTCAACTGATGGTAGCCGGTGCGGAGATCTATCTTGGAGTAGACTCGCGCCCCTCTCAGCTGATCAAACAAGTCATCGCTATTCTTGATAGTAACCCTATTCAACTGCCGGTAATCTATGCATAGTCTAAGGGTTTTGTCCTTCTTCTTTGCAAATAACACCGGAGCGCCCCAAGGTGAGGTACTCGGTCTAATGAACCCCCTGTCCAACAATTCCTGCAATTGGACCTTGAGTTCTTGCAACTCAGCAGGCGCCATCCTATGTGGAGTCATAGAAATGGGCGATGTACCGGGATGCAACTCTATAGTGAAATCCACATCCCTATGTGGAGGTAATCCCGGTAGTTCATCCGGAAAAACATCCTCATAATCACACACAACCCGAGGTAGACCAAACTCCTGTCTCGCCTCGTCGTCTAGGGTAAGGCTTGCTAGCCAACCCATCAACTGCCCGTACCATCTAGAGTCGTACACGGCTTGGGGTAAAGCATCGTGCTTATCCCCCTGAAACATGAAACAAACCCCATCCGGTGTGTAAGCAGTGACCCGCTTCCGGTCACAATCAATGACGACTCGGTGTGCTGCCAACCAATCCATCCCAAGGATTACATCGAACTCCGACATGTCCATGACCCGAAGGTCCACGGTGAGTAGAATCCCTGAGATCTCTAACTCACACCCCCGACATATCTGATCAACCCTCACCCTAACACCTAGGGGAGAACTCACGTGCAAAGGCTCTTCTAAGGTCTCAACCTCTAAACCCAAGTCTTTCACACAAAATGCAGCAATAAATGAATGCGATGCACCAGAATCAAACAATACTCTAGCCCATAAGCGGGAAAGTAGAAATGTACCCTGTATCACCGCCGGATCTGCCGGCTCAGTCTGTGGTATCATGGCGTAGACACGCCCTTGAGTCCCTGAAGTCCCGGCTTGTAAGCCCTAACCTCGTCCCCGACCCATGCCTTGACCCATCTGGCCAGCTTGCGGTGTCCCCGCACGTGAAGTGGTAGGGCCTTGTGTAGCACCCTGGTACTGATACTAACTCCCCCGGCCCATGGTAGAATAGTGAGGAGTATACTGGGTCTGTGGTTGCCCCACCGAAGTCTGGGAGTGTGACGATCCGTAGCTCTGGGATCCTTGTCGCTGAGGACAATCCCGCTTCATGTGACCCGGCTGGCGGTAATGGAAACATGTTTTCTGCCCCGCCTGATATGTAGTCCCCAGGTTTCCCCCGCCTTGGGAGGATCGACCGTGGCCTTGGCCTTGATGGCTACGGCCTTGTCCTTGTTGCCCTTGCGGAGGAAAAGTCCTATGCCTCTTTCCAGAACTAGCAGAAGAGGATTGGCCCTCCTTCTTCTTGTCCTTCACACCCGCCTCCCGGATGTTTCTTGCATCATCCACTTCTCTCTCAATGGCCATGGCTGTCTGGACCATCAAGTCGAAGTCTTGTAGGAGAAGACCCACAATCTTACCCCGGATGGATAACTTCAGCCCATCCTCAAACTTTCTGACTTTGGCCGTATCTGTGGCCACGTAGTCATCGGCGAAACGTGCTAATTCGGCGAATTTAGCAACGTACTCCATCACCGTCATGGTGCCTTGTCTCAAATCCAAGAATTCCCGGGCCTTTGCATGTCTTGCTGCGGCCGGGAAGTACTTTCCCATAAAGAGTTCCTTGAACTCAATCCAAGTCATAGCCTCCAAGTTCTTGGAGTCTTTCACCCAATCCCACCACACCAGGGATTCCCCCTCCAGCTGAAATGTAGCTAGAATTATCTTGGTCGCGTCGGAGGTGATCTCCATAGCCCTCAAAACCCTATCCACTTGTTGGAACCAATGGTCAGCTACCATAGGGTCCGCTCCTCCCATGAAGATCGGAGGCTGATGTGCCTTGAACTTCTGAAGATGACTGGAGCCTCCTTGGCCCCCACCTGCACCCGTCTGTGTGAGTGTGGCAACCACTGTACCAAGAGCCTCTATGAAGGCTTGTTGGTCAGTAGTAGGTGGTGGTGGTTGGTTGTTCCGTCCACCGCCTCGGCCTCGCCCTCGACCGCGTCCTCTTCCTCTTCCTCTATTTTCCATCTACACACACATCAGATAGCAATAGACTAACAATTTAGTACTCCAAATTTAGGGATCAAACAAAAACGTTGAGAATTCTCTCATTGTCCCCTCTAGTAGAACATATGTCACATACTAGTAGACGTTTAACCGTTGAACTATCCCGTTCATCCCTTTTTCCGAACCCAAGGTTATGTTTTCTAACCCTAGTGTTCCTCCTTTTCATATACATTCTACCATGTATATAATTCACACAACAAGTAACACATAACATGTAGCAAGTAGAGCACATAACATGAAATGCGTATGGAATGCAATGGTCTAGACCCATGCCCCTCAAGCCTTAGGTAAATCGTATACCTAAGCTCTGATACCAAGCTGTGACACCCCAAAATCCAGGGGTCCGTTGATTACCCATCAACCTGCGGAATACCCGTAGATACCGAGTAATTCGATATCTCACCGTTATGCCCCATTTTCCGGGGTCCTTAATTTTTAACGAAATTCGGGCAGAGTCTCCTTTATACGGGGAGCTCTACCCAAAACACAACATGTGCAGTATATATTCGAATGACCCATCCGAGGTCCAATATAAAACAATGACCGCACCGGGTCCACTAATAAGTAAATATTGGCCACACCGGGTCCAATTACCCATACTTATATCAAAACATGCAAGGTTATTTTAACAACAATCCATATACACTCTAATACAGTTATTTGTAAAAGACTACATGTCCAAAAACATAATTTTTCACAAGTGTTTTACAATAACACAAAATAAAGCCTCATATGGCTTTCTTCAAACATGTGGGTCTAACATGGAGCCATCCGCCCGTGTATCTCTCCCACCTGAAATGTTTCCCGTATAGGGTGAGCCAACGCCCAGTAGAAAACTCCTACAGAGGCTACTCCCCACCTAGATGCACATGGAATGCTCATATGCAATACTCAATTATCCACAACAATTCTAATCATGTTTATGCAACTCAGATATGGAATTTCTTATGACATGTCATACAACGAGGTGCGACTCATTCATGCACTCAATCCGAGCCCTTCCCGGCTCCCCAACACACGCAAGTGCCAATGTGTGAATCCATCATTTATGTTACACATCAATGACATTTTACAAAACTAGGGTCTTTCTTGGGGTGGGCATTCATGGACTTACACCAACGGCACCCAACCGACACGGAATTTCAGGACTTCAACCCACGGTTCCGCGTATACCGACACACTTTATGGCCTTTTACACCAACGGAGTGCGAATCCTATCAACGAGTCTTTCACCCGAGGGATATTCTAGCCCTTCTTGCTAACCCCGACCCAATTTATCATGAAACCAAGCGGCTTAGCTAGGCCTTCGACCCAACTTTCCCAAGCCTTCCGTCAATCACCAAGTGTAGTATTGACGACAACCATGCACACACCCATGTGATGAGATGTTCCGTGCAAATGCAATGTAATGAACCATTGCTTATCCATGTCATGTCCCATGTAATGAATGCCACATGAGCAACATATAACACTTATCATCATATCTCATGGAAATGTATGTCATATACACATAACTTCCATATATCATCATCATGCTCAATATATCAATAAGCATATGATTTCCACAAATTATCACCTAACTCAACTCAAGCATGTCATTTCAATTTCCTTAAGCTAACACTTTTCACATTCAAGGCATTTTATCAAACACCTTACATGCATCAATTATGTAATCACATAATATTGCCACACAACATTAAATATCATCATTCAAGACATTTAATCAACACCTTCATGTTAAACACATATCATGCCCACAATTTCACATAGTTACAAGAAAATGCCCAAGTAACCCCCATGCATCAAAGTCAAGCTAGAAGTTGGCCTAAGCCATTTCTAAGCTCACTTTCCCATTTCCATATTAATAGGCAATTGATAGATATATATATAACACATACATCCAACCATTCCTATGGACATTTAGGTTAGAAATCAACCCAAGTAGGAGAAACCCTACCTCAATAGGAGTGTAGAAAACTCCTATAACACCAAAACAACTCAAAAACTCTTGACTTCCCAAATTTTCACTTTTGAATCTTCGGTGAAATCTCTTATTTTTGGTATGTACGCGTAGCCCTCGGCGAGGAGATGAACTTTGCCTCTTGGATCGACGGATTCCGACCAACGGAACTCCCGGAATCGAAGCGGGAAGGTTGAAGAAAATCTCTTTTCTCTTCCTCTCTTTGGGTGGCTGAACAAGGCTGAGTTCAGCTGATATTTTGTGTCAAAAAGCTGATTTAAGAGCATATTTATAGGCAAAAAATGTGCGGTCCACATCGCACCGCATATTTTCGACTTTCGGGTCCGTTTTTCGTCCCGAAACGATTCATTATATCTCGGATTAAGTTCAAATTAATTTTATTTGAACTTTAACTTAATTTGAAGGAAATTTTATAAAATACATTATTGGGGACCTTTAAAATGTCATTCGCCACGCAGTCGCCTCGAACGGCGTGTAAAAATCCGACTATCTCGGAATTCGACGAAATTTGACATGGTGACTAAATTCCGCGATACGAATCCAATGGCGAACTCCGTTTCCTCATCCGAGGTCTAGAGTATGAGTATTTCAAATAAGCATTAGGATGGCAAATGACCATTTTGCCCTTTTTAAGAAAAAGTTCAAATTTGTCCGGATTTTACATCAGTGGTGGTGGTAATGATCATGAGGGGTGGTGGTAAGACGATAGGGGTAGTGGTGATAGGGGTGATGGTTGGACAATGGTAGGGTGGTGGTGGGGTGGCAGCAATAGTAATGGTGACGATAGTGATAGTAGGGGGCAGTGGTAGTTGTGATGGTTGTTGTGGTAGAGATGGTGGTGGGGTGGCGGCGACGATAGTAGGACAATGACGGTGGTGGTAGAGTGGTGGTGGAGTGGAGGTGACGATGGTGGTGGTGAGTGTAATGGGGATGGTGGTGGTCAGGCGGTGGTGGTAGTAGGGTGGCAATGGTGGTGATGATAGAGGATGGTATGGTGACGACAGCGATGGTGGTGGTAAGGGACGGGGGGTGGTGGTAGTGGTGATGGTGGTGGGTGGGGTAGTGGTGGTGGGGTGGCGATAGTGAAGCTGGTAGTGGTAGTGGTGATGATGGTGGGGGTAATTTGGTGGTGGGGTGGGGTGGCGGTGATGGTGGTAGTGATAATGATGGTGAGGGTGGGGGTGGGGGTGGTGGTGGGGCGATGGGGTGATGGTGGTAGTGGTGGTGGTGGGATGGTTCCAAACACTATTTTTTTTTTAAAGTATTTATGAAAAATTATAAGTATTAAAAAATGTTCAAACACACCCTTGGGGACCTATTTTTCATATTAAATTTAGAGTGTTAATATTAGTCGTCGGATTAAGTGCTTTTTATGACAAATTTTTTACGACGGTTATATTCGTCGTCACAAAAGAAGTGTTTGAAACAATTTTTTGTAGCGGTTGTGTTTGTCATCGTAAAAAACATGTTTGTATTAATATTTTGTTAATATTTGTGACAGCTATTTTTTCTGTCGTAAATAGTGTCATAAACTCAAAAGAAATTTTTGTATTTGAAACAGCTGTTTTTCTTGTCTCAAATAATATTTTATAAACTCAAAAGAATTTTTTATATATATGACAGCTATTTTTCTCATCGTATATAATATTTCATAAAACATTAAAATGTTGTTTTAGATTAAAAAATAATTTATAGTTTAAAGAAGAAAATTTCTAAAAAAAAATTGTATTGGTCACAACTATTTTTCATGTTACAAGTAATATTTTATAAAATTACGTAGTTTTACATCAAAATAAATTTCTAGTTCAAAGAAAAAAAAATTAAACTCTACAAAGTCAATTTTTTATATCAAAACTAGGGTGTCAAAATATGACACGACCCATTAACACGACATAAAATTAGTGGGTTTGAGTCTTCTTTAAGCCACCTATTTAGTAAACGAGTGGGCTCGACACGATACGATTATAAACGAGTCAGGTATTGATGAAACCAATTAGAAGAAATGTATACGATATGACTCGTTTATATATCATTTACATAATTGGACAGGCTGTTCAAAAAAATATTGTGTAGTCCTCTGTTGATGTATATTCTAATTTCTTTTAATTCTTTATTATATATATATATATAAATATCATTTCAATATATAAACAATAATTTTATATTTTTTTGATCGATGTCACTGAGAGAGTAGATGGTCCAGGAAGGATGTTCAACTTTTTGCATTAATTTTTTGTACTCATAGATCGTTATGTTTTATAAAAGTGCATATTTTACATTTTGTTTAACTCATGTGATTGTTTTTTTTATATGAAAATATTGATATGTTTTTGAAAATGTTGGTTATATTTACTTTTGTGTTTACCTATATATATTGAATTGGGTAGTTTTACGGATACCAATAGGTCTTTGGTCTAATGGTACTCTTTACATTATGAAAGTTTTGTTTTTTGAGGTCAAGAGTTCAAGCCCCTTCCTCCCTCCCCCTCTCAAAAAAAAAAAATTTTGTACGAAGTATATATATGCAAAAGATATATAACATTGGTTACCAACAGAATGTATATATGCAAAGGATATATAATATTGGTTACCAACGGTCTATAAACATTAAAAAAAGAATTTTTTTTTTTTTTTGTGGCAGCATCGTTGCCGTCATAAATATATCTTCTATTTTTTACGACAGCCAAATGTGGTATTTGAGACAGCACTTTTGCCGTCGTGATAAAAGCAAAAATGTCGGATTTTTTGTGACAACTTATTACGACAGGGTCTTACTGCCGTAAATACTATTTGAGACGGACCGTTGCTGCCGTAAAAACCTTTTGAGACCACAATTATTATGGCGAGGCAATGCCGCCACAAAAAAGTATTTGTGACAACAAATAGACCTTTTATGACAACACTTTACTGCCGTAAAAACCATTTTTCTTATAGTGAAAATCATTTTGTTTATCTTTTGAAATTTAAATTATATTGTACTTTATTATTTAGATTTTCACCCTATTAATTATTTGGCTATCCTATATATCAATTTGTATAAGCTCGTACCTACATAACTAAACATGATCTGGTTGATTATTTCCTTATTCCATCAATTGGTTTTATTAATTAAAAAAAGGTGTAGCACCATAATTGGACCTCAAGTCTAGATGGATATTAGCTTTGATAATTAGTACATTTTGTCTTGACAATTTTTTGAGATTAGATTATAAGAAATTTAACTCTTATGAATACCCTAATTTCGGCGTAAATAGTTTGTCTTTGACCGGACCAGAGAAGAAATTAGTCGAGATGCAAGTAAATTGACCCAAACACCCTTCACCGGTAAAAAAAAAAAATTAGTACACTTGGTTGATTATTAGATAGCAACAAAATTATGATTGTGGGGAAGCACTTAACTTGGTATGTGTCCATTATCTATTATTGGATGTATATCTAGATAACAATGTCAATCTGGGTCAGAGCCGAACAGGCTAGGCCTCACTCCACACTTGTCCAGATATGAAAAATGTTACACAAATCTCAAGTTGTTGAAGACAAAATCGTAACAAGTACACAGAAAATTGATCGATGGTTTCTATTAACAAAATGGATTAACTACTGCAGTTATTGCTACAGTGCCAGCATTAACACATTTGGAGGGGTGCAGTTGTGCCACAGTGGCTGCTGCTTTAAACATACGTGCTATTTTGGATAATATTGGATTTTAGGGGTTATTATCTTGATCCATTTTGATCGAGCTTCTCAAAAGATGAATCGAATAAAAAACTTAGTGTTCAACATTAGTTACATATTCACGGCCGGCTCAATGGCAAGGCCATTGAAGCAGCTGCTTTAGGCCGCCAAATTTTTGGATGCCCTATTTTTAGGAGGTTCAATTAAATGTAATTTAATTTTTACGGTCTTAAAAAAATTTAGATCAATATTTAACTAAGTTTACTTTAACTTTTAGTGTCTCAAATAAAATTTTTAGACAAATGTTCCATTCGGCCAGATTTATTCTTAGATCCCGAATAAAATTTTTAAGACTCATGTTCAAGTAAGCCCTCTTTTATTTTTAGGGCCAAAAAAGGAATTTCAGGACCCAAATTTTTAATTAAGCTTAATTTTATTTTTGAAGCCTCTTATAAAATTGCTATACTTACATTCAATCAAACCCAATTTAATTTTTATGGCCTCCAAAATTTTATAGGAAAGATTTTAGATCTAGGTACAATAAAGTTCAATTTCATTTTTAAAACCCCTACAAGAATGTGACACTAATTTTTCTTTTCTTTTCTTTTTTTTGTTCAACAGTTAGAGGTGTCCAAGCCAGTTTACATGCACCTCAACTAATCCCCTCCCCGGTCCGGTCAAAGGCATATCATTCACGCCGGAATTAGGATATTCATGAGGGATTTATCCCTTATGCCCTGGACCTAAAGAATTGTCAAGATTCAAACTCAGGACGTCTGAATTTACATAAGTACTTTCTTTTCATAATAATGATTGTTAATGTTTTACAATCTACAAAATGTAACAAAAGTACACAACATTTTTTCAATATAATATTTTCAACTATTTTGAATAACTTGAAAAAAAAAACATATTTGTTGATTTTTCTAAAATCTAATAATCTTTTAATATAGAGTTGTTTAAATTTGAGAATTTGTTCAAAATTTGTTTATATTGTAAATGACAACATAAAACTCTATTTGAGTCTATTTGGCTTAGGTTTTGTTATTTATGAATTTTCTTTTCTTTTCATTGATTTTAACACTATTAAATCTAGTAAAATTATATCTTACATTTATATCTGGTATTACACTTTGATGATGCACACAAGTGAATTTATGCATCATCTATCAAGTATTTAATGCAGTAATAAATAAGGAGAGTCAACACAAGCAAAACACAATTTAAGTGGTTCGGTTAAAGTGACTTACTCCACTGTGAAGGGATAGGATGGTCTGAGTGTTTTATTGTTTCAAAGAGTGTAGGGTGTTCAAGTGTAAGTGATTGGTGTGAGATGCCCCTCTTGTGTAGATAGGGCTTACAATTTATACGCGCCTCCTAACAGATTGAGGCGTCTTTCTCATATCAGCTGAGATAGTTTGGTGGAGGTGGCGCCCTTCTCGTAGCAGGTGAGACAATTTCATAGAGGTGGTGACGTGCGTGTCCCAAGGAAATCCTTCAGTCAGTCAGTTATGGACTAAGTCTCTCATTATGAGGTGGCTGACTTGACTCTCTCTCAAGACGACATGGTTGACCAAGCTTCCTCATTCATGTTGTAGGCCTAGCCTGTATTCCTAAATTGGACCTTTAAGTTGGGCCTCTGAGCTTAGCCTTGTCTGTAATTTTGGGCCTGGTATGTAATTTTGGGTTGGTCTAAGTCGGGCCCATCATTTTCCCCCATGCCCCGAGCCCAATGGCATTTGGGGGAGAGGGCATCAATAAGAAATCTTGTTCTTATCCTCTTTTAGTAGCTCAACTTTGATGAGGGAGAGGTAGACATAGCGGGGCTGTAGAGGAAGAGTTGTGGGTGGCTCACGAGAGAGTTACACCTCCTGAGGCCGAGTTTCTGGAGACGAAGGCTGCTTATGTGAGATCAGAGACAAAATTAGACTGAGCATTTGGCGACTCGCAAGAGAGCCACTAAGTTGGAGACTGAGGCTGCTTGCGTGAGAGAAGAGGCAGAGTTAGGTCGAGCTTCTGGCAACTCGTGAGAGAGCCGCTAAGCTGGAGACTGAGGCTGCTTGAGTGAGAGTAGAGGCAAAGTGAGGCCCAGCTTCTGGAAACTCGCAACAGACCCGCTAAACTGGAGACTGAAATTGTTTGCGTGAGAGCAGAGGTAGAGCTAGGCCAAGCTTCTGGCGACTTATGAGAGAGCATCTAAGTTAGAGACTGAGACTGCTTGTGTGAGAGCAGATACAGAATGAGGCCAAGCTTTTGGCGACTCGCGGGATAGTCGCTTAGTTGGAGATTTAGGCTGCTTGCGTGAGAGTAGAGGCAGAGTGAGGTCAAGCTTTTGGCGACTCACGAGAGAACCTCTAAGTTAGAGATTCAGGCTGCTTGCGTGAAAGCAGAGGCAGAGTTAGGTCAAACTTTTGGCGACTCGTGAGAGAGCTGCTAAGTTGGAGACTAAGGTTGCTTGCGTGAGAGTAGAAGTAGAGTGAGGTCAAGCTTCTGGCGACTCGCGAAAGAGTCGCTAAGCTGGAGACTGAGGCTACTTGCAAGAGAATAGAGACAGATTTAGGTCAAGCTTTTGGTGTCTCCAGAGGCTTTCTCCCAAGAGATGGAGAATAGGAAGCAGATGACAATGAGGGAAGCCAAATGGCACAGGGGAGACAGAGCCAACGAAGCATTGAAGTCAGGCACGAGAGGCGAGGGCGCTAGATGCGCCAAGAGGGGTGACGTTGGGCGCCAGGTGTGCTATTGGTTGAGCTAGTCATGCGATGCGGGTGAGGAGGTAGGCACCAAGGGCTGCGAGGTCTGTTTCCGCTGGGCGACGACATGGAAGCTGGGCATCGGGCACAAGAGCCGCTGGTTGAGCACTACGAGCGCAAGCACCGCGAGATACGAGCGTGGGCATCGCAGGTGTGGGAACCACAAGCTGGGCGTCGCTGGCTGCTAGCACCTGGTTGCGTGTTGGCGTTGTGCGCTAGGCACCTAACTATTGGTTGGTGCTGGTGGAGTATTACAAAAGCATGAAGAAGTGGCAAAACATCGAACGGCCATAACTTTGCGCTCGGTTATTCGTTTGAGGCAAAAAAAAAAAAAATTAGTCTGGGCATTTTTTCGAGATCTACTAGAATCAAACTGTCTACGACGGTATAGGCACCGAATTTCCTAAAAAATGTTTGTTTTTCACTGAATTTGAATTTTTACCACAAATTAGTGAAGAATTAGAGTTTTCACGTATCTACTTTCCGTATTCCCTTCTACGTGAGGACTCAGCTCGCCTAACTTTGGCGACATCCTCAACATTCATGTATTTTTTGACTTTTGATAGTAATTCTAACATATTCTTTGGCGGGCGCTTCAAAACTGAAAACAGTAGACTGGATTAGCGCAGGCCTTCTGTGAAGGCCGCCATGACGACTTCCTCGTTAAAAGAAGTAAGTTAACTCCTTAGGCTTTCATCCCGGTCCTACTTGATATTGAGTTGGTGGGTGGTAGGTTCTGGTGTCGGCGTCCCCCAATGAAGTGTGAGACGAATGACTTGCTTAGTTCAGCGAAAGAGTCAATGGAAGCCGAGGTAAGCTTGGCGAACCACTGACTAGCAGATCCCTTGAGGGTGGTAGGGAAAGTTTTGCACATGATCTCATCTGGTTTGTTGTACAGCTGCATCAGGGATTTGTAAGTGTCATGGTGGTCCAATGATTCTCTAGAGCCATCAAATGGAAGGGGTAATTGGCCACATCTGCCACGAATGGAGTGTCAGTGCGCCTCACAAGGTAGTCGATTGTTTCTAATGCTCGCGCCTTGATGGTGTTGAAGACGTCGCCTAGCTGATTCTACACCTCCTTGATTTTTTCGTCTCATTGGTTAGGGACACCCCCTCTTAAGGACCCTCGTCTTCTTGCATTTGAGGGTCACTTGCGTGAGAGGACGTAGCAGGCACATAAGGAGAAGGAGCCGGGGGGCCTGGGTGCTGAGGACAGATGCCCTGGCGCTGCAAGGGGCACCTTGGTGCTGGGAGACTAGACACTGAGAAGGGATGCCTTGGCGCTGCAAGGGGGTGCCCTGGTGCTGGGCGCCTTGGCGTTGGGGGCCCTGCTGAAGGGCGCCCTGGGCGGATTGTCTGGGTTGCTTTTCCTCCTGGGCGCTGGGGCACAAATCCATGAGGGTGTCCAGCGAGCATCAACTGGAGGATCTGCTGGTTTTGGTTCACCAACAGCTGCATTGTCTCCACTAGTTGCTGTTCAGCTATGGGATTTGCCGCAACGATGGGGTTTGCTGGTGGAGGCAGGACCTCATCGCGATGTGGTGGATCATTCTCTTCCGTTTGTTGATTCATGGACCTAGTCATAGTTGCCATAAAATGGAAAGAAAGTAGGAAGAAATAGAAAAATAGTAGAGAACTTAGTCATTTCTCACATACTACACCAAACTGATAATGCACACAAGTGGATTTATGCACCATCCTTCAAATATTTAATACAGTAATAAATGAGGAGAGTCAACACAAGAAAAACACAATTTAAATTGTTCGGTCAATGTGACATACTCCACTGTGAAGGGTTAGGATGGCCTGAGTGTTTTATTGTTTCAAGAAGTGTAAGGTATTCAAGTGTGAGTGATAGGTGTGAGATGCCCCCCTTGTGTAGGTGGGACTTACAATTTATAGGCGTCTCCTGACAAATTGAGACGTCTTTCTCCTATCAGCTAAGGTAGTTTGGTGGAGGTGGCGCCCTTCTCGTAACAAGTGAGATAATTCTGTGGAGGCGGTGACGTGTCGTCCCAAGGAGATCCCTCTGCCAGTCAGTTATGGATTAAGTCTCTCATTATGAGGTGGCTGACTTGACTCGGATGGTGTGGTTGACCTAGCTTCGTCCTTCCTGCAGTGGGCCAGACCTGCATTCCTAAATTGGGCCTTTAAGTTGGGCCTCTGAGCTAAGCCTTGTCTATGATTCTAGGCCTGGTCCGTTATTTTGGGCCTGGTCCGTTATTTTGGGCCTGGTCTGGGTCGGGCCTATCACACTTTATTCGGATTAGCTATACTATCCGTTGAAAAAAACATATTAACAAAACTTGAATGCAAAATATTTGATAAGTACTTTTGCATCTCAAAAGTCAATAATATAATTTTTACTAAATAAATTTTGAGATTTAAATAACTATAGAATATTATTGATATTATTTTAAAAATTAATAAGGCCCCATTTAAAATTTCGTTTTAGGCGTTGTTTAGTGTCGGGCCGCCCCCGTACATACTTCAACTATCATTGGCTTCAAGTCCACATGCTCATGATTGTTAACCTAATATTTCTACCATACTACCTCCACAACAACCTCAAATTGTTACACTTTATTTTGGCACTGTCCAATAATTATTTAAATGATTCGAGAGGGTTGCTTCAAACTTGAACAGTTTCGTTCGGATCTTTTGGGCATAAACTTCATAAAAGAGAGAATATTGAATGCCTAAAAAATCATGCAAACTAAGGTTTGATCTCATACAATTATTTTATAGCTTATGTACAACTTGGAAAATGAACTGCACCACATAATGCAAGCCCATACCCAGATTCTGTGGACTAAATTTAATGCATCAAACTAAAACATATACGAGAAGATTTGAAAATGGATTGTATCTTGTTAGATTTGTAATGTGTTGATATCATGTTAAAATTCATTTTAACTCAAGTACATCTCGTATATAAATGATGTATAAATAGATTTTATTGTATATTGCCAAGTTCCTACAAACTAATTTATTAAAAACTAACATTGAACTTATACTTGTTAAACTCATCTTTCTTAGTTGTGGATCAATTTCCTAGCAAACTGTGGTAAGAACTACCAATTCTCTCTCTCTCTCTCTCTCTCTCTCTCTCTCTCTCTCTCTCTCTCTCTCTCGTATATATATGCACACCTTATGTGTGTGTGTGTTATATACACCAAAAAAAGTGATGCAGATCGGATCACAACACAATACTTGAATTGTTGGGATCAATATAGAGGCACAATCGGGCTGGTCAAATGAGTTGATTTTCTCGAAGCCACTTCCACATACATCCCATGTCTAGTCAAAAATGGTGAGGCGAATCTCACCCCTAATAGGAGGTGCGACGACCCATGACAGATTTTGAACAAATTTCTTCGTTTAGTGTCGCAAACCAAATCGCCCAGGAATGCAAATCATGTTATTCTCAACCCGCGAAAGCATTCACATGCAATAATGTAACCTAGCGTAACGTAGTAGACGAACCCACATAAACAAACTAATGCACTTTGAATAAAAGCAAATATGGTGCATACATTACAGTTAACTTATCACAATGCTAATCACTTAGATACATTGCATCCCCATCAGAGTTAAACCTAAATTATTTACATATTCATACAAACTCATACATAAACTGTTCAACAACACTGGTAGTTTTACTATATATAGATTTTCCCGCCTCCAACCAAATCTGAAAAAGGGAAAACAATGTAGGGTGAGCATCAACAACTCAGTAGAATAACTTAATACAAGACATGCGAATTTGAAAATACATAGATTAACATGATTGGGCAAAAGTGAAACGAGCACACACACACACACACACACATAATTGCGTTATTTCATGCGAAACAGTAACATTTAAGGCAAAGCTGTAAAAATTCAAGTACAGTATCACACCGTCGAGCAATCATCCTAATAGACCATTCAATGTTAATATGATCCATAGAAACATAACATCAAATAATTTAGGGGACTTGCACCCCAAGGATGATACACTCTCAAGTCAATATAATCCAATTCGGAAGACCACTAGGTTGTACAGGCATTTACCAACTCAATGAATACTCACTACGGCTTTAACTTGGAACGTAAACCCTCTGTCACTCGAGCATGTGTGCACTTACATTTAGTAAAAAAGGATCCCGAAGTTTCATTCGATACGAACAATACGATCTTTTCAAGCATTTGTGTGAAACTGCACTCAAAACCCTAAATCGGGTCCGGATCCCAAGTCAATATTCAAACACAATCAATAACATATGGAATAATTTAGAAATAAGTTTAAAAAGTATCACATGTTCCAGAATTGAGAAATCCTACTAATCACGGTAAATTGATCTGAAACTGTCAAAAATAACACGGTGTTCATTTTCAATAAAATTTCATACACACACTCTAAATAACTAAGATTTGAAATAGAGTTTAGAAACAATTTTATTACTTAATATTATGACTTTAATTTATTTATTGATTGCAGTTAAATCTTTCTTTCATAATTGGATTTTGAATTAGTCACTTCTTTTTTTTTTTCCTTTGTTTCTTCTTCTTCCTTTCGGGTTGAAAATAGAAGAGTTGAATAAATCCAAAATGAGTTTCATGGCCAAGGGTAAAGATGTCCGAGTAACAGTTATTTTAGAATGTACCAGTTGTGTCTGAAACAAGGATCAAAATATTATTTCGAAATGATTGAAACATCCGAAACGTTTCCGTTTCCAAGGAGACCGAAACTAATCAATGATGGAATCGAAATTCTAATACTGCAAGGTATTTCATAATGTTTCGAAATGTTTTGTTATATTTTAATGCATTTACACAATTATTTCAGAATATTTCAAGATATTTTTGTATATTTCGATCAATATTTTAAAAAATAATTCTTAAATTTTTCATTTTTTTTTCATTTTTTTTTCGAAACGGGTCTAAATGTTTCCAAAACACGTCGAAATATTTTCATTTCCTAGGTGATTGAAACAATGCACCGAAACGAAATTTTGATCATTGGTCCAAAACTATGTTAATAAGCGATCAACTGGCATTTCCTAATATATTACACAAAAGAACCAGCAAGCCCTGAAAATAGGGTCAAATCGGCCCCAAAAAAAGTGAACATTTTACACCACATATTGATTTGGGTATCGGACTGACCTAAAATTTTAATGGGACTTCTGTATGGACGTTATGGAACTTTTGGGTCAAACCAAAGTTCCATCAAACACTGGACACGCCATCAGGGTATCCAGTGGTCCCTCCCCTCCACTTCATCTTCTTTCTCAAGCCACTTACCAAAAACCCTAGGTACCCCCTTATGTTTCAACCACCCCACTTCACACCTTTGTTTCTACCTCTACAGTAACTTTTTTCCCTCACTTTCAGAGCCCACATACTTACTACACGGCCCTCTACTAAAACCCATAAGTTAGAAGCTTCGAATTAAGCTTTAACCTATTCAAAAATTAAGTCAAATTTCAAGAAAACATAGGGCCAGACTTGTAACTCCCCCCCCCCCCCCCCCCCCCCCCAAAAAAAAAAAACGACCTCAAAACTCATTTTTTAGACCATGGAAGGATTCCTAAGGTCAAAATTAGCTAATGACCCCCCTTCGAAGCTTAACATCCAAACCATAGTGATCAAAAAACTCCATAGCCAAAACTTCAACTTCACCACCACCGATCATGGCTCACCTCAAAACCACCACCAAACTCTTCCTTGTCCTCCCAGAAACATAATCCACTCAACCAATTAGCTCAAAACAACCCCACTCCACAAACCCGTTTCATCAAACCCTAACACCCGAAACTTTAAAAATTCAATTCATGTAACTAAAGTACATAGAACACAATTCTAACAATACCATTAGCTTTCAAACATCAAAATCAATCTAGTAGTATACCTTTGATCATTCAAAGCTTCTTCCCAATAAAACCCGAAATTATGTATGTGTTTTTCTCTCACTAGTTTCTCTCTTTTCTCTCTTTCTCTCCTCCCCACGGTTTTCCCTCTCTTCTTATCCCCCCCAGCAACTAAGTCAAGCTTCCCCCAAGTTGTTGGGTGGAGTTCATGCTGCAAGGGCCTCCTCCATCTGCTCGCAAGCACCATGAGAGGTGTTTGTCATCTCAATGGCAATTCCATAATTTTACTTAATTTCAAAAAATAATTTAAATATTATATTTTTTAAAATTATATACATAATAAATCAAGTACTAGAAAATTATCAATTAATTTTTGGAACTCAATTCGAGTTCTAATTTGATCCGCGAATGAAATTTCCGCACCCCTAGCTCTTCGGGTACGCACTAACCCTAACTCGCTCGAATATGCGTTCTAACTCGTTCTCAATTAATCATTCACACTCTTACCTTCAATTAGCACCCTAATTATCCCCAGAACACCTACGCACACACTCCAAAACTACTAATTCATGGTCCAACATCTTTGGACAAGGAAATCAGCTCCTCACAAACACAACAACTTCACTACTTTCCTCGGTGTTAAAGCCCATGTTAATGTGCGGCACTCACGATTAGGTCATTCCTCGCATCCTCTTATTTCTCATTTGATTAAAGATTATAGTCTACACCATTTTGTGGTTCTTTGAATAAGATTGGAGTATGTGAATCTTGCCAATTAGCCAAAGCAAAGCAACTACCCTTTGTAGCGTTATCTAGAATTTATTATTGTCCTCTTGAACTTATTCATTCAGTTATGTGGTCTTGTTCAACTAAATTGATTGGTGGTTGTCTCTATTATGTTATATTTATTGATGATTTTTTTAGATTTACATGGATGTACCCATTATAATCCAAATCAGATGTGTTCTCCTGTTTTGTCAGGTTTCCAATTTAAAATCTTGGTAGAAAATCAGTTTTCTTCCTACGTCAAACAATTTCAAATGGACAATGGAGGCGAATATATTTTAAATGAAGTTTAAATTTTTTTTGTCAAATAATGGCATTCTCCTTCGCCTTAGTTATCCCTGCACATCCCAACAAAATGGGTTAGCTGAAAGGAAGCATCGACACATAACAAAAATGGGTTTGTCGCTTCTTGCACAGTCTAACCTACCAATGAATTTTTGGGTTGGTGCATTTTTAACATCAGTATATTTAATAAATAGTTTGCCATTTCCATATTTGGAAAAATTCCATATTATTCATTTCTCAAGTCTTTCGATTGCGCTTACTATACTCTATTACGACCATATAACACAAAAAAAAAAAACTGATGTTTCAAAGCAAGCAATGTATTTTTATTGGTTTATAGCTCATCACATCAAGGGTATAGATGTTACGATCCCACTACTTGCAAAGTCTATATCTCACAGAACATTGTGTTTGATGAGGCACTATTTCTTACGGCTAAGGGTAAGTCTCCTACTTCTACATTACTACCATCTACCTCTGTGTCTCAAAGTTCAATCAATACACTTCCTCCTCTTGAAATCACTAATACCTTTTCTGGATCATCTCCACCATCAAACCCCTCACACATAGTACCAAATAACTTGGATACATCTTCACCTGCTATTTCTCTATCCGAGGATCACTCGTTTTCAGATACCTAGGATACATCTACTCCATCTTCTTCTCAACTACCTTTGGATGAGTCTTTAAACTCTATCACCTCTCCACCAAGTGCAGCCTTCCCAGATTCCCAAATTAATTCCTCCTCCTTGCACATCGTTGATCCTACCCTTCCATTGTCTTCATCTATAATTTTTGAAAATCCTCCCACATTTTCTTTCAATCTATCTGATTCAGCGCCTCCTTCTTCACGGGTTGTCACTCGTTCACAAATTGGCACTCTAAAACCAAAATCCTTTCTAAATTATCACATGTATTATTCTACAAAACATCCTATGCATGCCTTCCATATCCTCACCCTACCCTTAGAACCAACATGCTACTCCAAAGTTATATTATTACCAGAGTGGCACAATGCTAAAAGAGAGGAGTTCGATGCCTTAATTGCCAATGGTACTTGGTCATTGTGTTCGAGGCCTTCAACTCATAACATAGTCCAGAATAAGTGGGTTTATCATATAAAACAGAACCAAGATGGTTCCATTGATCACTACAAAGCCCGATTGGTTGCTGAGGGCTTTGATCAACATAGTGGTATCAACTTTACCGAGACTTTCAGTCCAGTCATTAAACCATCCATTATTCGAGTTCTCTTAACTTTGGCCATTCACTTTGATTGGGATGTTCTTCAATTACATGTCTCTAATGCCTTTCTCAATGGTTTTTTAACCGAAAAGGTTTATATGGAGCAGCCCGCAAGGTTTTGTCGACCCTCATTGTCGAGGTCATGTATGTCGATTGCACAAAGCTCTTTATGGGCTGAAACAAGAACCTTGTGTCAGTTCACTCGCCTTCGTGATTCTCTACTAGAGCTTGGATTTACCTTGTCTTCAGTTGAGTCCTCCTTGTTTACACTTCATAAGGACGCTATACATGTATTTATTTTAGTATACGTTGATGATATTTTGGTGATAGGGACATACAATTCAGTTATCACTTCTATTATCACTAGTCTTCAACAAGAGTTTCGACTCAAGGATCTATGCCAACTGAATTTCTTCATTGGCATTTAAGCCTTTCGGGATGCACAAGGTCTTCACCCGCAACAATCGAAGTACATTGGTGATCTTCTCAACCGGCCCTGAATGGTGGGTGCTAAACCGATTGCATCTCCGAGCATTCTTGGTTCGAAGCTCTCTCCTCTGGATGGTGATCTCCTCCAGGATAATGATGCAACCGAATATCGCAGCATTGTGGGTGCTTTACAATACTGTACCCTTACGCATCCTGATGTCTCCTATTCAATTAATTAGCTTTGTCAACACATCCATCAGCCTTCCACTACCCATTTGTCAGCTACCAAGCGTGTTTTGCGATATCTTAAAGGGACTATTGTTTTGGTCTTTGGTACACGAAGAGTGATCTTACTCTACAAGCATTTTGTGATTCGGGTGATCCTGATGATCGGCGATCCACATTTGGTTATGGTGTTTTTTGGGCTCAAATCTAATTTCCTGGTCTACCAAGAAACAACATGTTATCTCTCGATCAATCACTGAAGTCGAGTATCGACCATTATCTCTTATCACAGCTGAATTGTATTGGCTTCGAATGCTATTTTGCGTCATACAGTTTCCACTTTCCTCATCTCTCGTATTATGGTGTGATAATGTTAGTATAATCTCTTTAGCATCAAATCCTGTTTTCCAAGCTCGTACCAAGCATGTTGAGGTCGACTTTCATCTTATTCTAGAGAAAGTATTAAATGGGGATATTGTTGTTAAGTACATTAACACACAAGATCAAGTAGCTGACGTATTTACGAAAGGTCTTTCTTCGGCTCGTTTTACTCAACTTCGGGACAAGCTAATGGTACTTCTTCCCCTTATCAGCTTACGGAGGAATGTTAACCAACTTACTATTTCAGTCCTCCAGTGTGATCCTAATTCTATTCAAACCACAGGCTTATCTCCACATGATAAGGGTGATCTTGATATATCTACTTATGATTAGGATGCTTAGGATAAACTCTATTTTTTTGTTTTGATTCCACTGTCTTGTACTCAATCTTGGAATCTCTTGTATCTATATAAACAATTAATGATATACTGTTTTGGCATTGAATACCAAAACTTCTAGAATTATTTTTAGTGAAAATTTGGGCTAAATCCTCCTTAAAAGACTTATAATGAGTTTAGTCCGTCAAGCAAACTTATTTGGAGGTAAGTTTGTTTTTCATCTTATTAATAAATAGTTAGTCCACTATTTTTTTAAAACTCCAAAATACCCTTCTAATGACTTAAAAGCAATCTTCAATATTAGATTGGTTTTCTAAACAGTTATCATTTGATTCACACTTAATGGAAGAATTTTTTTCATAAAATTTGAAATTCAAATTTAAATTTGACATAACTACCATCTATCTCTCTCTCTCTCTGCATGTATATTGTTATCTATGTCTATTAACTGTAGATAAATACACGACCTCCCTTGGGAGATCACAGAAAAGCTTTTGAAATTCAAATTCCACATCTTATTTGCCTCTGTTTTCTCTCTCGTCATCTTTTCTCTCATCTATGTTGCGCCAAGCTTTCTTGGAATTCTCACATAGTTTTGGCCTCTTCTGGTCTCCCCAACTAAACTCACTGTTGCTAGCCAACCAGGTGATTTCGGAGCCGAATGAGGTAGAGCGGTTGATGTCGGTGGTGGTTGTGTTGGTGTTGGTGGAGTTGACACTCATTCTTTGGAGGTCGTTGGAGAGATCGTCTAACAATGGCTCCATGGCTGTTCTGTGGTGGTGTGTATTGAGAAAAGAGAGAAAGTGATTTTGAAGGATTTAAAGGATGAGAGAAGCCTCGGGGATCGAGTTGGTGTGCATGTTACTATTTTTTTCCATTTTACTATTTTTTTGTTGTGCATGTTACTACTTTTTTCCATGTTACTATTTTTTATTGAGCATATTATTTTTTTTTTATGAACATGTTACTTTTTTTCCGAAATATCAATATTCAATGTTACTTTTTTTTGTTGATCATGTTTACTGTTATTTTTTCTAAATATTAATATTCAATGTTACTATTTTTTATTTTTGACTGCTATTATTTTTTTGTGTTTAGATGATACTATTTTTTGTGTTTGAATGTTACTATTTTTTATTTTTAATATTACTATATGTGTGTGTGTGTGTGTATATATATATATATATATATATATATGAGTGAGATAAATAAATAGTCATATTCTATATATGGGTAAAGAGAGAGAGAGAATTTTAATGTTAGTCAAACTTCTAAAATTTAGGAGTTGTTAGTTTTCAAATTTGTTTTAATTAAATATAACTACTGAGGGTATTTTGAATAATAGAGATCAAAATAAACTTAATATTAAACAAGTTTTCTTGATGGACTTATTACTAAAATTCACAAAGGGGGATCGGCGTCCAAATTTTTCTTATTTTTATCAACACTCACACGAGTTACACCGAACCAAGAGCGTCGGGTCACCCAGAGTTGCTCGCCCCCGATATGCCAAGGGATGCTTACTCGTTTCTAGCCCCCTTCTCGGTGTGGGTAGACTTCTATAAGTCGTTAAAGCATTCGGGTACCTTTGCGGGACCAGACATGCCCCCGTTCCAGACATCATACCTCGTGCAATTATCACTCTTCTAATGGAACGAGGCAATAGAGGTCATGTACCCGTGACCGATTGGTCTAACAGACCACGTCCCATAAAAAATGTTCAATATTTTATACGTGGTTTACCCCCACATGAGCACCGATTATGTTCTCCTGAACTGGAATACAAAGCACCATCTATATCCATGCTCTGAAATGAATCTAGAAGGTATATATGCTGAAGTTTGAATGCTACATCATCGCACATTAAGGGGAAGAGGGCAAACTACATCATTGCTTCTAAAAAGCTCCAATCCGAATGCCTTTTAGTAAACAAGAGAAAGAAAACAGCAAACTCACCTTTTGAGGCAGAGCCCGCAACCACTAAACATGAGACCAAAGCATGAAGCTTGCTTTCCCAGAACACTTAGAGAACTGGTTTTGCATGAGCCATATTGCATTCACATTAAGCAAGAAGTGGAATGTCTGGGTGAAAATTACCAAAAAATAATGGCAATATTTCCCAGTGTATTTGATGATCAAAGTCAGAGAATGGAGGCGTCTGAGGAGTTGCAAGAAGGGAGAGAGAAGAGAAGAAGAAGGACAAAAGGGACGTAATGGGTGCCATGTTTTGGCTACCTCTCTCTCCCCCACCCCCCTGTGTGTATGTGCTTGTGTGAAAGTCAATTGGTTTTTATGGGAGTCCCAGAAGGAAAATAGGTCAGAGGAAGTGGTTGTTGCTTATTAGTCAAAGAGATATTGGCGTGCACACTATGGCCAAGGCATTAACATAATTGCAATTTGCTTCTATCTCATTGGAGGATGTGAATAGAAGTAATGATCTTGTTTGGTTTCAAAGGACATTATGCTGTTGGTGACTCACAATCTAGTGTTGATAGATCAAACAACGGGTCATAGTCATAACAGCAACCTCAGATGGATCTAATTTAAAATTTTAATTGGACACTTAATTCATTGTAGCTATTGAATTTATTGTGATCAATTTCAATATGCGATAAAACTCACTTTTAATTCAACAATTATAAATAATTAGATCCCCATATTAAATATAAACATCATTTTTCGAGTCAAAAAGATGTAAACGAAGCAACATGTTGATTTTTGGAATAATTATAATATGTTCCCTAAAGTTTGTCCAATTTGATAGCAAAGGGACTCCCTTAATTGTATGACAAATTAGTATGATTAGAATGAGTCCATGCTTCTTGAACATTATGTCATATAGAATGTCAACCAGGCATATAGGGGTAAAGAAGTCTTGTACATTCACTCAAGGGTGAAAACACGAGAGGGAGGAAAGTAGGTATTTTAGCTTTAAAAAATGAAATTTGGGTTAACTACGGTCCAAAAAGAGGGGTAAATTATGTTTTGTAACCATAAACTATAATCTATCATCCGAGCTTATGGTCTAGTGGTAAGTTGTACCCCGTTAGGGTCGTCCTTGACTCTCATGTACGTTATCAAGTAGGGTTCGATTCACGGGAACAACATAATTTGCGCTTGGGGTTGGTGGTACTGTAGTGACGAGCTGTCCTTCCGGGTTAGTAGCTATGGTTGAAACCAGACATTTCACAGTGAGAAACTCTCATGATAACGCTCAAGGGAATTACTTACTAGCTACTGGTCGACCCTCCCTCTTTTAAATCAGCAAAAAAAAAAATCATAAACAATAATCTTGATCTCATTTTACATTTTTTGCTATTAGTTTTCTATATTATTTTTTAACTATTTCAATTAATTTCACATTTTCCTTAAAAACTAAGCGCCCATCATATTTTGAAAGCAAAATATTCTTTACAAAATAAAGCAAAATCACCTAGCTGAGTAGACCAAGTAATACAAATTTCCTTTTATTTTGAAAAAATGTTTCAAGTTAGGGCAATTGAAATTTTCTACATAGATAAAGGTATGATGCGAGAAATGTTACAGTTGAGAAGACAACGCAAAACTGAAAACATATTTAAGAGGATCAAAGTATAATTTTCTAAAAAAAATAAAATAAAATGAGCTGTTCTAGCTTGAGGAAATGAAAATCTAAGTAGGCGTATTAAGTAGGATTGAATTTTGTGGCTCAAAGAGCCTTATTAAAGCAAATATTGGTGGTGAAGGCTAGGTGGGATAGCTCTGTTTCCTTTCGAATCAAGCAATAATCAGTGCATTTCGTTCAGTATAATGTAAGATAAAATTTGGGAGTTGACTACGTTACCGACAAAAAAAAAATCGGTATTATATCTATAAAATTTATTATTTAAATGGGTGATTTTATTTTATAATTTTTATAGATCATTTTATAACTAAAAAATTTATCATTTTTGTGAATGATTTACCACTTTTATATGTATTTTTACCATTATTGAGGATGTTTTGTCATTATTGTGATGGCTATTTTTACCACTTTTTTTTGGTACAAAAAAAATTACCACTTTTATAGATAATTTAACACGTTTACAGGTGTTTTTACCATTGTTGTAGGTGTTTTTATTACTGTTGTGATAACTATTTTTATAATTTTTTTGAATATCAGAACAGTAATAAAAATAATCATAATAATATAAAAATAAAAAAAAATGTGATAAATAGAAATATAGTATCAAAATTTTTGTTTTTCTATACCATGGACAAGTCCTAAAATTTGTGGTTGTGACTCAATCAGCAACTCGATTACCGTATTAAAATATTACTTTTCGTACCACATTTTTACTTTTTTTCAATAGAATCGTACCAAATCCAATCAATAATCCGGATCGGATTTCTCCTTCGGTCACCATTTATTGGACGTATCTGGCTAATAATTCAATCTGGGTTGAAGCCAAACAGGGTAAGCCTCACTCCCAATGTGTCAAGTTGTTAAAAGACAAAATTCAAACAAGTACCTTGGTAAAAAGAACATAGGTGCGATGATTTTTCTCACGAGACTACAGTAAGGTCACATGCCTTTCGAGATCATTATAAATTTTGTATATGAGAGAGGATAATGAATGGTTGAAACTCGAGCAAGCTAAGGCTTTATCCCATTCAATTATTTTACATCTTATGTACCACATGAAGTATTGACTACACTAAAATAATGCATCCCCATACCCCCAACTCTCTTTCATGTTTGATGGTGATAGGACAAAAGAATGCATTCTTTTCTGAATGTTAGAGTTAGGGGTGTTCACCCTATCTTACGGGTAAAAAATATAGTCTTTCGTCTTCCTACTCGATACTTTGCGGAAGAATTTTTTCTTAATCTATCCTACTCAATTAGGTGTGGTATTCCTACCCGACTTCCTACCCGATTAATCGAATAGGAAGTCGAATAAACACTTTTGTAACTATTAATTATTGAATTATTTTAACAATTCAATTAAATAGCATGCACTAATTTAACAACACAATAAATCAATAACATTACAATCTATATATATATATTTTTTGCGACTAACCGTTCAGTAGGATAGAGTAAGGTCGGATAAGATAGAAAATTACGACCAATCGAAAATTTGAACACCCCTAGTTGGAGTAGCCAGATTCTGTGGACCAACAACCACCAATGCGCATGAGTCATTAACACTAGGCCATTCTCTCACTTCAATAAATAGATTGTGTCATATTTAGCTCATTTATTTCTCATATACAGTCGAGTCTTTATCAAATTGAATTTATTTTTAACCCATGAAGTCTAAATTCGCACCATCTTCCATGGCGAATTGTGTTAAGAATTACCAACCCTATATATGTACAAGTGCATCAAACAAGGGGAGGGGGATCATAGAGACAATTAGAAAAAGGAGACGACAACATTAAGTGGATTCAAAGTTAAAGAGTGCCAAGGACAAAAGAAACACAAAATTCTTTCCTTTTCCATGGAAGACTTTATCTACATTTCCATGGCTATCAAGTCCTCTCACATCCCCTCCATATCTTGAAGATAATTGAGATAGTGAGAGCTAAAGACTCCATTCAGTCACACCCACAACACAAACATTCCCCCCATTATTCCTTCCGTAAATACCACTTCTCCTCTCAAAATCTTCTGGCCAAAACCATGAAGAAATAAGAGAAAAGGACTCTGTTATAGACATTATCAAGCATGAGAACTGCTCCTGAATGAACCAAGGGCTTTAAATGCTCCAGCTCTCAGTATAAACTGGTGGTAGAATGCTGCAATGGCGGCACCAATAAAGGGTCCAACCCAGAAGATCCACTAGAAATAAAAAAATAAAAAAAAAAACATAGAAATATAAAATATTAGGCAGGGATAAATAACATGTGAAAATAATAATCCAATGACCTATATGAATGGAAAATGCTAAATTGACCAGAAAAAAATTAAAAAAAAGACCAAATGATTTTTATATTTTTGTGCCGTTTTCTAATTAGTCTAGCATTACTCAGTTGAGAATATACTGACATGGTCATCCCAAGCTTTGTCCTGGTTGTATATCACGGCGGGTCCGAGACTCCTAGCCGGGTTGATGCCGGTGCCGGTGATTGGTATGGTGGCCAAGTGAACCATGAACACTGCAAATCCAATTGGTAGAGGTGCCAACACCTTCAAACCAAAATCATAAAACACGGTTATTTTCCTCTTGGTGTAAAAGGGCCAAAAAAATTTAGGGTATGTTTGATTTACATCTCAAAAAACAATATTAGAAAACTATTTTTGAAAAAAATTTTAAGAAAGTGTTTTTAAAAATTTTTAGATTACAAAACTTATTTGGTTATATATTTTTTAAAATAGTTTTAAATAACAAAAATTATAAAATCTGTTTGGACAATAATCACACTTCCCCACCTCTTTTTTTCCCCTCACTGTCTCCACAAAACACACCCACACACGCACACGCACACACATACACCCACACAGATCTATGCTCAAATATGTGTAGATCTGAATCTGTAGTTGTTGCAAAAGACAAAGAGAGAGAGAGAGGCAAATCTGAAGCACCGTGGAGAGAGAGGGGAGAGGGGCAGATCTGAAGCATAGTAAAGAAGACGTTGGAAAAGAAGACGCTGGGAAAAAGTGGAGAGAGAGGAAGGAAAAAGAAAAAGAAGGAAATTTGTTGCTGCTAAGGGAACTCAAAGGACAGACCTCATTAAAATTTTCAAGTCGGCCTTTCTCCGTGTTTCCAAAATTTCCAAGAAATGTATCAGAAAACAATTTTGTACTCCAAATCTCATTTTTTCCCAAAAATTTGAGAACAAAAATACTAAGCAAACGGGTTTTCGATGTTTTTAAAATTTTGGGAACAAAAAACAGTTTTCGAAAACAAAACCAAACACGTCCTTAATTTCAACAAACTCGACCAAACGTTATATCCCGAATTTGAGTAAAAACTGGCTATCACTCCACGCAAATAACATTTTTTTACTAAACATTATCATAATATTTAAAGAAAAAGTGTGTTTTTTTCTTCAAAAGTACAAGAATAGATGAGTATTGAAGTTAAAAGTGATAACCCTTTTAACGGAAAAAAAACAATATATATTACAAAAATAGTAAAAGGCAGAATACTTTTTTATTGTTTGTAATTGAACATGACAAAGTAGAGATATGTTAGAATCTCCCTCTGACGTTACTACACTTTCATCCCACATCAACCTCACAAGTCGCAACCTCCAATTTGGAGGTTATGTCAACTTGAGCTAAATGTTTTTATCACCACACAATATCCTTCGTATCTTGAAAGATTATTCCCACCAAATTTTCCTTATCAACTCAAGTAGAGATTGACAACTTCCACCAACTTTTCCATTGACATCTAGCTACGTTGGTAGGAGGGATAAAAATTGGAATGATAGAAAAATATGAGGAATAATTTTTTTATCCTTGGAGGAAAGAAAAATACTATTCCTTCTGTGTTTGGTACGATTTATGGAAAGTTGAAAGAATTAATTGTTTATTATTTGGTATTGAAGAAAAAGTGGAAAGAAAGAAAAGATACATGTATTTAATTTATCATTATACCCTTATATATAAATATATTTTAAGAACAAAAAAGTTCATTTGTTCAAAAAAATAAATAAATAAAAAAGTCAAGAAATTAATAATTTGATGTGAGACCCACTAATTTGATACACACTTGTCCACAAACAATGACAAAATAGGTGGGCCACGCACACACTGTCTTACGTACACTTTCCTCCCATTTGTGAAGTGATAAAAAATGGTGGGTCCAAAGGATATGTTTTCCACCAAATTTTCCTTTCCTACCAATTTTCCTTTCCTACCAAACAAAGGAAAATGTCATTTTGCATTCCATTTTCTATCCACCATTTTCCATCCACCCACTTTTTCAACAAACCAAACAGGCTACTAATGATTATAATTTCACTGCTCTTAAAAAAAAATTATCAAATAGCATATCATTGGTTGAAAATTGAAATCTATCGAAATATTAATATATATTCGGTCCAATAAAATTTTCCTCAATTTTCCAATGATGGAGTCGTATATACATAAGATTAGATAACCATTAGGATTGTTAACGTGGTAGAAATCAGACATTCAGACACAACCCACATGTTAAGGTTAGAAATATGGAAGTGGAGAAATGATAGGGTGCTTACAGGGACATGGGAGTCTCTTGCACTCCTCTTTGGATCAGTAGCGGAGAACACGGTGTAGACAAGAACGAACGTCCCGATGATTTCCGCCGCCAACCCGACGCCAACGCTGTACCCGGGGGCGAGCTCGTTGGCTCCGCCGCCGTACCTGGTGTAGTAAGCCTTCTGAAACAACTTCACGAGCCCAACACCACATATGGCCCCTAAACACTGAGCCACCATGTACATCACGGCTCGGATTAAAGACACCTTACGAGCCAGGAATAGTCCGAATGTCACTGCTGGGTTTATGTGACCCCCTACACACACAATAAACAAAACATCAGTGTAAATTTAACTGCATCTACCTCAAAAGAACCCCCAGAAAAAAAAAATTGCAAATTAAAAATAATAAATAATAATTTTCTTCTTACAATACCCTTTGAAGAATTATTCATGTATAATATAAAATTGTTCAAACCAATTATTATTTATGTTAATCATCGAAACATTTTTAAATTCGAATCGGATTGGTTTCCTAGTCGGGTTACCGAGTAAAACAAACATCACTTCATCACCCAATAAAAATTCACTCTCCTACTCTAAAATGAAATAATTTTACTGAAAGATTCTCTGTTTTTTGTTTTTTTTCTTTTTGTTTTTGGGAAAATGTCTAAGTAAGTCTGCTTAAAGGGCTTGAACTCTCTGCTTGTCAAAACAAATAAAAAATTCAAAAAAAAAAAAAAAATTCTCTTTAGATGACGTGTTTCTGACTCTTTGCTAAGGTTTTATATTTCGAGACAGAACTTTCTGCATGATTTTCTTGTGTAAATTTTCCGAGAAAGCTGAGAAAGAAAAAAGGAAAACCCACCAGAAATACCGGCAGTACAGTAGACAAGAACGAAGATCATTCCACCAAAGGCCCAAGCAATACCAAGAATTCCCACGCCATCGCATGGATCGGAGCCTTCCGGAACAGTCTTGCTCTTGTACCCGATCACAGTTAAGACTGTAATATAAAGGAAGAGAAGGGTGGCTATGAACTCAGCAATCAGAGCTCTGTAAAAGGACCACTTGGTCAGCTCCTTCGGGTCTATGAGTGGTGCTGGTGGTGGGTCTTGGTAGTCCTTGCCTGAGAATGAGCCGTGCTCCGCCACACCTACTTCCTTGGCCATCTTTCACAACCTTGAAAGAGATAGTGAGGGTTGAGGAAAAAGTTGAAAAGAGCGAAAGAGAGAGAGAGAGAGAGAGAGAGAGAGAAGGCTGTGGCTGGACAGTGTTTGTAGTGGAAATGAGCGAGAGAGAGAGGTGGTATATATAGGGTTGGCACACCTATGGAGACTATAGCGATACCAAGTGGAATTAAAATGTTAGATTTGATTAATTATTCTTATTGATTTAACTATAAGTCTCCCTATTTATTAGAACTCATTATTTATGTAATGATTGTGATTGATCAAATCAGTATTTTAACTCCAATTAAATTTTTTCACGAAGACTATGCCAAATCGGTAAAAAATTAGCTACTTTAGACTTAATTTTAATATGTTTGATGGAGCCCTTAATCATTACATAAATAATAAAATTTCACATGAAAAACATATGTCACATTTGAAAATATGCTATATAAATAGAAAGTTAAAATTGATCTAAGTTTAAAAAAAAAAAACTCTATTGAGTTACATTAGTGTCCAATCTTGAAGATTGTGACTAATACCAAAGATCAAAATGTTGCAAATGATAAAACACTATAATCAATGAATAGAGAATGAAATTTCACACGAAAATAATATATCACATACCTATTTAATAAATAGATCAATAAAAATTTTAATTAAACACGATACAAATTAAATTAAACACGACATACATATCATTAAAAAAAAATAAAAACAACACGACTCTATTTATATATTGAAATATAAATAGGCATGATATAAATTCAATAAATTTTGATATATCGCAAGTTAGATATGATATGAATTCAATACAATCCGTTATAAAACTAAGTAGCGGAGGGAAATTGAGGAGTTTGGCAATTCTATGCAAGAATTGTGAACCACGGCCGAAATTAAAAAGGAATATTGGGTTTGGAAATAATAAACAAGTGAATCGGATAAACACTTCAAATAAGCAAGCCAACACAGCCCACGTAAATGAAACATAAACATCGCCACCCACAGCTTATACACAACACATAATTGAGACAAAAATGAATTCAATTGTGCGTGATAATAAATAAAAAATACAAATTAAACAAATTTTAACATTATACAACACATTTAGTGTATATGGAGAGAGGTTAGACATCTCCAACTCACTCCTATTTCCTCTATTTTAACTATTTTAACTAACCAAACACTAAAAACACTCTTCAATCCACTATCTATCCCACTCTCTATTTTCCATTTCACCCAAATGGCTCTCCAAATGTGAAGAGTCATGTAGCCTCTCTAAATTTTCTTTCTACCTCTTTCTCTCTCTGTCTCTCTCTATATGTATATGTTGTATTCTCTTTAAATTATTGGAAGTTAGTGAAAGCTGGGTGAAGTAGTTAGCTAAAATAGAGAGTGTGGTTGGAGTGAACTTGTAAAAATGGCTAGCTAAGGCCTCGTTTGGTAACGTTTCCGTTTTTCGTTTTTCAAAAACGAAAACCGAAAACGACTTTTTTTGGTTTTTGAAAATCGCCCTTGGTTTAGAAAACGGTGGCAGAAAAACAAAACAAAATCGGTTACCAAACGAGTTTTTTTTTTTTGTTTACTCTAAAAATCAAAAAAAAAAACGAAAAACGAAAACGTTACCAAACGGGGCCTAAAGTAAAGATTGCAATATTAAATATATTTTGGCTAGCTATTTTAGAGAGTTGGGTTGAAGATGCTCTTAGGTGATGTTTACTTTATGTGGAATTGCATAATATCAATAAGTGCAATTTAAATCTTTATGGACGGTTCAGGAATCAAGTCTTGTCATTTTATAAGAGATTTTAGGTTCAATATTTCCTACACTTCGTAATGGTCCATCACCCTTATCTTTTAAGAGACATGTCCTTAAACTAATTCGAACTATGGTGACCGATCTCATAATTCGATAAAGTTGTTGGCGCAAATCTACCATGTAGCTAAAAAAACAAAGTGCAATTTGCCGTCCAGAACAGCACTGATAGTGATCCATTTCGCTTTCACCGACCCACCGGAAAGTGCCCCACCACCTTCCACGTTTCTCTTTTTAATTTAACGGCTAGTTTTGTGCACCGCACATTCTTATTTTTTTTTTTTTTGTGGGTAACTATTAACACTTTGTGCAAGTAACTCTGTAAGTGCCATGTGCTTGCTTACTCTTTTTGCAATGTGGGAAATACTTGGCTTTCAATTATACGTGTTGTACTTGCCTATGTATTTTTTGGCAATGGTCCAAATTCTTTTATCATTTAACAAGTAACCAAAATTCTTTGGTGAGTAGTGAGTGGTATGTAATATTCCTAAGAGAGGATAGAATTTTTTTTACACGACTAGTTGATAAGATACTAATTTGAGACAGTATTTAATTCAAAATTAACAAATGATATATGGATTGAATTAGTTTACTAATTTTGCCATAACAAACTCATTTAATTAGTACAATATTTTTTTTTATATTCTATTGTGTTGATTGTTGCTAGTTTACAAGTTGCAAAAAAATAATATAAACACGACATGAAAGTATAATACTTATCTAAAATAATTTTGAATGTGGCATGATTTGAACCAATGTTATCAGAATTGGATCGGTTATCGAACTGGCTAGGGGACTGGGTCAATGGTTCACTGGTTCAACCGGTGGATTAACTGGTCGGACCGGTCATATAATAAAAAATAAAAATATATATATACCTGACATTGTAATTCACAGTGATATTTCTATTAATAATCTTAACATCAATCTCATTCTCGTGTTTAACATCCAATCCGTGAATATTGACTAACCACCATCCTCACTCACCCTGCTTGTGTTCTTCCTCACGAACCTTCGCTACAATTTTGTGGATGTCCTCGTCTAATTAGTGGTTGACTGGTATTTTCATCTTTCAGCAATTGGATCTCTATTTTGTTCTTTCGAAAAAGCATCTAAACCCTTCTTGCTTCAACGCTTTCACTTCTTCTGGACCGCCACTGTCTCTACACTCTCTCTCGCATTTTTAGGTTTTAATCTCTAACGACTCTCGAACCTGACTGATATCTGCCAATACTACTTACTTGGATTGTTCGTATAGCGAGTTAGGATTCTTATTCAATCGAGCAAATATGTCACTGAGACCCAGCTCAAGGATCGAGGTTCGTCGGAGATGATATAAGGTCGCCGTCGATGCAGAGGATGGCAGACGTAGGAGAGAGGACAATATAGTTGAGATTCGAAAGAGTAGAAGAGAAGAAAGTCTGCTCAAGAAGCATCACGAGGGCCTTCAGTTCTGTAAGAGACGAGTCTTCAAACCGTCCGGTTTTTAAAAACCGTCTGGTTCACGATTTTTTACAAAAATCAGCCAATTTTTCGGTTTTTAGCCGGTTCTCTTTCTTATACGATCCAACTAGGGAACAAGACCGGTTAAGGTCCCGGTTCACGGTTGAACCGGTCTGACTGGCCAGTCCGATCCAATCCGATTCTGATAACACTGATTTAAACATGACACTTATTATAATTTTTTTTGAGATGTCAAGGGAAATTCTTGGCTTGTCTTGGCGAGATAGAGGCAAATTAATTGCTTAGAACAAATTTTGGATGCATGAACTAGTTCTTCAACTCATACATTAGTTAAATCAGTATTTGCGCTTTCGGAGGGGATTCGAACTCACACCAGAGATTTGGATACGATTTGTCGAAGCAACTGTGGTCCGTCCTACCAATCAACCATACTTTTATCGCCTAGGAAACTTAAACTCTTAACCTCATAAAATTTAAGTCTTCACAAAATAATATATATCATTTGACAAAAGACTCGTTAGTACAATACTTTATGACGTTGAGTGCATAAAATAATTAATCTGTTTTCCTAGGTGAAGTACTTTTCCAATCAAGTCATTTGTCCTCCACTATGGCATAAACTTTGGATTTGTGTAATCTCCCTTAGTTCATTCACAAATGGCAAGCCATGAGAGTCGAACCTAAAACTGTAATTACTCTTACAATCTTTCTATTCGAACTAATCCAAAGAGGGTTTTTTTAATGATCTTTTTGCCCTTTTCTCCACGGATGCAAACTTCCACTTATGAGTGGATTGATTGTTTTGCATTGTAATAGGGATTTGGTTTGGCTCCATCACTAGCATGGCAGCCTCATCAGTACTTGGTAGCATTTAATAGTTCTGCACAGAAACTCACTATTTGCTTTAAATATATAGATGCACTTTTAGCTTTAGGCTTTGGACTCAATCAATAAATAACATACGAATTCTGATTGTATGACTATACGGATGAGATTTTTTGGTATTATATATATTTTTTTAAGCCAAATATACCACACCACGTTATTATTTTATTATTAATTATTACAAATTATATAAAATTATTTTCTATTCCATAACAGAAGTAAACAGTGGGTACCATAGGTTTTATCTAGGGGTGCAACTTGGATAGGTTGAGTGGGTTGAGAAGTCAACCCTAGTCTAACTTTAGGGATATAATCTTTAATTCTAACTCTACTTCAATCCGAGGTATTCAACCCGAGTACTGTCCAAGTTTAACTCAGGCGGGCTCGGGTTGAATTTGAGTTACTTAATTCGGACTAATTTCGAGTTAAAAATTGAGTTGGGTTTAGGTTACTTAATTCGGATTAATTTTTTGAAGTATAGATTTGATTTTTTCAAGTGATTTGAGATGAAGGACAAAGTGCAGATGAAGAAAAAGGGAGGAGTGACGAGTGAGAGAGAGAGAGAGAGGGAGGCTGAGACCAGATGAGAAACGAGTGAAAGAGGAATTTGAGGGTGATGGAGGCGCTGGGGTGAAGACTTGAAGTGAAGTGAAAGTCTGAATTCTGAAGAGTGAAGATAAATACTAACTCTAGTTAAATATATTTATGTATATTCGGGTTCAACCCGTTTTAATAATTGAGTTCAACCCGAGACCTCAATTCAAGGCTTGCCTGAATTCAATTCGGGTTAAAATTTTTTGCTCAGACCCAATTCAAGTATTAAAAATTCTAACCCAAGTTTTATTTTTTTCGGATTAGACTCGAGTTGAATTCGGGTTGGTCCGTCCAAATTGCGCCCCTAGTTTTATCAATGACTATCCATGTTTCAAATTAAGGCAACTGCTTTTGATGTTGATCAGCTAAGGTTCAAATTATTTCTTCAACTGGGACAACACCATTGATGAGGACAAGAACTTGGACTATTACTAGAACAAATTTCCCAAGTGATGTAATCCCACTAAGACGAAGAGGTGCAATATTTGAACAAGGAAAAGAAAAGGGTTCAAAGGTCGTGTCAACATGGCTCGATCTTCAACCCGAATACTATGTACGGTTATATGTCTGAATTTGAATTTAATACTCAGATTAAGTTATGTTAAGTTCGTAGTAAAATTTGATATGACACCATAATCTTGAATAATTGCATAATGTTTAGTTTGTCAAGTGGTTTCAATAACAATTCTTGATCCTAAGTGGAATCTTTGATTTATTGGATGAGTAAGATTTTTGATCAATTGTGATACGTGGTTGAAAGTTTGTGTTGTATACCCAAATTTGTTTTGTATAGCTATCCAGGATATAAATTATGGTTGTTAATCAAATCAAGTTATTTGAGTTCGGCTCGAGTTTGATTTGTTTTTTACTCGTTCAAGTTCAATTTGTTTTTTAAATAAGTCGAAATTAAACAATATTTTATGTTCGTCTAGAAAACGAGCCCGACAGACTTGGCTCGAACTCGACAAGCTCGACTCGTTTTGGGCTCGAACTTGAATAATTTTGTAGGGTCGATTAAGAAAATAAATTAACAACCCTAATTTATAAAAAAAATCATATTTGGGTAAAAATAGACTTATAATATTAAAAAATATTTTTTGTGGTTGGACGTTTATTTAAAAAACAATATTGTTGTAACTTAATTTATTGACCTAATTCACTGTGACTTTTGAATTCACTGTAAACCCCATCAAATATTAGAAATTAGTATTAATCTAATAATTCCTATAAAATTATATCATTATATTAATAAATTAGATTAAATTTTTAGTATTCTTTTTATTTAAAAAGAAAGGAATGGAATGTAGTAAAGACAAGGGACCAAGAATCCATGGCATCGTCACAAACATGTGGGAAATCACTTAGGTTAAGGTCTATGTACACTTCCTTACGTGTCAAGCTTTTATAGGCTCTGACATGTGATAAGGACTCAGGTCCTTCTAGAGGACACGTGGTAGGCTCTCAACCATTTGTTTAGTGGACCCTCCGATAGGTCTCAATGTTTTGGCTGAAAATAAGAGCACGTGGATTGGGTACACGGCTTCTGATCAATTGGCGGTTTGACTGACAGCATACGAGCCTTTGGATGTGAGTGTTTCAACGGCTGCTGATAAGACATAATTCAAATAAAATTTAAAAAATTATAATTTTAATATATATTAATTTTTTGTTGAATTTAAAGAATGATATGTATTTGAGTTATAAGATTTGAATTCCATTTAGGTTGTGTAGCATTTCTTGATCCAAAACTTGTAGGGCATGTTTGGTATGTTTTTTGGGAGGGGTCTGGATTGGATTGTCCAAACTCGAGTTTGACCCAAAGATGGGATTCAACACTCAATGATGTTCATACACATGTTTGGTATGCGCAGAGATATGACTATTATGATAATATATTTGTATATAAATGACTATTGTGCCCCTTAACCAATTTGTATATATGGGTTATATAGGATATATAGGGGTATAAATGTCATTTGCACCTTAAACCCATTAATCCACATATGAAACCCACCCCCCATTGGGTTTCATGACCGGGTCGGGTTTCAAATCCTATTCATACTTCATAGTTGTCAAACATGGGTTTAAGGGGGTTTATACCCCAAACCCCCATACCAAACAACCCCGTAGTGTCTAGATTAGTTGATTTTTTTTTATTCAACGGTCGAGGTTATTCGAGTCAATTTACGCGTATCTCGACTAATTCTCTCATTGGTTCAGTTAAAAACAGACTATCTACACCGGGATTAAGATATTCACGAGAGATAAGTCCCTCATGACTTGACCTAAAAAAGTTGTCAAAATTCGAACTCAAGATATCTGAATTTACAGCTTATCTCTATTATCGCTTGAGTTATTCCTTAAAATTTTAAAGTCATTTATGACTCTCATGAGATTAATAAATAGGATTCAATTTATGAAGATTCCCACTATTTTTATTGGCAATGCGGAGTTAAGTTGTAGCGCAAGTTAACCTTTAAAGGCATGTTTCATTCATTGGTTTAGGTGGGTTTCATAGTCAAAATAGTTCAATACATCACCTTATTCTTTGTTTGATTTTAGATTTCAAGTGTGAAATTTGCATCCCGACCCATAATAGGCTTGTAAATAAAATTCATGTATAAGGGTTTAAACAAACCCATAGGGTGGGTGAGTTTAAGTAATTTCATAGCAAATATCTTAATTAGTTCGTGAGTCTCATGTATATTTGTGTCACTTACCAAACATTAAATTAAATATAGTATATTGGTCAATCCCATAAACAAAACCTAAAGGTTAGATTTAGAAGAGTTTCATAATTCAATCTAATTCCATACTTGTGATTTCCTGCCATTTAAGTCTCCTTTGATAGATTTTTTTAGGAAAAATTTCACATGCACCCATTCTATTTTATCATATTTTGAAGAACACCTCTTTTATTTTTTAAATTTTCACTCACACCCTCTTTCAGATTAAAGGTGTTATAATTTTACTAAATTACCAATGATATAGTTTAGAAAAAACTTCTCCACATCCCTTCTAGATAGACATATCTTCAATGAGACCCTCTCTATTTTCTAAACTTTTTTATGTTTAAAATTTGGGACAATTAAAATATGATTCGAGCTAATTAAAATATTTTTTTTACATATTAAAATTCGAGTTTGTTAAAAATTATATTTTTTCATGTATTAAAATTTAAGCCTATTAAAATTATATTCGAGCCGATTAAAATTCATTTTTAATCGGCTCGAATCAAATTTTAATTAACTCGCATTGAATGTTAATTGACCCGAATTTTGATAAATAAAAAATATAAATTTTAATCGACTTGAAGTAAATTTTAATCGATGCCAACAGCTCTAGTACAGTTCAAATTGGCTCAAATTTTAATACGTAAAAAAATAATTTTAATAGAGTCGAATTTTAATACTTAAAAAAATAAAATTTAATCAATTCAAATCGAATTTTAATACCTAAAAAAATGAATTTTAATCAGCTTAAATTTTAATTTGTAGGAAAATAAATTTTAATCGACTCGAATTTTAATCAAATTTTATGTAAAATGATTGTTTATAATTTATGTAAGAATAGTTTTGATATTTTAGATGAATTGTTTTTTGTTAAAAACGGTAGTTTAATTGCAGGGGTGTCAGTAATATTTAAATATAAAATAAAAGGGTTGTCAGTGATATTTGAAAAAAAAATATTCTTAATGATATAATAAATTATAAAAAATGTGATTGAAATGTTTTTTCTTTCTTTTTTATAAGTTTGGATTGCCATGATAACGCTGAGGCAAGTTCGACCACTATTGATCCCTCCAACCCTTTTCTCGTATTAAAAATCAGGATTGGAATGTTTTGAGAGAGAGAGAGAGGGTAGGTCTCGGCCACGTCACATATAAGACAAAATGATAAAAGCTGACTAATAAGTACCACTTACGAGTGAGAAGTGTTGTCTAAGAAATATGATTACCCATTAATTTTATGAGTTTAAGTGAATTGAAGATGATGGAGTATAGGGGGTGTTCAAATTTTTGATTAGTCGTAATTTTCTATCTTATCTTACCCTATTGAACGGCTAGCTGTAAAAATTGAGTAGGAATGCGGAAGAGTTTTTAGTCTTTCGATTAAATCGGGTAGGAATGTGGAATACCCATTAATTTTCGCATTTTTATCCTATCTTACCCTACCCACATTAATTAATTAATATATATATATATAAACCCTAGTTGCTAACCAATCTTATCGTCTACTAACTAAACGAGCGCCTCACTCCACTCATCTCCTCTTGCCTCCATTGACTTTCATCGCTCAAGCCTCTACCTCCATAGTTCATGCCTTCATCGCTCAGTCCCGACCTCCCTAGGTACTCTCTTTGTCTCTGTCTCTGTTTGGGCGCAATCTGGTGGCCTTCATTGTTTAGGTCTTCATCTGCATATCTAATTTTTTTTTTAAGCATCAAATTAATGAACCTCAAAACCCTAACTTTCAAGTATCGTTCAGGCCTTCTCTGTTTTTTTTTTTTTTTAAAATTTCAAAACTTATCTAGTTAACATCAAACATGAAAAACTTATGTAGGTTACATGATTTGTGGTGAGCTGGTGATCTATTGGAGTAGTTATGATTTTAATGTGTTTCATATGGTTTAAATTTAAAATAATTGTTATTGTATTTGTGTAATAATTATGATGGATTGATGTTCATGTTTTCTTGTGTTTTATTGTAATTATTGTTGTAGTTGTTTTAGTGTTATTGATTTATTGTGTTGTTAAATTGGTGCATGTTATTTAATTGAATTGTTAAAATAATCCAAAAATTAATAGCTACAAAAGTGTTTATCCAACTTCCTACCCGATTAATCGGGTAGGAAGTCGTGTAGGAATATCACACATAATCAGATAAGGTAGGCCAAGAAAATTTTTTTCCGTAAAATATCGGGTAGGAAGACGAAAAACTATACTTCCTACTCGTAGGGTAAGGTGAACACCCCTAACGGAGTATTATACATTGCTCATTTGATTTTGAAGAATTTAAAATTACTCTGTTAAGTTTATCCATTGCCAGTTCAAAAGGGGAAACAAATTAAATTGGATTTAAATAAAAAAAAAACAACTAAGAGTGGATTTTGTGTTCGAATTGTCTGCGAAGCCGATAGGCAAAGGGTCGTTAACGTATCGAAATGAGTTGAACGAAACATTATCATAGTTCAAACTATTTATTAAATGTGTTTTAAAAAAATTAGGATAAATTACACTCACACCCCCTGACTTTTGGGTTTATTACATGGACACCCCCTCAAATTTGAAAAATTACACTGAGACCCCAATAGTTAAACGGAGTTAACTGCCTTGATAAAAAGACTATTTTGCCCCACCTTTTAACACAAACTCAAACCCAAACCCTAAACCTAATACATAACGTCTTCATCGTCTTCTCCACCTTGACCCATTCTCTCTCTCTCACACTCTCACTCACTTACTCTTTCTCATACCCTCAAGGCGAAGAATCAGGTCGAAATCGTCGGTCTTCTCTTTTTTTTTCTATATATATATATATATATATACACACAACAGATCTAGGATCATATCCCAGATCTAATTCCTTGCTTGAGCAATGATCGAAGACTTGGAGTTTTCAAATCTAGGGCTAGTGGTGAGCTGTGGAATCTAATCTTAGGAGGGGTGGTTAAAGGTTTGGCTAGGGGTCTGGGTATTGGGTTGCGATGGCGTTAAAGGGCAGACTTAGTTTGCGTGAGAGAGAGAGCTGGTTTGGTGGTGGTTGGTGTTTGGGTATTGGGTTGCGATGGCGTTTGAAGGATGGACGTAGTGAGAGAGAGAGAGAGAGAGAGAGAGAGAGAGAGAGAGAGAGAGAGAGAGAGGGAGTTGGTTTGATGGTGGTTGGTGTCTGGGTGGTTTCCGAAACCCACCGCAGTGTTGGCGATGGTGTTGGATTTACGGATCTAGTTCTTTATCAGAAGTTCTGCCTAATTTTCGAAACCCATCGCAGTGGTGGCAGGGACAGTGCTCTATGTATGTGTGTGGAGAGAGAGAGAGAGAGAGGAGGATGAGGTGGTGGTGGTGGTGGTGGTGGTTTCCGTGGTGTGGAGGCCGCGATGGGTGGTAATTAACTGTGATGGTTGATTTGGGACAAATCTGATTTATAAATGGAATTTACATTAATATGTTGTATAATAAACAAAAAAATTTAGTATTTAACTTATTAATTTGATAGACTTTGAGTATTTAACTTATTAATTTGATAAATTTTAGTATTTAACTTATAAATGAGAGATGGAATAAATTTTGGGGTAAGAAAGAATAAATTTTTAAACTTAATTTGAAGGGTATTTTTGGTATTCTATAAATTATTATTTATGACATCAGTTTTAACGGTGAACCATTTTAACGTCTGTTAGTTGGAGGGGTGTGGTTGTTATAAGTTTTAAATGTCGAGGGAGTTCTGTATAATTTTTCAAATGTGAGGGGTGTCCGTGTAATAAACCCAAAAGTCTGAGGGTGTGAGTGTAATTTACCCAAAAAATTAATTGAATTTGGTATGTTTTCTAAGTTAACAAATATTAATACATATAAATGCTTAACTTTTGATGAACAGCTCCTCATTTGTTGTCTTTTGTCACAATTTCTCTCTCTGGGGAACCAAATCACTGTATTGAAAAATTAATTTTTAGTAATGTATTCTTTTTTGTCCAGTGAAAATGTGACTGTAACGCCTCGGTTTTCCGAATCCGTTACTTGATTAAATGAATCGATCACAATAAACCACAAAAATCTCCGAATACAGGGTCAGAGCTCTAATTGTCTCAATAAATTTATAATCACCATTTTGATCTCCAAATACTAATAAAAGTTAAAAAATTATATCAAGATTTGTCCGTCTTTGATTCTTCAAATATCAACTCTGGTCATTCTCTCCGAGATAATCCTGAAAAATATTAAAGGCGGGGAAGTATACAATATGACAGGAAACAATATGCTTAACAAGAAAAGAATATGAATGATCAAATACCAAATAATTCAATCAATAAACAATCATAGATAAAAGAATCAAGAATCCAATTCGATAAGTCACATAGCTCAATATCTATCAAACATAACCTCATACTCGAGTCATCTTGGTGATATGACAAGTGACACTTGAGCATTTAAAATCCATACTTATATCGATCCATTACACCCCTCAGGGCTGTAATCACAATCGCACCCCGCAGGGCAATAATCACATTTCACCAATTATGCCCTCAAGTACACTTCGTACATGTATCAATCAATCCTAAAGTATTTAGCCTAACGTACACGTACAGGTCAACCGATAATATTGACAGAATTTTATATCAATCAGAATAATCTATAGGAATACAAGTTTCATATAATGAAAGGACACTCTTTGCAAAGAAATTTAAAGACAGGAGCATATTGTATACTACCCCGTACCTCAAATCCATCAATGACTTTAATAGATGCGAAATTCGAAATACCGCGAATGAAATAGTCGAATTTGATAACAATTTAAAATAAAATCACTACTCAATTTTTGACCCCAAAATCTCATAAATTTTTCTTCTATTCTATTCTCTCTCTCTCTCCTTTTTTCTTCCTTTCTTTTTCTCCTTTCTTTCTTCTCCTTATGCGTGGTATGAAGGACCAAAGAATAGGCTATTTATAGCCAATTTTTGCTTGGTCCCCAAGCATCTTGTGGACACTTGTCCATGTTATTTACCTCTCTTTTTTTTTTTGTTGCACGTTTTCAATTTGTTTTACTGTGTATGTTCATTGAACAATTAAATACATATACGCATTATATATTTGAAGTCCATTTAGTTATTTAAAAGTTTTAAAAATAACCCTAGGTTATAAAATTATAATTGACGACCTAATTTAGCGTGTTAATGATTAATGTATATACAGGTCGTCAAAGTGACACTTGCAAAATGTTCTTATTTTATTATTTTTTTAATTATTTATTTTACAGATTAATAATAATAAATTAAGATCTACGATTATAAATTATTTTTCGATATGAAACTGGTCTTTTTTAATATATCAGAAACCTTATTCGTTCCAGAGACATAAACTAGGTGTGGAAATAGTGTTCATTTTGTATAGCGGATAATTAATACAAATAATATTTGTTAGAATATAAAAAAATAATAAAAATATGACACAAAGATTACATCAATAGACTAAAAAATTACATCAATGTATTATTCACTGAAAAAATTTGTCATTTGATAATTGATTATATAATATTCAACCTTATTTATAAAGATAAAATACTGTAACCCAATACAATTTAAATATTATCAAATCTTTATATTTCCTATCAAATCACTAATAAACTTATCCATGATTTATTAAGATTCTTTCAATACGTTTCTTATTATATTCGAATTCTGATATGAATTACCCAACAAACTCTCTCTCGTTAGAGCAACTCCAAAAGACTCGATAAAGAGTCATTCTTAGCTATTTTAGATAGTTTCTCCTTAAAATTTGGCTCCAATAGGTTATCTATTTTACCATTTATTTCCCATAACCCACTTTCCACTCGCTATTTCTGGCGAGGCACTTCGCTGTTTCTTGCGCCAATTTCCTCTTCTCCTCTCTCTCTCTCTCTCTCTCTCTCTCTCACAGAAGCTACACAACACAGAAGCTCCACAGCACCCAAAATTCGTTTTTATCAATCACAAAAGCTTCATCGTCCACCCTGGAGTTCTCTCTATCTCACAGAAGCTCTGTGTATTTATACCATAGAAAAACCCACCAACAATCTATTGAAATCCCACAAAAAAACGCACGAAAATCTACCAAAAATTCACTGAAATCCCACCAAAAAAATTCATTGAAAAACCTACCGAAAAAGTCACGAAAACCCCAGCGAAATTTGTCTTAGTTCCCACTAAAAATCGACTAAACCACCGAATCTGTCTCTCAGTTCTCTCTTTCTCTTTGTCTTCACTCTGTTCTGATTTGGTGGAGAGAAGAAATTAGAGGTAATAAAATTCTTATTATGAAAATTTTTGCTTGGGTTGTGTGGAATGAGTTGTTGTGGTTCATTGCTTGGGTTGTGTGGAATTTTTTTGGAATTGTCTGTGATACTTTTTTTGGAATTTTTCTAGTTGGCTATGAATTTTTTCTGGAATTTTTTTGATTTTTTGGTTTAGCAATGAATGACAAAATCTAAAAAAATGGTTTGAACTAAAAAACACGATGTGTGAAAATTTATGAATTGTGGTTGAATTTGTGAATTGTGGTTGAATTTGTGAATTGTGATTGAATTAGTTGAAGTTGGTTGAAATAATTAGTTAAAATAAAGAGTGTTGTTAGAGTGAATTAATTTTCATTATTTTTTAAAATAAATAATATAATAAAAAATATATTTTTAGTAGTTATATATTTTAACTAGTATCGTTGGAGTGCTCTCAGAGGTGGAGAGTGTGAGTATAATTCCAACAAAATGTCGGCCACCATGCCATCAAGAAGCTGTAAGTGGGTCTCACCGACAGGCATCAGACTGTGACTAGTCGGTCAGCCAGCAAAGCCAAAAATCTATCATGTGAGCATGACCACTCACCTTGGCATTGGCCTGGAGGATAAAGCTAACCAAGGTAATTCTGGTGGTATCATATAAAAATTTATTTAAATTATAAATTTTTATTTAGATGATTAATAATAATTTATTATAAAAATAATAAAGTAATATAAGGTAATAAAATAAATATTTTACAATTGTTAAATTTTTATTAGATAAAAAATAAAAATATAGTACAAAAATAATAATTTCGGTATCATAAGTAGAACCTAACCAGCAAAAGCATCCTTTGGTGAGAAATGAAATGCATTTTGATCATTAGTGGTACTATTGGTCATACTAGGCGTGCGCATTGCCCACATGATATGTTCAGGCCTGCACTGATGTACTTGTCTCTTTATTCTTGGATTCCAACTTTTCCTCTCTCTTCAAAAACCCAAGGCAAAAAAGGAAAAAAGACTTTTTTCCTCTGATGCCTTCCAGAGGTTCAATTCTACTAATTCTAGACTTGAACAAGGTAAAGTATGTATTCAAGCTAACATCCCGGGCCGGGTTGGTTCGAATTAGGGGTGTAATTCGAACGGGTTAGACTGGTTGGATAGTCAATTCTAGTCCAACCCTAAGTATATAATCTTCAATCTTAACCCTAATCCTAATCATACCTCGGGTTGATGGACTCAACTCAAGCACTGCCCAAGTTTAATTCGGGCGGGCTCGGGTTAAATTCAGGTTAATGATTTCGAACTGATTTCGAGTTACTTTACGGGTTCAATTCGGGTTAAGTTCAGGTTGAACCCAAAATAGGCTTGTTGTTCTAAACCTGATACATATATTACATAATATTCACTTAAATTAACAACCAACAATTGAGATCTGAGAGTGAGAGTGAGAGATTGAGAGTGAGTGAGGGTCCTGGGGGAGGCGCAGCAGAGGAGCAGAGTTGAGATTAACTCTAGGATAAAATTGTATTTATATAGCAGTAATTTGGGTTGAGCCTGATTTTAATATTCGGGTTCAACTCGTGAACTCGATGGCTCAACCCGAGACCCGCCCAAATTAAATTCGGGTTAAATTTTTTTGACCCAAGTCTAACCCAAGTATTAAAAATCCTAACCAAAGCTTTAATTTTTTCAAGTTGAGCTCGGGTTAAAATCGAGTTAGCCCGCCCAAATTGCACCTCTAATTTGAATGATTACTTTTGAGCAACATTGATGCATCTAAGTAGTCATACTCACAAATCAAGCTAGTATTTAGTTTAGACGATTCTTTGTTTTAGTTAGGGGTGTCAAACGTGTCGGGTTAAACGGTTACGTGTCGAGTTAAACTGGTGACAAGTGAAAAACATGTAAACTTATATACGACCCGTTTAATAAACGGGTGAAAAATCTCAACACGAACACATATCGTTTAATAAACGGGTAATACGACACAACTCGTTTAACTCGCTTAGTTTTAATTTATTATTATATTGTTGTGATTGTCACTAAATTAAAAAAAATTATGTGGCTATACAAAAAAATAATATATATATATTCTATGGTTGTCACTAAAAAAAATTTGCCTAATTTTTTAAAATAATTATTAATTTATTATTATATTAATTTTATTTAAACGAGTTATAAATAGATTGACATGACTCATCTGAACACGACCCGTTTATTAAACGTGTCTAACGGGTCAACCCATTTATTACTTGAACCCGTTAAAGTCTTACCCAAATCCACTTAATTCGTATCAATTAATCATGTCATGTCAAATTTTGATAGACCTAATTTTAGTTACGACAAATTTTGATCGTCGAACCATTTCTACATTCAGATGTCATGTTATTGCTTAATCAATTGCCCATGCCAGACATACACCAACAATGACAACAATTGTAGATAGGGGGAAATGGAAGAATCATTTTAGTATTTGTCAAAACGAAGTAGGATCATGAATAGTAATATGGCAGACAAAACTCCAAAAATAAAAGCAATACATCGTACCCAAAATCATGTTACGTTTGTTTTTCCCACTAGTCCAATTTCTCACGTAATCCACAAGACGACAAATACAGAATCCATGATTGTACGAAAATATATTGAATGTGACGGTGATATTATGTTATTATAATATTATTATTTAATAAAAACATAATAAATATATAAGTGAATCTCATACCTGTCAGTAACTACCCCTCCATGTTGTTTGGTAACTACCATTTGTAAAAATTATGACGTCAATTTTATCTATTTAATTATAATTTTATTGCATAGTGATATCTCGTATCTGACGTTGTTGTATTGAATATTTATTCCAAATAAAGATACAATGCATCAAGTTATAAGGTGTGTTTGGTTTAAGCATTCGAAACGACCAGATTATATAATGTTGTCCATTCCTTACCCATCCATCCGGCCCTTGGACTAATTATAGTTAGGGTTGTTAGTCGAACGAGTTCGAGCCGAGTTCGAGCCGAGCTTGAAAAGCTTGTTTCTTAATCGAGCTTAAAAAATTGTTCAAGCTTGACTCGTTTAGGAAACAAGCCGAGCCTGAACGAGCTAAAAACAAGTCGAACCCGAGTATTTGCACATAAACGAGTCGAGTTTGAGCCGAGCTTGTAAGACTTGTTTTCTAAACAAGCCTAAAAACTTGTTCAAGTTCGGGCTCGTTTCTCGTTTAGAAAACGAGCCGAGCCTAAACGAGACGAACTCAAGCCAAGCTCGAGTAGCTCAGTTTGATTAGCAGCCCTAATTATAGTGATAATCCCTCATCATTCCATATTTGGTTTAAGTATTAAAAAGTAGTGGACCCCATATTTATCTCATCCAATACTTTGTTTGGATGGAGTATTGAATTATAGTATAAACATTAAATTACTAAAAAAAACCCTCAAGATAAAAAGTGATATTTATATCCTAGAAATATTTGAAAATAAAAATGTATTTTGACCAAATACATTTCAAATTGAACTATTTAAATCCACCAAAAAGGTGGATTTATTTAAGAAGTTGTATGTAGTATTAAATATACTATTCATCCGAGCCGGTGTAATTTTTTGGTGATAATACCGAGCCCAAAATATGTATCCAAACATAAGTATAACAGAGATAAAATAGGCCCGACGTTATTTTTTTAATCGCTCTTTTGCTAATACCTAAAGCAAAAACACCCGCATGGTACAATGATTCCAAAAATTATGCCTTCTTTCATTGCCACCCCTGGATGCCTGAAAGAAAATGGTCATGGAACTTCATAAATGGGGGTTTTCAGTATAATTTCTTCTCTATCACTCTAAAAATGAGATTTTTCATCAAAATTTCTTCACTATAACTATAATTGTAGGATTTTCCATTACAATCTCTGTGTTAGCAATTTCTGATACGATATAACAACACGACTCTAGATCAACATGAAGTCAGTAGGTTAGGGTTAGTTCACACGAACTCGAAAATAATACAACTTATTAACATAAATAATAAATTGATCGAGTTAGTGTCAAATATGAATAATTCAAAATTAGCACGATTAACTTGTATTGTAAAAATAAAATGTCAAATTTTTGTTATTTTTTATCAAGTATTGACATGAATTCTTGTAAAATAAAATAAAAATAACTTGTTTTTTACTATTATACATATGTAGTAAATTTTAAGTTTAGGAAAAAATTATAAGCGTGGGTTTTGGTTGAGACATAATAGAGTGTTAATCTTAGATTTTTATTCAAGGATAATATGGGTCAACCTAAACATGATATGGTCATTAATAAATCGAGTTAGTGTCAAAAAATCTAATATTATTAATTAAATAGATTGAGTTAAAGTTAACTAATACTCAATACGAACCTGAATTAACACGGCTTGACACGACGCAATTGCCACCCTTAATCTCTTCATTATAAACTTATGGTTTTCAACATAATTTCTTCGATTGACATTTTTACATAGTTTTTTTTCATATATTTTTGGAAAATAATACTAGAGATGCAAACAAATCAAAAAAAGTCGGGCACTTGATTGTTCACGCTCGGCTCATCTATTGGCAAAGATTCTTTGTGATCTTGCAAATCTAAATAGTAGAATAAATAAGGACAGGAGCAAACCTCCTGGAAAGGGCACGACCCTGGAAACAGTCTCAAGAACTCCAGCTTCCAAATAAGGATAGGAGCAAACCTCCTGGAAAGGGCATGGCCCTGGAAGCAGTCTCTAGGACTCCAGCTTCCGAATGAGGACAGGAGCAAGCCTCCTGAAAAGGGCATGGCCCTGGGGGGCAGAGTCTAAGGGACTCCTGCCCCGCCCGGAGATCGAGACTCGACAGCCCCGGCCTTCGATTAATATGCAGGAGCATGCCCCCAGAATGGAATATGACCCTTGCTGAAGGGCGCGGATCGACTGTTGCTCAGGGCGAAAATCACCCCAGGAGTCCTCGTAAACTTCGAGACCGACCCCTGGGATATGCACAAGTACATGGGTGAGGTTCACTAAATTCGATATCAGTAAGACAGAGGAAACCCCCCTGGGACGCCAACTAAGGAAGATGAAGCTAACCGGAGTGAAAGGTAACTTCAGATCCCATGGAATAGATTCCCCTAGGAATCGACCACCCTCGGCGTAGGTGCCCCCTCGCCACCCTCGGGACCGAGGTACACCAGAGCCTACATCGCCCGAAAAGGAGAACTGTTGAAACGCGAAAGTCCCCAAGACTCATTACATCAAAAATTTCATAAGTGGTTAGTTCAAAATTTAATGTTACACATACATCTGCACGAGGTTTAAGTGTTACAAATACGAAAAGGAACGAGAAGGACACGCAAGATAAAACAAAGAATTGTTGTAATAAGGACGAAAAGAGCGAATTGATAAGGCAAAGTCTACTTTTCATTTCAAAAGAAAAATGGGTTTTGCGTCCTCGGGCTACAAAAGGAAAAGAGGAAAGTACAATAGAAATGAAAACCGTAGTCTAAGCTGTTGGAGGAGGAGGGCTGAACACTTCACCAGCATTGGCAGGAAGGCCCTCGCTGAAAAGTTCTTCTATACTAGGGGAAGAGACAACATTTGTAGCATCGGCAGGAGGAGCAGGAGGCTCTGCCGGCTCAAGGGATGGAGGGTCAGCCTCTGGAAGGGCAGCGGCAACTGGGACCGGGGCTGCAACCGCAGAGGGTTCCCCCGTGTCTTGCACTTGGATGTAGGCTGCGTCTTCGGCAGCAGTCTCGGCCATAGCCTGCAGCATCTCCTCCGATGGCACGTACTCGTGCATTTGGAAAAGAGGAGATTCAGAAGGGACACCCGCCGCCCGAAGCGCCTCGTCCCAGCCCTTCTTGAAAAATTATCTCTTGTTTTCTTCGAGGGCAGGCAAGACGTCATCGACGAATTCTTCCTTGAGCTGTTCCTTCATCCTCCTATTAGCCTCCATCTCTGACCTGACCTTGTCAAGCTCCTGAGTGAGGGCCGAGCAGGTCTGCTCCGATTCCTCCATCTTCGCCTCAGCCGAAGACAGTCGCTGCGTGGCCTCAGTTATCTTTCTCTCTACATCCACAAGGGCTGCACTTAGTTTTTTAGTGCTATCCCTGGCTGCCTCGCTGTCTTTCAACAGCTCCTCAATCTGGGCCGCCTGGGAGGACATCGTTATGTCCCTAGCGGCAACATCCTTCATAGTAGTGGCAAAGGCAGTCTCTACTTCAACCTTTTCCCGCTCGACTTGTTGAAGGTTCTGCCTTGAGGCATGGTAGCGAGCGACGATGATTGAAATTTGCTGAGAGGCCTATCGGAAGAAAACATGAAGGGTTAAGCCGTGGAAGAGGAAACTAAGAAAAAGAAGAGTAATTGAACTCACCACCAGATGCTCCGCCATGTCAGTATCAAAATGAAATGTTTCATTCACGGCGTAGGCCACGTGAGGGTCATGTAGGACAGAATCGTTGACCCGGATCACTCTGTCTTCTCTATCCCGGGCCCGAGGGCGCCACTCTGCCGCAGTCACCGTCGGTGGAGGAGGATGAGGAGTTTGTTGATCCCCTTGTTGTGGTTGTTTTTGCTGTGGCTGTTGTTGCTGTTGTTGTTCCTGAAGTTGCTGTTGTGGGAGAGGGGCCCTACCTCGGCCCAGTCCGTTATGCCTCTACTTAATTCTCCTCTCCTCCTCAGTCAGGGAGTCCCGGTTGCAGACCTGACCCCGACCAACTAACCTTGGTGGCGCAGGAGGAGGAGGAGGAATGTTGGTGTCAGTCCTTGGAGGTGGAGGGGGGATGCTGCTTCCAGACCCCCTGCCCCTCACAGCAGCCCTCCGATTCAGATGGTTGAGGTCTATGCGAGGTTGGCGCGACATTGGGACTTCAAACACGTCTTCCTCGTCCAAATTCTGGAGTATATTGAAGTCTGGCCAAGTATCCCTCTCGGAGGTACTGGCCTCGTCTCGCACGGTGGAAGAAGGTCCTCTAGCTTCGACAGCCTCGACTTCGGCTCCTTCAGCGACCCCCTCTACCTCGGCCTCGGTTGCCTTATCGGGATCCTCCTCCAAGTCCTGCTCTAAGACCTAATCAAAAAGTGCGGACCACCTAGAGGGGTTATAGGGCTGAGGGAGTTCGTAAAACTTTTTATATCCTAGTTTGTACCCCAGGAGCACGTGAGCTAATCGGCCTCGTCCGTGGCCAATGTATCCCCAGACGGTGACAAGGTCGACAATGTTTACCAAGTGTCAAGGTGGGGGAGCGGCTTCTCGGGTAGAGATATCTGCATAAAAGAAAGAATAACGTCAGGACTTAGGTAAAAAATTGATGTAAATAAGCTAAGAAGCCAAGAAGGGAGGGAGAAGCCGACGTACTTGTTGTTCGCCACTCCTTAGGGCAGGACAAGCCGTCATACTCGGGGCCGGTCCCCCTCTCCCAGACGCCGCTGAAGACCAGCAGATCATCCTTGTACCCCTTGTCCGAATCAGGGAGATGGGTCACGAGGTACATTGAGGTGTCCCTGGCTTTGAGATAGAAACTCCGTTGGGGCATCACCCTCATAAAAGTGTAGCAGAAGAGGATGTCCTCGAGGCCGAGGTTGACCCCGAGGCGCCTGTTGAGCTCGATCACTCCCATTATTATCCTAAAGATGTTGAGGCAACACTGCCCCGGGAAGAGGCGAAACCGGGAGAGGAATTGAATGAGCAGTGGGGGAAGGGGGAACCTGATCCCTCCCTCCATCATAGCCTTTGTGTAAAAAGGCATGGCGCCCTCAGCGTCGACATCAAAATGGTGGCGCAGAGGGTCGAAGTCATCCACGCCGACGTTTCGGGTGATGTCATAGTGGGCTTTGAAATTAGTTATTTGCTAAATACCCTTTACCTTGTACTTCCTCAGCCTAGAGGTTCCAGGCTCTTAGGCCTCGACGACAGGACGACGACTCCTCGACATGGTTTAGGGAGCAGAAGAAGGGGGTCCTTAGTGGTGGTTCTTTGAGAAGATAGCCCTAAAGGACACTACAGGATTCCAAATGACAAAAATAGAGGTCCTAGGGGGCACTACCAAACTTGGAAACGACGAAGAGAAAACGGTGGTGGTGTGGAAAAAGACCAGTCGCCTGAAAAAACAAAGAAACGAAAGAAAAGGAAACGAAGACTCACCAGGGAACTGGAAAGATGAACGAAAAACTCGAAGGAAGCGGTTTTCTCCTTCAAAACAACGATCAAGAACAGGAGGCTGTAATTCTTCAGCTGGCAGGAAAGAAGTTGTTGTTGTCCAGGCAGCAGTTCCGACGAAGTCTCCGGCGAATAAATCTCTGAGAAAATTCAAGGGTTTGAAAGTGTGGAAATGAAGGCAAGGCTCTGTTTATATAAGCCCTCTGGCCCATCATTGCGCACAGAACACGAAGATGGTGCATTCAATGCGCACGATCTCCAAAAAATGGAAAACGGCTAAAAAGCATTGATGGGACAGTTGAAACAGTTGAGCCCTTTTCACATCCCGATGACAAGTCTCTCCTTCGTAAGAAGATCAAAGGGCTGGGGGCAGTTGATGGGACACTTCTGAGAAAGAAGCAGATTGCGACACGTGTCCTCGGCACCGAGGACATCCTTCCTCCCTGATGAGGCCACGTGTCCTCGACAACCAAGGACGTTGATCTATCTAAACAAAGGTACGTGTCCTCGGCACCAGGGTGTCCTCGACACCGATGCACCCAAACAAGGTCCCCTCAGCTCCGAAGAATATCTACTCGGCGCCGAGGGATACTTGCTGGGAATGGAGCCTTGCCACATAACTCTGACTTCTGAGAAAGGCTATTGATTGACAGCTGATCAACCTCAACTAGACTAGGAATCATGAGAGTACCCTACACAAGGAAGTCAGAACGGAAGGCCCGACACAACACTCCACCAAGGGGAGTGGGACGCGTGGCATAAAGTACAGAATGAGGGGCAAATAGACAGATATACCCCTGATGATATGCGGCTGTCTCAGACAAACATTTAATGGATCCTCAGTGATGGGACATCTACAGTGACTCGAGAAACCAGGGAGTAGGAGCATTAAAGTGCTCCAGTACCAGGATATTTAATGCCTCAGCATTGAAGAAAGAGCATTAAATGCTCTGGGATCCGAGCATTTAATGTCTTTGCATAAAAAAAAGGGCGTTGATTGCTCGGGGATCCGAGCAATTAATAATGGGGCTTTCCCCATACAAAATAGGGGGCACACTGTCCCATATCTGGACACTACCTACTATCTAGACTATCGATAATGATGAGCTTTGTTGGGTATAAATAGCTTCCAAAAATACATTGCAAAGGTACTCGAAATTATCCCTCAAGAACACACTACAATGTTTTCTTCTTCCCCTCTCTCAAAGAACTGACTTGATCGTCGGAGGAGATACGCCGGAAAACACTCCGGCTCCCTTTCTAACCTGTTTTTTGTGTGCCAGGAACCATCGCCTGAATCGATTGAGCGACCCCTTGAAACAATTCATCACCACTCCTTAGGCTCCCTTTGACCCTCTTAACCTTTTTCTTGCCACGAGATCTTCGACGTTCGAGGCCGTCCCGAGTTCACCAAGAGAGGGATCTATGATTTACAACTATGGTGTGAAAACCACCGCGCACAAGTTATAATCCAAATTCAATTCCGAATTATTCATGAATAGTTCGTTCAGGTACAGTCGATCATTCCTTGCAAGTTGCAACTAAGTTCTCAAAAACTGAGTGTTCCCCTCCTTTTGTTTTGATGAGGCCCAATAACAAACTACAAGACAATTTCGAAGCTCGCACTCTTCATATTGTCAGTGGGAAAGGTGATAGACCATAATAGGACCATATGGAAATTGCAAGCCCAAAACGATGGCTCAAATAAGATCGGCTAACTAATTGGGTCTAATTCATTGTCAACCAGAACGTACTGCGAACAAATTTGTGCCGACTGATTGGGTCTGATTTATTTGGTTTCCTTTAATTCTTAAGAAAATTTCAATCACACTCTTTCTAATTTATTATATCTTCAAAGACGTCCTCTTTATTATTTAAAACATCATTAACACCATTTTTAGTTTTTATTTAAAAATCACTGACACCCCTTGTCGTTAAACCACCGTTTCTAACAATTTTTTTTTTATCTAAATACTAAAATTGCCCCTACATAAACCTAAAATAATTTTTATACGTAAAATTTAAGCCGATTAAAATTTATTTTTGACATATTCAATTTTGAGCTGATTAAAATTTATTTTTCTACATATAAAATTTTGAGCCGATTATAATTCAATTCGAGCTAATTAATTTTTTTTTAAGTATTAAAATTTGAGCCTATTAAAATTTATTTTTTTATATATTAAAATTCGAGCCGATTTGAGCTCTACTTGAGTTATTAGCGTCGATTAAAATTTGTTTCAAGTCGATTAAAATTTATATTTTTTCACTTATTGTAATTCGTGCCAATTAAAATTTAATTCAAGTTAATTAAAATTCATTTTTAATTGGCTCGAATCAAATTTTAATCAACTCACTTTTAATTTTAATAGGCCCAAATTTTGATACATAAAAAATATAAATTTTAATCGTCTCGAATAAAATTTTAAATAATTCAAATTTTAATACGTAAAACATAAATTTTAATTAGCTCGAATTAAATTTTAATTTGCCCAAATTTTAATACATAAAAATTTAAAAAACAAATGGGATCTCATTGAAGATATACCTATCTAGAGGGAGGTTTGGATGAAGTTTTTTCCAAAATATATCATGGGTAATTTAGTAAAATTTTATTCTAGATTACACCTTTAATTTGACGGAGGGTGTTAGTGGAAATTTAAAAAATAGGAGGGGTGTCCTTAAATATATGATAAACTAAAAAAAAGTATGGCTGAAATTTTCCCTTAATTCTTTCAACTAGAAATATCAGGAGAGAGAGAGAGAATTTAGAAGGAATGTAGATTAAAGTCGGGAGTCCAATCCTCTACAATCTATCTAATATTGAGAAAAAAAACAATTAGCTAGTACTTTGAACTTTATCACCACATTTTTTTCATTCATTTCTATTACATCACTGATTTTTATCACAAGTTAAATCATCTAATTTTTGATTAGTTTGTGACTCAGTATAATTTTTATTTTAAATATTATTTATATATGATAGTGTACACATATTAATATTTTTTTAAAGTCACGTATTTTGAGAATTTTTTATCATTTTTTTTATAAATAAAAATTACTATTTAATATAGTATAATCAATTTTTTAAATACTCAAATTTTATGTTACACATCGTAGCTTCTACCACGAGTTATGGCTATTAGTTGATATCCTCCCACTAGGAATGGTTTTATCTGCTCCTCTATTAAACTTCTTTGCTATCCTTTTAGGAGTGCAATAGTCATATTTGGAGTGTAATATCTATTTTCCTTATAATAGTAATAAGCCATTATATATACAAAAAAAAAAAGTGCTTGTCACTAACATCAAATGCCATTTTTAGTGTATGGAGTCTTAAATGTATTGGCAACTTTCATATCACTCACACTTACTTCCCCTTCCTTTAAAATAAATTTGGGGTAACCCGTGTTTGAAAGTACGGTATAACATTGAGAATTGATGGATTTGGAGGGGAGAAATTCAATGTGAATGATTTTGAGAGGGATATTGGTGGCCGTTGGATAAATCTATTTGAAAGCGTTAGATGAACTTATACCTGTCATGTTTTACATTATAAATTTGTGTACTCCCAAATTAATGTCTTTTGTTGCTTGTTTGTCTAGTATCGAGGGCTGCTAAATCAACCTATGTTCGAATGCCACTATGTTTGGCTCCATTTTGACTTGGTCCATCATGTTATATTCCAAAATAAGTTGGACATGATCAAATTTTTAAACTTGTTTTATCTACATAATAAAATAGACTTATTTTTGAATTCAAAGATAAAAAATAGTCCGGATAGTTCCGAGACAAATCCCCAATATAAAAAACCATAGTTAGCATAACCGGACTGGACGTCGAACCGGTGGAGGGACCGGGTCAATGGTTCACTGGTTCAACCATTATGTCAATTGGTCGAATCGGTTGTATAATAAAAAATAAAAAAAATTATAATACATAATAATTTAACTTTAAAAAAAATATGTTCATAATACATAGAATTTACAATAAAATTAACATTGTAATTTACGTTTATTTCAATTTTCAAGTTTTACTTTTAATCTTGTAATTTTAGTCATCCATTCATTTTCCACCCAACCAAGATGGACAGTTAAGATTATTTTCAACTTGCCCTATGCAATCCAAATTCCAAAGATATCTACTTTTCTCTTGAACTCTCCACTCCACCGCCACTCTGTTCTCACTCCCTCTAAAATGTTTCTCTATCTCCCTTTCCTTCTGAAACTCTACCTCACTCCCTTCTCTCCCTCCCTCCGCCTTTCTCTTCTTTTGAAACTATGCCTTTAAGATTGTTCGACGCCGAAGTGTGAGAGATCAAGTGGAGAAGGTCACCTGAGCTTCGAGTAGAGAGGTCGCCTGAGTTGCTGTTCATCGCCTGATTTGGTCGCCTGAGTGGTCGCTGAACAGCATAAATGTCTGAACTGCAAATTGATTTATAGATTTAGCAATATTCGATTTAGGGCAAATGCCCCCAAAATTTTTTTTTTTTTTTTTTATGGAGCTCCTGAAATTCAAACCATCGAGTTTGACCAAAATCGTCCGATTCACCGGTTTGGTCCAAAACCGGCCGGTTTAGCGGTTCTCCGGCGGTTTAGGTCCCGATTCACGGTTCAATCGGCCGATCCGGTCCGATTTTAATAACACTGTAAAAAACAGTTTACATCATTTTAGAATATCTTGATCTGACGGATCAAAATGAGTCTTAAATATTTTATGCCGTCCAAAAAATTCTATTCTTGAATACCATTAATCAAGTTAGAGATTCTAAACAATTCTCTCTATCTCTCTTTCATTTCTTTGATTATTCCATTACATAACTTCTTTCCTTATATTTTTGCTTATTCCATTACAAATCTTCTTTCCTTATTTTTTTTAGGCTAGGTCTTTTCCTTATTTTTTCCTTTAGTCTCGGAGTCTCCCTTCTATTCCCTCTTATCTACTCTTCTTTCTCTTCCTCCTTCCCTTAAATCTCCCTCTCTTCTCTGTTACAGCCAATCACCAAAATAGCCAGCCAGGTACTCCTCTCTCTCTCTCTCTCTCTCTCTCTCTCTCCGATAAAAGCATCCAGAATCCAATAACCATTTGTCAGCAATATAATTCATACCTGTGGTGACTAACAATAAATCACCATTACCGTCTGAATCATCTTGTACAATGTCTGTTTGATCTAAATTTGCAGATTTCTCTTTGTCCTCCAGATCTCATTTTCTTTGATAGCAGTCCATTTTCATATGTCCTTCCTTTTGGTAGTAATAACACTTTCTTTTGCTGCCACTCTTTCCTTTTGATTTTGAGCGTGACCTCCCTCTGTTTCCAGAGCCTTTGTTTTTACTTCTTCCTCGTTGCTGGCTTGGTTCACCATTGGCCATCAACCCTTCTGCTTGGGAACCGTTTCCTAGCCTTCGGAGTGTCTCAATCTCCAAGAGAGCCGCCATCACTTCATCAACCCTGAGAGCCTTTTTTCCAACCAAAAGTGTAGTCATAAGTGTATCAAAAGTAGATGGAAAAGAGACCAAGAGAAGAATAGTCTTATCCTCCTCTACAATTTTAACCTCAACACTAGAAAGCTGAGTAACAATTTTATTAAACTGGTTGAGATGATCAATAATATTTGTTCCTTCTACCATCCGCAATTGATATAATTGTTTCTTCAAGAACAATTTGTTTGTGAGAGATTTTGACATATAAATCTTTGCCAATTTTTCCATAAATCTAGAGTAGAATTTTCATTCCAAAAATTATATTTTACTTCTGATGCGAGAGATAAACGGGTGGTGCTCACAATTTTCATCTCAAGTTTCTCTCAGTCCTCATTTTTCATGTCCACTGGTTTCTTGTCGTTCTCGAGCATTGGTTTGGGCAGTCCTTATTGCAGCAAGATGTCTTTAATCGTGCTTTGCCACTGATTAAAGTTGTTTTCCCATCAACGGGATTCACCTCGAATTTTTCCAATGAGATGCCTTTTTCCATCATCATACTGAGTGTCGGTAATTAAGAACTATGCGCACTTGTTCTTAATTACAATCCTCCCGAACGAACCTGGGGCTCTGATACAACTTGTAGGGAATAAAGCTCACAACAATTTATTCAGTAAAACGACAAGAAAATAAATTAGCAGAATAAAGAAAATCAAAACACAACTCACAACACCTAGATTTACGTGGTTCGGCAAAATTGTTTTGCCTACATCCACGAGGCGTAATCTGGTCTCCTTTCTTTAATATTGAGAGAAAAATGAGTACAATGGTACAAGCCTCACCACTCAGATTTAAATCTCAAACCCAAGCCCTTAACCCATTGTACAACCCACTCAACCTTACCCTCCCAAACCTCTAGTAAAGAAAATCTCTCGTACTCGCAACAAGAGAATGAAAATTGAATAAATACAATTATCGGGATGATCTCAAAACCAAGAGACTCATGCCTATTTATAGGCATCTCAAGGTGGTGGCAGATGAACTCATTTGCATTTAAGCTATGAAATTACTCCACTTGTATCCTCCAATAAAATTTTAGCAATGACATCATCTAACCACTTATAAAGGAACCCTCATGGTATTTTCCTCCATTTTAACCAATTGAAAATTTTTTTCTTTCTGAAATTGAGCCACCACCTCACATTTTCTGTAACCAAAGTCCCTTTGATTGAATTAATAAATGAATTCTCTTTTATTAGTTCCCTGTATTGTGTGTTTGTCCATTAAAATTTATTCAAGGAAGTCTTGAAATAAGGTATTTGAACCCCTCACAAACAATCACCTGAAAATAATATGTCAATTGAGTTTCCTCCGTTGATAACAACATAATTTGGACCAACAAGGTAAAAAGTAGTAAAAGAAGTATGGAGTTTGTTTAGACTCACGTTAACTATTTTCTTAGAAAGAATTGTTTACCTTTGCCCTTCATTTGGGAGATCATGCCAATTGGAAGGAGCATGACAATTGGAAGGAGCATGGCATTGCATGATTGGGACCAAAAGCAAGTAGTAGCACCAATCAGCCATCGATTCATGCGCATTTCTTTGGTAGAAACTTAATCATTCCAAAGATGCATGAACGTCTCCATTATGAGGCAAAGTGAGGTTCAAATTTTGTAACCCAATCAACCCATCATTGATCAGAATTGATGCATAAACAGAGAGAATTAGTTCCCTAATTCCAAGACTTCCATAGAAGTTGGGATTGATTCAGCAGTATTCGCCTTCATGAATAAGATAGTAATCTGAGAATCCTTCACAGATATACGACTTGAAAGAGGGGCCCAAAAAAAATTTTCTACTATAACTAGGAATCAGAATCCTATGATCCCCTGAATCGTGGGCAACCTATTTAATGTCGGTGGAAAATCTCAAAAAGAAAGGGATTTCATATGAAAACGAAGATGGAGGGCTTTGTTTCTTTGGAGCCATTACGAATGTCAGAGAAGAATAGCCGGAAAAAATGGAAGCAAGAGTAGAGAACAAATTAAGAAAGGTAAAGTGAACAGTTCAACAACCAAAACTCTTTAAGTAGGTGTTTGAAGGGAACAACGGTCGTGACTATTCAATCATTTGGGTTATTAAATATTAAACCCAATTAAATGAAGGGGGCATTGTTTGGACCTAAAATATAAAATTACAAAAATATTCAATGTATTGACATCTAGAAGATTTGTATATAAAGAAGAAGTCACGTGGCAGAATCTGAAAAAAGACGAGAGATGATCAGCCACAGCCACATTTGAAAAGAATAAGTAACTAACTGAAAGTTGCTAGTCATATAATCGTCGATGGAGGCAAAACCATCAAGGACAATGACTATAAAAGGCATGTAGTGGAAAAGATGAATTAATGATACATTCAAACCACCACAAAACCCATTATCTGGGCATTTGAGGAATAGTGTTAGATTAGTTTTAAGTAACAATTATTGTTGTAATTAAGGTTATTAATCTAGTATTTTTTGTAACTGAAGTCCTTCGATTGAATTAATAAATAAATTATCTTTTATTAGTTCCTTGTACTGTGAATTTGTCAATTAAAATTTATCCAATGAAGTCCTGAAACAAGGCATTTGAGCCCCTTAACAACAATTGCCTGAAAACTATATGTCAATTGGGTTTCCTCCGTCGATAACAACAGAATTTGGAGCAGCAAGGTCAAACGTAGTAAAAGAAGTATGGAGTTTGTTTAGGCTCGCGTTAATTCTTTTCTTTGAAAGAATTGCTTACCTTTGCCCTTCATTGATGAGGGCTTTTATAGATGGGGTTGAGTGAGGTTTTGGTTTAAGGGGTCATCATTAGGATTAATCATGTATGGTTGAGTTTTCCCTTAAGCTAGCCCATGCATGTGCCCCAACTCCTGGCATGTGTAAGTGATTTATTCAGAAACTCATAGGTAATGTCAAGTTTAACGTGCCACGTGTTACGTTTCTTCTGATGCCCATGCATGCATGTACATGCTGAGGTGTCAGCATGTTAGATGTTATTGTCGATCAACAAAGACTGGAAATCGATATCTGCACTCCAAGGTATGGACTATATCCATCATATTGCATGCACATACACACAATTTTTTTGTCCAACTATCACATACACACATGTTTGTTTTCCCACACACTGATACACATACACATACACACACACAAGTTTGTTCAAAAAAGTTTCAGAGGTTGCTCAGAAAATTACACCCACACACATTCGCACACTACTTCACACACCGACACACAGGTTTTGTTCGTTGGACAATTAACAATTTGCAAAACATATAATATGGTTTTAAGAAGGAAAACCCACTTCACCACTCATCACCCACATACACCCATACATTACTCTGCACACACATGCACACTACTTCAATCACACACACACACACACAATTTGCCACTTTTCAGGTTATTGGTGTGAATTTTTGTTGGAAATTATCTAATTTTTCACACGATTATGCCTAATTTTAATGTGCTCTATTGGAAATTTAATGCGGTATGGTGTTTTTTTTTGGTTTGGAATTACAAATTTTATTGCTATTTGATTCTCTTGTAATAAAATATTTTGATGTTTTGTAGGGATTTAGATGTGATTTTTTTGAATAGGCTTAATCGCGTTATTTTGCAAATATCATTCACAAGCACTTTTCTTTGAGTTGGTTGAAGGAGTTTAGGTAAATGTTTTGTTGTTTTGTGGGGATTTTGAGGTGATTTTATTGATTAGGCGTAATCAAGTGAATTTGTACATATTGTGCACAACCACTTCTCTTTGACCCCTTTTTCAGTTGCATAGATTTCAACTTTTCTATCACTCAGAAAAGCCCATCGATTGAAGCTCAAGCACTTTCCCAAAACATCTACTTTCCCTTACTTTAGTTTGGAAACTTCTTGGCATGTTTTCACTTCATATTCGTTTTGTATTGGGTACATGGGAAAATTGGGTTTTCGTTAGAAAATTTGATTATTGGGTACTAGGTAGGGTGAACTGACAAAACGGGTCTTTGATGTTGACTCAATTTGTTTAAACAACTGAAAATCGAAAAACGATAGTTGGACTGCATCGTGTGGAATGTAGTACTTGGCTTTTCTTTTCTGTTTTCATATCTTAATTTTTGTTTGATTGTTGACTCTTTTGATCACTTAGGAGGCAGCTGTTTATCGGTGATTTTTTTATGATGATGATATTTGTTTGACCTTTCTATCTTTTGTGCTCCACTCTTGCATTGATTTGTACTTTGTTTTTACCTTTTTTAGTGGTTTTGTATTACGACCTTTATTGCAATTTATTGTTTTTGTATCCTTACCCTCTTTGTTGTCTATTGTCCCTGGTAATGTTTATAATGAATTCCATTTTCTTTATTTGAAATTATTCCCAAACTAGGTTATAAAAGTAACATTAATTTGTTTAGTACCTATTTTGACGGGTAAAAGTTGATTTATAGGTGACAATATTAGGATTTGGTTTTGAATATATTTATTATTGTAAGTCCTTCTCACTTCCATTATTTCTTTCCACTATATTTATACTCTCACGCGATTGGTATTATATCCTGATCAGCAGTTATTACCATATAAATTTAAAGATTGCCTTGGATTTTATGTGTGATTATTATACTTAACATTCCAATATGCTCTTTGTAGTGTCACTCATAGCGGTTGTAACTATTCACATTTGTTTAGAGATTGCAATGAATTTTATTTTTTGGTATTAACACCTATAACATAGGTGTATTTTTTGCGTGATAATGCGCCTTTAGCTTGGACAGTTTCTTGCAACTAGGTTTGTTATAGCATGACTTCCATAGTAGTTGGAATTGATTCAGCAGTAGGATTTCGCCTTCATGAATAGGATAGTAATCTGGGAATCCTTCGCAGATATACGACTTGAAAGAGTGGCCAAGAACAAAATTTTCACTAGAACTAGGAGTAGGAATCAGTATCCTATGATCCCCTAAATCGTGGGCAACCTGTTTTATGTTAGTGGAAAATCTCAGAGAAAGAGGGATTTTCAGATGAAGACGTGGACGGAGAGTTTTGTTTTATTGGAGCCATTTCGAATGTCATAAGAAGAATTGTCAGAGAAAATGGAAACAAGGAGTAGAGAACAAATGAAGATGGGTAAAGTGAACAGTTGAGCGGCCAAAACTCTTTAAGTGTTTGAAGGAAACAACGGATGTGACTATTCATTCATTTGAGTTATTAATGATTACACCCAATTAAATGAAGGGGGCATTGTTTAGACATAAAATATAAAATTACAAAAATATTCAATGTATTAACATCTGATATATCTGAAAGTATTATTAAGATATCACGTGGCAGAATCTGAAGAAATGCGAGAGATGATCAGCCGCAGCCACATTTGAAAAGAAGAAGTAACTAACTGGAAGTTACCAGATAAATAACCATCGATGGAGGTAAAACTGTCTAGGACAACGGTTAAAAAAGACATGTAGTGGAGAAGATGAAAGATACATTCAAACCGCCACAAGATCCACGATATGGGCATTTTAGGAGTAGTGTTGGATTAGTTTTAAGTATCAGTTATTATTGCAATTAAGGTTGTTAATCCAATCTTTTCTGTAACCGAAGTCCCTTTGATTGAATTAATAAATGAATTCTCTTTTATTAGTTCCCTGTAATATATGTTTGTCCATTAAAATTCATCCAAGAAAGTCCTGAAATAAGGCATTTGAATCCCTCACAAGTAATCGCCTGAAAACTATATATCAATTGGGTTTCCTCCATCGATAACAACAGAATTTGGAGCAACTAAGAGAAAAATAGTAAAGGAAATATGGAGTTTGTTTGGGCTCGCGTTAATTCTTTTCTTTGAAATAATTGCTTACCTTTGCCCTTCATTAAGGAGGGCTTTTATAGATGGGGTTAAGTGAGGTTTTGGTTTAAGGGGTCATCCTATAATCATGTACGATTGAGTTTGCCTTAAGCTAGCCCATGCATGTGCCCCAACTCCTAGCGTGTGTTAGTGATTCATTCAGAAACTCGTGGGTAACGTCAAGTTTAACGTGTTACGTTTCTTCTGATGCCCATGTGTGCATGTACATGCTGAGATGCCAGCATGTTAGATGTTATTGTCGATCACCAAAGACTGGGAAGTGATATCTGGACTCCGAGGTATGGATTATATCCATCATATTGCATACACATAATTTTTTTGTTCAACTATCACATACACACAGGTTTGTTTTCCCACACAGAAAAGTTTCAAAGGTTGCTTAGAAAAATACACCCACACACATTCACACACCGACACACAAGTTTTGTTCATTGAACAATTAACAATTTGCAAAACATATAATATGGCTTTCAGAAGGAAAACCCACTTCACCACTCATCACCCACATACACCCATACACTGCTCTGCACACACATGCACACTACTTCACACACACACACACAATTTGCCACTTTTTAGGTTATTGGTGTGAATTTTTTTTGGAAACTATCTAATTTTCCACGCGATTATGCCTAATTTTAATGTGCTCTTATGAAAATTTAATGCGGTATAGTGTTTTTTTTTTGTTTGGAATTACAATTTTTATTTCTAATTGATTCCCTTTTAATAAAATATTTTGATGTTTTGTAGGGATTTAGATGTGATTTTTTTATTAGGCTTAATCGCGTTATTTTGCACATATTGTTTACAAGCACTTTTTTTTTGAGTTGGTTGAATGGTTTAGGTAAATGTTTTGTTGTTTTGTAAGGATTTAGAGGTGATTTTGTTGATTAGGCAGAATCAAGTGAATTTGTACATATTGTGCACAAGCACTTCTTTTTGACCCTTTTTTTCAGTTTCAAAGATTACAACTTTTCTATCACTCATAAAAGTCTATCAATGTGGTCCCACCCGGCTCGAATCCGGATTAGTCGGGGCCCATGTAACTTTCGGATCCCGGATGGTCTGACCAAAAAAAAAGAAAAGTCAATCAATTGAAGCTCAACCACTTTCCCAAAGCATCTACTGAAGGTCTACTTTTCCTTATATTAGTTTGGAAACTTCTTGGCATATTTTTACTTCATATTCGTTCTTTATTGGGTATGTGAGAAAATTGGGTTTTCGTTATTGGATTTTTGGGTGTTGGGCAGAGTGAACTGGCAAAACGGGTCTTTGATGCTAACTCAATTTGTTTAAACAACTGAAAATCGAAAAATGATAGTTGGACTGCATCATGTGGAATGTAGTACTTGGCTATGCATGGTTTTTTTTTTCTTTTCTTTGTTGTTTTCATATCTTAATTTTGTTTGATTGTTGACTCTTTTGATCACCTAGGTAGCAGCTGTTTCTGGTGTTTATAGGCGACTTTTCGATGATGATGAATTTGTTTGACCTTTCTATCTTTTGTGCTCCACTCTTGCATTGATTTGTACCGTGTTTTGTTTTTACCCTTTTGTAGTGCTTTTGTATTACGACCTTTATTACAATTTATTTTTTTATTTTCTTACTCTCTTTTGTTGTCCATTGTGCATGGTAATTTTTATAATGAATTCAATTCCTTTTTATTTTGAAATTATTCCCAGATTAGGTTATAAAAGTAACATTTAAATTTGTTTAATACCTATTTTGACGGTTAAGAGGTGATTTATAGGTGACAATTTTAGAATTTGACTTTGAATATATTTATTATTGTAAGTCATTCTCGCTTCTGTGATTTCTTTCTACTATATTTATACTCTCATGGGTTGGTATTATATCTTGATCAGTAGTTGTTACCATTATAAATTTAAAAATTACGTTGAATTTTATGTGTGAGTGTTGTACTTGACATTCCAATATGCTCTTTGTAGTGTCAATCATAGCGATTGTAACTATTCACATTTGTTTAGAGATTGCATTGGATTTTATTTGTTGGTATTATATCCTATAACTTAGGTTTATTTTTTGCGTGATAATGTGTCTTCAGCATGGACAGTTTCTTGCAATTTTTAGGTTTGTTATAACATGGCTTCAAGTACAAACAATTACTATTATTTAAATAGGACCATAATGATCCTCTTATTTAGCACTAACCGTAACGCGACTCAAAGTTTACAATCATGACCCTGCAAATTATACTGTAAATTAAGTTCGAAGAAAAGATATGCGTACTAATTTTTTTTATCAAACATTATTTATTAAATGAATATGAGTAGTTAGATTAGTAGGTCCTATCAAAAAAGTTAATGAGAGACGTTGATGTAATACTACTCTACATCAATTGGGTAAACAAACTTTGGAGAGGGATCATCTCTAACATATTCTCTTCAATCCTCTTTTTATAGATCATTTATCATGCATTCAAGTAAAATTCATTGAATATAAATGAGCCTCTCTTTTATTTTATTAATGGTAAATGATCTGTTATGAAAGAAATGTTGGACCAAATCAGATTTTTAAGTATAAAACTGAGTTTTTGGTCGATTTTGAACCTAAATTAAAGTGGGACCCAATTATTATTTTGAATAATATTTCGTGGGTTCGTATTCTACTCCATGAGGAGAATAATGTAGTATATTCATTTGCTCAAATCGAGTAAGAAATGAATGAGAAAATAGGCTCCAAAGTGACCCTTTGAAATGTGGAAATAAAGGAAAGTGCAATGTGGGATTTGATACCAATCCCACATTGGTTGAGGAAGAGATCCAACATGGGCATATATAGGCCAAGTTTGCTCCATGGGTTGGGCCCCCAAGGGGTGCCACAATTTTATGAGTGGAGCGAGGACCTACATGCCATTCGGTTCGACCGCCTGCCACGACCGGGCCGGGCTCGGGTACGGGTACGGGTGTGGTTTAGACCAAGCCCTATATTTTTGGAGAAAATTCATTTAAATAAATGGGCAACCCGAAATTAATTTTGGGTATCCGTGGATCGCAATTGTTCGAATTTATTCCGAAATTGGATTGTGTCTGTTAATGGTGAACAGTTATTCAAGGTGTCTACTGGCTGTTGTAGTTGTCTTCATAGGTTGCGTACAAGCCCTATATTTTTGGAGAAAATTCATTTAAATAAATGGGCAACCCGAAATTAATTTTGGGTATCCGTGGATCGCAATTGTTCGAATTTATTCCGAAATTGGATTGTGTCTGTTAATGGTGAACAGTTATTCAAGGTGTCTACTGGCTGTTGTAGTTGTCTTCATAGGTTGCGTCTTTTAGTGTGGTGACTGTCCGGAAAGTCACCAAAGAATCAATAACTACCGATGATCATTACCATTCATACTTCACTTAATTCATTCATTCATTTCGGACAGACTATTGTGCATTACATTAAGGCAGTCTGCATTTCGGCATTAAGGCAGTGCATTTGGAGAGTACACAACACAAGTTTGGTTCGCTGGACAGATAGATTGGAGTGCTACTTCTATCTGTGTAACGATCATTGTATCATGGGAGACAGACGCTTGATATTCCATAAGCACCGTGTGTGGGGGCGAAATCTGTCTTAAGGACATAGTGTCAAACACTAGTCTTGATCTACCTAAAATTCAATATCAGTTCTTGTTCTGCAATCGGGTCAGTTTTTATATTGGTTATACAAATAGTTACGTGTAACTCTTTTGTGTAACTGTTTCGTTAATACTATATTCTGTGTAATTGTTTTGCATTCTATTGTTACTGTTTTGTTATACAGTACATGTTTCATATCAGAAAGTTCAATAAGTGATTTTACTGTATTTGAAATACCACACGTTCAACAAGAAATTGAAGAGAAATTATATTCGAGGAATGTGAATTCGAAAACTTTGTTTAAAGATTTGATAAAGGTAGCAATGATCATTAAGTTGCACACCATCTTGCCTTCAATTCTGTTGACCAAAGTCAAAGTTGGGCTTTAATCATCTCAATTAATAGGAGGCTAGGCATTCAAAGCTCTGGTGTGTGATTTTTCCCCATTGGGTGGACCTCCTTTTTTATTTATTATTGCAACAATAATGGAAAATACAAGTCCCGTTTCATAATTAATGTCCACTAATCCAATGTAGTCAGCTTAATAAAGATTACTGCCCTATCTGAACCACCATTAGTTATAAATTAATCTCTAGAGATCATGTTCCCATGTAAACTCCCCCACCATAACTCTGCCATTTCTACCATCAAATTAAATTTCTCTTATTTAATAAAATTTAATGGTCTATTTGGTAGAGTGGATGAAAAAATAGAATGATGAAAAATATGAGTGATACACTTTCTATCTTTTAAGTGATGAATTATTTCTTCTCTCTTTTGTGTTTGGTAAGAGAGATGAAAAGTAAGAAGAGTTAATTTTTGTATTTGGTAATATGGAAAAAGTATTTTTTATTTTTATTTTTATTTTCTAAAAAATATAAATATATATTTTCCCATTATATATATATATATATATATATATATATATATATATATATATATATATATATATATATATATATATATATATACATAATATTTAATTGATAAATATAATATAACATACATTTCAACGCATATAATTAACTTTTCATCTATTTTTCCTCTCAATTTTGGAGGGATTGATTTTAGTGAGTTAGAAAGAAACTTCGTCCATCTACTTTTCCATCTTTCCTATTTTGCTTTTTTACCAAACATTATATTTTATCTATCCGTCCAACTTTCCATCCTTCTAGTTTTTTATCCTTTTATTTTTTTCATCATACCAACCAAGTTGAAGCATAAGTGTAACGGTTAGTATGAACCAATTTTATGCCTTATCATGATGGCGATCACTTCCTAATCTTATCACCCAAAATTGAATTCAAGGAGTAATTAACTATTCGTTTTTTATTTATTTATTTGAACTAACTATTCAAATACGGCTAAATATTATAATTTTAAATTTATTTATTGAACTATTATTTTCAAAAAATAACGATAGTTTAGGGCTTGACACAATCTACCCCAAAGTTTAAAACGTCTTTTATTGAAGTCTTGCCATTCAAATTTGTCCACAAATGCAATAACAAAGCATCATGGGAACATTAAGTGTTGTTGATCCCACAATCCATTCCCTATTGATGATGGAGGGAATGATGATTTGGCTGCCTGGAAAGGAGATCTGATCGTCCGCGATCGATGCTCCTGCAAAATAAGTCGAGGGTCAGTGGGACTCCAACAATTGACCTTTCGATGATAAAGTTAGAAGGAGTTATGGGAAGAAGTTGTATTTGGTTGTTAGTGTATTACTTACTTGGGTTGGGTGATACATAGCCTGTCTTTTTTATAGGTTAAACGATTGTACCGTTGAAAGATCTTCAATAATTACTTAAATAAAACAGCGCTGGAAGTGGAATAGAAGTTGGCACCTCTTTAGCGTGGATATCTGAACTGGTTTGAATTAGTCAAGACGAGCCGAGCTGCCGGGCTAGAGTGTTGGCGAGTAGGGAAGTCCCCGTCGAAGCTCACCGAGCTGCAAAACTCACAAGCTAAGCTCGTGCCCACGTGCCTGGCTAATACCAATTTTGTCGTTATCATGTGTCATAATCATAGGAATATTTTTTCTCGAAAAAACTATGGGTCAAATTTGTTTTTAAGAAATAAGTCAACATACGATAATAAAAAGGGTTCAAATCTATAATATGTCATTTAATAGAAGTAATACAAAGTTTTAAATTTTAACATTAGAGTCAATTTACTCAAATTAATACCCAAATTGAAGCAAGTGACTTTTTCTTTTGAGAATTGCTGATACATTTAGACAAATTGACTTAATTAAAACATGGCTTAAAGTTTACGAACTTGGTTGTTTTAATTGATAGATTAGGGACTAGATAAAAATTATGTACAAACTTGAGGGTATAAAATATAATTTGCTCTAAATACAAACAAAAAGCGCTGTACATTTTTCACTCTCTTTTAGGGGTGTCAAACGTGTCGGGTTAAATGGGTGACGGGTGAAAAACATGTAAACCCGTACACGACACGTTTAATAAACGGGTGAAAAATCTCAACACGAACACGACCCGTTTAATAAACGGGTAACACGACACGACTCATTTAACCCTTTTAATTTTAAAAAAATTATATCAATAAATTTTAATACTCCACTTTTTTTATTGCAAAAATACTTACCTCAAAAAAGAGGAATTTTTAGCCAAATCTCATAAAAATAAGACTTGAAGGCTTAAAAAAATATGAAAGAGGCCATTGTCTTTTATAGGCAACTCAACCTTCCCCCATTTCTCCTCATTTTTTAATGTGGGACAAAAACAAAAGGCATTGGTTTGCCTTTGCCTTTGAAGTGCTCTTCATCTCCTCTTCTTTGTCTTTGAACTATTATTTTATTCTTTTTTTTGTATTGATTTTTTTACTTCTTTTTTTCTTGCTAATTTTTTAAAATAATTATTAATTTATTATTATATTAATTTTATTTAAACGGGTAAACGTGTGATAAACGGTTTGACAGGTCTCACCCGAACACGATTCGTTTATTAAACGTGTTTGGTGTGTTAACCCGTTTATCACCCAAACCCGTTAAGATCTAACCCAAACCCGTTTAATTCGTGTCGATTAATCGTGTCGTGTCGAATTTTGACAGCCCTACTCTCTTGGTTGGTTTCTATTTTCTAAGTTACTCTCTCTCTCTCTCTCTCTCACTCTCACTCTGTTCTCTTCTGAGGTGCACAATTTCTCTCTCTTCCGTTTCTCTCTCCATATACGTCCACAAATGCGAAGCCATATATGTGAATCAGAACTCTAGAAACTTCCGATCTCCATCAAAGGAACCGCTTCAGTGATCAAGAATGGCACCAAATAATCAATTCTCTTTGATCTGAGCTGAGTAAACCACTTCGGAATCGATTTTGAGGCTGCGATCAATCAAGAAAAGAAAAAAAAAAAAGGAAAGAGAAATAGAAAGAGGTTTGGAATTTGATTGTAGAGAGAGAAGGATTGATGTATAAGAACCAGCTACAAGAACTGGCTCAGAGGAGCTGCTTTAATTTGCCGTCGTACACGTGCATAAGAGAAGGTCCTGATCACGCGCCGAGGTTCAAGGCAACTGTAAACTTTAATGGTGATGTTTTTGAGTGTCCGAGCTACTGCACAACTTTAAGGCAGGCGGAGCACTCGGCGGCAGAGGTCGCGCTTAATTCGCTCGCAAACCGTGGGCCGTCCAATTCGATGGCCGCAAGGATTTTGGTGAGTGTTTGAATATGAGGTTGAAGAATTTTAGGGGTTAACGGAACATCCATTGGCTTCATTCATTTGTGACTATTTGATGATAATTAAGTAGATAGTTAGAAATGAATATGTTTTGGAAATTAATTGGAAAAAAAAAGGTGAATTTTTTTTTTAATGTTAGTGTGTGCATTGTGCTATTGAAGGGGTTGGTGTTATGTGCTGTGAACTATAACATGGGTATTTGCGACTATATGCTAGTGACTGGCAGTTTTTGAGTGTTGTGTTGATTGAGTAGAGATCATCTTGTTCATTAGAAAAGGCAAGTGTTGTGTTGATTGCAAGGGTTTGGTATTGGCAAATATGCATTATTTCCGATTTTAGTAGCCGACTATACCTGAAGTGGGAATCACTTTTTGGGGTGTAAACCAGTATTTATGTAACTTCGTGCAATTGCATAGTGGAATCATTTGGTATGTGCAATCTACAATATCTAATAAATCAGATAGGGAGTTTACAACAAAACAATTAACTGTTATGCACCACATTGTAGAAAATAGTGGAGAAAAAATAAAGGAAAATAAAAATATGAAGAAGATTTAAATCTAGTGCTAGTGCACATAAGCTAGTATGGGATAGTAGGTGATAAATAATAGAAGAGTTGATGAGGTGCTTTTCAGTTGGACAAAATAGCTTAAGTTAGCTTTAACTGGAAATTAGTGCGCTCTGGTGTAAAAGAGGGATGGAAGGGCTGACATTTACTCCTAGCTGAAGATTGGCCTTTGTTCAAAGAAGCAAATCATGCTACTAGAACAATAGTTCACTGTGGTACACAATCCTGCTTTGTTTGATGCGAAGAAAACTGAAAGTAAGCACCAGTTCTTTAAGGGGCTGGCTGATCCATAAACTTCAGCTTTGATGCGGTGTACCTTTTTATTGTGGTGTGTTTATTCTGGTTGTATAAACTTTTTTTCTGAGGTTTTCAGGTGCTCTTCTTCATAACACTCAGTGTTGTCCTTCATATAGTTTTAGTATGCTTTTGTTTTTCCCCTGTGAATGTATTCTGTGTCACATTGCTCACGTTTTTTTCTTTGGCAACATAAAGTAATTGGGTTGGACATGTTACTGCAGCCAACCTTTAGCTGACATTCACATTAACCATTTTATAGTAATTCTAGAGAAAAGTGCTGCTGATACAGAACACCCCCCCCCCCAAAAAAAATAAAATAAAATAAAATAAAAGGCATTGGCAGTTCTAAACTGGACATGCAGTAGCTCTCTGATTCTGGACTTTAAAAGTACCTGTATCAGCCCCCTTAGACAGCCAGACAGCTAAATTTGTTCAAGCTACAGTATCCTGGTCTTGGTTCTCAGGTCTAACAACCTAGATTTTTCAGAGTAAGCTATTTCAACTTCTCTCTGAGCCAAAATGTGTCTGACCAGGGTAATTTGCCACCTTTGCAAAATTTGTTGTACTACCAATGTTTCACGAGCAGATATTATACCTCCGTAGTTCTATAGCGAAGTAAGTATCTTTTGACTCAGCAATTGAAGAAAACATCAAATAATTTCTAGGGTACAACCCAAACAGAAGCACAAATGTGTCATCTAACATGTTTTTAGACATCATTCTTAAAGCATTCACACTTATAACAACATTTAACCCTACCATGCCCAGTAATCTAGAATTGCCATGTTTCCCACTTTTATATTTGCGTTGCTGCATGGCACCCATATTGGTGTCTACAAAAGAGTATCTGGCAAGTAATAATTCAGAACCATTCTGCCTTCATTCTTAAAATGTTGCCATTCTCGCTGCTAGCCTGCTTATTATTAGCCTGTAATCCGACTAAGAGTTTTCAATGGGCAGGATGAGACGGGGGTCTACAAGAATTTATTGCAGGAGGTCTCTCAAAGAGTAGGAGCGTCGTTGCCAACATATACAACTTTTAGATCAGGCCTTGGACACCTACCTGTCTTCACCTGCACGGTAGAGTTGGCTGGCTTTACATTTACAGGCGAACCAGCAAAAAACAAGAAGCAAGCTGAAAAGAATGCAGCCATGGCAGCTTGGTCATCTCTGAAACAGTGTAAGTCATCCAAAATTTTATAGTGAGTTTGTGTCAAGGAAGAGATCACTTTAGAGAGAGTATCTTTTACTGATGAGAAACACTTAATACCATTCGATAGGACTATATGCCAAATAAAATTGGCAACAATTGTCTTTGGAGAAAAGGTGATGCATTGAAAGAAAGAAATGTACATTGTTGATCCAGATTTTCTTGGAGTCGATATAAATTCTGATTGCTCATTTTCCAGTAACAGCTGCTTATAACTTTTGACAATTTTTGCTTAGTTCCTAAACCACCCCCATTCTGCTGCATGCGTCCCCCACCAGTGTTTGCTGCTCCTAATTTTAATGCCACAACCATTTTGTAAATTGGCTGATCAAGAGATTCTAAACTCATGCAAATTCGGAATATGGTAGTTACTTTTTATTTTTTGGATATCAGTGCATAAGGGACATTGCCTAGCATAGTAGTAAAATGATTTGTCTAAAAACTAAAAGGTTTTAGGTTCAAATCTGAAGGCAACACTTTTTGCACATAATGCTAAAGGTTTGTTTTACATCTGGTCTCCCCCTTCCTGTGGCATTAGTTGCTGATAAACAAATTTGGCATGACCTTCTTTTTAGTGTCAATGCATAGTTAAATTCGCAGGTCATTGATACTTGGTTTCTGGATATGTTTTTTGTAGTGTCTAATATTTTGTACTACTAATGGCTATCTTGAAGAACTTACTTTTTAGCTTAAAGAGTATATGTTAATCACAAAATATAACTGATGCATTCTTCTAGTCAATCTATCTTGCTTTGATTCTTTGAGTAACATTGTTTCTAGTCTCTTCCCTTATTGAGGATAATTGATCACAAATACTAAAAGTATTTGCTGTTTGATATCTCTTGGTTTTTGATCTCTACTATCTCACTATTTGAATTTCTCCTTCTACTTAAAAGCAGCATATCTATTCAGTTTTATTTGTGTTCAACTTGAATCCTTTGATTGTAAGACTTCTCTCTTAATTTCACTTTATCATTATTTGCTGATGGTATAATATATCTTATTCTCTCCTTATTTAACCCATTATTTGCTTCTAATGCCCTTATACTGCCATAAAATTTCCAATCATATTCTTATTGGTATCATTTCTTTCAACACCTAAGCTCCCCATAATATTTTCTTTTAATCTCAAAGTAGTTTTTGCACTTTTCTTTAATTCGTTATTTTGTACCAACAACCTTGGGTCCTCGCTCTTAAAACACTTAATGTGGTTGAAATCTCTAGTTCTTCTTGCCTTAATTCAGTTTGTGTTTTAAATTTTTGTAGGAGCAGTACCATCCCATGCTGGACTTCAGCTTTATTAGATGTTGGAAAAATGTCCCCTATGCTCCAACTTCTTTCAAACAGTTTAATTTTATAAATACTTGCATTACCATTTGTTTGTTATACATTTACATTGTAAAGGATGTACATGCCTGCCAGACTTTTATTGATTGATAGCTAGGAAGTACGGATGCTTCATTTTGGCCAGAGTATCGATGTCAGACACGTCCGGGACACGGACATGTTTCGGACACACTCGAACACGTGTCGGACACGCTAAAATGAGTGTCCGATTTTTTTATTGCTAAATTTTTTTCAAGATAGGTGGGGACATGCGGTCGACACATTGAGGGACACGTTTTGAGATTTCTTTTTAATTTTTTGAGAATTTTTTAGATAAATTTATAATTAAGAGTTATTTTTGTAATTTAAAAAAGATATGAGTCAAAGTCATAATATAAAATGAGTTATAATCATTACATTAAACATATGACATGAAGGTAACATAATTTTAGATACGAATACGAACTTATATACAAATGGAATAAACTTTTAATATGAAAGTAATGTGAGAAAAAATGGGATTAAAAAATTGGATCTCTTTGAAATTAATGAAAATTAGTGTTACGAAGTAGAATATTTTTAAAAATGAAAGAATAGTCATTGATTGTTGGATCTTGGATGTTAATGTTGAATACTTGAATGTGTATCAGTATATCTTATATTGTATTTTTTATGCATTGATATCATGATATGAATTTTTAGAATTAGGGAAAGGATGAATTAAAATATTATTATGATAATATTTTTATTTTATCCCATGATTATATGTGTTTGATGAATGGATTGTTTGAATCTACATATCACATATAGTTGTTTGATTGGGTTTGGTGCCTTGGTTGGGATCTCCGTGAAAGATTGAGTGTTGAGTGTTTACTTGAATATATATATATATTCACACATATATATAAATACATATTATTTAACGTATCCCAACGTGCCTGTATCCTACTTTTTTTTTAAATTTGTGTTGTCTCCGTGTCCCATATCCGTATCTGTGCTTCTTAGATTGATAAATATAGAGCCAGCATGGTGCGTCAAATTACCATTGACTCCAGTAACTTCGGTTATTCTTGTTTTTCATGAAAAGAAACAATTCAAAGTACTCTCATAACCAAATGCCAAAAATGCCGCATGGTTCTTTACACAGCTCTTTGCACCTAGTCATCATAATGTTGTCAAAGCAGCCTGAATAAATTGTCTGCCAAAAAGAATGTTGCTGAAGTCTGCCTATCGTCCACAAGCTTTTATGTCATCTGCTTGACCTTTGGGGTTTCATCCAGCCCCATTTTTAGTCCCCTGACCCCCTAAAGCCAGCCAACACAAACCAGGAAAAATGTCAGCACTATTGCCTTGCACTGACCTGACTGCCTACGAAAAAAAGGAAAAAGAAAACTTTTGTCAATAATGTCGTTACAGCAACCCCTTTCCCCACCTTTTATCTTGTGTGTTGATTTCTGAACTTGATGGTGTTAGCTTGGTAGAGATAGACTGTTACCTTGTATTTGAGCCTATCATTTTTCTTAAAGATTTCTACACTAACGTTACAGTTTTTGCCCTTTTTTCATGTTAACTGTAAGAGCGTCCATGTATTTGTATGTGACACTAGTTTTCTCTTTTTGTCAGTGGCACTGCAATCTGAGAGTGCATCATCTGAAAAGGTGAACAATGATGAACAGGAGCATGTCACCGTAGCGCGTGCTCTACAGAAGTATCGCATAAAGGTAATAATGTATGGTTTACCATTTCCAATTAAAATTCCGACACAGAAACCTAGACCACCAAGTACACAGCCCCCTCCAGCTATGACATCAAGAATACTTCCCTTAATATGTCCAAAGTCAGCTTCTCGAAACAGACATGTTAGTACAACGTTAAACTACAATCCAATATGCTCGAAGGCAACTCCTCAAAGTGGACCCATCACCACTGCAGTAAACGAATTGCCTATTTGCACAAAGACAGCTCCTCAAAGCCACTCTACCATTGTAACTGTCAATGACAGCCCCTCATCATCAGTGGAAAGCCCAAGGAGCCGACCCCAGAAATTCCCTGCAACCGGAGCAGCACCCTACATTCCTGTCAGGCATTACAGGGCACACCATGGGATTGCACCTCCTGTGACGATACGAAATGCAATACCTGTTTTCTCTGCTCCACCACTTCCCCAGCCTAGTCAGGCACTGCAGATGAGGAGACCTCCACCGGTGGGTGTAGCATCATCTGTCTGTGTACAGAAGGCTGTGCCAATTTTTACTGCTCCAGTTCAAGTAGAGGAGCCACCAGTGTCTAAGGCTCCTACCACCCCACTGCCCAGTGCTGCTGCACGGGTAGGGGAGATGGGGACTGCAGTCCAGGACAAGCTGCAGGAGGCGGTGCCAACTTTTACTGATGCACCAGTTCGAGTAGAGGAGCCACCAGTTTCTAAGGCTCCCCTTGCTCCACTGGCCAGCACAGTGGCTCATAAATATGAGACGTGGAGTGCAGTCTTGGACAAGCTTCCGGATGCTGTGCCAGGTTTAGCTGCTCCAGCAGGTCGAGCAGAGGAACCACCAGTATCTAAAGCTCTCATGGACCCATCTGCCAACACATTCGTACAGATGGAGGAGAAACAGCGTGCAGTCCAGGACAACCTGAATGAAAATGTGGTCGTTGAGGATTTGAAAGAGCTAAAGATTTAATCAGGTAGAGATCCAGGTTGGAAAATTTTCTTCATGTGGATTGCAAGGACATTTATTAGAATTTTGTATTGGCTTTCTTCCTATAGGACTTTTATATAGGCTTTGTTTTGTTTGGTTTGTTGTTAGATAAGCAACATGTCTCATGATCATATTCTGAGGCATCTTCAATGCTTAGGTTCCTGAGCCGGTTGGCAGCATCCACCCAGTGAAATTGGGTGTCTAACTAGTCGATTGGTTTATGACATGGTGGGTTTCGTGAACCTCATACATTATATAGAATTTCAGAATGAATGACTGAGGAGGGAGAACTATTGTTGCTTTGAGGAGACTTTTCTGTGTGGTTGGGTTTTTTTTTTTTTTTTTTTGTGTGGGGGGGGGGGGGGGGGGGGGGGGGGGGCCTGCCACCGACCTAATCCTCTCATGCACTTGCTTCATCTCACATACACCATGTTATTACTGGGAGAAATGGCTGAGGGAGTGGTCCAAGAGTTTTGGCAAGCTTTGATCGTGTAAACTTTTTTTCGTTATGTGGAACGGATGCCATTGAGCCAACCCGTTGGGTTTAGCTAATTAGTTCTTAGGTTGTCAAGTGTTGCTGTTAAATTTGCCTTTGATTCCTCAAATAACTGCACCTCTACTGCATCTAGCTATTATATTTACTTAAAACTCATTCTGATCCAAGCCTGACACATGGGAAGGCTTCTTGGTCATGGTTACTATCTCAAGGTTTTAAGATCGAGTCTTTTAAGAACGTGTTAGTTTACATAATACATATAGTTTGCAGGTAATTATATTCATCCAAAGTTTTTATAACAGTTGCGAGTCCAAAGAGCATATGGTTTGGATGGTTCTCGATTGTGATGAGGATTTCTTTACTAGAGCGTAAGATTTATTAGGCTTGTATCTTGCTTTGCTGTTTCGGAATCATAAGATCATGACTTGGGAATGTGATGGCCTGGGCCAACTGTATCTGGAACACTAACGATGGGAAATCATGCAAGAACGCTCATTTTGAACCGATGTTTTTAAGTAAATGTAAGCAGAAACTCTTCAAAATTCACTGTGGATACTTCATCTACAAAAATGACAATGACACATCAAGAAAGGCGATGCTGGTTCTCTTGCAGGATGGTTCTAGTCAATTTGAGGCTTAAAGCAAAAATATTAAATGAAATTTTTTTTATTTTTAGTATTATTTTTTTTAAAAAAATTAATTTATTTTTAATTTTGTATTTGAGAGGGAGACAAAAGAAGGATGTGTTAATATTGTCGAGAAAAATATTTCAACTTTTATTTTTGTTTTTTACCACAAAAAATGAGAGATTGTTTAATTTCAACTTTTTTTTTTTTTTTTTACTGGATGGAGAGAGAGTGAAAGAGTGGATGGGAGTAAATATGAATTGACTTTTGAGTATTTTTTATTTTTTTATTTTTTAAAATTTTAATGTTATGAATTAAATAATAGGCCCAAATTATTGCAATAAAAATTTTGATTAGATTTAATTTTTTGAAATTTTTTTGTGGGGCTTAAAATTTAATATATTTAATTTTTTTTGTGGGTCAGTGATGTACCTAAAATTATGGAACTTTCTAAAAATTTGGAGCCTAAAACCCATACTTTTTTTTTCATACTGTTGAGCCGGCCCTGTTCTCTTGATGATAGTAAAGGTTCGACGAATTTTATCTGCCTCAGAGACTGCCATTTCTCTCAAAAAATCTTGCATTCACCTTAATGAATCTGCTCCATTTCTCCCAAACTAGCTCGTTCACCTTCATCAATTTGCTTCAAAATGCCCGTTCGATTTACCATCAACTACCGCAGCAACACATGGAAGATAGGTTGCATGGTTTCTCACTCACCAAAACCGAAGGAAACAATGCCCTGCAATTTCTCGGGAACTCTGTTTTTTATCCAACGGAAGGTTAATAGTGAATACTAATCAATGCGTGTTTGGTGGACTAGCATACAGTTCCAGTACAAAAAATTGCCTCCACAAGATAGTCACTGGTATTTGCCTACATATCAGTGAAAAGGATCAGTGCCAATTCAAAAGTATTTGTCTTGAGGGTTCTGTACAACATATACATAAATCACAGCCTCGATCTGACACGCACAATGCACGGCCAGTAAAGCTACTAAATTAGCAAGAAGATGCCTTCAATGACATTGAACAGAACCGGTCCAATGGCCAAACCCAACCAGACTCTATTCATAGAAAACACATGGGGTTCAGCATTTAAGTAGAGAAAGCAGTTTCTATTGCCTGAAAGACCTTAGCAGTATCAAACCGAAAATTTCTGAAGCTCCTGCCAGGGCCTGTGTCAGAGGAATGAGCATCAGCCACAGGTTTACTAGAATGAGTCTCTGCTATTGCTGAGCTGCTCCCTATAGAATTGTTCTTTGCCTTCCACACGCTAATTCCTTCACACAATCAAGTCTCAGTTTATTAGCGGAGCATATCAACATAATGCAAGCACAACATTTGATTCCAATGAAAAACACAGATAACTCCTCATTACGCCACGAATGCAGACATGCATACACAAACATCAAGCCTTGTGACCTAGTGTCCAATTAACATATGCATCCTGCTAATTCCTTTGCACAATCAGTATTAGTTTATTAGCAGAGCAAATCAACATAATGCAAGCACAACATTTCATCCCAATGAAAAATCACAGGTACTCCTCATTATGCCACAAATGCAGACATACATACCCAAACATCAAGCCTCATGACCACATGGCCAATTAGCACAAGAATCCTGCAAGCAAACCCTAAATTTCTTTCTGGTACAGCCATGTAATCCCGACAGTGGTTTTCTCTTTTTCCCATTTCTTACCGCAATTTCCTTCATGCTTTGTTCAACTGTAGCTAGACAAGGGAATATATTTTAGGAAAATTACTAAGAAGTCCCTCAAATATGTTTTTCCATCCCCAGAAACTTTTGATTGTGCTGGAGGGTTGAAAATTACTAAGAATTCACTATATAATCCGCAACCAGGCCATCATTCCCTCTCTCCCCCCCACACCAACACCCCTCCAAAAGATGATAATTATTTCATCGTTGATCCAATTTAATCGACTTATAAAAGTAGTCCGCATTTGGCATCTAATTTTGATGCATATGAAGAGAAAGACCTCATGAAAAAGTAAGGGGAGACGTAATGAACAACTTATTAGTTAGTAGAATTTGGTAGGACAATCTTTATGCAGACTACTACCCAATAATCAGCAAAAGATGTTGCATCATCCAGGCAACTATTGCCAGAAGCATTGTCATGGAAATCTGGAGCAACTTTAATGAGATTTTGATGGCAATTGATCGCATAATGGCACTGAAAAGGCCTAATATGCCTGATTACTGCCTAACAACCGCATGCATGGTTCAAAGTCGCGGTATCGGTCATCAACTCGGAGGGCACTGATACACATCGGTTGCGGCATCGCGGTGCAGTATCGGCCGATACGCTCAAAACGCTAGATAGAAGCTCCAAAAAAATTTGAAAAATCATAAAAAATTCTGAAAAATATAAACATCATCATCCATGTATCATATGCCCACAATAAATCCAAAAACACATTAAACATAATTAAAATGAAACATAAGGGCATTATTGAAAATATTGATCATTATCAATATTCAACTTATTGAAATTGAAATATTGATATGTCTAATTATTACATTACATTTAAAAAGTACTGATGTTATTTAGGATTAAAAAATATTAATATTTTTTATTTTTAAAAAATATTGATGTATCTAATCATTACATTAAATATTTTAATGATTTATCAAAGTAAATTTACTCCAAGTAAACTTTGGCAAAAAGTAATCCCAAAAATCAATTACCCATAAATAAAATAAATTAACGACACTAAAATAAAAAGAAAATAAAAAAATAATTGAGTCTACATTTTTCACTCGTTGGGACTTATGGACCGACAATACAGAGTCTTTAAAAGACTTTGTTTGAGACTTGGGTCCTTCAGGCTTCAGACGTTGTGTATCGATCGAGAGAGAGAGAGAAGAATCTGGGAGTGGATTTGAAGAACCCACCAGCGATCACTGAAAGACGGCTAGGGCTGGAGCTGTTGGGTTGATCTTCTACAATTCTACTTCTCTATCTATCGCAACTGGTTCGCAGCGAAGAAGATCAGGAAAAAAAATAGAAAAAGAACAAAAAAAGAAGATGAAGCAGTATGGGGATCTTTATGATCTGTAGTCAATTCTACAGGTATGTCATACACATGCTTACAATCTTTGTGCAGTGGGTCTTTGATTTTCAGACTAGTTGAGGGTTTTTAACCTTTTACAGATGTGGGTCTTGAAGTTCTTCATATTTTTCCTTTTTATTTCGGATTCTTGCTATTTGTTCGAGATTTTGGGGATTTTCCACAAGATTCGATCATACCGGACCGATTCCGCTATGAATCATCCGATTCATACCGAGTTGCTCCGATTTGTGCCGATACGTCCGAGTCTGACCGAGATATCGCCGAGTCAAGTGAAAATCGGGATTTTTGCATAACGTGTATCGATATCGGATCGGTAGGGGCCGAGTGACCGCATGATCTCCTCAACTGATTCTGCGAACAACAACTCAACTAGATACAGGCATATGCCTTTGTAAAATGTGACCAAGGCCAGCCTAAAGCTTTGTTTGGCTGGGATTTTCTACCCAAAAACCCATGCCATCAGATATTTGCATTGAATTTACCCATCTGTCAAGTGGCCTCCACCTGGGTTAGTTTCCCCTCATTCTAGTCCAACAAAAATGCACTGAACTCTAAACGAGTGCCAGAATTCAACCACAAAGCTGAACTTGCTAGGAAAGAAACACTCAAAGGAGTTCATCCACAAGTTTCAAATTAACCTGATAACTAAGGCACTGTGGGACAACCAAATAAGAAGATGGATCTTAGTAATATTTTAGCACAGAATCTCCTGTCATGGGCAGAGGAGCATACCTCTCAAAGGCATATCGGGCTTTGATGCCACTGGTGGTTGGTGTGCTGAAATCCATGCATTCAGAGATCTGCATGAAGTTAATGGATTATATATAAACTGGCCAGAAACTTTATGAGGATACTATAAATGTTAGATGCCAGTAATACTCACGCCAAGAATGGAGCAACCATGTACAGCTTGAGTCCAGTAATCCCGCGAGATATTACATCATCATTTGCTGGTTGAAGATCCTCAAGCCGCTGCCATGCTATTTCCTGCAGACAGAAAAAACAAAAGACATAATGCCAACATCATAATTATGCTATTATTTCTCAGAACAATAGTAAGAATTGAAGCCCCAACCTACTATTCCCTTTTAAATGCCTGTTTCAATATTTGGTCCCTAAAGAATTTAGACACATATATACAAGCTACTATATGTTCTTTCCATTGTCAAAAGCAGTTCAAAAATTAGTCAAGGGAAGTGAAGCAAGAATAAGAAAACTTAGGTTCAATAACCTTAATAACTGCATCAGAAGATAAACCAAGCCATGGCAAAGTATCACAGCCTGTATGCCTATGGTGATAGTATACAAGACTGCGGACTGACATCATTTGGTTTATCACTCCATCCAAATTTAGAGACTAAGGTGTCCCTTTCCAATAATTACTCTCCTAATACAAATTTTTAATCAAAATGATTACAAGTTTAAATCATAAAAATAGAATTGACAAAAATTGAAGGGAACTTCCTGTCAGTTTAATTGTAATTTAATTAAGCATCTAGCCCTTGACTGGGGATAATGGCGAAAAAAGCCGCATCTAGCCACCAGAAATAATTGGGACAAGGTTTTGGTTGGGTTGGGTTTCCTGTTAAAGTATTCAGCTACACATGAAACAATACATCTTTCCTTCAGAAAACGAAAAGAAAGAGCACCCATGCAACTTCAGGTGTAAAAATACAGCTATCTAACAAAAAAAAAAATAGAGGAAAAGAATGCCCAAATTACTTCATGTCAAAATGGGTTTGAAGAGCTCCAGTAAAAAATGGACTTGTAAACACTCCTTAGGTTTAACAAGCCTCAATGCATAGCACAAACCTCATGGACCATACTTTGGCTGGTAAAGATTCTTTTTGTACCACTGCTGGTAGGTAAGAGGCTATCATAACCACTGCACTCTGTGTGATTTGACTTAGTATGTGTGGAAAATGGGAATGACTAATGAGTGGGCCTTAAATTAAGAAACCGGAGACAACTTGACATGAAATGGAGATAATAACTGATAAGAGTTTGATATCAAGTATAATAGGCAATACACATTTCAATCAAAAATAATTGGATGATTAAGGAGGGGAAATGAATTAGTCCAAAATCTTAACAGAGACTTTTTAACGTGGAAAATCGCATACACTGATCTCTTTTTTGGTGAGTGGGGCAAAAGCTGTATCATCTTTCACACCAGCAACTATGTAAAGCCGCACCCTCTGCTGACCAAATATCATTTCAATATACTCTTCTTTGTTAAGAAGTTTCGAAAAATCAAACCCCGTTTCCTCCAAGACCTGCACACTCAATATAAAGAGAAGTTAAAATGCAACCTCAGATACTCCATGCTATCCACACGGAGAAATATTATGTGGAAATAATCACATGTACAAAAATTACGTTCGGATTCTAAAGTGAGATGGCCGGGTTTCTTATCTTGTTGATACAAAGGAAAAAGGTCCCACTGGAAAAAATAGTGGAGATTTAGCAGCCACAGCTAGCGAAAAAGGATTGTCGTCGCAGGTTAACATGAATGTGCATGTAAGAGACTGATTTGATGAATGTACCTTCTACAAGAGTAATGTTAGCAAACTGAAACCTGTCGTAGATGATTAAATTTCCTCAGTGAATGAGGACCCGCTGTGCTAGTAAAACCTAGAGGCATAGTTTGAAAACTCCAATCCCCATTAAAGCGAGTCTGGTTCGTCTCTTCCCTGCCTTTGAACAAAATTTAAATGGTGTATCATCTCTTTTTGAGAAGATGGTCAATTGCAAACCATCACATATCGTGGAACTGGGTAAGCAGCGCTCTAAATCAGATATAACAGGACAGTTGTGCCTTCTAAAAACACATCGTGGTTCAGTGTTTTAAAGGGTAAAGGAAGATAGGTGGGCCTAGTTTCTTATATTAATCATGTGCCCATCCATGAAATTCTTTGTTACCACAGCAGAAAAAGTCTGCTAATGGAATAAAATGCTACTTTCTGCATTGGCTTTGTTGCACCGAAGTTATAATTTGTATGGCCTAAAGCTAAAGAAAAACAAATGTTACAAAACATGGTCACAACACTTTGTATGACCTAAAGCTGAAGAAGAATTGTAATTTTTCTTGGGTGGTAAAATGTTTAAAAAAAAAATGCTAACAATTACAAACATTATTGAATTTCATGAGAAAATAAGAATACTTACTTCTCTAACAGCACACTTGTGGTCTTCTTCATCTTTGTTCTTTTTCCCACGGGGAAAACTCCAACTTGTTCCCTTCCACCCTTTCACTAGTAAGCACTGCAAATTGCAAAAACCAATCAAGAATCAGAATTGAGTGAGGTGAATTGTAGAGTTGGAACTGACACATATGTAACATACAAGATAAGCCTTTCATCTTAAGTACATTACAAAATTTATATGAGTAATATAATAATGCGTCCAACAAGGTCAACACCCTGAAACTTCAGTCTACTACATCTCATGCTTGGTTGTAGGTCAAGATCCAGCTAACTCAGTATTATTTAAGGCGTAAAGCAATCCGGTCTCTTGAAAGCCTAGGCGAGAAGCGAAGCAAACGCTTCACCAAACCAAGGCGAACAATATGAAAAATAAGCAAATATTTTAGTTTGATACTTTGATTACTCCCATTTCAAGTTTTAACTTTACAAATACAAAATATTTAAATGCAACCAAAATACTAAACATCTACATATTTTAAATAGACAAGATATTAAATATTGAATATTATTGCATTCTAAAAATAATCAATTGACATAATCACATCATCTAAATGGAAAGCTAGCAAATATGGATTCGACTCCCACCGTGATTAATTAATATCACCACTAAACAGAGCACTCACAAATTGATTAATCAATTTGATTAACCAAGCAAATTGATTAACAAGAGCATTCACCACAAAACCGCATATTGAACATCATCTAATCATAACAATACAGATTGTCATATGATATTGTCAAATGAATCAATCTTTTTATTTTATACATATACACATATAACATCATCTCTGCTAGGGTTTAGTTGATGTTAAGGAAGAAGAAGAAAGGGGAGGGGGAGGAGAAAATAAAAAAACTGCAATCAAGCATTCACTTTTGTCGCCTGACTCGCTTCTTCGTCGCCAAGGCTCACTTTTCCTTACTTTACTTAATCTCATTTCGCTTCGCTTCTCGCCTAGGCTCTTTTTTCACAACATTGAGCTAACTAAACAAAGGATTAAGCAAATGCCAGTTGAGCAGATTGTTTAACCAAAGATCTATAATGTAAAACTAGGCAGTCTTCAATAAGCTCATCCGACGGTCTCAAAAAATGGACTCATCTAACAGCCATCAATATTCCTCTCAAAATTATTCAAATTACACCGTGCCTTCAGGCACAGGTTACCCCTAGTTAACTGATAACCAAGGGTGAAACCAGGATTCTAGTTTAACAGGGTCAAATTATGACTAAAAATTCATCATGGTGCCCCAATACATGATACTCCCGCCTGTGGGGATGGTTAGATATACACAGCCAAATTATGCTCTTTCAATGTGCTGAAAAATGGCTAAGACCAACTATAGAGTTGTTTCCAAAATTTTGAAGAAATTGTATTAGATAGAAGAGAGGTATATACCGGTCATAATATTTCACATGTTTTATTCAATCAAAAATAAAACATTTTTCAAGGGACCAATGGGCCACTTACAAAAAGTTTGAAAAATCGAATCACTATACAAGTTTCCAAGAAATTCAAAGGGAAAATTCAACAATTGAACAAAGTAATAGGTACATAAGTAAAAGGAATCCAAAGTTCCCCCTCTCCCCAAACACACCCCCTTGTCCTAACGTGGCTCCACAACTGATAATAATTATGATCCTATTTAGACATTCGAGAACAAAAAAATGCACGCATTCATATATCTCAACTTCTACACAAAATCCTAAATATATCACAATATAGAATTATTCTATCTTTTGTCCCTTGTTTGCCAAACTGAAACTTACATAATACATTGCACCCATGCATGCATATGTGGGCAGTGGAGAGAGATGTTATTTCTATTAAGATAGGTGCAATTTAAAGCCTGCTTAGGAAAAGGGAGTTTCCTCACTATAACTAGACAAAAAAAATTGCAAAATGAGGCGCGGAGCGACTGATGGAACCTTTCTTGATAACTTTTGACTTAAAATCAACAGGACTGGCTGATTCCAGACTATCTGGCTCAGGATTCTTTTGTAGTCTTTGAACTGGTTACTAACTTACAAGCTCCTTTCCAGGCATTTCACTTCACACACACACACATTTATCAGGAGAGTTCACCAGCTCTTACACTCTCAATCAGCCCAAGCAAGGGGGTTTCTTTTTGACAAGAATTTGTGAGGGGAGCAAAGTGGTTGGGGAAGTTCAAGGGTTTTCACATCATTGCTGGCATAACAGAATAGTTCCACTTAAAGAAGTTGTCATGACAGATAACTTCTTGACATAACAAGATGCTTCTTCCTAGTTAAATAACCTTATTTGTCCATTACTATTAAGGTATATAAATGCATAAAGAGGTTGCTCATCATGTAACAAAGATTTTTTAACAATACGGACTGAATATCTAGTCTGCTAGCTTTCAACCAGAAGAGACCTTACCCGTTCGTAAGTTTCATCCAAAATGATGGCTCCTGTAACAGGAACTCGAACCTTGTATGAAGTGAAGTCCTTAAATATGTCGTCTATATGAGCAACATAGGGTCTTAAAACATCACAACTGTTAAACACTGAAGTAAATTAAGGAAAAAATGAATCATCTACGAGAAAAATATGAATGAAAAGATATAAGTCCTATACGAACCAGCAATTCGACAATGTGCCAGACACAAAAATATAATGTCTTCAGTGTATTCGAAATCAACCACAGCACAAAGTAGATCAAGTCTACACGTGAGTGAATATTGATTGCAGTCCCTCAACAGAAAAACAAAGGTAAGTCAGGAGTAAAGATAGGGAATACATACACCGAAAAATGAAATTTTATTATATTATCTAAAAATATTTACTCTCAAATAATATATAATTTGTTTGTGCTAATTAAATAGAATTTTCTAATTTTCTATTCAAATTGAATATTAATAATATGCTTTGTCCGAAGAAATGATTCATCGAAATAATGAGTCGCCATTGATATCGACACATCAAAGTCACAAAATCACACTCAAATATGCTATTACACAAACAATTATGCTTTGTCTTGTTTAAATAAAGATGCAACGTAAATAGATTCTATAAAGGATACTTAAAGAAGTAAACTCCTTCAAACTGAGTGACTTCAACGATGGATTCTTTTCAACAGAGTTGTCCTCATAGAACCAGTGTGCATATTCCACAAGAAACAAGATCCTCTCAAATGATTGTAGATCTTCTTTCGGCACATTCAGAACAAAACGACTGCATTTACAATATAAAAACTTATCGCCACAATAAAAGGGTATTAAACAACAAAAATCAACACTAAAGGCATAACATTTTAGCGAATGAATGTGAAAGAAGGAACAAGGTACATAAGATTCAGTTTTACAGGACACCTTAAGAAACAAACCATCATCTATGTTTTTAAGACAATGGCGATAACACATATATGTGGAGCACTCAAACATCACAAGGGCAAAGCTAAGCAAAGCTGGGTAGACCTCTGATGTACATTTTATTTTAAGTCGTTAACGAATAGTCCTCAGACACGAGTAGATAACCTAATGGGTATTAAACAACAAAAATCAACAATAAGCACATAAGACTTTGGCGAATCAATGAGAAAGAGGAAACAAGGACACTAGATTAGTAGTAACATGAAACCTTAAGAAACAAACTATCATCGATTTTGCAAGATCTCCCAACTCTTAAACCAATTGGCAATAAATAAAAAGATCATTAACAGTGTTGCGAGAAGCGAAGCGAGCCTTAGTCGCCTTGAACATCCCAGGCGAATCGAGGTTAAGTAAAGTGAGGAAAAAGCGAGCCTAGGCGACGAAGCGAAGAAACGAGCCAAGCAAGAAAAGCGAACGCTTGACTGTAGTTTTTTTATTTTCTCCTCCTCCTCCTTTTTCCTCTCCTTCTTCTTCTTTTTCATCTTCCTTAACATTAACTAAACCCTAACAGAGATGATGTTATATGTGTATATCTATAAAATAAATTGATTGATTCATCTAACAGTATCATATGACAATCTGTCTTATTATGATTAGATGATGTTGAATACTCTGTTTTGTTGTGAATGCTCTTGTTAATCAATTTGCTTGGTTAATCAAATTGATTAATCAATTTGATATATGTTCCATTTGATTAATCAGTTTGTGAGTACTCTGTTTAGTGGTGATATTAATCAATCACGGTGAAGTCGAACCCACATTTGCTAGTTTTACATTTAAATGACGTAATTATGTCAATTGATTATTTTTAGAATACAATAATATTCAATATTTAATATCTTGTTTATTTAAAATATGTTGATGTTTATTATTTTGGTTGTATTTAAATATTTTGTATTTGTAAAGTTAAAACTTGAATATTTAGAAGTAGTAAAAGTATCAAACTAAAATATTTGCTTATTTTCATATTGTTCGTTTTGCTTCGAAGAAGCGCTCGCTTCGCTTCTCGCCTAGGCCCTCATGAGACCGGTTCGCTTCGATTCGCTTTACGCCTTAAATAACACTGATCATTAAACCAATTGGACTTCAGCTTCTTCTTTCCTCTTCGGCCTCCACTCTTCAGTGTTCCTTCAGCCTTCCATCTGTTGTTCTTGTTGATTTGCAAGCATTAGATTGAATTTCTTGGTAAAGTATACGCTACTCTTCCTATTGTCTTCTTCCCCGATTGATGTTCTAGATAACAAACCCTAATCCTTTGGGTTTTACTGTTTGTGCTGCTGCTAATTTGCTGGTTTGGGCTTCTCTATGTTAGGTTGTTGATTTTCTAGTTTGGCTTTTCTTCTTCTACTGTGCTTGGATTGTGATTTTTATGCTTTTGTGGAAAACAAACCCCACATACTTAGTAGTGGTCTGGTGAAGTACCAATCAACTGCTGGCAATTGATTGGAAGAGTCCCAGTCACCAGCAAGCTACTCGAACTGGCTCCCTCTTAATTGTTTGCTACTCTAATGATGTTCTAATTAAACCAATAGTGCATACTACACTATAATAGGATTATTCAAGTCAAACCCTCGAACTTATGGATTACAAAAGGATAAATTAACTAGTTCACCCAAGTATGTCATCACGAGGCCAATACAATGGTTTTAGTGGAGGTTTCCTTAACTAACATCCACCTTAATCTAGAAACTACTTCATCAAGGGTCTTTAGAAGCTTTTTACGAACCTCCAACTTGGCCTACCTAAGTCCTTCCAAAGCACTTACCTAAGGTTTGTTGAAGTTTTTATTTGGCTAACGTATAACTTGACAGTCGACTACCTTACTTTTAACACAAACAATAAAGCTCATTGTTGGTTGTAGAATGCATTGTCTCCTAAATATAGTGAGACAATATCCCCAAGAGCCAGGAGTCTTCAATCTTAAATAGTCCATCTTCTGAAACTTTGGAGCGCTAAATTCGCCAGTAAGCCTTTGTACTTTGCTCTTTCTTCATATGACTATATACATGTTCCACCCAAAAGCTAACACACGTCATGAAATTGTCAACTTATCGTCCTAAACCTAACAAAGTGGCATTAACATTTTGATATGTAACATAAGCTCTCTTCTCAAATCTTTGCACATAATCGTGTAGCAACTAACAAGCATATGTGGAGAATTCAACCATCACTACGACAAAGCTATGCAAAGCGGAGTATAACTTTGATATCCATTTTATTACACCATTGACAACTTGTACAATTGTACTCTTTTTTCAGATTCCCCCTCCTCCTCCTCCTCCTCTTTGTTTTTATTTTTCTTTCAAATATTGAATTATGTCACAGTAAAGCACGACTAAAATTGTAAATAACTAGAAAAAGCTATTGTTTTATTTAATTCCCTTAAGACAAAGTCCATATAGTTTCCCAAATACATTGTTGTATTGCATTTGGGAGCATAGAAATCGCGGCCTATCAAGTGCATTGAGGACCACATCAGTTCAAACTTTCATGGAATACCAATCCAAACCCTAAAGTTTAGATTCCCCATACTCAGCATTATTTGTACCATAAGTTCAATTTTTTGTTATTGGAAAGAGCAATGAAAAGGGAAAGAATAGAAAAGAAAATGCTGCTTAAACAATTATTCAAAATAACTAATTTTTCAATCTACCCTCCTATTTTTCAAAAAGAAAAAAAAACTATATTTTTCACTGATACGCTCATAACTTGAATACGATGATGCATAGATTAATAACAAAACTCCTCACTCAATTAACAAAAAAAAAAAAAACAGGATGACCCACTTCAAATTTTAATCAATTCCACATACAATTTTATCCAAACTACAAAACCATCACAACCAAAAATGTACCTGCAGAGATCGTCGAGGAGTTCTTGAGGAGGAAGGCCATTCTTCATTGGAGCGCCAGAAGATCGAGGTAGCCCTGACATTCGCTTTCTGTTTCTACGTTGAAAATTGAAACCTTAAAAACCTCGAAAACCCAAAATAGATATGATCCTAAGAAAGTCGTCCTTTAGTAAACCCTTGGAAAGAACACACTAGAATTCTAGTCCAAACAAGTCAACGAAGAAGATGCTGTTGCATGTTCAGGTTTTTTTTGTGAGTGAAACCTATAAAGTATGCCATTAATTTTAATTAAGCTCTTAAATTAGTTTGTGTCAATTTAGTCCCCTCAATTATTATATAATCTGGTTCTAGGTATCTACGACTCGGTCAGTCTTGATACGTTAATGGTACACGAAACCAAAAAATCGCGAGTTGGAATAGTATCGGCGATATCTCGGTCCAACTCATAGGTATCAGCCTGACAAACTCGGACGATTTGTATCGGACTCGTTCCGGTACCATCAAATCTATGAAAAATCCCCAAAATCTGCTACAAAGAGCAAAAATCCAAAGCAAAAGGAAAGGGTCCGAAAACCCACATCTGTAAAAGCCTAAAACCCACTCAATCAGTCAGAAAAACTGAACAAAAATCCGAAAAACAAAAGAAGGATGGTAAGGAATCAAAGACCCACTACCAGTCTGCCACAAATTCAGAAACCCATATGAAAATTAACCCCACCCTAGATGGCAGAAATCACGTTAAAATTTGTTTTTTCACCACTTCTGCAACTATAAAAACTAAGAAGACTAAGAATTCACGACATACCTGTGGATCGAACCGAATATAGATCTTTTTCTTCTTCCTCTGTTCTTCTGCCTCTGTTCTTCTTCCTCTGTTCTTCTGTTCTTCTTCTGTTTTTCTTCTCCTTTGTTGTGATTCTACAGAGGAAGAAGCAAGGAAGCGTCTGAACTCTGAAAGAAGCGTCTCTGCCGGTGGATTTCTCTCTCTCTCTCTTCTCGCTCGTCTGAGACGCACGAAGCGTCTGAAGGAAGAAAGTAGCCAAAAAAACAGAAAAACACTTTACTTTTTGGTAAATAACGAGGTTATTAGAGTAACTCCAAGGACACTATTTATAACAGGTAGGGAAAATATATTTTTTTATTATATTATCTGTTTTAAAATAAACTCCTACTAATTCACTCTAACAATATTCTCTATTTTACCTACCTATTTTAACTAACTATTAATTATTAAAATTTAAAATATTATGTAACATGTCACGTCATCACTATATTGATGACATCACATACTGACGTGTTACATCATGTCATCAAAATTTCAAAATTTTAATTTTTATTAATAACGGTCATATTTACAACGGTTAAGTCATCAAAATTTTAAAATTTTAATTTTTCAACGGTCATATTAATAACGGTCATAATTGTAACGGTCATATTTACAACGGTCATATTTTTTGATATGTATAAATAGGATCTTCCTTCTCTCATTGTCATACACCTCAAATATATTTATTGGCATTGCACTTTTCTTTGTATTTATGTTATGGCTCGTCATCCAGCAATCAAGATAATTCTTAACGATTCTGACTCCGATGATGAATTAGAGATGGTAACAATTTGTGTTATGGAAATAAACAAACTCAATAGCGAGGAAAGCGCTGGTGTACATCGTAGTTCTATTCAAGGTCATTCAGTTATTTTTCACAATCGAGTTTAAGTGCACGAGAGACTATATCATGATTATTTTGTTGAACCACCTATCTATCCCCCAAATTTATTTCGGAGAAGATTTCGAATGAATCGAACCATTTTCCTTCGTATTATATCCATAGTGAAAACTTATAATCCATATTTTGTCAAACAAAAAAAATGTTGTGGAATTACTAGTTTGTCTTCCCTTCAAAAGATGACAGTCGCTATAAGGATGCTTGCTTATGGAGTTGCAGCAGATGTTGTTGATGATTATGTGAGGATTGACGAAAGCACCGCAATAGAAAGTTTGAAAAGATTTGTGAGGGCGGTAGTAGCAATTTTTTCCGATGAATACCACAGGCCACCAAACAATGATGACATTGCTAAATTATTAGCAATGGGTATCAATCGTGGGTTTCCTGGAATGTTGGGTAGCATTGACTGTATGCATTGGAAATGGAAAAATTGTCCAACAGCATGGGAAGGTATGTATTCTGGTCACGTCCATGAACCAAAAATTATTTTGGAGGTGGTGGCTTCATATGATTTCTGGATTTGACATGCCTTTTTGGGGTTACTTGGGTCTCATAATGATATTAACATACTAAAACGTTCTTCTGTTTTTACTCTCCTTTCAGAAGGTTGGGCTCCGCCAGTCAATTTCTCAGTCAACAGATGCGATTATACAATGGGATATTATCTTGTTGATGGTATATACCTAAAGTGGGCAACATTTGTCAAAACAATTCCATCTCCAAGAGGCAATAAACAAATACTTTTTACAAAATTTCAAGAGTCAGCAAAAAAGGATGTTGAGCAAGCATTTGGAGTGCTCCAAGCACGATTTGCTATAGAGCGTGAACCAGCACGTTTCTGAACACTTGCTATAGTGCGTGGACCAACACATTTCAAAACTGCTCCAATTTATTAATACTCAACATTGCATTCGAGACAAATAAACTCATTCCAAACTCCAAGCTAATCTAGTCGAGCATCAGTGGAATATGCATGGAAACTTTTAGGCACTACTTAAGTAAATGTTATTACAGTACTTGTAGCATTATTACTACTACTTCAAAGTTGTTTTTCTATTAATAAAAAAGAACTACATCTTCTTTCCCAAGATTTTCATTTGGCGGTGCTAAAAATATTCAGCTTGCAACGAAAGCATGTTACTCGTATCCATCGACATTATTCGCTCTTCCTCTCTTAGTTGCTCCATTTGCATTCTCTCTTTCTCTTGCACTAGATGTTCCTGTTCTTGAAGATAACATTTTTCAAACATTTCAACTTTCTTCTCATTCATTACATTTTTCTCTTTCTTTATCTCTACTAACAAATTAACGAGTGCAGAACTTGTTGCATCACATCCAGGTTCTTTGCTCTTTGATTTTCGTAGTCGCACTTTCTCAGCTTTCCTTCCAGGTGGAGTCTGTTGTAGAAGGCATGGAGCTGCCAGAAGTTGTATTATGTTTTGTTTTTTGCTTCTTTGATTATGAATCCTCCATCCATTTTGGTTGATACCTTAACTCATTCCAACAATGTTCAAAACTGAAAAGGAGATTTATAGATTTCCTTGTACAAGTTCTTGGCATCACGAATCTGAAAAATCTTACAACAAAACTCATTATCATGTCATTAAAAGTACACTATTTTATAAGAAAATATTCACCCATACCTTGTCTTTCTCTGTCAAACCACTTTGATTCAGTCTTTCTATATGTGCAAAGCACCCACAAAATTTGTTGGTGGCTAGCTGAATTGCCGACCAACGATTCATCAAAGAATTTTGACTACGGCTAGGGCATGCCTTAGGTTTGTATTCGTTGAAGAACTCTCAAACCCTTTGCCAATATGTCTTTGATTTTTGGTCATTTCCTTGTATAACATCCAAACTAATATTAAGTCACGCCGAGATTATCATAATGTCTTCCTCTATTGTAAAATTGTCACCTCGTTGTTTTTTGGTGGTGATTCTACTTGAGGAAATATTGGTGAAGATTGACATATAACCTCATCAAAGTTTGTTCAATCATTCATAAGATTGGTGAAGTAAGCACCATGTTGGAATGATTCTATGAGTAATGCCTATAATTCAACATGGCCACAATTCACAATTCAACCACAATTTACAATTTAGAATATCACCGATGCTTCTTTTTGCAATTTAGAATATTACATCCTTCACTTTCTATCAACTCCAACATTTCACCAAATTTCACAGTAATAAAAAAAAAAATTAAATAATTAGGGAGTAACAAGAAGGCAATGTCATAATCTTGGTGTAGGTAGAATTATCTGCTTTCAGAAGTATACCAACCTGGAAGAAATTCCAAAACAAAATGCAGTTTAAGAATATCCAACCAAAAAACTTATTATAACTCAGAGGAGATCAAAAACGTAACCAAACTTAGTTTCCAATAATCACTGATCTTCAATTCCGCTAAATAACCAAAAGCAGGTATGTAATGTAGAAGGAGAGTTCGATTGAAAATTCCTTAGGCATGACCTCCCTTATAGAAGCTGAAATCTATGTTAGAAAAAGTACAATTGAGTTTAGAGAGAGATTGGGAGGGGAGAGGCCAAGCATTCCTTTTTCCTATATGTAAAAAATTGGTTTCATTCATCAAAATTTGGATAGTGCAATAACTTGCGAAGTATGTCAAAGAAACCAATTATGGGCTACAAGAGTAAATATCATAAAAGAAGAGCTCATCACATGTACTTAACAAAATAATGATATATCTCTCCCACTTGATCAACAAAACACACGATACTAATGAATTTACAAAAAAAATGTTCAAAATTAGTCAAACACCACAAAACCCCTTTTTTGGAATACAACTTCCAACATCACCTGCCACCGTTTCTTCCCCACCCGCCACCGCCTCTTCCAACACCACCTGCCACTGCCTCTTCCTCACCGCCACCGCCCACCCCCTTTTTTGGAAATCAAAATCAAACCCAAACATCACAACAAACGCACACAACACACATCACCTATTTGAAATCAAACCTAAACATCACTCAACGGATTGGCAGAGGCAGTGGGTTTCGGATTGGCAGAGGCGGTGGTGTCGACTGTGGGTTTTGAAAATTGGCAGGAATTTCAAAAATATATGTATAAATTTTTTGTTGTTTGTTTTGAACAAAACCCACCTCCAAAATCGTCAACCGAACCCAAAGATCCCAAGTTGTGATCAATTTTTGATCTTCTCAACCCAACCCAAAGATCCCAAGTTGAGAAGTTGGAGTTTTTGTGTGTGTGTAAGAGAGAGAGAGAGCATATATGCTTCTGCGATGATGAAGACGATTGAGATTCTGTGGACTGATTTGCGATGATGAAGACGATGGAGCTGTGGAGCTTCTGTGGAGTGACGATTTTGGCGTGAAATAAGGAAATAGCTAAGTCCTGCAACTATTTTAGATAGCCAGTCCATAAATTTTGGCTCCAACGGGCTATATATCCCATTAAGTATTTCCCATAATCCAATATTTGCTCGCTGGATCTGGCGACCTCCAAGACTAGCTATTTTCTCAACAAATGTCATTTTTTGCACCAAAATCGTCAATCCACAGAAGCTCCATCGTCTTCATTATCGTACAAGCTTCATCATCTTCATCATCATAGAAGCTTCATTCCGCAGAAACTTCATCATTGCAGAAGCAGGTATGCTCTCTCTCTCTCTCTCTCTCTCTCTCTCTCTCTCTCAGAAACTTTTGATCACAACTGGTTCGGTTGACGATTTTGGAGGTGGGTTCGAGCTGTTTTGGTTCATTCCCTACATATGAAGGTTTTATGTGCATCAACTTGTTCAATTTTCTTGAAAATATTTGGTGGGTAGTTGGTGGTGGGGGCAGTGTCAACAGTTTCTTCAATATACTTGATATTCAAAATTTCGGATGTTTTGAAAAAGTAAAGTAGAGGTATTATGTTGTTTTTGGGTGAAAGACAAGTAATAGAAGTTTTGACTCAGCTCTTTGGGTGGTTGGTTTTGGGGAATTTCCTACTGAATAGTTGGGGTTAGTGATATTATTTGGTATATTTTTGTGGCTCCTAATTTAGGGTTAAGATTTACTGTTGAAGATCGGTGCTTTCTTCAAGCCACAACCAACCCCCAAAACCCTAAACCAGACGCAGCTCGTCAGCGATCAAAGCAATATTATCGACCCTCCTTATATGTATGTATGTTCTTTACATTCTTCTTGATTCAATCATATATCGCCCTCCAATGGATGATTCACAGACCCATTTTTTGTTCTTAGACTTTTTCTGAGCTCGGATGGGACAATCCAAAAACTATGAGATTAAAGTTTAGTTTGTTATTCAGTTTTTCTAAAATTTCATTTAACGTTTATTCACGGTAATTTCTTCAGACTTCACTGATTTTTTGTTGGGTATCATTGATAATTTTCAGCCTATGTAATAGTAAAAATGATTCAGATTGTAGACTTGTAATAATTCATTACCTGGTTATCCTTTTTATTGTCTTATGTTTATCAATTTGTGTATGTCTATGCTGTAACTGGTTTAAAACCTTGAGGCCAAGAGTTCAATCTTTTTTGTTATTTATTTGTCTCACATTTCTCCCTCTCTCCCCCAAGTTTCCATCCAACTACAACTACAGAAACAAAATAACAAAGTCCTTACCATTGGAGTTCAGAGACCACCAGCTGAAAACCACACAAAGCAGACAGTTTACTCCATACCATATCAGAAAAATCACAACTAACAAACAAGTGCTCAAATGATTCCACCAATTAGTGTCAATCAACACAGCACCTCTATGAATCTTCCACCCAAGTAACTTTGCACTAGGAGGAGCCTGCAGTTTCCATATGATAGAATCCACTATTGTGGAATTTGATTACTGTGGAATTTGGTGAAATGTTGTAATTGATAGAAAGTGATGGAAATGTAATATTCTAAATTATAAAAAGAAGCCTCTGTGATATTCTAAATTGTGAATTGTGGTTGAATTGTGAATTGTGAATTGTAGTTATAATGTGAAAAGTTTGTTAATTCTACTATGGTGGTCATATTGAATTATAGGAAGAAAAAAAATATTGAATTATAGGCATTACTCATGGAACCATTCCAACATAATGCTTACTTCACAAATCTCATGAATGATGGAACAAACTTAGATGATGAGATTATAGGTCAATCTTCACAAATATCTCCTCAAGTAGAATCCACCACCAAAAAACGAGGAGACAATTTTTCAGTAGAGGAAGACATTATGATAATCTCGGCGTGACTTAATATTAGTTTGGATGTTGTGCAAGGAAATGAGCAAAAATCAAAGATGTATTGACAAAGGGTTTGGGAGTTCTTCAACGAATACAAACCTAAGACATGTCATAGCCGTAGTCAAAATTCTTTGATGAATCGTTGGTCGGCAATTTAGTTTGTCACCAACAAATTTTGTGGGTGCTTTGCACAGATAGAAAAACTGAATCAAAGTGGTTTGAAAGAGAAAGACAAGGTATTAGTAAATATTATCTTACAAAATAATGTACTTTTAATGACATGATAATGAGTTTTGTTGTAAGATTTTTCAGATTCGTGATGCCAAGAACTTGTACAAGGAACTCTATAAATCTCTTTTTCAGTTTGAATATTGTTGGAATGAGTTAAGGTATCAACCAAAATTGATGGAGAATTCTCAATCAAAGAAGCAAAAAATAAAACATAATGCAACTTCTAGCAGCTCTGTGCCTACTACAGCGGACTTCGTAAATTTAGGAGATGACGGTGGGTCCTATGGATCCTAAGACAGGCCACCTGGAAAGAAAACGCGACTACGAAAATCAAAAAGCAAAGAACCTGGAGGTGATGCAACAAGTTTTGTACTCATTAATCTGTTAGCAAAGATGAAGGAAAAGAAAAAGATAATGAATGAGAAGAAAGTTGAAATGTTTGAAAAATGTTATCTTCAAGAACATGAAAGTCTAGTGCAAGAGAAAAAGAGAATGCAAATGGAGCAACTAAGAGAGAAAGAGCGAATAATGTCGATGGATACGAGTGGCATGCCTCCATTACAAGCTGAATATTTTCAGTGCCACCAAATGAAAATATTGGGAAAGAAGATGTAGTTCTTTTTTATTAATAGACAAACAACTTTGAAGTAGTAGTAATGATGTTACAAGTACTGTAATAACATTTGTTTAAGTAGTGCCTAGAAGTTTTCATGCATATTCCATTGATGCTTGACTAGATCAGCTTAGAGTTTGAAATGAGTTTCTTTATCTCGAATACAATGTTGAGTATTAATAAATTGGAGCAGTTCTGAACTCCGCTCAGGTATGACTGTGGTAGTGGGACTCTCATCCATTGTATCATAACTAAATTCCATCTCATTAGCGTCTCATTCATCCTCAACAATCATGTTATGTAATATTATGCATGACTTCATAATATCCTTAAGCATTTCAAGTGTCCAGAAACATGTTGGTCCACACACTATAGCAAATCGTGTTTGGAGCACTCCAAATGCTCGCTCAACATCATTTCTTGCTGACTCTTGAGATTTTACAAAATGTATTTGCTTATTGCCTCTTCGAGATGGAATTATTTTGACAAATGTTGTCAACTTTGGATATATACCATCAGCAAGATAATATCTCATTGTATAATCGCTTTCGTTGACTGAGAAATTGACTGGAGGAGCCCGACCTTCTGAAATGAGAGCAAAAATAGAAGAACGTTCTAGTACGTTGATATCATTATGAAATCCATGTAACCCAAAAAAGACATGTCAAATCCAGAGACCATATGAAGTCACTGCCTCCAAAATAATTGTTAGTTCATGGACGTGACCAGAATACATACCTTTCTATGTTGTTGGACAATTCTTCAATTTCCAATGCATACAGTCAATGCTACCCAACATCCCAGGAAACCCACGATTGGTACCCATTGCTAATAATCTAGCAATGTCATCGTTCTTTGATGACTTGAGGTATTCATCGGAAAAAATTGCTACTATCGCCCTCAGAAATATTTTCAAATTTTCTGTTCCGGTGCTTTCGTCAATCCTCACATAATCATTAATAGCATTTGCTACAACTCCATAAGCAAGCATCCTTATGGCAGCTGTCATCTTTTGAAGGGAAGACAAGTCAGTAATTCTAGCAGCATTTTTTTTTTTGGACAAAATATGGATCATAAGCTTCCACCATGGATAGAATATGAAGGAAAAGGGCTCGATTCATTCGAAACCTTCTCCGAAATGAATTTGCGGGATAGATAAGCGGTTCAGCAAAATAATCACAATACAGTCTCTCGTGCCCTTGAACTCGATTGCGAAAAATAACTGAATGACCTTGAATGGAATCACGACGTACACTAGAGCTTTCCTCGCTATTGAGTTTGTTTATTTTTATAGCATAAATTGTTACCATCTCTAATTCATTATCAGAGTCATAATTGTTAAGAATAATCTTGAGTACAGGATGACGAGCCATAACATAAACACAAAGAAGAGTGCAATGCCAATAAATATATTTGAGGTGTATGACAATGAGAAAGAGAAAATCTTATTTATACATATCAAAAAATATGACTGTTAAAAAATGACCGTTGTAAATATGACCATTATGACCGTTACAAATATGATTGTTATTAATATGACCGTTGAAAATTTCAAAATTTAAAATTTTGATAACGTAACCGTCGTAAATATGACTATTATTAATAAAAATTAAAATTTTGAATTTTGATGACATGGCGTAACACGTCAGCATGTGATGTTATCAATATGGTGATGACATGACATGCTACATAATATTTTAGATTTTAATAATTAATAGTTAGTTAAAGTTAGTTGAAATTGTTAGCTAAAATAGAGAGCGTTGTTGGAGTGAATTAGTAGGAGTTGGTTTTTAAAATAGATAATGTAATAAAAAAAATATATTTTGGCTAGCTATTCTAGATAATCTCCTTGGAGTTGCTCTTAAAGCTATAAAATATTGAAGACTGTTTGGAAATGACTTTTTGTAAAATATTAATGCTGTTTTTTTTTTAAAATATTAAAGTCTGTTTTTAAAGACTTTCTCTATTTTTAAAATATTAAGTCCGTTTTTTTTAAAGTCTTTAAAGACTCTATTTTTTTTTTGGGTAAAAAAGTCCCAACAAATAATTGTTGGTAATTGATTATGTTTTAGTATAGTTAATTTATTTTTTATAAATAATTGATTTTTAGAAGTTATTAGTTAAATTGATTATGGATAATTTATTAGTTAAATTATAAATCAAATACTAAAATAGAAGAAAGATAAATAGAAGTATATATTTCAATAATTTTTAAATAAATGAAAATGGGTTTTAATTATTTTTAATTTTTACTTTATAGAATGGTTCTTAAACAACATGATATCGGCTGGGAACACGCAACACTTGTTGGTAGTGATCTAAGAATTTCAAAGTACAATTATTGTGTAAAAATAGTTCATGGCGGTATTACTCGAATAAAACAGCATATTGCACATGTATCCAAGTAAGTGGAAGGATGTCCACGTGTACCAAAAGAAGTGTAACTTTTGAGACAACATCTCAATGATTGTAGTTAGGAAAGGGCTATTGTGTAAAAAAGAAAAAAAATGAATTATACAATCATTGCGGAATGAAGACTTATACAACCTAGATGATGATGATAATGGTGAGAATTAAAAGGTGCTACAAATGATTTTGAAAGAAGATAGTTAAAGTAGACAATGAAGGAAAACCGACAAATGTCTTGGATAGAGGAAAAGGGACATTGACACTCTGTATCAAATGCAAGCAGTCGCCCCTCTTAAGGGTTATTTTTTTGGTACTGGACCATCACCACCATCTAACTCGAGAATCCAGCGCAGACCACTACGTGGCTATAGTGTAAAAGAAGGTGTCAGCATACCTATAATTTGCATTGATTCGTACATGCTCCCGTCCAAACAAAAGTCAATAAAAAGCATGTTCTCATGTGAGAACCTAAAAAAATGTGAAAAAAATCATTTCGAAATTCTTCTTCTTCAATGCAATACCATTTAATGCAGCTAATAGTGGGTCTTATTACCAGTCAATGATTGACACTATAGCGGATGCAGGCCCAAGAATAAAAGGCCCCACATGATATCAAATTGGTAGCTTTTATTTAGAAGAGAATGTTCAAGAGCTTGAAGCGTCCTCAATAAAGATAAAATGGCCTCAATATGGTTGCACAATCATGTCTGATGAGTGGAGTTCTAGAACAAATTAGCCCATTATCAATTTCATGATTTATTGTAATCGTAGTATAATTTACCATACTTCAGTTGATACCACCAACATATCAAAATTGTTGACTATATTTTCTCCATTATGGATAAAGTTGTTGAGTAAGTTGGGAAAGAAAATGTAGTACATATAGTAATCGACAATGAGACAAGCTTTAAGGTAGCAGGTAAGATATTGATGGATAAAAGGAAACATCTATTTTAGTTTCCTGCAGCCTATTGCATCGATTTGATACTAGAAGATATTGGTCATATGAAAACAATTGAGGAGGCCATAGATGATGCGAAGATGATCATATCATTTATGTACAGCAGTCTCAAAGTGGTGAACTTAATGAAACAACATACAAGAGACATAGATTTATTGAGGTCAGGTATAATACGATTTGTCATTAAAAGTTTTATCTGTTATGAATCGGACTTGAAAAGAATGTATGCCACCGATGAATGACGTGAGTTCAAAAAAGACAAGAAGATGAGAAAAACAAGAGATGCGGTCTCAAACCTTATTTTGACTGACCAATTTTGGAAGAAGGCTAAAGAAGTTCAATCCATCATGAAATTGTTAAGGTCTTAAAGATAAGGGATCAAGATAAAAAAAATCGATTTTATCAATTGTCTATGAGGTTATGGATAGGGCTAAACTAGTATACAACATTCAGTAAAAAATTAGAGGAAATATTGGATCGTGATTGACAAGACCCAACTGCACAGACACTTGTATGTAGCAGGTGAAAGTATTTAAAAATATAAAATTTTCATTGCTTATTTTCTTGTAATACATTATAGTATTCAACTCACATACATTAAATTGTCAAAACTTTGCAACTTATTTCTTAAATCCAGTTTTTTAGTATTCTAATTAGTTTTTCAACCATCATCAGGTAAGATCTGGTCTGAAGGAGGTTATTAAAATATTGGAACCAAACCTGAATAAACAAGTAAGGACAATGAACAAGGTATGATAATTTTTGATAATTTGTATTATAATGTGTATATATATTGGTCACATATGTAATATATTATTCATTAAATTGTAGATCAAATTATATACTAATAGGCATGACGAGTTTGGGAATGCACTCACTAAGAAAGTTGTGCATGCATCCCTTCCAGGTTTATTATTTAAACTATATGTATTTATTAAAGTATCATTTGTTACTCACAATCACAAATACTAATATTGTACATTTTTTTTTGTAGCTGAATGGTGGATCAATTATGGTGAAGAAGCTTCTATATATAAAAAATTGCAATCAAAGTCTTAAGTCAAACATGTTCATCATCAGGGTTTGAAAAAAAATGGAGTACATGGTCGCTGATCCATACAAAACTTCGCAACATATTGGCAATGAAGAAGTTATATAAGCTAGTTTTTGTGCACTACAATATGCGATTGCGAGTCAAAATTTTAAAATATCAGTACGAAAATAATGATTTTTATAATCCAATTGATCTGAACTACATTTTTAATGATGAGGACATATTAGATGAGTGGATAAGAGAGGGGGAGGAACCTATTTTACCACCTGATAATTTAGATTGGCTAGATGAAGATATTCGTGACATTAAAGAGGGTGGAAGTGGACGAGATGTAGTTGATGAAGAGGACACTGACATGGCTCCTACATCCAGCAACTATGCCGCCACCAGAAGACCTGGAAAAGAAACGAGACCAACCAATAAAGGTAAAAAACCTATGAGAATTTTTGTCAATTCTAGTAATTCTTTTGATGATGAGAATGAGATGATGATACTTATGGTGGTGGTGGTAGTAATGATGATGATGATGCTAGTAATTATGGTGGAGATAATAATGAGGGCAACAAGAGTGGCGGTGGAGGAACTACTGGAGATGGTGGTGATACTCATCTAGCTGGCAGTATGTCATGGGCACAAGAGCAAGAAAATTATTATGCCATACATGATACTGATCAAGGATATCAATCGGGGATAATGAAATAACAGAAGAATTTAAACTCTTCCGGTGGTGATGATTATTCTAGTAGATGTCATCATCGGTTGACAAGATATTGATGATAATATGCATAGTTTGAGATTGACATCACATGAATGATACAAGCCTTATGGACATCATCGAAGTAGTGGTACATAATATAGCTATGCATGTGGATGATATGGATATGGTATTCACAACTTGAGAGGTCTACTAGTACTAATAGTGTTGGGCATTATAGTCATCGCCTTACACATCTTGAGAGATCTACAAGTATTGGTGACTACTATAATCGTGCTCCAAGGAGACATCATGATGAATCTTTTAACACGACATCGGATAGTGTCAACTTTCATGAATATGATTAGTCTTCTGGTAGTAGTGGCTATGAATATCGTGGTTTTGGGTACTCTCAACATGGGAACCAACTAGTACAACATCCACAATCATACTACTCTAATTATGGATCATCTAGTTAATCAACTCAACCAAACTAATCAGACCAGTATTCACACTTATATTCTTATACTTATAGTGGACATTATCTTAATTTATATTATCCTAGAGACAATAATGATGATTTTGAACCTCATTGTCATTCAATGTGACACTGATTATGGTTCAGTATATTCTTAAATGCTTACGTTGAACATTGATAATGATAATTATTTTCGGCAACATCCTTATGTTTCATTTTAATTATGGTTAATATGTTTTTGAATGTATTGTGGACATATGATGCATGAATGATGATGATTATATTTTTAGAAATTTTCATAATATTTTTAAAAAATTTGGAGCTTCTATCTAGCGTTTTGAGCCTATCGGCAGATACTATGCTGTAACCGATGTATATTAGTGCCCTCCGAGTCGATGACCGATACCTTGATTTTGAACCATGAGATTAGTAGTAACATAAAACCTTAAGAAACAAACTATCATCGATTTTGCAAGATCTCCCAGCGCTTAAACCAACTGGCAATAGATAGAAGGACCATTAAACCAATTGGACTTCTGCTTCTTCTTTTTCTTTAGCCTCCACTCTTTTGTGTTCCTTTAACCTTCCATATGTTGTTTTTGTTGATTTGTAGGAATTAGGCTGAATTTCTTGGTAAAGTATTTGTTGTTCTTCCTATTGTTTTCTTCCCCAATTGGTGTTTTAGATAACAAACTCTAATCCATTGGGTTTTATTGTTTGTGTTGCTGCTAATTTGCTGGTTTGGGCTTCTCTATGTTAGGTTGCTGATTTTTTGGTTTGGCTTTTCTTCTTCTATCGTGCTTGGATTTTGACTTTTAGGCTTTCGTGGAAAACACACCCCACATACTTAGTAGTCGACTGGTGAAATGCCAATCAACTGCTGGAAGTTGATTGGAAATGTCCCAGTCACCGGCAAGCTACTCTAACAGGCTCCCTCTTAATTGTTGGCTAGTTTGATGATGTTCTAATTAAGCCAATAGTGCATACTACACTATAACAGGATTATTCAAGTCAAGCCCAACAACTTCTAGATTACAAAAGCATAAATTAACTGGGTCGCCCAAGTATGTGATCACAAGGCTAATACAATGGTTTAGTGGAGGTGTCCTTAACTAACCTCCACCTTAATCTAGAAACTACTTCATCAAGGGACTTTAGAGGTTTTTTACGATCCTCTAACTTGACCTACCTAAGTCCTTCCAAAACACTTACCTAAGGTATGTTGAAGGTTTTATTTGGCTAACATATAACCTGACAGTCCACTACCTTACTTTGAACACTCAAGTTACAAATTATGTCTCGGTAGGACACTACCTTACTTTTAACACAAACAATAAAGCTCATTGTTGGTTGTAGAGTGCATTGTCTCCTAAATATAGTGAAACACTATCCCTAAGAGCCATGAGTCTTCAATCTTAAGATAGTCCATCTTCTGAAACTTTGGAGCTCTAAATTCGCCAGTACTCTCTGAGGCTTGTACTTTGTTCTTTTTTCATATGACCCAAAAGCTAGCACACGTCATTAAATTGTCAACCTACCGTCCTAAGCGTTAACCTTTTGATATGTAACATAAGCTCTCTTCTCAAACCTTTGCACATAATCATGTAACAACTAACAAACATATGTGGAGAATTCAACCATCACAATGACAAAGCTATGCAAAACAGAGTGTAACTTTGATATCCATTTTATTACATCATTGACGACTTGTACAATTGTACTCTTTTTTTAGATTCCCCCTCCTCTTCCTGTTTGTTTTTATTTTTCTTTCAAATATTGAATTCTACCACAATAAAGCATGACTAAAATTGTAAATAGCCAGAAAAAGCTATGGTTTTATTTAATTCCCTTAAGACAAAGTCTATATAGTTTCCCAAATACATTGTTTTATTGGATTTGAGAGCATAGAAATCGCGGCCTATCAAGCACCTTGAGGACCACATCAGTTCAAACTTTCATGGATTACCAATCCAAACCCTAAAGTCTAGATTCCCTATACTTAGCATTATTCGTACCATAAGTTCAATTTTTGGTTATTGGAAAGATCAATGAAAAGGGAAAGAATAGAAAAGAAAATGTTGCTTAAATAATTATTCAAAATAACTAATTTTTCAAAAAGCAAAAAAATATATATATATTTTTCACTGATACGCTCATAACTTGAATACGATGATGTATAGATTAATAACAAAACTCCTAACTTAATTAACCAAAAAAAAAAAAAGGCTGACCCACTTCAAATTTTAATCAATTCCACATAAAAGTTTATCCAATCTACAAAACCATCACAACTAAAAATGTACCTGCAGAGATCATCGATGAGTTCTTGAGGAGGAAAGCCATTCTTCATTGGAGCGTCAGAAGATTGAGGTAGCCTTGACTTTCACTTTCATGTTTCTACGTTGAAAATCGAAATGTTAAAAACCTTGAAAACCCAAAACAGGTCCGATCCTAAGAAAGCAGCCCTTATGGTAAACCTTTGGGCTTGTTGAGGGATGATAATAAGATCACACCAAAATTCTAGTTCGATTATGTCAACGAAGAAGATGTTGTTGCATGTTTAGTTTTTTTTTTAGTTAAACCTGTAAAGTATGCTATCTATTTTAATTAAGCTCTAAATTAGTTTTTATGTTAATTTACGCCCTTAATTATATAATCTGATTTAATAAAAAAAATTTATTTAAATTGAAAATCTCACGTACACATCACATTAATTAGGGATTATGGCAGTTAAGCTCATCAAAATAATAAAACATAATTTATTTTGAATTTCTTTACTTAGTTTAGCATAAGAGTGGTTGAGATTGATCTAATATATATCCAACATAATACAATGGTCCAAATTTAGTCTCCAAAAAAAATACCCCAAACTCAAATTCCATTCCTTTGCACACACCCCTGCAAACCCACCCATACCCCCCCAGCTATGTCTTCTCCATCAAAATTAATTGGCAAAGTAGACATTTGTTTGTTTGGATTCAGTAATATTGAATCTATGATGTGGGTATTGAACCTCATGGGCGTCAGTACAGTTTGGTTAGTAGGATGAGCCTTAATTGTGAGACTCAGACATACATTGCGTTAAGTTTAATTTTGAGTAATGGTGAAAGTAAATTATTTTAAAAAAAAATGAGGTGGTAAGTGTGATTTTCCAAAAATTTTGGCCAGTTAAGTTTGAGATATGTCAGAATTAAGGCAAATTAGTCATTATGCATAATGTTATATTTAAGCTACAAGAGTGTAATTGAATTGAAGTTAGAAGGTTGAGATTAAATTACAATTACTGAAACTATTGGAAAAAAACTTTTACGGGAGTACATTATGAGAGTTAAATTCTTCAAAGGATGAAAGTGTAATTAGTGCATAGGGTTGTAATTGTTGGAGGTAGAAGGCAATGGTTAGATTAAAAATAAAGGAACAAACAAACAAAAAAAAAAGGAAGGAGAAACAGAGAGGAAGATCAGAAAAGGAATAAGAAAGGGGAAAAGGGAGTCGTGACTTTGAGTAAAGATCCGACGATGAGATTAACTCCGATTCTTATCAAATTTGAGTATGGTATTTACTAGATGTGGCAAATGGGTGGGTTGGGTTGAGTTAAATTGGGTTGGGTTTAACATAAATCAAATCCATTTTTCACTCGCGTAATAAATGGGAGATAATGGGTTGGATTAAACCTATTAACCCATAAATTACACACACACAATTACACCAAAATAAACACACACTACTACATCAAAATAGACACACACACACACATTACTACACCAAAATAGACACACACACTATTACACCAAAATAAATACACACTATTACACCAAAATATACACACACTATTACACCAAAATACACACACTACTACACCAAAATACAAGCATACACGCACATACATACTATTACACCAAAATACACACACATACTAATACACCAAAATACACACACACTTAAACCAAAATAAACACACACTGATCAACAAAAAAATATACACACAGTGCCACTCACAAACACACAATCTTGATACAATGTGACATACAAACACTTACACATTGACAAAATAAAAACACAATTACTGTTCCATCGCATAGCATATTTCATACTAATGATTCACAACAGCCCTTCATCATAACAAGAAATAATCCAAAAAAATATACACATAACCATAGCACCATGTCTCCTTATAATTTAATACTTACAAGTTGGGTCGAGCAAATGGAACACATGCTTAACCAAACATTAGGACAAGTTTAAAAAGAACATTACGAAATCTACTACCAGACATGCTATTCATTGTCAAATATTGTGTCAAACTTCACTTCCTTCTTTGACGAACCTTCTTCATCCTAAACCAAAACAAAAAAATTGAATATACTGTAAGTCCCAAAAGCAAAAACTAAACGAAAAATTGAACCAAGTTCACAGTAATCACAAAAAAAACCTTACATATCTATTTTTAGCATCATTATTAGACTCCACACCAGCTTCCTAAGATTCATTCCATATCATTTGAAGAGCCACCAAATCCAGAAATTAATTTCTCATTGTCAATTGCAAGTTCCTCCTCCTCATTTGAATCCTCTTGAGCTGCTTAAAGCAAATGCATAACATTAAATTCTAATGTTGTAAATCTCAAAACAATTAATTATAATATGATCATGAAATTTCAAGAGTTAATTTTACCTTCTAAACCATGTAACCAATCTCGAGTACATAATAATGCCTCTAATTCAAAATTGAACTACGATATTTTTCAATGATACGGCCTCCAATACTAAAAGCTAATTCTGAGGCAACTGTAGCAATGGGAATGCTCAACACATCACAGGCCATCAATGAAAGTTCTGGATATCGGGTCCTATTTGCTTTCCAAAAACTTAGAACTTCCAACTACGTATTTTGTCTTTGATCAAGTAAAGATTCTTCTAAGTATAGATCCAACTGTGATTTATTTCTGTTCAATCCAGAACTTTCTCTCTCAAATAACTCAAACTCCTACATTAATATAAACACAATATATAAGAAAATTACTAATAAATCTATGAAAGTATAAATATGACAATAATTGTAAGAATAACTAATTAGTGATGTTACTTACATCCATTTCATCTTCATCTACTCCACTAGAAGTATTTCTCATTGTCGATGGATTAGTTGCAAAAGCGGACATGGAGAAACACTTGTACTCTTGAAAGAGTGAATGCAGCTTCATCCGAACATTCCTTATATTTTCTTCACATGTTTCAGGATCAAGCTTTGCAAATACAAATTCAACAAACTTTAACTTATAACGAGGATCAAACACTATGACAACGAAAGCACTATGCTATAACAATCTCAATACTTGTCAACTTTTCCCTTCATTTGTTGTGCCATGGAACTTATAACTTTATTTGGACTATTCAGTTCCTCTAGTATGAGTGTTTGAATTTTTTAGACGCTACGAAAATACAAGTTTGAAGTGGGGATATGGACTTCCTAAAAACAATGGTGTAATGTCATAAAAAGGTTTGAGAAACTTTGCTATCCTTTCAACCATGTTCCATTCCTCTTGTGATGGACATGTTTTGAAGTTAGTATCAATCAATTGCAACTGGCAGAACACCCGACGATATAATAAAGCACATTCAAGCATAAGATAGGTTGAATTTCATCTTGTTGGCACATCTTGGCATACTTTCTTACCACTTTTTATGGACAATTGTGCAATGCATTCTGTAAACTTGATCATCCTTCCCTCTGTACCCTTAACATATTTGACACTTTCTTGAATCTTATACACAGATACATCAATCATTTTCGAGCCCGCTTGAATAATAAGATTCAAGATATGCACACTGCAACGTACATGAAGAAATTCACCATCATATATCAAAACATTTGTTAAAGAAAGATGATTCTTCAACAAATCAATCAAACCATCATTATACTTTGCATTATCCAAAGTAATGGTGAATTTTTTTTTTTCTCAATTTCCCATTCTTTTAGAAAATCACTTTTTCTACTAAAAGTGGTCCATTATGAAGAGGGGGTATATGACGAAAGATTAATATCCTTTTCTGCAGTACCCAATGTTCATCCACATGGTGAGCAGTCAAAGTCATACAACCGTCCATGGTGAAAGAAGTCCATAAATCTGAAGTCAAACAAATCCTACTTGGAATTAATTTCAATGCCTGTTTAAGTTGTTCTTTCTCCCTTTTATAAGCTTCCAAAATGTCTAACTTTGCGGTGTTTCTTGAGATTGATTTCACATCTAGACTCAAGAAATTATGCAACTCTCTGATTCCTTCATGTTCCACAAAGTTAAAGAGGTAATGATGCTTGATTATGACATCAAAAAGCTTCTTTCGATAGACATCTTAATCAAAAGGTAGTTGTGGCGCCAACTCATTAGTGTCATGTTCAGGACAACAAGTTTTGAGATGTCGCTTCAAATTCGATATTCCAGACTTGAGGTCTGCCATATACAGTTGGTCACACTTTGTACACCTAGCTTTTTGTCTCCCATCACTATCAATAGGTAATTTCTCAAAAATATCCCAAACTATAGAGGGAGACTTTCTAACTCGTTTTGCAGTAACGAAACTTTCTTCACCATAATCAGCATTATCTTCCCTTATATTATCTCTTGAAGATATAGCTGCCTCAATATGAATCTACACCCACAAAAATAAGCATTAAATAATATATAATAAAGCATTCTAAAGTATATCCTGATAGTTTTGAACCGTTAATCAACTATCATATTACATATCATTGAATAAAATGAAAAAGGATATCAAAAATTTAGGAAATGAAGAAGTTCGGATTTACCATTAGTTAATTCAATCCCCACCGATACGGAACAAAAAAAAGAGGAAAGCAATTAAAAAAAAAATTCACCTATTAGGAACAAGGACGGAATTATTAGTGGGCTATGGTGGGCTGAAGCCCAGAGTAAAAAAAAAATTACCACTTTCATACAAGGCTACCAGTACCAGCCCAACATTAAAAACAAAATTTTTGGGCCACAATTAAAAAACAATTTTTTTGGGCCAACATTAAAAACAAAATTTTTGGCCCAACATAATAACACATATTATATAAAAAGCCTTTTTTTTTTCTTTGTCTAACAGTCATAGCTCACAGTGAGTCACTTGGCCACTTGCAGCACTTGCTCAGCCGATGAACAGACTAAACTAAAGAGTAAAGTGCTTCTTGTCGTTCTTTGAATCAACACAGTAGGACCACCACCGATCACCGACAAAACAAAAGTAAATACTCTCTCTCTCTCTCTCTCTCTCTCTCGATCAACACACACGCGCACAGCACAGTCTGTGCACACACACAAAATAAATTAATTTTTAACAACACAGTATGTGCACTGTGCACACAATACACAGTCTGTGCATTTTAATTTTTAACCCTAATTTATATTTTTGTGCATTTTGCCCTTCAATATGCATTTTTTCATAATTTATTTTTTTGTGCATTTTGCCCTAATTATTTGCTTGGATTTATTAAAATTGTATAAAACCTGCAACTAATCATCAAAATCTACACTCGAGAAATGTATATTGAAAGTCTTAACTTTTTACTGGTTTATACAACATATATTTCTTGCATACATCATCTGGGCTTAGAAATTTGTTGCATACATCATCACGCTAGAGCAAAAAGGATTTGATACTTCTTTGGATTGAAGATTAGGGCTTAGAAATTTGTTCTAGTTTCATTCTATAATTCATGCCCAATTGGTTTGATATTATATATTTAGCAATTTAAATATTACACTTATATGACTATTTTCAGTAACTATTCTATAATTCATGCCCAATGGGTTTGCTAGAGTAGTAGACTGAATATTGAATTGTTGGGAATTTGATGTCGTTTCTTCTTTTTCTTCACTTTTTCTCTCTTTTTTTAGTTCTAGTTAATATATATTTGATCATATATTTAGACGTTATTTGGGTTATTTTCTCTGATTTTCTGTTGATTATTTTTTAACTAGAATAGTAGAATCATTGTTGTCTTGTTGATTTGTTTCTCTGGTTTGTTTCTCTAATTTTTAGTCATTCTCTATTTTATTAAGATGGAAAATCAAGAACGAAAAAGAGCAAAAACAATTTTTTCGTTCTTCAAAAAGAAAAGTGGAGAAGAAACATCAAATTCTACTCTTGAACCTTTGAGTCTAGTAAGAACATCAACAAGTGTTGATGTTCATATGATTCCTGCGGCTGTTGAACCTCAAGGTCCTCAACCTCAAACAAAAGTTCCAAGGATTCCTTTTGATGAGAATGAACTTGAACGAGATCCCGCATTGCGTATTCCAATTTGAAAACATCCTGCTTATAATCAAGATGAAGTTAGACATGCTTATATAAAGTGGGGACCAAATCAACCTATCTTGGCTAAGTATCCGAGGACTAAAACTGGAGTTCAAAATCGAAGATTTCAGGAAAGTTGGTACAAAAAATTTCCATTACTAGAGTATTCTATTTCAAAAGATGCGACATTTTGTTTTCCGTGCTTTGTTTTTCAAGGTCGTGAACCTCTACATCTTGCATTTACCGTTGATGGTTTTAATAGCTGGAAGAGAGTGAATAATGGGGTCAAATGTGTTTTCTTGTCACATATGGGAGCTCCTGCTTCCACACACAATAATGCTGTGAGAAATGTTGAGGCGTTGAAGAATATATCCGTGCACATTGATAAAGTTATGAATGTTCAAAGTTCAGAAGAAATAAAGAGAAATCGATTGCGTCTTAAGGCTACCATTGATAGTGTTCAATGGCTTACTTTACAAGGATGTGCCTTGAGAGGTCGTGATGAATCTGTAATGTCAAAGAACCGTGGTAATCTAATTGAGATGATTAGTTTGATGGCAAAGTTGAATGTTGAGATAAATGATGTTGTCTTAGAGAAAGCTCTAGGAAATGCAAAGTATATTTCTCCTATGATCTAAAAAGATATTTTGCATATTCTAGCTACTAAAGTAAGAGAAAAAATCCGTGAAGAAGTTGGAAATGCCAAGTTTTGTATTTTGGTTGATGAAGCAAAGGATGTATCGAATAAAGAACAGATGGCAGTTGTTCTGAGATTTGTTGATGTTCAGGATTTTTTGCAGGAGAGATTTTTTGAGATTGTGCATGTTAAAGATACCACTTCTTTAACTCTTAAGAAGAAAATATCAAAAGTTCTTACTCGACACAATTTGCACATTCGAGATTTACGAGGTCAGGGATATGATGGTGCTAGCAACATGCGTGGTGCATTTAATGGATTGTAAGCTTTGTTCTGCAATGATTGTGAGTATGCATACTATGTTCATTGCTTTGCTCATCGTTTACAACTTGCATTAGTTGCAACTGCTGAAGATGAGATTTCAATATGGCAATTCTTTTCCGAATTGACATGCATTGTCAATCTTATTAGTGCTTCTCCTAAGCGTCATACAGAGCTGCGATCTGCCCAAGCTACTGAGATTGAAAGGGGGATAGCTAATGGTGAACGAGAGACTGGTAAAGGGGCTAATCAGATAGGTACTTTGCATCGAGTTGGTACTACTTGTTAGAGCTCACATTTTGAATCCATTTGCGGTCTGATAGATATGTATGATGCTATCATTAGTATGTTTGAATGTATGGTTAACGAAGGATCTTCAAATACAATTCGTGGGGAAGCTGGTGGTTCTTTAATGGCAATGAAGTCCTTCGATTTCATATTCATATTGCATCTTATGCACAAGATTATGGGGATTACGGATATGCTTTGTCGGGCATTGCAGCATAAATCATTAGATATTTTGAATGCAATGAATTTAGTCTCATCGACAAAATCATTGCTTCAAACCTTGCAAGCAAAAGGTTTTGATTATCTCCTTGACCATGTGAAATCAGTTTGCATGAAATTTAATATCGATATACCTGATATGAGCACTCAATACAAAGGGGCAAGACGTTCATGTCAACAGAATGATAACATTACAGTTGATCATCACTATCACATGGACATATTTAATGCTACGATTGATCATCAGAAGAGTTATATAGTAGATTCAATGAAGAGACAATGAAATTGCTTATGCTCAGCTCTGATTTAGATCCTCGGGATGGGACAACTTTAAATCTTTCAATCCTGATCGCATTTGTTTACTTGCTAAGAAGTTTTATACAGCTGATTTTGATGGACAAGACATGCATCATTTGAAATGTCAACTGGATCATTATCGATTTGATGTGGTTCGCCATGAGAGGTTTCAAAGTATGTCTACAATTTCATAATTATGTTGCGGTTTAGTAGAAACAAATAAGACAGAGTCCTACAATTTGATTGATAGGTTGATTCGTCTTATTTTAACTCTTCCCGTTTCTACGGCAACTTCAGAAAGAGCATTTTCAGCCATGAAACATGTCAAAAGTACTCTTCGTAACAAGATGGAAGATGAGTATTTGACTGATTCATTACTTGTCTACATTGAAAGAGAAATAGTGGAAGCAATCGATACAGATTCAATAATAGATGCCTTTTGTTCTAGGAATGATCGAAGAGTCCAATTTCATTAGTAAGTGTTTATGAGTTTACATTTGTATTATTGTATATATGTTTATGAGTTTACATTTGTATTTTGTTAGTCATATGAATGCTTAGTTTAGCCCGAGATAAACAAAAATCCTGACTCCGTCCTTGATTAGGAAGCCAAAATTTAGTGAAACTAATTAGTAAGGGGTAAACACAATGGATGTATAGGAAAACACACTGATTAGTAGAGGGTATCATGGCATAACAAAGCAATTAAAACACCGACGAATTTGAATTGTTCATTTTTATCTAGATGATATTTTCTAGGAACACTCAACAGGAAAAGGTTGATTACTGAAGAATGGTATATGATACTGCCATTATTTTTTCACTTAAAATGACTAAGAGAAACAATGTGGCAGGCTCAAGTAAAAAAAATCTTTATGACAACAGACAAAATAAGCATAAACATATAAAGAGGCATAAGTAAGTGTATGCCTATGGACATATAATCATGACAACTCTACACATACAAAAAAAAACATTGCCGGATGCAAGGGACATAGAACCAACGACACACGAGAAATTTGTATATCTAAGTGGATGCAAGGAGTATATACTATTTTTTTCAAACAAATGGATCAATGAGTAACATGAAAATTTACCAAAAAAACAAAAGGAACCAACAAAACATAGTAGGAGAGGTGATAAATCCTAATAATCAATATCATTGCTAACGCTCATTTTGTGATGCCTAAACAACTTTTGGGCATTTCATCAAACACGTTGTAGACATGTCACAACTGGTCTTTTAGCCAAAAAATATAACTCAAGTAATTCAATATCCAATTCAAGAAAAACAAAGCTAATGCTAACAGAGAGGTAGAAAAGGAAAAAAACAAGAAAGTGGGGCATTCGATGTACAGAGCCAATGTTTTGGGAAATTTCAATAAATAAAATCGGAGGGGACTCACTTTGCAAGTTTGAATGATGAGGAGATGCGAGATTCAATAGCCGAATTCCAGTTCAGAGCAGCCGAATTCCAGTTAGAGAAGCAGTAAATGTGAGACTAGTAGTGTGTGGTGGAGGATCTAGCTTTTAACGTCAAAAGGGGAGACATGGGAGTCCAACGGCTTGAGAGATGGGAGTCTTAACGACTGGTGTGTGTATTTAGTATTCATTAGTTTTTAAGAATGAAAACCCAATGGGTACCTATTTTAAACCCGATTTAACTCATAAATTTAAACTAAATAATATTAATAGTACCCAACTCATTTTTAACCCATATTAATAAAAACATGTACCCAACCCAATAATTTATGGACGGATTGGGCAGGTTGGTGGGTTGTGGGCAAGAATTGTCACCGCTAGTATTTACTGTAGTTTGAATATCATATCTACCGATCAATTTCTTCAAAAGAAGTTGGTTTTGTTTAATTTTCTAATTTTCTTCCAGTTGATATTTTTTGGGTAGAGAAAATGCTATAGATCAGTATGGAAGCTAGATTTTGGTGGGAAAGGTAATAATTTTTGACAGAAGTACTATGAATTTAGAGTTTCTGAAATCAAGAAGTTGTTATCATGTTAATCTTAATTTTGATAGACAGCTTGGGTAATTAGTGGGAAAACGACGATAACTCTCTCTAGAAAATTCGAATTTGTGCACCATTTTTTTTGTTAGAACACAAATTCATAGATCTTTCTAATCATATATGATACGGAACCTAATTGTATTTGTGTGAAAATTGACATCTATTTAAAATTGATTGAAATACTGAGTGATGAAAAAAAAATCACGACATTTTTTGTATGTCCCTACCACCACACCTCATCATTGTCGCAATCATCACCACACCACCATTACATGACAATCATCTCACTATTGTTGCCAACCCCATCATCATCACTGACCTCAACCCCCCCACCCAAACCTTGTACACTATCCACTACCACATCTACCGCATTGGCATTGCCGCTTAAACCATTACTAGAATTGTCATCAACAACACCAAACTGCAGAATCATCTCCACCATTGTTAGCTTAATTCATTACCACATATCAAATGTATTATTATATTTGAATTGTCAGGTGCAAGTTTATCACTTCCATGTGGTTATGCCGGGTTTTCTCCTTTGCAGAAGTTGCACTTGAGGTTTTATTATTAGTCATTCGTTGGATTTATTCGGGACATTTTTCCTTTCTCCATTATTCATATAGTTTCGTATTTACAAACCAAAAAAAAGAGACTATTTAAGCACAATAACTGCACCAAGTACTATTTTTACCCAAGGCTTTGCTACTTCAGGTATTTTAATTGAAATACATCAATATGTAATATTGGTACCCACTATCCAATCTGAATGATTAATAATACACGTAAGTATGGTGATATTGGGCTATGCAATTCTTTTATGTGTATCATTATTATCAGTACTTCTAAACATTACAAGAGAAATAATTTTTAATAATTATTTAGTTGTATCTAGATTTTTTATAATGCATAGTACTAGGACGTCATCTAAAATTTTTGCCTAAAGCCTCCATTTGTGTTTCGTTGCCCCTGTTCACAATCTTAAAGTGTTTGATTTTTTTTTAAGTTTTATTTGAAAAAATATTAGTACTATGTTTTGATTTGCAATAATTGTACCCGTTAATTTACATTTAGGAGTTGTCTATGGTACCTAAAAAATATAAAATTTGGTACCATACCTCTATTCATAATTTTTTTGATATTTTTATCATTATTATGAATATTTTTATTACTGTTGTGGTATCAAAAAAATAATAAAAATAATTATCACAATAGTGATAAAAATACCTACAAATATTTTCGAAAGTACATTAAACCCAATTGCACTTTAACTTGGTTTGCATGGATGGAGAAAGTCGGTGAGTGGCCAACCTTACGACATAAAGAAAGTATTTAAGTTTTAACAATTTTATTGAAACTTAAAAAATTGATCTAATTTATTTATTTTGAAGATGTGACGATGACATGATCTAATCTTATTATTATGACGGTAACTGTTTCACTTTTTCATTCTGACACAATCCCTTGAAATATTATCATGTTAACAAATTAGATCAATTTTTTTTGCTATTGAAAAAAGGGGTGGGGGTAAGTAAAAACGCCCAGAGACCACCCTGATAAGCTATCACTGGTGGGATCATGAGGCTCTGACCACGTCCGGTACTAAAAATTAATTTTTTAGGGAGAATCACACTTTGTATCATGAAAAATTTAAGAATTTTCATTTCATACCCGCAAATATTAAATTTTTTATATTATACCCTTAATATTTCAAAATTATTGTAATGTGGTCATTGATTCAATTATTTTTTTCGTTAGTGTTAATAGAGCAATTTTTTTATGGAGAAAATAACGGAAGCTAACAGAAGGGTCATATTATAATATTTTTGATACATTACGTGTATAATGTGAAAATTTTTATTTTTAAAGATATAAAGTAAAAATCTATATAATAAAGTATCTTACAATTCAAATTTCAAAAGATAAACAAAATGACTTTTGCTTTTCGTGGTTCAGATCGCTTTAAATTTTATTTTAAAGTTAATCTAACGGCTAATATTAATACCCTAAATTTAATAGGAAAAATAGGCCCCCTAAGGGTGTGTTTGGAGTGGCTTTTTAAAAGTACTTCTACAAATTATTTCTCATAAGTACTTTAACGAAAAAAATAGTGTTTGAAATCGTCCAACCACTACCTCTACCACCACCACCCCCACCTTCGCCACCACCACCACCACCATCGCCACCACTGTCATCGCAGCCGCCACCACCACCAACGTCGCCACCATCACCACCGTCGCCACCACCGCCACCGCCGCCACCACCGCCACCACCGCCACCACCGCCACTGCTGCCACCATCACCGCCGCCACCACCACCACCAACACCAACGTCGCCACCATCACCACCGTCGCCACCACCACCACCACCACCACCGCCACCGTCGTCGCTATCACCATCACCGCCGCCACCACCACCACCACCGTCGCCTCCACCCCCACCACCACCACCGCCATCGCCCCCGTCGCCGCCACCGCCATTGTCATCGCCGCCACCATCACCATCGCCACCACCATCGCCGCCACCACCACCGCCACCACTGCCACCATCACCACTTCCACCACCGCCGCCTCCACCACCACCACTGCCACCACGGTCATTGCCACCCACCACAACCATCATCGTCTCCTACCACCACCACCTCTCACCCCCACTACAACCGATACTTAAATTCATTAATTTCTCATCTATATTTGTGATTTGATTTTGGATATAAATACAAATATGTTTATTATTTATCATTTTTTATTACTCTGTGCCTTCAGGCACAGACAATAACTAGTTCTTAAATATTTTAAGATACAAAATATAATTCGTCCAAATTTTTATAAGATCATATGTATGCAGGATCGGCTCAAATGCAAAGCCGCTTAAGCGGCTACTTAGGGCCACTTTGGAGGGGGGCTCATTTTGTTTTGAATAATTAATTATAAATACAATAATATTCTCTTGGGATTTTGTTTTGTCTAAGACTTCTAAGCCTTATTCTTTTATTTACTAACAAAATAAAAATTCTCATCCTTTAAAATATAAGATAACTTGTATTCTAGACACTATTTTATTTATTTTTTATTTCATAAAATTAAGCAATTTATCTCATCTATCAGTTATATTATGAACCCTAATTAATATAATTAGTATTTTAGCCACGAATCACTTGAGATTCGTATATATATTTAAAGGGTATAGCATGATGAATGTTTTTCTAACTTATTCTTACTTTTAATAGCATCTCAAGGCCGAAAAAAAAATTCAATCACATCTTATTTATAGTATTTCTTTCCATATATCTCACTAGGGGCAACCCGTGTGGACCGTGCCTGAAGGCACGGTACAATGTAAGTCAGAAGTAATAGATTTGGAGGAAGGAAGGGGAATTCAATGTGAATGTTTTGAGATGAATGTTAGTAATTATTTGATAAGTTTATTTGAGATCGTCGAATTTATTAATTAAAATATGTCATGTTTTATAGTATAAATTATTTTATGCTTAGAGGATTGATTTATTGATCTCGACAGGCCAAATGCTGCGGCTAACCACCCAAAAAGTGTGATTTGACGCCAAAGTAGTGTTTTTTTAGTATCAATCTTGAATTTTTTATTATAATTTTATGCATGAAAGTTTAAATTTTCCCTAGATACCATCTCTGGTAATGGACTCTCACCCATTAGCAATATGTAAATATATAAACTTAATTAATATTTTTACATTTGAAAAATTAATTTCAAAAAAAAAAAATATATATATATATATATATTACTTTTGTAATAATACTAAGTTTTAAAAATGCCCCATATAATTTTTTTGCTTGGGATCCCAATTTTTATTTAGACCAACCTCGTGTCGTGTGTATGGCGTGAGATTCGGCTCCTGTCTAATTCTTAAAGAATTAGAGGATTCTCTATTAGTTTCATCAAAATTTGGCACCTCATATATTTTTATTTTAATGGTGGGGATTTAAACATTACACATGTCCAATTTTTAACGCCGAACGGATCCCAATTTGTAGGAGAATAAGAGAATTAATAGCTTTGAGTGGAAGATTTTTCAATACTTATCATATATAATAAATACCATGCAGAATCACATAATTTTATTGCCTTTTTATATGTGCACTCTTGATCAATTTCTTTCCTACTTTGATCATCTAATTATTTTAGTAAATAATGATCATGAAGAATGCTCAAGAATAATCATGACAAAACCCCAAGAGATGAGTATTTATATTTAATGCATGTTTATGTTTGAGGTTTCTAAGCCATATAAAAGCATATTGGATGCAGTTTACATCACTCATTACCATAATTACAAGTACAAAAAGGTCATGGGTAAAATAAATGGGTGATTTGAGTGAAACAAACTCATTTAAAATTAAAAAAAAAAAACAGAAAAAAGAGAAGGTATGTTTTAATATTTCAATTTAAATTGTTGGAGATCCTGCTTGCTCTAAGGTGATGAAAAATCAAAGAGTAGTATATATTAGGCAATCCGTGCTAAAAATATGGTGTAATGTGAATGATTTTGAGAGGAATATTAGTAGTTGTTGGATAAATTTATTTGAGACCATTGGATAGACTTATTTTCAAATAAACTTATCAAACGGCTATCAACATTCCCTCAAAACCATTCGCATTGCAGTGTACTTTCAGGCACGGGTTGCCTTTATGCTCTGTTTGGTATGATGAAAAAATTGAATGATGAAAAGTTGGAATGATGGAAAGTTGGAGGGATAAATAAAACATCATGTTTGATAAAGAAGGAATATAGGAAGGATGAAAAAGTGGATGAATTAACTTTCTTTCCAACTCACCAAAATTAATCCCTCCAAAATCAAAAGGAAAGTGGATGGAAAGATAATTATTTGTGTTTAGATGTATTTTATTTGTCTATATATCTTTTTATTTGTACATATATTATGTATACAGTAATTTCATATAAAAATACAATGATAAAATATGCATTTATATATATATTTTAAAAAAAAAAAATTAAAAAAATTAAAAATTAAATTTTTTTTCCCATCTTAACTAGGGGTGAAAAATTTTGACTCAACACGATAACACGACTCGAACTCGACACGAATTTTATGACACGAACTTGATTATAACTCGATACGAACTTAAAAAATGACCTGACACGCAAATAAGAAATATACACGGCTCATATCCAGTTCAATCCGTCAAACTCAAAATTGACACCATCAACCCGTTTATTTAAAAATAAACACTTTTTCTATTTTTTCGTCTGTATGGTAACACGAAACTAACATGTGTAACATAGATTCAATTAAGTGAAAATAGAATATTAGCGTTAAATTTTTTATTCAAAGTTTATGTGGGTCAACATAAATACGAACACGAACATGACACGAAAATACATAGATCAACTTGGCACGACACAATTAGTTAAATGAGTTGAGTTATGTTTGACTAATGTTCGACACAAATCCGCAATGATTCGACACGAACTTGACACGACACGACTCGATTATCACCCCTAATCTTAACCAACACAAAAAAAAAATAATCATTTTTATTTTCCATCCATCCTATCAAATACAAAGGAAGAAGAGTGTATCATTCATACTTTCCTTCCTTGAATGATAGAAAGTGTATCCCTCTTCCTTATCATCCCTCACATTTTCCATCATTTCTACTAAACGGAGCATTAATATTCGATAGAACTTACTATTAATTCAGTAATTGTAACGGAAGAAATTTAAAAAAGAAAGGAAAAAACTGTTCGGGTCGGGTCAAATATCAGTTCATATTTCCCTCTAAAATTGTCCCCTCTCTCTTATTTTTTTCCGCCAGAACCTTTCATTTCATTGGCGTTGGTTTAAGTGTTTCATGTTGAATTGCTTGCAAGAAATGTGAAATTAGAGACGATTTCAAGGAGAAAAGCGGTGATAAATTTTGACATTCTTCACCTCGATGAATTCAGTTTAAAAATCTACAAATTCCAAGTTGAATTGGTTCAGATTAGAGCTGTATTTCCTGTAAAAGTTCAAGATCGTCACGGATTATAGTTGGAATACACAAGCTAATTGCTCTCTCTCCCTCTCTCTCTCTCAATGCACTATGTTTGTGTGTATATTTTCATCTGAAGATTTATTATGCAACAGACGGAATTCATGTAATGTAACCTAGCTTGCTGTTTTATATATATGTATGTATCTTCTTGATCAATGTAATTGTGAGATGGACTCATGTTACTGAGCTTGCTTTTAATGGGAAACTCTCTGGGTCTCCGTCTGTGTTCGGCATGTGTATGTGCGAAAATGTCTATACCTTTTGGGCTCAAATTATCGCAAAACGTTCTCACAGTTATTGAGAATCTTTGTGTGTTTTCTTTAGTTGGTTTGTATTTTCATTGATTAATTGCTTTGAATCTGGGATATTTATGTAATCGTGGTGATTCTGGAGATTATGTTAATTTTCTCATGTAAGACTGAAGATGCTTGTGTGAAATCCCAATTTCAAGCTGTATTAATGAGTTAGTTTAAGGTTCTAACACATGTGCAGTTAAGACAAGGGAGTTGCTAAAGTATTTGTCTTAATTGACTTACCTTGTATGTGTGCTCTGAACAAACCCAGGGTTTGTTTCGTTCCACGTTTAAAATTTTCAAAACAAAACAACAAAATATGAGCGTTATGAACAGCCCAGGTCCACTGCTTTGGAGCATCTTTGGTGCTGAAACTGATCACTTATCTGCATAATCTCAAACTGATCACACCCTGTCATGTAACACTTTGTGGTAATCTGACTGGGCAAGAATATCTCTAAGTCCCAAAACAGCTTAAAATACAGGTGCTTCTTGTTTCAAGGATTTACTTTTGTTGTAGTGTTTTTGGCTTGTGTGTTTTGAGTCTCAATAGCAAGCATGGCAATAACCGGGAACTCAGGTGTTGGGAGTAACAGGGGAGGCAATAGCAAGAGGAGGAGTCATGGGGATGGCGGCAAGCATGCTCGATACACCGCTCAGCAAATTGAGGTACTTGAGAAATGCTTTGCTGAGTGTTCGAAGCCAAATAACTATCAAAGGCAGGAAGTGATAAGAGCAAACCCGGTCCTTGGGAGTATCGATTCCAAGCAAATTAAGATCTGGTTTCAGAACCGGAGGTATGACAATGAGAACTTTCCTCTTTTCTTTTTTCTTTTTTTTTTTCAGTTTGTTTTGTTACAGCTTTGTTGTGTGCCTCTATTTTGTAAGACTGTCACATGCCAAGAAGTTTTAAGAGGGAAATTATTGATCATTTATGTATTCTATTGATTTAGTGTCCGATTAATGTTGCAGCTTTCTCGCTTTGTGGATTCAAATTCTTAAATGCTTTTACCAAAGTAGACAATGGCTTCATAGGTTTCTTGATAAGGTCAATCTTTGTGTGGAATTTGCATTCATAAAAGTGAACAATGGTGAGGGTTTTGGTATATGTTATCTTTTGTAGAGCAGAACCTCTGATTCTTACCATGCAAAATGATTCCATCCATGGAACTCACTCGGTGTAAATAGCAGACTCTAGCAAATTGTCTTCTCATAATAAATTCTATTAGTTGAGAATAATCTGAGCATACTGGTTCCTCAAGTCTGTCTTGTCTCACCATATTTTTTGTACTTCTCTTTTCTTGCAGGTGCCGTGACAAGCAGAGGAAAGAAAATACCGACCTTCAGTTGGTAAACCAAAAGTTGATTGCTGCAAACAAGCTATTGATGGAAGAGAATGGTCGCCTTCGGAATCAGGTGACGGAGCTGGTATATGAGAATAAACACTTGCGGCAGCATCTGAAAAATGTATGCTAAGTCGTTGTGAATAATATCATTAGGCTATTCTTGCTGATTACTTCTCTTGCATTTCCTTCCTTTTGAGTTTGGTTTTAATGCTGTATAGTTTACTAATGACTCCCTATTTGATTTGCTGAAACATATGATTGATGATTCTGTCGGGTTCATTAAATTTTTGCTGGAACCATATTGTTGTTGATTTGTTGACTTATTGTTGGAAGCATATGATTGTTTATTTTTTCGGATTCATGGAATAGTTGTTGGGAGCATCTGACCGTTGGATTGGGTCTGACTTATTGAGGAAACATATTATGGTTCATTTGTTGTGTTCGCTGGTGCATCGTGGAAGTGAATGATTTAATATCAGCTAATGACTGAATTAGGAAAACATACTAAATGCACTATCTAGTCTTTTCAGTAGAAGAAATTGTCTTTATCAGATTCATTGACTTATTGTTGCAAGCATTTGATTGTTGATTCTATCGGATTCAACAAATAATTGTTGGAAGCATATGATGTTGTTGAATTTATGAATTCATCATAGGCAACTTATCGTAGTATATTTTGTTGTATTCATTTATTTATTGTGGAACTAAATTATTGCATATTGGAGCACTACTGAATTGGTAAATCTTACCAATCCTACTTTTGTAGTATGTTTAAGTTCATTGTCAAGTCTATTCATTAGATGAAAATTACAAAATGGGAGCATCTTGCTTGGTGGAAACTGTAAATATGGCTGCGATATCTTTCTGCTGACATGGAATATTGCAGCTTCATCTTGTTCTCCTGTCATCCCACAGTTACATCACCCATATTCCCCTCTAATCACAAAATCTCAAAATTTCGGAACATGGCGGTTCACTATACCTGTTTAGTTAAATTTCTGATTAAAAATTTTGAAGTCATGAATATGTTCAGTGGGTGGTGATTTGTATTGTATGATAAGATCTTGTATGTTGAGGTGCAAAATTTGTCTTCTTTTTTTTCTTCTATCTCGTGTTCAAATTCAACTGAACAGGCCACAATCTTAATGACCTGGGGTTTTCTGAGCAACTTGTTTCAATACCATTCATGTTTTCCTAGCAACAATTCTCTTTGAATTCTCAGCAATCAAGTATGCCACCTTCTTGATCCATGATCTTTGGTTCCACCTTCTTGTCCTCCTGGTGGTGCTGTAAACTCCGGTAGGATCACAATTTACAAATATATGTTGTCTTGGTCTCAACAACCATAAGCACTCATGTTAAATAAGTATTTTTCCTCATCTTATTTCAAATAAATACCAGTTGTACTTGTATAATAGACACTTATTTTGAAATTTGATGTATTTATTTTTGGCATTTACATTGGTAGAAATCTATTTGATGTCCTGAATACTCAACCATAAAGTAAGAGGGCTTTTGTTAAAGCAATAGGAAGTAGTTCACCTATCAAAAGTCCCTAAAAATGGCTTTATGTGGGAGTAAGGACTTGAAGGAGACTCTAGAGAGGAGTCATGCTAGTGAAATAGGCAAGAAGGGAGGAGTGCTGAACAGCTAGTAATATAGAAATCTATTTGATGTCCCTCAACCATAAAGTTCCAGAAGCCCAATAAAGTGGTAAAGACACATCCGATTAGCTTCTGTCGAATTCGTGCCCACATATCCGGAATGTTACATGGTTCATACGAGAGCCTTCATGGCTAAACCAGCATCTGACTTCCATTTCCTTCATTACTATATTTGGTGAATGCCCCAAGACATTAGGAGCAGGTGATTAGGTTGGGAATGGCCCCAGGCAATCAACAGCCACCACCATATAGCATAGCAGATAGCACATTTATATTCCACTGGTTATGGTAGGAAATTTATCTCCAAGACTTAGAGGCTTAAATTGTTTTGGTTGTTTCTTTCCTTTCTTTCATTCCTTTTGTTGTCACTGAGAATTTTTGTTCTATTTTTTGGTTTACGAGCTTTATTATTGAAATGAGAGACTTCCTTAATGGCTAGATCCTTCATAGATGACAAGTATTCTGAATGGATTTACTTTGGGTTGAGATGATTGAGAAGAAAATATAAAAAGTTAACTTTATATACAACCACAATAGAGTATATTGATGGTTTAAAGTTTCCTTCTTAATAACAAAATTAAGCATCCATGTTTCATGATTTCCCAGCAATAATTATGCAAGCTTTTTCAAGTTATAATTTTTTTGTTGCACATCCTAAGCTGAACATTTGTAGCGTTTTTTATGTTCTCTGTGTGAATACTGTATGACGAAGACTCTACCTTGAGAATTGAAGTATAATACTCATACTGTCAGGAAGATCCAGAAACTCTTTTATGCAAGCCAGTATTTGCCAAATTATTTCCATTTCCCCTGTTCTTCAAAGTGCTAGAACATTTCTTCCCTCATTTAGCTATATATTACACTGGAATGTGAAGTCAAATACTTCAAAAACCTTATCATCTATTTAATTTAAGCATGATATGTGGGGTTCACTCAGAGTTTTTGGAACTTAGACTATTTGCTTGCTGCCTTGAGGATCCTATGACATTGTACTCGTGCAGTACTTAGGAACAAACTTGATTGTACTTTCATGTAAAGTGGCTCTTTAAGATGATTTTTTAGAAGTGAATTATTTTATAGAGTATTGACACTTTTTGTCTCATCTTTTGAAGGAAAAAAAGATTGAGGAAATACAAACTAATGCAGCATTTCGATCTATGGAGGTAGTAAATGTCCCCTTGCACTAGAGTGTTAATTACAGAGAGAGCTTCATAGTTCTTTAGTAGCTCTGCCAAATTCTACTCCAATAATGATTTTGATGCAGGTACCTGCAGCAACTATTGATACCAGCCTCGAGTCGGCAGCCAACTTCCTTCAACATTCTTTGTGGGCTGCGGATAATACTGTGGGGTAATGTTGGATGCCAGTGACACCATAGACTCATCTTACAGGTTTGCTTGATACAAGTTTTCAAATGTGGTAACTTATCCATTTGTCTGGGTATACTGTAGACTTCAATTGCTGGCTGAGGAGACTATGACAGAGTTTCTTTCAAAAGCAACAGGAAGTGCTGTGGACTGGGTCCCACTTACCGGGAAGGTTTTAATCGTTGTATTTGCATAATTATTACTGATATATTCATACACACATACAAATTGATTGTATCAAGGATTAAGACTTCGTTTCTCTTCCACCGAAACAAATGAAACGCATTGGTTTGTATGGAAACCGCAACGAATCAGTGTGAGTATCGAAATTCATATGTTTCGAGTCGTTTCAGGATGTGTTGGCATGCTTCGACCATTGCTTCATAATATTTTGGGAATAAATGCACCAAATATTGCTCCATTTCCAGTCTCCGTCTAAAATACTTTCGAAACATTTCTATTTCCAAGCTGATTGAAACTATGCACCGAAAGAAAATTTATATCATTGGATTGTATTGTTACATCAACTAAGATGGACTGTTGATCTTACTGATCAATTAGGGCTGTTTGTTATAATCCTTGTACAGTGCACTGCTGAAATTCTTTCTTGTTATCGATTTCTTCATTTTTTTTACCAGTCTGGACCAGACTCAGGCGAGATCGTTTACATTTCACATAATTGCGTTGGAGTGGCTGCACGGGCATGCACGGTGGTCCCTTTAGATCCTACCAAGGCATGCTTTGTTTTTTATCTGACCAAACTCCATCTAATCGGCATAGTTGCCACAATCTATATGTGATAGTTGAATACAATATGTCAGAATGACTGTGCATTTCCAGTAAAATGAATTTTTTTGAAAAAATAGATCAAGTGAAGTTTGTGGAACAGTCTTGGTAATAAGTTATTTTATATTTTCTTCGCCTTTCACTTTTTTTTTTTGTTATTTATGTCACCACTAATATTTTGTTAGCATTGTGTACTAGATAATGGAAATCCTTAAAGACCGTCCCTCTTGGTTTCGGGATTGTCGAAAAATGGAAGTCTTTGCCAACTTTCCAGCTAGAAATGGGGGAACAGTTGAGTTAATCTACATGCAAGTGAGTAGATATTAAATAATGTTTTAAGCTTCCTGAAGATTTTCAACCGTACCGTAGTGAGACCACATTTTTTTGGCAGTTTTCTGTCATTATTCGTGCACATAACTCTAACATTTGCATTCAGTTTTATGCTCCTACTATCCTGGCTTTTGCACGTGAATTTTGGACACTGAGATATACTTCAACTTTGGAAGATGGGAGCCTTGTGGTATGATCTGCTTTCCCATTGCATTTAATTTGTTCCTTATTGGTAAGATGTACATTTATTCTTTGGCAAGAGTGCTTCGTATATAGTTGTAATGGGGAAGAAATACAGTTTCTGATTGTTTCTGTTTACGGCACTAAGTTGAGGCTGAAATATTTGGTATTCCCGTTTGAATGTCTTGTTACTTGTGAAGTTGTTGAAAGTTTCCCCGCCGCATAAGCCCTATTATTTTACCCCCATTTATGCATAAGACTAAAAACATTAGTCATTTCAGTAAAATTGTTTCTCTAGCAGGTCCAATTTCATACTTAGTTTTGGTAGAGCTTGTCCTAGACAAAACAGCACCTCCCAAACTTGTTTATGAAAAGGAGCTTTGTGGGCTTCTCCACTTATTGCCTATTAGTTTTAAGTTAGATGCTTTAATATTTGTATCGGGGCTGGGCTTCAGTAAGTTTCGGACAAAACTCAATTCCTCTGATTTTTTTTTTGCATGCCATAGGTGCACTTGAAGTTGTCTTCTGATTATTCTATTTATCTCTTCACGTGCGAGGAAGCATCAAAGCTTGTTCCCCATTGATAAAATAGCCCCGCCGGAACTAGTATACGAGCCTTGAGAACTTCTCCACTCATTCAGTTGGTTTTGAGTTAGATGTTTTATACTTTAACTAATTTTTCCAATGTTATTTAAGCCATTTTAAAAAGCTGTTACATTACTTCTTTTGCTTTTTCTTTTGGAGGGAGTGTTCTGTGAACATGTACCTCAGAGTTTGCACAATCAACAATAAATTCCTCAGCATGTGTTGGTTCTTGAGTTTTCTGTACTTCTGATAGGATTATTCTATAACCTACTGGTATCTCATTGTACTTAACGATATTTAATTGCATAGTACTATGGTGTGGATATTTCAAGGTATGTGAGACATCGATGTCGGGTTCTGGTGCTGCGCCGAGCTCACCTGCTGCTTTGGAATTTGTAAGAGCCAAGATGTTGGCAAGTGGCTATCTGATTCGGCCGTGTGAGGGGGAAGGGTCGATCATTCACATTGTTGACCACTTGGATCTTGAGGTTTTATTTCTAGCTTGGTTTCAGCTTTCCAGCCTTTTTGGCTACCTTAATTTTATAAAATCAATATCCTGGCAGGCATTGACTGTTCCTGAGGTGGTGCAACCTCTTTGTGAGTCATCCAAACTTGTGGCTCAGAAGATGACAATTTCTGTAAGTGGAAAATGTTACTGTATTCTGGATCCTGATAGTTATATGTGTACATGGGTAGTAAATGAGAGTAACACATAGCAGGATTCATGCTGGCCTCGCAAGCCAACTCGGCACCTTGTGACAGGTATAAAGGTCATATCCATGCTTCCCACAATGGAAGTAACTGATGTGTAACTCAAAATGAAACTACCAAAAATCAATTTCTGATAGAAAAGGCACAATCTCAAGATGATGCTTCACATTTCTTTACCCAAAAATAATCTAGGAGTCACTAGGCCAGATCCCTCAAGTGGACTCTACCAAACGCTTCCCCGTGTTATGTGGGAACATTCCTCGGAGCAGGAACCTCGAGGATAGCCAATACATCAGTCAACAAGGCATTTTGCTTTGCAGCTGTAATCTAGAAGGAAAATCTTAGGCATAAAATAATTGTAAATCCCTAAACTGGGCAGTTTCCAAGGATACCCTGTACATACGTACAAGTATCATTTTTGTCCTCCACGGTTGTGTCGTGAATTGTATCAAGAGAACTTAGAAGGTATACGGGGTTTTGGGTTGGACTGAGCACCCGCCAAGGTGCGATGCCCATACCCAACCTGTGGTATGGTACTTAGGCTCGTCTGGGCAAATGAGAGAGAAGACTGCAAATACATATGTTGGTCCAATTAACATAGTATAACTTTATGAAATAAACTTCTGCTCTTCCACGTTGAGAGCCTTAGATGGGCGCTCTCAATCCACTTGAATCTACAACCCATAGTCAATTCTGAATCCTTTGAAGTTCCAACTTACGGAATACTTACATGTACTTAGTCTACCAAGACTATAGACAACACATATTTTAGTAGAGAACCTCCAGAGAGAATTCAGAACATTTTGAGCTCATTCTCTTGAGCTCTTTGAGGTTTGTCCTTTATGTCTGACAACTCTGACCATTATTTACATTTCTACTCCTTCACGTGCAAAGGTGCCAGAAACCTTGACTGAGTGTTTTTGCAGAGATCGTAGGAATACTGTGACGCTCCTTCTCATTTTCTCATTCCATGTTGCAACACAATCCTTGCCTCTATCTCCTCTTCTTGCATCCCATGGTGTTATGCCCCATCTCCCAAACCTTCTCACAGGGTTAGACCCTGTGAGGGAACTGACCCTTTTATGATATGCTTAATTGCTTAGTGTAAATTGTAAAGTTTGAGTTTTTCTCTCAAGAAATAATTGCTATAATGTTATTAATTATCGAGTATATGCTTGCAGGGGTTTTGGTTTGCCTTTAAAGAGTAATTAAATACTAAATCCCACAATTGAATATAAATATACAAAATTGAACATAAATTTGACAAAAATCAATACACTTGCCTTCCATTTTGAATACAAAGACAACTCATTGTCGTATAATCAAGGAGGATGAAGTTCTTCTGATACTTACTGTTTCCATGCTCCTAAGTTTAAATTCCAAAACTAAACGATAATTGGAAATGTGCACTGGAGGATCCCTTCTTTTTGACTAGTTCATACTGGTTTATAAATTTTATGAGGCTGTTAGAAGCTTTCTTTACAAGAGGTAAGCCATTTTTCTTGCTTTGGCTCTGCCATATGTCCTGTCGGGTATCCCAGACTGCAACTGCTTATAACTGTCTTTTCTTATAGCGATCACTAATGAAAGCTAGGAAGTGTTTCATGCTTTCTTATCCTCGCTTCACCTGACTGTAGCTGATGCACATGCCATTGTGGCCATACATATGCCACTTTCTTATTGGAGATAACTTAGATTTTACTGGTAGTGTTACACAAAAGGTATTAAGAGAGATTACAAGGGAAATTACTGTAATTGTCAAAAGAAAGCTCCTTTGTTACTTATGTACCTAACCTAAGATATGTCACCTACATATCAGAGATAATTAGAGTTTACCTGGTGGTTGTAAACACAAGCTATTAAAAGAGAGACACAATGGAAATCACTCCAGTTGTGAAAACAAAATTTCGTTGTCACTTACGTAGCTCTCACTCTGGGCCACTAGTTTTATTGTGCAAGTGTTGCACCTTCTCCGGAGGCATTGTTTGCAAATTGATACAAATAATAGGATTCTGATCTTCTGACATATGACCAGGAGTTAAAATTCTGAAAGAACTGTCCCAATAGATTTTGCTGAGGGTGCATAGGTCTATTGGCTAGAAGTTTCTTTTTTTTTTCTGATGTTACAATTCTTTTAATTAAGTTGCTGCTGGACCGTAGATGTGATATTCAAAGTCAATGTAACCAGTTGAGTTGGTGAGCTTTATGTGGTCGACCTGTAAGTTGTGAATGTTTTTGTTGAGCTGAAGTATCTAACTAACTTATGTGTATCCAGTCTTTTTTATGTGTACCTGACTTAATTGGTTGCTTTTTGTTTATACTTCTCACCTTGTAAGATGATTGCAAGAGAAAGATATGAATAAGAGGATCTTTTGCAATGAAGAGTAGGGTCTCTTTCTTTAGATAAATGTTGGATTTTCTTTTTGAAACATTGTACATTAGTTACTGGGGGCTTGATTTTGTAGAGTTGAAGTGTACCCTGTATACACAACTCTCCTGTCTTCTATTTTCGATAACATTTGTTTATGATCTGAAAAAAGGGATGTGACACATCATTTTGTTGCCTCACCCTTGATTCCATGGAAGTCAAAGCTGTTGCCTCACCCTTGATTCCATGGAAGTCAAAGCTAGAACTTTTAATATAATATAGCAGTTCAAAAATTGTAACAGGCAAGACATTTGCCCCTATCAACCTGCTATTTTTTGATAGAACACTAATACTTTGTCAATTTTTTGTTATGGAACATAGTGAGTACTGTAGGGGATAATAGTGAATTCTCAATAACTGTAGGCTTATATAAGGGTTCTGCCTTAAATTGTATGTTTTAAAATTAGTTATGGATGAATTAGCTGTACATAATCAAAATAAGGTCCACAGTGTATATTTTTTGTTGATGATCAGCTAGTTTTGATTGATGAAATTAAAGTAAGAACTAAAAATAAATTATACGTTCAGAAAAAAAGCTTTATGGTAAAAGCTTCAAGATAGGTAGAACTAAAACTGAATGTTATGGAATGTAACTTTAGTATAAATAAAAATCCAAATGAGAAGGTACTAGATATTGAAGATCAAAAGATACCAAAGAGTTGACACTTTTGATATTTTTGGGTGAGATTGGTGACGATGTCACTTACAGTTTTAAGCGCAATGGATTAAGTGGAGGAGTGCATGTGGTGGTTGTATGTTTGACATACACCTTTGTGCCCGTAAGCTCTGCAAGAGAATCATAAGACCAACCATGCTACATGTTACGTAACATTTGGTGGCTGAGAAACTAAACACTCAGAAACTAAGCTTCGCTAAAGTGTAGAGATTGAGATGGAGGTGTAGTTAAAGTAGAAAGGAAAAATTAGGAATGAGTGTATTCATAGAAAAGTAGAAATAACATAAGTAGGAGATCAATTAGGAGAGACTCAACTTAGGTGGTTCAGAAGTATTCATAGAAGATTTATTGCAGCAACAATGAGCAAGACTGATGTGATTTCTATTGACAGTAATACAAGGGAAGATGGGTAAACTAAACTTACTTTTGAATGAGAAACTTAGAAAGTATATGATAGCTCGTAGTTTTACAGCAAAACTATGACTCTTGATAGAGCACAATGATAGAACAAGATTCATATAGTTGATCCCGAGTCGGTGGGAAATGGCTAAGTGTATATTTCATTCTTTCTTCTTTTTGGATCAATTAATAAAAACTATTTTTTTCGTAAGGTTAATTGCACTAGAGATCCCCAAAGTATGAAGTTTGTCTCATTTTGATCCCCAATGTTTTAATTGCATCATTTTGGTCCCTGAAGTATTGAATATGTTTCTATATGATTTTTGAAGCAGACAACGTCCATATTGCTAACGATTTTTTATCATAAACTTGTCAAGTAATAGTTAAATATGGACAAAAAATAATTTTAATAGCTCTTAAACAAAATTTGGGTAGCTCTTAACAAAAAAATGTGTAATATGGGTAACTTTTGACCAAAATTTGGATAGCTTATGATCAAAACTGTGTAATTTAAATAGGTATTTAACCAAAATTTGAGTAGAAATTTGGTTAAGAGTTATCTAAATTATTTTTGTCTATATTTAAGTATCATGTGATAAATTTATGATAAAAAATCGTTAGCAATCTGGACACTGTCTGCTTGAGGGACCATATAGAAACATATTTAATACTTCAGGGACCAAAATAATGTAATTGAAATATTGGGGATCAAAATAAGACAAATTTTATACTTTAGGGACCTCCAATACAATTAACCCTTTTTCGTAAAATAAACTGATAGTACAATTTTTCTGTGCGCAACTCAACTTTGCATAGCTATCCCCAGTTTGGTCAAGCCATTGTTACAATGGTATAAAGGTTCTGAAGAGAACTAAATGTGGTCTTTCCTATTTAATAATTCAAATTTCTAAGGCATCTCGTTTTAATACCTCGATCATATTTGTATGACTAGCCAAAAGGAAAAAGGGCAACATTGTTATTACTATCTTTTAGCAAGAAATGGCTTTGATTTATCAATGAGGTTAGCACATGAGATAAAATGAGTTAGCTGGTTTCAGGTGGTTCTCAAATGCCCAACATATTTCGTCCCTGTGTTGGGTGATCAGACCCCTTGTGCCTCTAGCAACACCTCCACAACAACCAACTTTACTCTTTTGTTTTTATCTTCTTCACGTCCTTGTATACACCCTCTGGTTGTTCAACTTATGGCCCGCCTTTGAAGCCTCAATGATTGACTGTAAATGGCCATGCTTAAACCCAATCGACATTGTGAAGAGAACTTGTATCACATATCGAATAATTAGGACCACCTAAGGTTGTTTTATATACTTGAGGGCTATTCCACTCGTTGCCAATTAGTTTTGAGTTGAATGATCTAACATAGTATCAAAGCTAGAGTTGGGCCTTGGATAGTCAGTGGACCAATTATCTTATCCATTTGAGTTCAGTTTGCATGGTTGTTTGTTTCTTAGCCCCATGTTCAAGCCGAGGTCCCACGTGAGGGCGTATGTAAAAAGAGTTTGTGTCCCACATTGAATAATTAGGACCACAAAAGGTTGATTTATATACTTGAGGAGCTACTCCACTTGTTAACAATTGGTTTTGAGTGGATGCTCAGACATATCATCCAAGTTCAATCAAGATCTTGATATCAGGTAAAAATACTGCTGGATCAATCAAAAGCTTACCATGGGCCCCAATAGAGAATTTCTAGCTTTGTCCTTGTGCTGCTGCTTTGTCCTCAGTTATTATCTTATGATTTTGTTACTATCTACACTTTTATATTACCAAAGCTAAAGCATTCTTTCCTACTTTAGAGGACTAACAAATGGTCTTGTCCGTAGGCATTGCATCATATTGAGCAAATGGCTAAAGAAATGAGCGGCAAATTGAAATGTACTTTGGGCAAGCAGCCTTCTGTTTTGCGTGATCTCAGCCAAAAACTGAGCAGGTGAATTTGACGATTCTTCTGGCCTGCATATTTTTTCTCTCCTCTCTATTGTTATCTATGTCTCTAGACATGCACTCAAATATGACATTGATAAATTTATCTTTCTGCTTGTCCATTTTTTTTGTGTACATGCATCATACATGTTTGTCTTCGAGATTTTATTGTTATGGTTCTTCTCACTTATCTGTTCTTTGGTATTCTAGGGGCTTCAACGATGCAATAAACAGTTTCAGTGATGATGGCTGGTCATTGGTTGACTATGATGCTGCCGAAGATTTGATAATTTGTGTTAATTCAACCAAGAAATTTGGCACCGATTCAAATTATAATGATGCCCTTCCACTGTCGGGGGGAATCCTTTGTGTAAAATCCTCCATGGTGCTTCAAGTGAGTTGTGAACCTATTAATCTACTTCATGCGGCCTTTAGTAATACACGTTGCACTTGTTGCAATCCTATATACGTATATTGTGAGGCACCTCTTTAAAATCAGCATACTCAGTAAAGGTATCCGAGGCCGAAAATATTTAATAAAGGTTTTCTGAAAATATTTTGCCTGAATCACAGTGCTTCTTGAGCTTTTAAAAGAAAGCAACTGTTGATGCAGAATTTTTTTTGATGTTAGTGACGTGTTACTTTGCACCTGAACTTTGGCGGACACTTGTTACTGAACTCTAGAATAATATTCTTTTGGCTAGGGAAATCTAGTATTATAACTATATATGCATAATTGTATATTGTATTATGTTTGAACCAATGGCTGCTACTATCTCTTCACTGACTTTGCATTCTTTGTCACACTAATTAAAAAGGCTACATTTGGATAGCATTTCAGACGTACCTTTCACCATATAGAGCAAAGTTGATCTATTAGTATGTAACGAAATGTTATGATGGTCATTTGGGATGTCTTTGGAAAATGAATATTGCTCATGTAGTCAATTTGATGTTTACAAGAGGTACATTGATTTTTCAATCACTTTAGTGAAACCCTTCAGAGCAGGGCCAAAGTCCTCTAACGATGATGTTATAACTCTACGAAAGATAGGATGGGGGCACTTTGGATGTTAGCTGCAGTGTAGAGGCCATAGTGGTAACAAAGGTTTTTGTTGTTATTGATGACTTGTATTCCAAGTCCATTTGAATTTTTTATATGCAGAATTTCTCATGGGCCCATTGAGGGTAAGTATGCTGGTATAAGTGTTTGGGTTAGAAACTATCTCAATGATAGTTACAATATGCAGGAGACGTTTTTTGGTTAGATAGGTCAATAGGTTTCTATGTCCTAGTTGGACTTGGAATTTGAATTTGGTGGTGCCCACCCTTGAAAAGGACTTGAAAATTAGGAGAGGTGTTCAACAGGTTGCTCTCGACAAGGACGACTTGGACGAGTTCTCTTGGTGGAAAAAATTGGGTTTGCTCTATTTTGTTTTGGGTCTTCTTTGGGAACTCCAATTTTATTGGGAAGAAGATTTTGTGAAGCACTATTAATTTTGTAATAGTGATAAAGTAGACATACATTCTCTTGTTACTTGTTGTCGAGAACGGTTTTGTAATCGCCAACATTTGATAGTGAAATCTTGCCGATGTGTTTCGTTCGTAGATGTAGACATGCTTGTTGAGCCGAAACACGTAAATTTTGTGAGTTCTATTTTTTCTTTTCTGTTCCGTTTCGTTTTATTTGTTTGTGGCTTTGGTTTATAACATTTGTGATGGTTATGGTGATTGGCCGGTGGCAATGGTGTTGACTTGCTAGAGGTAGATAGCATTGGCAACACTAGTGGCCATAACGGTGATTCTTCCTAACTTTTTTCCAATATTGTGAGATATCCCTAAATAGGCAAGTGATATAAGTGATTATCATGGTGATTGTAGCATTAGTGGAGGTAATACATTCCCAAAAAGACACCATGACATATATAATAATAATGAGTAGGTTGGTGCTTTTGTAAGTGATAGTACCCCAAGTTTATGAATATTCTCACCAGAAGAACCCATTGCTTTCCATATGGCATCAACAAGTTTATATAGCAAAAGATCCATAAGTAAGCTTAAAGAAATTACCTTTAAGAAATTCACCATTAATGAAGCATTGAAGCCTAATCGAGTTTATTAACATCAGGATTTAAAGCGGGAAAGGTATCTACCATGATGTAGTTTTGAGTAATTGAAATGAGTAGGATTCTAGCATTCCCTCTTGCTTGAAGCCAACTATTCCCCTAGATGCTTTGCTTGTCTCAATCATCCATAACTCCAGCTGGAATTACCAAGCTTTTTCCGCATTGATGCCCAAGGTAAATCATTCATCGTAGTTATAGCAAAGCCCACTTTCACGATTGCCATCATCTTGTTATACAACAATAGTTGAAGCATCGTATTAAGGTGCCTTTTATATCAACCACATTTGTGGGGACCTTTTCAATTCACAAGATTGCATGAAGGAGGTTGGTTAAAGAAGTTGTGAAACCCTTTAGTCCATGAACAAAAAGATAAATAAAACGAGGAATTCAGAATGTCAGTATTGAAGTTAGCCACCCATTTCGATTAATTCCGACTAAAGATATATTTAGTAAAGTCAAGCTACCAAGGATCAAAAATTGTTTTAAAACTATTGGCCTAAATGTTTATGTTTCCAAGGAGATTGAAACGAATCATTGATTGAATCAAAATTTCAATATGTCGAGGTGTTTCGACATGTTTATACCAATATCTTAGAATACTTCGAAGTGTTTTGACATGTTTCCTCCAATATTTCGGAATGTTTCGAGGTCCTTCAAGATATTTTTGTATATTTCAATTACTATTTCGAAATGTTTTGGAAAAAAATTCTAAATATTTTTATACGTTTCCATTTTGTTTTTAAAACGGTTTTGAAACATTTTCGAAACATTTACATTTTCTGGGTGACCGAGACAAAGCACTGAAACAACATTTTGATCCCTGGCTACTACACAACTAGATTGGTGCCACCTGACCTTATGCATTAAGCATAGGGCCCATGAATTTGAGATCACAAGATTGCCATATTTGTTGTAGTCAACAATATATTAGGAATATTGGATGGCATCACCCTCATGAATTTTTCAGGAATTTAATAGTTCATGGTTTAGAATCCAATTGTAGCCATATATTACTAATGCTCTATTGCCATCTATAGGGAACTTAATTGAAAAAACTAAGGAGAATCAATTCTGAGGATATGAGTCCATCATCTTGTGCCATTTACCCACATTGGCGTAAGTTCATCCAAATTGGGGAAGTGCCATCACAATCTTTTTTGTGTTGGATTCCTTTTTTTATCATACAAGGATACCCAAAAATAGTTTTCACTATTATGAATCTCTAGTAGCGAGGCATCTTGCCAAGACTGTTGACTAGCCACCATTTAACCAAACCAAACCAAACAAAGCGTTATGTCCCAATTGTTTGGACTCATCATAGTGGATCTAACAAAGTTTTACGATGACTGTCAGCTACCCAATGCTACCCTCCTCCTTTATCCTGACTTTGGATAGGCAGCATTGAATACAACATTGATGGTCTTTTGTTGAATACAACCATTTATTCGTGTTTAATCTCCATTGTTGATACATCATTGGTACCAATGGGCTTTTGGTCTAATGGTATTAAGGGTTCAAGTCCCCCTCCCCCTCCCCAAAAAAAAAAAAAAAAAAAACTGATACACCATTGGGGGTCTTTTGTTGAAGATGTGTTATTTGTTTATGTGTTTAGATTCATATCCATCTACAATGGATAATATCAAGCTTCATGTTCAAATTTGGTCATGACTCATGATGGATTCATAAAATTTATTAATCTATTTCAATTTGCTAATCAGTTCAGATGTACAATTTTTCAATTGATTCCATAGAAATAAATCAGGTAAGTACATGTTGACCATAATTTCACAATGTAATAAAATAGTTGTTCGAGTGATATACTGCCGCACATAATTGTTTTGATGGGGTTGAAATATTTATATGATAGGATTCCAGAATTTGAATATAGTATTAGATAAAGGGCAGATCAGTGCATGAGTCTCTTACTGGAGGGTCTGGACAAGTCAGATGTTGCGGTGTTGCTCTCACTTGCAGACAAACTGGTTTAGTGACTCGAAAGTAATGCCTAGATCACAATAGAGCAATCTTACCACTGTGTCAAGCCCGCTCTCAAATTTAGTGTCACATCTGGTTTGAAATTACCTCCAGGGGTAGAGAAGATGGCCAAGAGCCCACTTCAAAACTAGAGTTCTGGAGTTTGAGATGCCTCTTTGGGGTTATCTCTAGATATTTATCCCAGTACTTGTCCGTTGTCTATTTGAAGAGGACTGAATTTATCTGGAAGGAGTATTCGGGTGCTCTTAGTGCGTAGAGGCGATGTTATCTCATACTAGTGACTCCCGTAGAGGGAGAAGACAATTGTAAGCAATAGAATGCATGAGGGCTTTGACTGAACCCAAGTTCATTAGCCTAGGAAGCCTTATCAACAAAGCCCCAAGAAACATCAGCTTTGAAGACAACAGTTGCTCTTCCAAAGTCCAAGTTTCCTCTGTTAAAAAAATAAATAAACTAAGTTTCAAGTTCCCTGTCAAGTTGACCAACCCTGGGAAAATGGAGACATAAAGACTTCATTCTATGGTTCCATTAGCATTAATACAGGGCAAAGTTAGAGGTTTTGTAAATTCCTAGTAGTTAGCATAGGAATGGAGTTGAAAGCATCACTCGATGAGAGGGAAGGGCACTGAATCATCATCAATATACACCTGAAAATCTCTTAAATTCGTAAGTGAGCTAAATTGATTCACCTTGACACGTGAAAAACATGATGGGAAAGCAAATATTAACTTTTCCATTCAACAAATTATATGTACTTTCCACATTCAACTTGTATTACTTTTTTCTTAGGGAAAGAAAGTCCGTACATATTATTTTAATTTTTAACCAAGTTAGTGATCATGCTTTTGATTGTATTGCTATCGCAGGCAGTAGATATTAATATTTGGTAATATATGAGAACTACGATTTTATAATTACAGAACTTTGAATTTGACTTTTATTGAGCATTTGTCCTCTCTAAAGATGATGCGTTACGTATGTTACTTTTGCTAGAATGTTTCCCCTGCATTGCTGGTTCAGTTCCTGAGGGAGCATCGCACTGAGTGGGCAGACTTTAGAGTTGATGCACATTCTGCTGCATTGTTGAAAGCTGGCTCCTGTGCATTTTCAGGGTCGGACTCTAGTCATTTTTCTGACACTGGCATGCTGCTTGGGCTCACTGTTAATAATGATGAGGTTTTTTCCTATTTAAGTATCTTTACTCTTGCTGTGCATGTCAGGCATACCAATAAGGTAACTTTAAAAGTTTTATGGACCGAGTACAACGTTGTGTACTTATTCTTTGTCTGATGTGTCTATCCTTGCTTTTTGCTCCCATTGTGTTATAAAAAGAAATAGTATCAATTGACTGACAGAATAAGTAGATTGCTCTATTATTACCACAAGTGGAGTTTGGATCCTCTCTGGTGCATGGTTGCACTGAAGAGGTCTAGTGCATTAATGGGATGGTGACACATCACACCCTTGGTAAGTGAAGGGATATGATCTATCCATATCACCGTGCTACAAGTTTACCAAAAACAAAAGTGGTCGAGTCAGTCCATTCACTTTACCAAAAAAGTGACGTGTTGCTGCAATTGAATGCACCTTACCTCTTGAGAGGATCCAAACCCTACTAAGTGCTTGATTTACAATTTTTGTTGGAAGAAACTGTCCTTAAACAATATCTAACAAACCGACTGGATGGCATGTTTACCTTTTAACAAATGGCCTTCATCATGCATGTGCATATTTGAACTTATTTCCGGGTATGCGTATGTCATTTATCTCTTCTTATTATTCCATGTATTTTGCGTCCTAGATATTGGAAATAATTCGTCTCGAAGACCATGCTCTCCACCGAAAAGATGCTTTCCTACAAAATATTTACCTATTGCAGGTATCCTCTTCAGCTTCTCAGTGGATAATTTTCATTGGTTGGATTTTTTTTTTGCATTGGTGGTTCTATGACGTTCACTAAAAGGGCTCTGGTAATGCTCAATGATTGTCCAACTGTGTAAACACTCTTGCTCAGCCAAACTTCAACTTTCAGCTGCTCGGATTGACTCTGTGAATCTTAATTTTGCATCCAGCTCTATTTGAGGCTTTGTCCTCCATCTGAATATGTGCCATTGTTTGAATGCTTTGAAAAAATGTTCTCTTTTGGATATAATCTTTTCCTGAGCTCTTTAGACCTGTGTTAAATCTCTTCCCGTCGTGATGCATATGCTTTTCTTGTTTATTTGTGCTTCATATGTAAAGAATCTGAGGACTTTACTGGACAGTAGCAAAAAAGTTGTTTTGTTTTCTTGGCTTTGTGCTGAGGTGCGTCATGCCTAGCTCTGTGAAAGCTCTTTTGGAGAGGTTGATATTTTTTAAGTAGGGGTGGACCGGGAGCGAGGTGTGGGAGATAGGTGTTTTTGGACAGCAGACTAGGTGGGCCTTTGAAGGGGTTGATCTTCCAATTTTCAAATTTAAGAGCTTGATTTTTTTTTGAACTTGGGATTTTTGCTCCTTTTTTTGATGCTTGGGTGGATTTGTGTGAAGTAAATTTTGATAGACAGGTACTACCTCGCAAAACTCATCTGTATCAGCTCCCCCCCCCCCCCCCCCCCCCCCCTCTTTTTTTCTGGATGCCTTTTAATGAAATTTACTTCACTTCGGAAAAGAAAAAAAGAAAAGAGTACTTTTGATTGAATTCCAAGAAGACTATTTTTTACCTACACGCAGACCAAACCATCCAATCTATGTCAACCATTATGCTGTAATTATTTGGACAAGATTCTCTTTGATCTCTTTTTCCCCTTCCCATCATATAAATAATCAAGAAGACAAAATCCCAGTTTGGGATTTCTGGGCCATCGAAGTTTACTAGTCCCTTAATTTTCTTTTAGCTTTAAAATTTGCACTCAATGAGTCCTCTTCTAATCCAGTTTGCTCTTAAACCATTGATCCCAGTATTTCTCTTTATGTGGTGAACCTAATGTGCTTAATGAACATTATCCTGTTAGCAGACATTTCATACCAAGGGATCTCTTCTCTTCTGCACGTTACTCAATCAGCACATTCTTAAGCAATCAAAGCTGTTTAATGCCAACCCTTGATGTAGGTTCATTGGGATTGAATTTCACTGGTCACACATCTGTTCTCCTCTTTTTTTTCCCCCAAAAAAAAAAAGAAAAAAAAGAAAAATGTTCTCCTATCATAGTGTCATAATGGTAATGTGTTCATCTTCTTGTTCACATCAATATACATAAATATTTACGAATGATGCATTGTACAGATATATAAGTATATCTATTGTACGAATGATGTATTGTCCAGATATATTGGTATATACATTATATTCCACTCACCTTTGCTACAAGATCAGTATGTTGTCTTCGACTGGATCCCAAAGAGGTGTTAAGATTTCTAGTTGTGAAGTTACGTGTCACCATTTCTCAAGCAACAATGCTAGGATAGATTTGGTTGTAGTGTGATATGTCTTGCTACTCTCCCACTTCTATTGAACTCATTGCATGTTTTGGAAAATCGTGGTCTAGCTGGTTTTCTCTTCTGATGCATAACATTATAAATCATTGTGGTGGCAGATATGTAATGGAGTGGAAGAGAATTCTGTGGGAGTTTGCTCAGAACTAATTTTTGCTCCAATTGAGGAAAGGCTCCCACATGATGCTGTGCTACTATCCTCTGGATTTCGGATCTTATCGTTGGGTTCAAGCAGAGTGAGTGAGAAATATTCTATTCTCTGTTCCATATCTTCTGCTTCGTAATTGGCAAGATGCTAGTGTTGGACAAAACTAACTTAGTCATTTTACCCTATGTTATCACAATTTTGTGTTTTGGCTTACATACACGGAGGACATTGACGGGGCCCAGAGGAGCCATGGCCCCTCCAAAGTTGTAAATTTGGTATCATCTCTTTTAGATACTTATGAATACATGTCTGTCAGTTTTTACTGATTGGCCTCCTCAAGGCTTCAGAAATCTCTTCAATTCTTGGCTGTTTTGTATACTTACAGATATGTTATGGTGATTTTATTGAATCCCGCTATGAATTCTGTTATTGTTTGTCATCATAGTATGAGTCCTATTGACAATTTTCGCACGTCTTTCTATCTAGAAATGTCTATTACTTTTTACACATTGCTTGGCTAAGGCCCTGCTGCTTGCCTGACTGTGGGGTGCCCCTACAGGCCCTGACAAAAATGTCCCAACTATCACCTTTGCATACGAGCAATGCATTCTCAATTTTTGGAGGGGGAAATTAATGACATGATATCTGTGATACTGAAATTAATAAGCACAAGGTAGAGCTGGGGTCACCGGTCTGATGGGTGGCCAGCAATTATCCCACATGTGCAGAATATGTTTTTAACAACTGTTACCTTGCAAAAGAAAGAATGGTGCCTTGAGGTTTAGTATATTTAACGAACATGGACTTGCTTACTGTGTTCTACAGAATGATTTCAATAGCACTCCTATTAAATGCCGTATACGGTATTCATCTTTCAGTAGCATTACAATATTGCCCCATGTTGAGAGTATTAGTATTATTTTATATAGTTGTAAATTGTAATAAGAATACCTCTCTAAGGGTATACTAGTTTTTTGTGGTTTATTAGATAACTATAAATACCAATTGATAGTGAGATGTAGGGTTAGTTCTTTGATTACTATCTGCTTCTCTCTCATATTGTTTCTCTCCATTCTCTAAACCTAACATGATGTCAGAGCATATTGATCCTGATCTAAAATTCTCATAAACTTTCACGTTCTTCTCCTTTTCTTCCTTCCTTTTCTTCTTTTCTTTTTCTCTTTTCTTCTCTGTTCCCATTCACTGTGCAACCTAGGACTGGTATGCTGTCTTGAGCACAACCAGCAGTCGTGGGAAGTTGGATCTCGTAGGTAATTTGGTGATGGGCTCCGATCACCGTGGTGGTTCTTGATGATTTGGTGATTTGCGTGTTCAAGTGTTGTCATTATTGCCACTGAGGGACTGCTTGAGGTTGAGTGTTGTTGATTGATTGTGGTTATTTCTTGGTTGCTAGAGGTTGTGCTGCTCTAGGTGGTGGTTTATCACCGGTGGTCTGGTTCTCTACTGTAGTCATTGCCGAAATCATCATGCTTTGTTTGTGGGCTAGGGCTTCCAAGTTGGTTTGGATTGTGATCATTGCAGGTGGTCGAGCAGTCTGGCATTGTTGTTGCCGGAGCAAGCCTCAGTCTGGCGCAGTCAGTGGAGCTAGGGCTTCTGGTTTGAAGCTTGAAGAAGACGACGGGATCCAACAGGTTAAAAGCATTCCAGGTTATATCAGGTTACACGGGTCAGGGGCTGAACCCAATTCATCAAGGCCATTTGGTTTTAGGCCCAACCCAAACAAGCCCAGACCTCCAATCTTCTAGCCCAAGCCCACTGTTCTGATCCAACTTGATCAGATCCCATCCAGGCTTGTCTCAACCCAGACCGGTTCACTTCGGTTCTATTTACTTCCGGTCGGTTCAGGATGGTTCAGGCCCTTTTCTATCCGGTTCAGTCCCTCTCCTGCAGGTTTATACATTCCATCCATTTTGTAGCTGGTCTTGCTACACAAACAGGTTTTTCAACCGGTTCAGTGCATAAAACTAGCCGGTTCAGCACCGCTTTGTCTGGTTCAGCCTCCTCCTCTCCCAATCTGTGACAAGACAGGTTTCTCTCTTGTTCCTCTCTACTATTACACCACCTGTGACACAAAAATGGAGCCAAAGAACGACTCTACCCCTCTTATCTCAACTTTGCCACCCCCACTTTCCCACATTGCTTTTCTTCATACTCTCATGACTTTGGTCAAGTTTAATTCGACTAATTATGTTTTGTGGTCTTGATCTGTTTAAGTATTTCTTGAAGGCAAAGGCTTTAAAAATTATTTGGTGGGAGCCAAACCCAAGGACAGTGACATCGGGTTCGATCAGTGGGAACAAGAGGATGCACAAATTATTTCATTATTTTTGAACAACATTGAGCCTCATATTAGCTCTACATTGCTTTATCTCAATATTGCCAAGGACATTTGGGATCTTTGGCAATCATGTATTCTGATATTGGTAATTTTACTTGTGTTTATGAAGTTTGCAAATAATATTTTCGCCTTGATCAACGTACTCTGAGTTTAGAGGACTGTTACTCCCGAGTTAGAGGAGTTTCTGAGGAATTGAGGATTTACCACCCATTCACCACTGATGCTCAGGTTTGGCTGGGACAACATGAGGATTTAGATGTTGCTTGCTTTCTTGTTGGTTTGAAGCCGGAGGATGAACATATCCGTGCCTAGATCTTGGGTGATCCCAGCTTTCCATCCCTTCCCGAAGTCTTTTCTCGGTTTCAGAGTGCTATGTTGTCCGATGCTCATTCTACTTCCAGCATTCATCATGGCCCTCTCTAACGGCAATAGTGGTAGTACCCGTGGTGGTCGTGACTCTCGAGGGGGCCATAATGGAGGTTAATGGGGTCGTCCTGGCACTCGTTTATGTACTCATTGTGGTCGTACTAACCACACTGTTACTTATTGTTGGGATTTACATGGCAAACCCTCTGTCATTGCCAATCAGGTCTCGTATCAGGTGACCTGCACTATTAGCACGTTTTGCCGCTCTCGACTTTGAGTAGGTACTATTACACGGGGGGAATATGCTTAGTTCATGTCTCAACAACTAGAAATGCCCTTTTCTTCCACTGCTACTTTTATCCATTCAGGTATCGCTTCCACTTGTTTAGTGTCATCCATCCGCAGCCCCTGGATCATAGACTCTAGCACTTCTAATCACTTGACCGGGTTGTCTAGTGTCTTTTCTACTTATCATTCTATCATCCCCTTCATAGTGTTACTTTTGCTAATAGTACGTCCTCTAAGGTTTTAGGATTGGTAACTGCTTAATTAAGTTTTGATTTGTCTTTATCCTTTGTTTTCTTTGTTCTTCAGTTCCCATTCAGTTTAATTTCTATTAGTAAGATTACTCGTTCGTTTAATTGCTCAATAATTTTTTTATCCTTCTTATCGTGTGTTTTAGATCTCCAGACGAAGAAGAAGATTGGTATGAGACATGAAGTTGGTGGTCTCTAATCTCTATTACTTCGACCTTGATACATCTCCTTGAGCACTTCAAATCTCATTATCTCATTTTCAATGGTATTGTCGCCTTGGACATACCTCTCACCAGAACCTAAAAAGTCAAGTTCTTAGTCTTAATTATGTGTTGTCTATATTTTGTGAAACTTGTCAACTTAGTAAGCATCACCGTGTGTCATTTCAGTCTAAAGTCAATATCGTGTGTCTAATCCATTTGAGTTAGTATATTATGATGTATGAGGTCCAATAAAGAATATTTTACCAGATAAATATCCTTATTTTGTGTCATTTGTTGATGATTATTCTTGTGTGACTTGGTTATTTCTTATGGAAGCTCATTTTGAATTGTTTTCTATATTTGAAATATTTCGTAAGGAAATCAAAACCCAGTATAGTTGTTGTATTCGTATTTTACGTTTTGATAATGCTTGTAAATATGAATGTGATCCTTTTTCTACTTATCTTCGCAAGACTGGCATTGTCTATCAAACGTCATGTGTCCACACCCCCCAACAAAATGGTGTGGCAAAACGTAAAAATCGTCATCTTTTGGAAGTAATTTGCGCACTTTTGTTTTACATACATGTTCCTCGATATTTTTGGAGTGATATTGTTCTTACTGCTTGTCATCTCATTACTCGTATGCCTTCTTCTGTCTTACATGGGAAAGTCCACATTCTATTCTTTTTCCCAATTCTCCTTTGTTTTTCTTACCTCTTAAGGTATTTGGTTGTGTTTGTTATGTTCACAACTTAGGTCCAGAATTTGACAAACTCGTCCCTCGTGCTACAAAATATGTTTTTCTTGGTTATTCGTGCACACAGAAGGGGTATCGGTGTTATAGTCCCATCCTTAGATATTTCATTAGCGTTGATGTCACTTTCATTGAATCAGATCCCTATTCCTAGCTCATGATCCTCCTCTGGACCTTGAATTTTGCAGTCCCCTCCACCCACCTCTTCCCTTACTGTCTATCATTCCCCTATTTCACCACCTCAGCCCGCTCCTGTCCCGCTCCGTATATATTCTCCTCGTCCACAATCATCGACTGAGGTGCCTCTATCGTCTTCCTTAACATCTTCTAATCCTATTCTTCCGGTTACTGATGTCTCTTTACCCATTGTTCTCCGTAAAAGGTACTGGGTCATGTGTTACTCGGCATCCTATTGCTAGTTTTATTTCTTATGATGCATTGTCTACTGCCTTTTCTTGTTTTATCTCTCAGCTATCTACTGTTCCTATGCCTAAGACATTATAGGTTGTGTTATCTGATTCGAGTTAGAGGAAAGATATAGAAGAGAAAATAGATGCCTTACACCATAATAGGACTTGGGGATCTTGTTCCCTACCCCCTAGTAAAATGACTCTTGGCTGTCGATGGGTGAATTCAGTTAAATTTAATCTTAATGTTTCTGTTGAACGCCTCAAAGTCAGATTTGTTGCCAAAGGATTTACTCAAACTTATAGCGTTGATTATGAGGAAACTTTTTCTCCGGTTGCCAAAATTTCTTTTGTTCGTGTAATGATTTCTTTGACTGCTAAACTTCATTAACTTTTGTTTCAGTTAGATGTAAAAAATATTTTCTTGCATGGTGACTTGGCTGAGGAAGTCTATATGGAGCAACCACTTGGGTTTGCTGCTCAGGAGGAGTATCATAAACATGTTTGTCAGTTAAAGAAATCTTTGTATGGTTTAAAGCAGTCATTGATGACATGGTTTTGTAAGTTTTTAGAGGTAGTAGAGTTTGATCTTCTTAGATGTCAGACAGATCACTCTGTTTTCCACAAACATACTAATTCTGGATATATGTAGATGATATTGTAATTACTGGTGATGATTCTGAGGGCATTGCAAAGTTGAAAGTCTTCATTCAAGACCGATTCCGTACTGAAGATCTAGGCAAACTAAGTACTTCTTGGGTATTGAAGTTGTCAAGTCCAAGTAGGGCATTTGTTTTCTCTACTAAAGGATGTACTCGACATGCTAGCAGAAGTAGTTTTATTAGGTGGTAGACCAATTGACGTTCCTATGGATCTGAATCAGAAGCTGTTGATTTTTGATTGTTCCAAGAATCTAAATGTCGTGTCGACATGTCCGAAACGTTTCGAATTTTCAATACACCGACACGAAACAATGGTGAAAAATAAAAATTTATGTGTTTCGAACGAAACGTCACTATTTCGGACTGTTTCGATCGAAATAATAACGTTTCAGTCGAAACAGGGACTTGATTTAACTGTTCCAGCCTCCTCCAGGTGCGATTGGAGGAGCAATCTTCTTCCTTTCTTTTTTTCCCTCTTTCTTCTTTCTTTGTCAGGGGCTGGTGCTGGTTCTTCATAGTCTTCGCTCTCTCTCTCAGATTTGAGTCTTCATCGATTTGGTGGATGGGTTTTCATCGATCGAATTAATTTTAATTCCATTCCCCCCTTTCCTTTATAATTGTTAATAACCCCTGCAATTAATAAATAGGTTATTATTGTTAATTAACTTATCAAAATAATTGCAATTAATTTTATGGTATATTAAATATCTGAAATTAAATATTTATGTGTGTAAAAATTGTTCATGTAATATTTTTAATTTTAATGAAATAATATTACTTATTAATTTAACGACACAATTTAAATTAGAAATAATATTACTTACTCGTATCAAGTCTTTTTTTTTCCCTCCAACTTGATGTTATTTTGTATAAATGGATGTTAACTCAATAAACATGCTTAATTAATCAATTATTAACTTATCTTTATAAATAAATAGATTGCATTTGTGTTTTCACGTGTTTTCATATTTTTTTTGCTTTTTAGAAACGTTTTCGTTTTTTAGCCGATCAAAATGGTACTTCGAAACGATATTTTGATCATTAGATTGTTCTTTGTTTCAAAATTCAGGTTGGTATCGTAGGTTGGTGGAGAAGCTAAATTATCTAACTATTACCCGACCAGATATTGTATATGCATTTAGTGTTGTGGGTCAGTTTATGGGATGCCTGAGAATATCACATTGGGATACGGTCATCCGCATTATTTGATACCTTAAACATTCTCCTAGACTTGTGTTATTTTATCTAATTAATGAGCATCTTAGAGTGGAAGATTTTACCGATGTTGATTGGGCTGGTTCTCCCTTGAATTGAAGATCAACCACTAGATATTGTACCTTCTTGGGAGGTAACAAGGTTACATAGAAAAGTAAGAAACAAATAGTGGTAGCACGGTCTAGTGCTAAGGCTGAGTATAGGGCGATGACACATACCAGAGTTGACATAGTTACAACACTTTCTTCAGGAAATTGGTTTTCTAGTCCCCAACTTTCTTTCTAACTATTGTGACAATCAGACAGCTATTTATATTGCTACTAATCCCATATTCTATGAGAGAACCAAACATATTGAAATTGATTGTCACTTTATTTGAGACAAGATATTGGTTGGAGATATTATAGCACTATCTGTGAAATTTGACTTGCAGATATATTCACCAAAGCATTGGACCACACTCGTCTTACAACTATTTATTCCAAGCTTGAATTATATAGTATATATACTTCAGCTTGAGGGGGAGTGTTGAGAGTATTAACATTATATTTTATATAGTTGTTATAAGTATACCTCTCTAAGAGTATACTAAAATAACTATAAATACTAATTAATTGATAGTGAGAGGTAGGGTAAGTTCTTTGACTATTCTCTGCCTCTCTCTCATATTGTTTCTCTTCATTCTCTAAACCTAACACCCCACAATAACGGCTTCTCAATCTAGTTATTGTTCATACCAAGTTGTGTTATAAGAACATGGGTGTAAACAGGGTCAAATGATCGAGAGTTGTAAAAGTGGATTGATTGGGAAAATGGGCTATTTCTATGCCCTTCCATCTTTTAACCTAATATACTTTTGAACCTACCACCTGCTTTAAGACTGACTGATCATCACTTAATTACATGTGATCAAACTTTCTTTGAGTATGTAATCACAAGTGTTCTATGAGGCAATTGTTGATCTCGTGATCTAACTTAAGCTTGCATATGATTACCTTTTTTATGCAGATGATTACTCCATCTAGAATTTATTGTGTGTTTATCACTTCTAATAGTGGATGATTAAGTGTGATTCTATTTATGTGCTTGTCTATTTAAAAAGTGCAGATGATAAAGGATTCATAGTGATGCTTTATTCATGTTGAACCGAGTATGCTTTTGCTTTTGGTTCCATTTTCTAATATTTATCATTACAGCTTGACAGACATAATGCATTGACTACTCAACAGGCAAATCCAGCAGCAGATAATATTGACGCATGCACAGGCACAAGCCATCCTGCTGGAGATTCATCCCCAGATGATTTATGTTCTTTGTTGATTATTGCCTTTCAATTCCCCTTCGAAAGCCACCTGCAGGAGAACGTTGCATCCATGGCTCGGCAATATGTCCGCAATGTAATTTCCTCTGTGCAAAAGATTGCTGCAGCAATGACACCATCTGGATCAAGATCTGACATGCCGAAGCTAACTCAAGATTCTCCTGAAACTGTCACCCTTGCAAATTGGATCTGTAAAAGCTATAGGCAAGTTGACAGATCTTGAGATGCATATTACATGCTACTAATTCGAAATAAGATATTAATTAAGAACAATCTTTGATTTCCATATACTTAATTTTCAACAACAAACGGGATGAAATGATTAGGAAGACCTTTGGTCCAAAATCGGAAAAATATGCAGTCCAAATCAAAGTAGAACGTTCTTTTGGAGTTCTGCTTTCATGGGAAGTCTATGAATTTTCTGCCTTCAACAGCTCCTATACGAGTTGTGTTATTGACTGGAAGTGTGCCAGCATCCTAGTGGGCTCCAAATCCTAATACACATGAGGAGGTATCATCATGGCTATGAACATTTTGTAAGAAATTTAATTCTGAGATATGCACCGTGTACACTAAATAGACTGCATGTGGGAAAGTGGCTCAATTTCATGTCTGATGTGCTTAATATGGAAGCATTATTTGGTTTTAAATTGCCAATACCAATTTGGAAACCATCTTCTGTTATCTAGTACAAACGTCTAGCAATTTTTTTTGAAGCTAATTCTGTTAGAGTAGTTGGCATATTTAGTTTTAGGGGTAGCTTAGTCATTTTTTTTCTTTTATGTTGCCCAACTATATATATATATATATATTTTTTGGAGGGGAGGGGAGGGGAAGGGAGAGGGGGAGGGAGATTTGAACCCTTGACCTTAAGAAGACAAAACCTACACAAGGAGAGTACCATTGGACCAAAGGTCCGTTGGTACCATTGGACCTTATGTTGCCCTACTATATAAGGGCCTCTTGTATGTATTTTTCTATCATATTGTTCTGGCTAATTGTGCCTCAATAATATTCTCTTCTTCTTTCTCTTATTTTTCTGTGATTGATCAAAGTTAACATGGTATTAGAGCATGTTTCGATTCCATGATTAGAGCAACCCAATTCTTGCTGTCCAAGATTTGAAACCTTGGAGTTCTGATTCATCACGTCGTTGTTTGCTGCTCTGGGTTGCTGGGTCCCTGTTCGCTGGTCACTGTCCTTTGCTGTGTTGCTGCGTCTCTGTTCAAACAAATATCAGACTGACTTGCTGTTCTTTGCTGTGTTTCTGCTCCAGTCGGTGGATGTTTCTTTGCTGCGTTTATTGCGATTCTTCATTGATTGTTCTTGCTGATTTTCAGAGGTTTGGTTCTGTGCTTTCTCTTCCTCTGTTGTGTCGTCTTCCCAGTAGAAGATGAAGAAGACGAGACGCTGATTTTATAGAGACCCTAGGTGGCTGTAACTATCTATTTGCTTTCCGGACGCTTATGGTTTTGTTTCGTCGAGAATTCTCTTTTGGCGACTCATTGTACCTTTGGGAAAGTATCACTGTTGAAAAATCTGGGCACTATTAAGTTGCTGTTCACAACCTCAAAGCCTTCTAATGTTGTCCATTGCTATTTTAAAAAAAAAAAACTGACTTTGTGCTTGGATATTTGCTGGATTTGGATTGGGCTTGCTGACTTTGTGTTAAATTTGGGTGCCAACAAGATTTTGTGAAGGAATTGGGTTGGGCTTGTTGATTTGTGTTGGATTTGGTTTGGGCTTGTTATTTGGGCTGGATTTGCTGATTTTGTATTGAATTTGGGCTGCCAACAAGTATTTTTGATACATTTGTGTTGGACATGTTGTTTTGTGCTGGATTTGGACATTTTTCATTTAAAATATGGCAAACGGCGATTTTGGTTCTCTTCAGGCCACTTTTGAGGCATTAACTCCTAGTCTAAGAAGCATGGACACGGACACGGGACATGGATACGATACGACACGGACATGCCGACATGACATTTCTCAAAAAAGTAGGCCACGGACACGTTGGGGACATGCTACAAAAAAATCATATTTTATATATAACATTATATAATTTATTGCAAATATAGTGATAATGATATACAATTTATAAAAAAATCAGTATTTTATAATAAGAAAACCTAATGTCTAGTCATTTGTGTGAATTTTTAGACTAAAACATCCTCATTGTAGTCAATAATCATCAATTTTTTTTTTGTAGATAATGTGTACATAAGATATAATTTAAATAATTGCTCTTATTTTTTCAATTCATCTTTTTTAAAACTTTTATGCATCTTTTGTTTTTATTATTATATTTGGAGTACAACTTTAATATGTCTAGTATTAGTAATTATATGTTCTCATATTTTTAAGCTTTGTTAATCGCATTTCAATAAATGTCTATTGTTTAGTAGTAGACACGTTCTAAAGAAGTGTCGGATATGTCACCAAAGAAGTGTCGGAGACGTCACCAAAGAAGTGTCCGACACGTGTCCGAAATTAAAATTTTATCATTTAATTATAGACACGGATAAAATAGTATCGGACACGTGTCCGAAGAGTGTCGGTGTCCGACACAGATACGTCACGTTCTCGAGAGTGTCCGTGCTTAATAGCTCCCAGTATGACTACAATTGTTGATTAGTTGCAAAGACTTTTCACTCCGACAACCTAATGATTTCTCAGTCTCCTCTTCAATAAGTTCATTCACTTCAGGCCCTTCAGGTATAACTCGTACTGCTTGGATTTTCGACTCAGGTGCTACACATCATATGGCTAGTGACTCTTCCTTATTTGTATCTATTTTCTCTCCTCCATCTGTATCTGTACTTGCAACAAATGGCATCCAAATGTCTTTGGCTGGTGTCGGGGCTATTATTTCTCCTTACCTTACACTTTCAAATGTCTATTATATCCCTCAGCTTACTTTGAATTTGATTTCAGTCAGTTAGTTATTTGATTCTGGATTTTCAATTCAATTTTCTTCTTCTGGTTGTGTTGTGCAGATCCACATTCTAAGAAACTGACTAGGACAGGTAGTAGAAAGGGAGGACTGTATGTATTGGACGAGCTACATGTTCCAAATATTACAGCTTCTACCGTTGATTTGTTATCTTTTCATTTGAGTCCACAGTCTTTTAGTTTTTACTTGTGGCATTCTCGTCTGGGTCATATTTCTCATTCTCGTTTGAAATATTTAGCCTCCACTGGTAGTTTGGGTAATTTAGAGTGTCATGACATTTCTAGTTGTAGTGGATTCAAGTTAATTAAGTTTACTGCATTACTTTTTACTAAAAGTCTTACTAGCTCTCTTGCACCGTTTGACCTTGTTCATTCTGATGTTTGGGGCCTGCTCCTATTTCCACAAAATGAGGGTCCAGATATTATGTATCCTTTATTGATGATTATACCAGATATTGTTGGGTATACCTCATGAAACATCGTTCTGAATTTTTTTTTGTATTCACTGTTTTTCGTGCTATGATATGTACTCAATATTCATCTGTTATTAAATGTTTCACACAAACTCTATGTCTGTTGCCATGTTGTTTTCATGGAGTATATTCCCTTCTTTTCTATTCCATCTAGTTCTACACATTTGCATAAATCTGATCTCATTTACATTGATTAATTTCCGACTGATGTTCCCTCTGACATTTATGTTGGTGATATGATTGTTTCTGATGTACCTTCCTTTTCTGAGTTAACCATCAGTCGTCCTCCTATTGTGCATACATATGTTCGCAGGACTCCAACTATCTCCTCTACAAAAACGATGCCTCCTCACTCTCCTCCTGCCACCCAACTAGGTTTAAACATTATGGATCATACTCCACGCTATCCTCAGCGCTCTTACAAATGTCCAGACAGGTTTGGTTGGAGTAACACTTGTTATTCTCCTGACTTTTGTTCTTTCCTTACTTCTATTCACTCCCTATATGAACCCACCTCCTACAAGGAGGTTTTACTTGATCCACTTTAAAAACAGGTTATGGATGATGAGTTGTCTGCCTTACATAAGACCAGAGCTTGGGAGCTAGTGTCTTTACCACCTGGTAAACGCACCATTTGATTGTAAGTGAGTTTATAAGATAAAAACCAAGTCTGATGGTTATGTGGAATGGTATAAAGCTCAATTAGTAGCCAAAGATTTTGCTCAGGAGTATGGCTTCGACTATGATGAGACTTTTGCTCTTGTTGCGAAGATGACCATTGTTCGTACTGTGATTGCTGTTGCTGCCATTTGTCAATGGAGTTTGTCTCAGATGGATGTGAAAAATGCCTTTCTTTATTGAGATTTAAGTGAAGAGGTTTTTATGACTCATCCTCCTGGATTATCTCATAATCTTGGTCAAGTATGTCGACTTCACCGAGCTTTATATGACCTTAAACAGGCTCTCAGGGTATGGTTTGCCAAATTTTCTTCGATTATATGTGACTTGAGTTTTCGCGCCAGTGACCATGATTCTGCTCTCTTTTTACGGTCTACTTTTTTAGGTTCTATTATTCTCTTACTATATATTGATGATATGATTATTACGGGTGATGACACTGCTGGTATATGCTTATTGAAAACTCAGTTGCAGAACCATTTTAAGATGAAAGATTTATGGCAGCTTAGGTATTTTTTGGGCATTGAGATTGCTTCCACTCCTAGAGGCTATCTTCTCTCTCAGTCTAAGTATGTTTCAGATGTTATTCAACGAGCCCGTTTATCAGATAATCGGATAGTTGAAACACCTTTAGAGCTCAATGTTCGTTACTCTTCGTCTGATGGTACTCCCTTATCTAATCCTACATTTTGTCGCGCTATTATTGGGAGTTTAGTATATCTTATAGTCACTCGTCCGGATATCTCTTATGCTGTTCATGTTGTTAGTCAATTTGTTGCCTCACCCACCACTGTTCACTAGGTTGTTGTTCTTCGTATTCTTCGGTATCTTCGAGGTACTTTACATCAGAGTTTGTTATTCTCTTCCACCTCCATTATGGAACTCAGGGCTTATTCTGATGCTGATTTGGCTGGCGACTCTATGGACCGTAAGTCCATTACTGGTTTCTGCATTTTTCTCGGTGATTCTCTTATTTCTTGGAAAAGTAAAAAGCAAACTGTTGTTTCTCGTTCATCTGCTGGAGCTGAATATCGTGCTATGACGTCTATTGCAGTTGGGATAGTTTGGTTACTATGACTCCTTGTTGATCTGGGCATCATATTATCTGTACCGACTCCTATGTATTGTGATAACACCAGTACTATTCAGATTACTCATAACTCAGTCTTTCATGAACGCACAAAGCATTTTGAGATTGATTGCCACTTTGTGCACCATCATCTTCAGTTGGGCACTATCTCCCTCTCATTTCTTTCTTTTACTATGCAGTTAGCAGATTTGTTCACAAAGTCGCATACTATCACTAGCTTTCGTTTTCTTCTTGACAAACTCTTGATGTTTTCTGCTACCACATCATGAGTTTGAGGAAGGGTGTTATAGTAGTTAGCATATTTAGTCTTAGGGGTAGCTTAGTCATTTGTTTTCTTTTATGTTGCCCTACTATATAAGGGCCTCTTGTATGTATTTTTCTATCATGTTGTTCCTGCTAATTGTGCCTCAATAATATTCTCTCCTTCTTTCTCTTATTTTTCTATGATTGATCAAAGTTAACACTACATTCTTTCTCTCTTTTTAACCAGATCCATTTTGGGTGGCGAGTTGCTGACGTCTAGTTGCCAGAGTGGTGACTCAGTGTTGCAGCAGCTCTGGCATCATCAGGATGCCATATTATGTTGTTCATTCAAGGTATGTTTACAACGCTCTGGTATATCCTAGATGAAGATATGATGTTCATGTGTTACAAATTCAAGCAAGAAAAACATCTATTTTGGGGCAGCATATCTTAGTTTTTCCCCTAAAACTTCCCCCCTCTTTTGGTTGTCTCATTTTTTCTGCAACATATGCTTACATCAGGTGTCAACATGTAGCAAGTCGTGCATTTTTCATGGACATGTATTTGCAAGGTTGTAAATAGGTGGATGCTTCTTCTGGGACTAAAAAACCATTATATTTGTGCATCTAAACTAAAACGTAAAGAAAGAGAAGACATTAGGACAATTGCATGACCCAAAAACATGGAAGATAAAAAAGGCACTGGCTAATTTCTTATAAAGTGAGGAAATACTTTGCTGCCTTGCGGAAGTAGTGCAGTATCCACATTGTGTTCCTATTTGAGTTAAATTACGGAGAAAGTACATGCATCACTTATTCATTTACACTTTTGTTTGCTTTTTTCTTTAAAAAAACATGCAATTCGATTGATTGGAAAACAGAAGCATGCGTCATGTGTTTAAGTTGCGTTCTTGCTCAAATTATCTTGGCTTGTCACTATTAAGGTCCAAATAGATAGGTTTTACTTCTCATGAACCTGACAATCTAATATATATTGAGGAAGTTTTGAATGCATTTGTTATTGCAGTCGGTTCCAGTTTGCTTATATGCCAACAAAGCAGGGCTTGACATGCTGGAGACGACACTAGCGGCTTTGCAGGACATCACTCTGGATAAGATATTTCGCGAGTCTGGCCAAGAGGCCCTGAATTCTGTTCCGATGATCATGCAGCAGGTAGTTCCCATTTCATACAAAATTGACTTGCCAGCAAGAAACTAAATTTTGTTTTGAAGTGGTGGAAACGTTTTCATTTCCATAGAATCTAAAACGAATCAAGTGATTGTAACATTTGAACATGTTTCTTGATCAATGTTTTGCAACTAAGTTTTCAATTTTTGTGTCCATTATGTTTCCGAATTGTTTCCAAAACATTTCCAAAACGCTTCTGTTTCCAAATTGACCAAAACTATGCATGGAAAAGAAATTTTGATCATTGCTTGCCAGAAATTTAGATTGTCTGAATGCTTCCTTTTACTATAGTAGGTGAAAACCTTTAGTGAAGGGGGTAAAAGATGAAACAGGAGGTTCTAAATGAGGCAAACTGGGAAGCTTACAATCACAAACCTTCTGCTTTGCAGGGCTTTACTATTTTACCTGCCGGAATTTGCTTGTCAGTGATGGAGCACTACGTGTCATATCAACGAGCTGTTGCCTGGAAAGTTGTCGGGGAGGGAACTGATGTCCACTACCTTGCCTTTGCCTTCACCAACTGGTCGTTTGTATAGACATTATCCAATTAATGTCTTCATTCTGTGTGAGTTAGGATGCTGAAACATTAACATTTATGCCAAATAAAACTGCAAACTCTCTTTCTTCAAATAGTTATGTTCTTTCTCTCAGTTTCTTATCTTTTTCTTTTGTTTCTTTGGTTTCCTAGAGCTTTAAATGCTGAGAATCTGTTGCAGAAGGAAAGAAAATATTTAGTTATTTAGTCTCTTGACTTGCTAACAACAAATGTATCCCTCCTACTCACAAAACACTCCAATGCTTGTGAAATTTTTAATCACAGTTTAAACTTTGTTAAAGTTCTGACTTATGCTTCATAAAGTAAATCAAATCTTTTTGAATTAATTATAAATGAAAATAACAAAATACTTGAAAACTCTCTTTGAAGTTACTTTCACTGGCTTCCAAACATCAAGAGAATATGTAGAACCTTATGTATTGTGCCTGATAGATTTGAATTGAACCTTATACTTTTTTTTAGAACACAATACTTGCAAAAATTTAGCTTGTATGATTTAACCTTTGCAACAACTTATTTTTATGCAGTTTCATCATGTCATGCTCACCCATATGCCACAACAGTATATGTCATGATAGAGTGTCATTTACCTGTAGCAACTTCACCTACAACAGAACTCCTTATCAGTTTGTTGATATTTTTTACAATCTTTTGACCTTTCATAATACCCTAGAACCTTTGGTTATCTTCAATACTCTACCTTCTGCATTGTAATCAAAGCTATTGGAGTCTAAGGTTTCCAAATAAATTAAATTTCCTCAAATCTGGAACATTTCTAATCTCGCCCAAAGTTTTAAAAAAATATTAAACATTTTGATCCTAATTGTAATAATTCCAATGACTTTACATAATACATCATTACCCACTAGAATGGTATCACAATTTATTGACCTGTAGGTGTCGAATCAATCTCGATTAGGAGACATATGATAAAAACATGCAGAATCAAGGATCCGTGAGTCCACCATCTAATCATAATTTGTTGAGGTTGACAACAAATTACCATCACCATAATCAGAATCTTGTTCTGCTAGATTTGCTAGATTTGACGATCTTTTGTTCTTTGGTCCCGCTCCTTTACCCTTCTTCAACTTGGGGCATTCTTACTTCATATGCCCTATCTTATTGCACTTGATGCACTTAATGTCCTGCTTGGGTTGCGATTTTGACCGGTTTCCCTTGTGATTGGATTAACTTCTCTCACGAATCTTGACTACTTTTTACTACGAGCCCTTCACCTTGGGATCCTTCAACGGTACTTTGCCTTCATTGATTATATGCCAACAGGGTCCCATAATCTCTTTAGTAGTCAGAGTCTGTTTCTCATATAATAGGGTTGTAACTAGATTTTCGTAGTGTTTGTTCTTTCTCCTTGAACTTGATACCAATCCTTAATAAATTGCTAATAATTTAATTGAACAGATTCACGTGTTGAGCCAGATTCGAACTGTCCACTATCTTAAACCCATTCAAATTTTTTTTTAAGATAGGATTTATTCGATAAAGATTTCGACATGAATTGACTCTTAATTTTTTTTCACATAACTGGAAGAGATTCTTCATTCATAACACGGTATAAAACATCATCCGCTAAACAGAGATGAATTGTATTCACCGTCGTCATCTGGATATCTTCCTAGTTATCTACTGAGATCTTTTTGTTTCTTTTCTTTCCCTTCCAATATTGCTTTCACCAATCTCTGTTGCACCAATAGATCCTTAACTCTTCTATGCCATAACCCAAAGTTCCCATGTGCCCCCAAATTTTATGACTTCGTACTTGGGCAATGAAGAATTCCCTACCATTAGATCGAGTAACCAACATCTCTGATACCAATTTGTTGTGAACATGCAATATGGTGAACAATCAAGAATGAGAAAAATCAAGAAAAGAAGAACATTAGATTTATGCGGTTTGATAAATGTTCACAAAATTGACTTTTCCTTATTGTGTTAGAATCTAAAGGGTTATAACATATTCATAGGAAATCTAGTCCTAATAAATCTAAGACAATAATTCTGGGTAAAATTTCTAAATAACCCAATCCTAGTAAAACTCCTCTACCAAATATATATTAGAAATCCCCAATGTATTCATACCTTGTCGCAAGGCTATGTCTCACATTCCCCAATCTATTAATCGACTCCGATAATCAAACAATAGTATTAGTGAACTACTCCATTGACTTTTTGACAGGAAACACATCTCAACCCGAATGCAAAATCAAATGGACATTATCTACATTAAAGATTGATTGCAGGGTTCCACTAGCACATTGAATTCAAGATCTAGTGAAAATGAGTTACTTACTATTCCCAACACTCACACACCACTAGTCACCCCAACCTTAACCTTGATCTCTTGATTTTTTTTTTTGCAAAAGAAGGAATCACTCAATTTTGTGGTTGACATAATTTATACTTTTGTAGATTAGATATTATGGATATCCTTGCTGTATTAATGGAACCTTAATTTTGGGGTATCTTAATTGGATTTTTTTTTTTCAAAATTCATTGAGGAATTTCTATTCACTCAAATTTTTTTTTTTCTTTTTAGTCCAACGCCTTCTTATGGGGTTTGTAATCCAATTAAACTGGTAGTTTTAAGACACTTGAAAAGAATTGAAACTCAAACTCGAACTTGGAATCTTTGACAAACAAGACCAAGAATCATTGTTATTTCGATATCCAAATGGGGAGTAAAACAAGTATTTTTCTTGTGCGAAAGATAGGAAGATGAATAACCATTCCTCTGACCTTTTTATGACCTTTTTATACTTACTTTTATATGGTGAATTTTAATTTATCAACAACATGATCAAATTCCAGGCCTAAATCGAGACTTCAAGCTGAGTTGCGATGGAACTTTCAAGAATGGAGAAGCTGCTATAGGGGTGATCCTGAGGGACACTAATGAGGTTTTATTGGAGGGTAATGCAAAACGAATTCCCGCAATCTCCAGCTTGTACTTCGAAATTGTTACAGTCAGAGAAGCATGCTTTTCTTGCATCTTCCGTAGAGCTTCAACAGACGATCATTGAAAGTGATAATATGGAGATAATTAAGCTGAGTTCAATTGAAGGAATTCCCCCTTGGGAAATTAGTGTTGTTGTTGATGATATTAGACATTTTTCTAAAGTTCTAAATTTAAGGTTTTTATACAAGCCAAGAGCTCTTAATAGAGCAGCTCATTGAATTGCAACAAATATTTTATCTAACTCGATTCCATTGAGTTGGGTTAGCTGTCCCCCGCTTGAGCTTAAAACTTTACTGTCTTCTGATTGTAATCAATATTTTTCTACATAAATGAAATTTTTGAATAGTTTATTTCGAAAAAAAAAATTATTTCTCGACCTATATCATTTATATAATAAAGTACAATAAAATTCAAATTTTAAAAGATAAACAAAATGACTTTTGCTTTTCACGATTAATATGTCTTTAAATTTTAATTTAAAGTTAATCCGACGACTAATAATAACACTCCAAATTTAATAGGAAAAATAGGTTTGTAAGGGTGTGTTTGAGATGAATTTTTAAAAGTGTTTCTAGAAAATAAGTACTTTTAAAAAAAAAAAATTAGTGTTTGGAATCGCTCTACCATCACCACTCCCACCGCGCCTCTGCCACCACCGCCCCACCACCACTGTTGCCGCCACCTTACCACCACCACCTCCACCATCACCTCCACCACCACTACCATAAACACCACCACCATTACAACCATCGTCGTCACCCCACCACCACCTCTGCAACAATAACCACCACCACCACCCACCACCACTTGTCGTCGCCCACCATAGCTGTCAGCCAGTGTCAGCCACCCCCACCACACCTACCACCACCCCCCGTCATCGCCCACCTCTGTCGCCACCTACTGTCACCCATCCCTACCAAATCTACCACCATCGCCATTCGTCACCACCCATCACACTGTCGCTTAGAAACACCTGTTGTCGCCCACCACCACCACCGTCACCCCCACCACCACCGTTGTTGCCCCACCACCACTTAAGTTCTTGAAAATTTATACATCGATTTAATGATCCACTCGCCACTTGAATTTATATATATATACTGATAACAATTGACAAATAATACCTTTGTTGTTTAATACTTTGTTCAAATTATTGTATTGTTATCTAATAATTTTTTTTTTGGTAAGTTAGTGAGTCGTAACTTAGTAACATGAAAAGATACAAATGACAAATATATACTAACTCAAAGATATTTGTCATTCGAAAAAATCAAAAGTAAATTGTTAAGAAATTTATCATAAAATTTTATGATAAATTTTAAACGATTCTTGGGATTTGTAACATCCTCGTCATGTTGAAATTTACTCTTAAAGATTTATTATTTTTATTTGCTCATATTTTAGTAATACTGAATTGATATTGTTTTAAAAATACTTCAACTAAATAATTTTTTTATGTGATCATAACACCTAATTAAGTCCACATTAATGGAGGCCAGAGAATATCCTTGTACACAAATTGGTTAATTTTGTCATTCATATTTTTATTACCTCTAAGATGGAATCTTGGCTCCGCCCTGATTCCTTTTGTACTTTTTAAAGTTCTAGAATTTTAAGTTTTCAACGCTCACCAATTTATCTACCATTCACTTTGAGTTTATTTTTTCACAAAATGCAATTTTTATCCCCTAATTTTTTTTTATAATTTTTAAACTTTCCCATTAATTAATAAGAATGGGAGAAACATGAAGGGTGAGGAAGAAGAAATCATATAAGAATTGTGAATCTCGTACATTACACAGGGACGATGTTAGTGTACCATTAAACGTATCTATACTATTAGTAAAATAACAAAGAGAATTAATACCCACTCTTAAAATATCGATAATACCATTTATTTCTATATTTTTTTAAATCCACACAATTACTTCCACTTGTAAAACAATAGCAATAACCCCGTGTCTAAGGCACTCTATAATACAAAAAATAAAATATTAATCGTGTAATATTTATATTTAAATAATAATTCATTTATTTTTATTTTTTTTAACTACACAATTTAAAATAAACATAGAGAAAATAGGTGAGAAGATGAGATGAAAAATATATTGATTGAGTTTTTCGATATTGGGAGAATATAGAGAAAATGATATTTTGAACTAAAAAAAAAAATTTAAGATAAATTTTATACCATAGAATCAATGTTAGTCGTCGTTGTCGTGTTTTTATGAGTCGAATATTTAACTTGTTCACTGTAATATTAAGTAAATTAATATTATTTTTATTTTGCAAATAATTACCTACCTCCATTTTGAACTTTATGGTTGTGGAGAGGAAATGAGAGTCCTAATTTTGGCGCACAAACAGACAACGAACACCGAGAGAACATAGTTTTGGGGTCAGTTTTTCTTTCATCAATTGTCAGTTAGCTACTTCCCAGGTCCCTTCTACTGTCCCCTCCTCCTCTCCCTATATTGGAATCTCAGATTTTGGGGACGAGAGAGAGAGAGAGTGAAGAAGTGAATCTGTGAATCTTTGGAGAGAGAAAGATCTGACAAATGCGGACCGCTCCGTTAGGAGGAATTTCAGTGAACAGTCTCTGTGTCTCCCTCAATTCCAAGAACTTGCCTTTCTTTCCTTCTAGGGTTTCTCATGAATCCTCTTTCTCTCATCTCTCCAAATCAGGTACCCTTCACCCTTTCTCTCTTTATACATAATCGTGTATGTATAGTTTTTTCTGTTCTATTTGCTAGAAGAAGATTTGCTGTGACTGTATCCCTAAGTCAAAATTCTTTTTTTTTTTTACATCACATATTAGGAGTGATAGATATTGGGTTGTGTTTGAACAAATCTGGTGTTGGGTACTAGGTGGACTTTAGGAGTTCAATTTGGTGAAAAGTTTCTGGGCAGGATGAATTTCTGCTGTGATTTCATGCACTTTCTTCTATAATTTCCTAATGTTCTAATTAATGGCAAATTGGAATGGCACCTATGTTGACCAACTTTTGATGAACTTTGATTTTTCAATCTCTTGGCCAAGTTTTACAATTTGAATCAAATCTCTTGGTTTTCTTTACCAACGTTTTGGCTAACTACTTTCCGGAAAACAAAAAAAGAAAAAAAGTTTTTGGCTAACTAGAAACTGTCAATGACCCATTTTCCTGAATGTTTAATTGAAGTTTTCCCAAATTTCATCTGAATTTCTGAACTTACAGCATAAACTTTTTTTCTCGCCAATTGTTTAGATCTGAATGTGGTGTAATTAGATACAGTAGTTGCTAAATTTAGAAGCCTTGGATGTTGGAGCTTGAAATTCGATGATCTTGTGGTTGATTAGGCTTGTGGAGTTTTTGAGCTTGATTTGGTATTGCTTGTTCTCAATCACATAATTTGGGTTCCTTGGGGCTATGAAAGATGTAATTGAATGATCCTGTTTCTGCTTTAGGGCTTTGTAGAGCCAGTCAAGTGGTTGAATTATTCTCAACTGTGTCGCCTGGGATTGTTGTTCGGGAGGCCAGGTTAGAGGACAGTTGGGAAGTAGCCGAGACTCACTGTAGCTCCTTCTTCCCCGAGTACTCATTCCCTTTAGATTTTGTGTTAAGGATCGACAGGTTAATCGCGATGCTATCAGGATTCTCGGTTCCAAATGGTTGCCGGAGAACTTGTTTGGTTGCTGTGATTGGTAGGTCGGATGAAGATACCTTTTTCTGTGGAAGTGAAGATTTTAAAATCCGAGGTTTTGATGCAAAATTTAGGCTGAATAAGGGATATGTAGCTGGGATATTAACAGTGGATACTGTGGCCGACTTTCTTCCAAGAAAAGGACCACTTCGGCAGAGAAGGTGAGTTTGATTTTTAATCCCCTTTTCGTGAAATTATGTTTTAAAAGTAAACCTTTTGTAAGACTTAAGCTTGAAAGTACAGCTTCACTTACATGAACCCTGTGTATGTGAAGTAGATGAATATAGTGCAAAATTATTGATGTTAGTTACCAAGAACAATTGGATGGTTAATTTCTGTCGGATACTTTATTTTGGACCTTATCCATCATATGCATGCACTTGGTGTTTTTTTCATCGTCTTCAAATTAAAACTTGGCTGCTCAAACGTAGCCTTAATCGTAATTAATTTGGTGACTATCATTACTTCTGATTGTGATTGACTTATGGCTATCTTATTTTGCTTTTGCTGATGATTGGATGACCAAAAGCACAATAGTGTCAAAGCTTTCGGCACAAAGCATTGGGAAATATATCACACCCAATAGAAAGGCCACCAGATGTGTAGTCAGGATGAATGTTATCTGATAGATGGGATTACTTTGACAATCAGAACATTAAGTCCCACATCCATGGGAATATGTTTGTTTCACGTGTGGGCCTCCTATGTATCTGTAATTCTGCTCTAATTTTGTGGATTGCTATATATAACTATCATCATCATGGTCATTCCTTCTGCTACCATTATCATTCCCCTGTTACCAAATAGTGACACGAGATCTGATCATCACTTCCAAAAGTAACTTGTCACTTTTGGTCATTTGTCACCCCCACAACCCAACCACAGCCGAAATCATTCAACACCTTTGGCAAGTAGTTTTATTTCTGAACTGTAGAGATATTGAAATGAAGCCCAAAACACATTGGAAAGGAAAGACAGAGCAATCTCAAAAAGAATTGCTGAAAAACTCACCTATTCTACTAAAGGAGATAAACACCGCGTCAAACACTCTTTGTCTTCCTCCTCCTTCGGTAAACCTTTTTTCTGTCTTGGCCAGTTTTGCATAACTTTTTCTTGAGTGTGAAGGGGTTTCATCCCAAAGCTAATCTCGAATGATCTGCCAGCATATGGGAACCATAAAATCTATTACTATTTTGTTTATTTTTTTATCTTTCTGTGCGTTACGCTGAATGAATGTAAACTGTTTTATTGTTCATCTAGTTGCTAAATCATATCCATATTTACTTGTAGAAGATGATCTTTTCTCTAATATGACCCTTATTACCATCACAGGACAGGAATCGCATACATATCAAATGTTGCAGTTCGGGAAAGGTTTCGAAGGAAGGGAATAGCTAAAAAACTCATAGCAAAAGCAGAGGCTCAAGCACAAAGCTGGGGATGTCGTGCCATTGCATTGCACTGCGACCTTAATAACCCTGGGGCCGTAAAATTGTACAAAGGTCAGGGTTTCAAGTCTATCAAAGTGCCAGAAGGAGCAAACTGGCCTCAACCCAAGACCTCACCAGATACCCTCTTCAACTTCATGATGAAGCTCCTTCATACCCCAACCAGTTCTTAAATGCTTTAGGGACACCGATTATCGATATACAGATTGCCCTCAAACGAAAGGTAGAATGTTTGGGACCCGTATATATATAACCTGGGGGGATAAAGCGGCGAATTCGCAGCACTTAGTTGTAGCTGTGATGTTAAATTTGTGCAAATGAATTTTCTGTTATATTATAAATGGCATTTGATCAAGGCCTTGCATAGTTTATTCTTTGGTGAAATTAAGGTTAAAATGGTTATCTAGTCTGGTTGGGCATGTATAGTATTCACTTGCTTTCCTCTTTCTTCCTCAATCCCTTTTAATTTAGTATCTGTTATGGTTATGCAGTTATTAGTGCTTTGTGTAATATGACTTATGATGGTCGAGTAGTCCTGGTCTAAAATAGTTCAAAGGCATGTTTCTAGTAAGAATGTTGTAATGAACTCGAATAAGGTCAGAAAATATTACACTTGCGATAGATGTGAGTGAAAAGGGATACAAATTAAGTGTAGAACTCCTGTATATATAGCCAATAAAAGTTACAATAAGGATAAAAAAGGAAAAAAGGAAAACTCTAATAAACCCTAATAAACTAGGCTGCTATAACTCTAACAATTACTACCAATAAGGTCATATTATGAGTTAACAAGGTCAAAGTTACTGACTAATGAACTCGAAACATTGCAATTAATGCAAAGTTAATGTAATTTAATCCTCAGAATTGTAGTAATAATTTTAGTTCTGAGACCGGTCACTATAATTCAACCTAGATTAAGGACATGTTATTTGAAGAATAAGAGTGATTGACTTTTAAAGAGTGTGAAAAGTATTGAATTTGATCCCTCTTATTTACAAGAAGACAAACTAGATTACTGGACTACCATAAAAATTTATTGATCGTGTAGTCAACAGTAAAAGCAACAGCACAAATTTTGAACTCTCCCGGGGAAAAAGGGCAGAACAGAAAATAACAAACATGGGCTGTTTGTTTGCTGTTTTTGTTTTGTGTTTTATGTTTTTGTTTTCAATTTTTGCCTAAAAAACAAACAAAAATGTGTTTGGTATAATTTTTGAATGAGCATCACTCTACTCATGCACTAGAGCTAAACTGCTGGTTCCAGGGCTAGGCCTTTCGAAATTAGATCAAAATACAGGCTACATGATCCTCGGAACCATTTCTGCAAACAAACTGTACATTCGTCAACAAGCAGCAAGGGTGATAATTCTCGGATACAATCCCCCTCAGTTTCGGATTTGTCAATTTTGGTCAAATTCAATCATCTTTTATTTATATCGCTGGCCATATCATCTCGTCCCATGGAGTACTCCCAGCTCCTCCGCCACCACGAAAAAGCCAATCATTGGTGGCTTTGGATGGATTTTTGGGGAGAATTTGGATTGATTTTATCAAATCTTTCCAAACCCAAACCCGGAAAATGTTATGCTTACAAATTTTTTTACAAAATCTTCCATATCAAATGATATTGTACAATTTCCGTCATTGAATATTAATGAGACTCACTTATCTGATGGTAAAAAATTGTTCCATATCATTTGGGATGGAAATTTGGTAAAAAAATTTGGTAAGTATAGTATTACCCTTCCTTACAAGGAAAGATAAGATTCAATATTGAATCCGGTCTATACTCATGTCTGGTATGCACACATACACATATAAGATCCGCGAATATATCATTATTATCATAATATATTTATCCTATAAATGGCTATATTGTCCATTGATTAATCTAATCCATACTCATGTTTGTTTAACTTAAGAGTATAAATGACATTTACCTCACTAATCCAAGAATGAACACCCCCCCCCCCCCCCCCCCCCCCCCAAATTGGTTTGATGAAACCCACATTCAAGAGTTTAAAGTGTCAGACCAACTATGGGCTGAGGCTGTTGTCCATGGCTTGAAAAAGCCATCCAAACAAGGATTTTAGGGTCTAGTGGACTATTTTTCCCAAATGAAGTCTCTCATACCCACTTACCAAACAGCCCCTGGAAGTGCTAGGCAGTTCATACTCGAATCCAGTCCCTTACAACCTCTTCTTGCCAGTACAACCCAGTAAAAACTCTACAGAGCTGATGTAGTACCAGCCATTGCCAAAATATTAATAATCACCAAAATATGATTTGCCAAATTAAACTTTCAAAACTAGATATATAATCAATCCATTAGTTTGCCATTTCATTAACAAGCTATCTAAGACACAGCTTTTGAAAAGAGGCAGCAACACTTTCAACAGCATGCTCATATAGAAAGCTGTCCATTGTATTGTTATTTCTTTAACCAGATAAAGTTAACATCATCGTATCCAAAAGCTGCCATCAGTGAAACAAAGCTTCGAGACCTGTAACTTCCCATTACGTCCAATGGCCGTTGCATATCAACCCTCCTGAAGAGGAGGTTCCTATATTGGACAAACATGCACGCCGGAACTGAAAAGGAATCCAGCTAAGTAAAACTCCAGCTGATCATGGTTGAACAAATTTATCCAATGCAGATGTATCCAGAGCTGAGAACTCTTTTACAGCGGCTAGTACTGCAAGTCCAAGTTTCACAGCATCCTCATTGCTTGGTGCCTACATTGTCAATATTTTGAATGAGTTCCGATCGCTTTCAAAAATTATGACAGCTCAAGTGGCAGTTGAGAGAATTTTTTCTACCTCGATGTTAAGGGGAAGAACAGGGTCATGAAGTGAGAGTCTAAGAAGGAACCACCCGCCATAGCCAGAGACCCTAACCTGTTTAAAGATTTTTCGCTTGTAAGAGATAGAATATAATGATCAAATGAAAATAACTAATATGAATGACATTATTATACAAACAAGCACAAGTACATATACCGCTACATTAAAAAAAGGGGGTAATTACCTTTTACCCCCTTGTGGTTTTAGTTAGAAACACCAATCCTCCTTGACTTCTCAAATTATGCACATAACCACCCTATGCTTGTGTACCAAAGTGAAACACCAGACGCCATTAATGGAACCAAGAAAATGACAATTTTATCCCCATTCTTCTACCTCCTCCTATTCTGGCTTCGCTTTTTCTCCTCTCCCCTCTCTCTCTCTCTGCTGTGGACCTAAATTGTCGCATTCCATTAACTTGTAAACTATCTGTCTTGAAAACTCTTCACTTGAGTATTTGTATTACTTTGTTTCTCTCACTCTCTTGATGTATATATTTATACACAATGTACATAGTAGGCAGTGGGTTTGAAGGGGATGGATGCTTCGGACTGTCTTTGAACACGTGGAAATTGAGTCTGCTAATATGTTCCCTATCAAGACCTATGTATCTGAAAAATATCTACGCGCTTCCACTAATTCTCACAAAAGCCCAAGGTAATAGTTTTTGTGTTTTACAAAAAAAATTTGCTGAAATTTGAGGTTCACCTGAACAACCCAATCCTTCAGTAGTTGCAAAATAAATTGAGATTTGTAGTTGCATCAATTTAAGATTCCAGTTTTTTCTGTGAATGAGTTCCCCACAGCTGGCAGCGACCCCAATCCCACCATCAAGGTGTTTTGTTGTGGGTCTTGCTGGAGAAGGTCGTGGATCTACATGAGCCAATGCGAGTGACACTTCGACCGGGGGAGTAAGAAGAAAGCCTTTAAGGGGTATTTTGGGCATCAAACATAAGTTTTTTTGGAGGGAAACAAAGCATACTCTCGGTCAATTTGGATGGTAAAAGTAATGGTTTCACTTTGGTACACAAGCATCGGGGGGTTATGTGCATAATTTGAAAAAGTCAAGGAGGTAAGGTGTTTTTGGCCAAAACCACAGGGGGTAAAAGATAATTACCCCTTAAAAAAAGATAGGATCAGTATTAGAACATGAAAACAAGCAAACATACAACAATTTTCAAAGATGGCCCATGCAATCACAGCATACAACAAAGATACAAAAAAAATCAACAAATGCATAGGTAGCAGGTCACATACCAGATTGCTGGAGGTGAAGCAAGTGTAATTAATGATTTTGTTAAAGTTAATCCAAAACCATGGGATTGGTAATCCATCGTTTACATTTTTGCCAACAATTTAAAACTTTGTAAGTATACTTCCAATGAACTGTTACACTTCATAAGCCAACCAGGCATTTACAATAAAATACCATAACTCTTCATATATAGATTATAACTTCATATAAAGGCCAATCAAAGGCACAGTAAGGGTGTGTTTGTTAACCCAAATTTAGTACTTAAAATGAATGTATTCGGCACTTATTAATTAAGCTCGTTTGATAACTAAAATTTGAATATTTTAATATATTAAGTACTCCTTAAAATACGCTAAAATATTAAGTAGGAGATCCCTTACTTAATTATGAAAGTGCTCAATTAAATGATCTTTAATAATATTTATAATATGACAATTCTACCCCACAATATTTCACAATTCTATTAAAACTCTAATTAATCTTCTGTCCAAAACCCCTAATCTATCTTATCCTCCTCACCACCGTTCTTTTTTCCGTCATCTTTTTCAGGGATCACACACATACATGTAAGTTACTTCTACCCTTTTATTCTTCATCGCACACATACACACATAATTACACACATAATTGTACACACACAATACATAAAGCACACACATACACACTTTGCACGTGTGTACATATAAATATACACACTACACACACATACGCACACAAATCACATGCACACACACACACACACACACACACACACACACGCAGCGGCACACATACACATTCTACATACACTCTACACACACACACTCAGCACATGTTTTGTTATTAAATTTATTATTATTCTATTCGTCTTTGGTATTGGTTAATAATTTATTTGTTCAATTATTTCTTTGTATTGGACTAATTATTTATTAATTCAATTTATTTATTTTTGTTGAAGGTTAATTGCCTTGTGTTCTTCAATATTTGTAATTTATGTTATAGTGACTACAATAAGATAATAATGATTATGATTTATGTTATGAATTAAACTGATTTGATATATCGTAGATTTTTATTAGATACAAACATATTTATAAATATTTTCAAAATAAAGAGTGAACAGGTGAAACTAAAAATTAATTTATTTTCAGACGTCAATTTTGTGTAATTATCAAACAGTTTGGTTCAATTCAGTACTTAAATTTCGGTGGGTACCAAATAATCCACGAATTCAGCATTCAAACTTCAATTTTATCAAACACCACCTAAATTCACTTCCCAGTTACATCCTATAATAAAGTCACACCACCGTACTCAACTTTACCGTCAAGAGATCATTCAATATACACAAATAAGTACATACTCAGACAACCCAGTGATATGACCCAAAATTGTTCCGGAATAGAGCTGTCTCCTTTCCCTTGCTTACTACCTACCTAGGAAGCACGGATACGGACACGAGGATACGACAAAGTTAAAAAATATGGGACACGGGTACGGCAAGGATACGGCTATTAAAATAATATAATATATTTTTTAAATAATAATAGAATTGTAATAGATTAAAAATAAAGCATATATTATAACAATATTAACAATAAGACCTAGCAAATATTATTTTTTTTGATTAAAATTGAAATAGATCAAATTAAATATCCATTATGTTCATCAAACATCATTGCATCTATTAACACTCATAATATATAAGTTACATAACAACAAATATATTAAAAAAAGTAAATTTTTAATAGTTAAAAGTTGTTTTTTTAATAAAAAAATTCTTGGCCGTGTCTTGGTCGTATCCTAGACGTATCTTGACCGTGTCCTAGACGTATCCTTGCCGTGTCCTAGACGTATCCTGGCCGTGTCCAATTGATTTCACTATTCAGGACACTTCTAGCCGTGTCGGATACATGTCCGACCGTGTCCTGGCCGTATCCGTGTCGGACACGTGTCCGATACTGCCACGGCACCCCGTGGGAAGTATCCGTGCTTCCTAGCTACCTACCTACCAAGTAGTTAAGGTTGAGTATGTTCAACATCTCAACTGGCATTTGATTCCCATTTGATGCACGGCTATAAACACATACACACACAAATATACATACAGATACCACAGCAAGTTCGTTTTTCTAACTTATTAAATTATTTTAGGTCTAATATCACTTCTAAGAAATGGGTTGCTTCGTTGTGACCTGGGCGTCAACGGTTTGAGTAGCAGAAACAAACTCTCCACATGGGAGTAAGGCTGCGTACATCTGAACGTCCCAAATCCCGCAATGGCGAGAGCCTAGTGCAATGAGTCATCTTTTATGTAAATTGTAAAACGGACGTATAACATGATATTTCATACCAGGGTCAAATCATTTCAGTTTCAGATTCCAATACAGCAAGTGAATGTATACCATACATCATTATTCAATACGCCATATGATTCAAAAGTGAAGATGCATAACAATTCCATGTGTAATATGTAACTACAGCTACACGTGCTGATTTCTAGCAGGACATGTGAGTCATGATTGGTTAAAAAAACTGCAAGTTTTGAACTGCATCATTAGTTCAAAGGCTACAAAACTTACGCCTTCATAGTTAACGGGGGCTTTCTGAAGCTTTGGATCTAAATCAATGACATTCTCCAAATGTTTTAGCACTGCCTCTCCATAATCCCGGAAAGATCTAGAAGAACCAAAGCATTCATTACTGCACAAAAAGGAAACCATATATGACAAGCATGTATCATTTACAGTTACATACCCTCCTTTAATATCTGCATGAGTCTGATCAATCTTCAGTCTCAGTTCCACTGCAACTGCTGGATCCTCCAAACCCTCCACCAAGTCAGTCAAAACTTTGCTGCCACCACCTATTCCTGAAGCTCTAGCAGATGCGAGTTTGTTTAAGAGCTTGACCTGGTAAGCAATAAAAAGATGACAAAAGTAGTGAGGCATTTAGAGGGATAAATGTCCATTCACTATAGGAAAAAAGGTATCCTTTGAAGTTCTGGGGTTTCTTCATCCATCAATGGACTGCAGATCTAGCATTGAACAACAAATTGGAAAACCAAAAGCTTTATTTATTTTTAAAATTTTCAATAAAAAGACACCTGTACAATCAATTTGCAAAGTAAAGTCTACCATGAGGTATGCACCATCATCAAGCCAATGATTCTCCTTGAGAGCTCCATGGCCACTGGTTTCAATAGCCAAATGTGACTCCTCACCGCCAGAATTCTGTCAAGAATATTTCATTTTAATAGTATTTCTGTGGAGGAAGAAACTGAAAGTTCAAAATGCATGGCCACTTGCCACTTAACTACCATACTTATAGCAAAAACTGATAATTAATCCTCACAACCATGATCACCAATACAAGGTTCCACTTTTGTCCCTTAGCATCCTTCAACCACTTTCCTCTGCTTAGGAAGGTTTCTTCACTTAGCCTAATAGCACCCAAACTAGACCAATTCCAATTTTCTTCCTGTCTTCCTATGTCATATATGTGCCCTAAATACTTCCCACCCACCTTTTTCTCTTCCTGACAATAAAAGAGCACATATCTCAAGCGGATGAAATGCAGTAAAAGAGAGAAGAAACCCACTAACCAAGTAAAAGAAAATGAAAACAAACACACAAGGAACTAGAATTAAAATCCAGAGCAACAAGCCCATGGAAGGCAGCAAGTGATCCACAACATAATCCTCAAACCCCTTTACTTCACATAGAATTTTGTTGCTGGAAATTTTTTATCAGGACATCCAAAAGATAAACACAATATAATTAGAAGTTTCAAGTACTTCTATTCTATCAACATACCAAAACATTTCAACAAGGCTCCCATACAATTCAAACCCAACTCACAGAGACATTTATTAATTAAAGACAACATCTTACCAGACGAATTGCTTCGTCAATAACATTTTTATATCCTCTTTTGAACCGATGGTGCTTCCCTCCTGTGAGAAATCAAGAGAAATGAGCATGTCCAACAGGAGATATTAATGTCCGGATATCTTCGTTTGCCGCTTACCCAGTTTATTTTCTATAAATGTAGTCAACCCATCTGAAGTCACGCTGTCAGTGACAATAGTTGTTCCTGGATGCTAATCAAATAAAACAAAAGAGGATAACAATTCAAATTAAGGTCAAAAGCAACAATTGTAAAGAAAGTTAAATGGGAAAACTTACTTCCTCTAAAACAAGAGCAGACATCAAAGCAATCAGACGATTCCGATTGAACTCACGACCAGTGGAATCAACAGCAGCAGATCTGTTCATGACAAGCGTTAAGAATAACTATAAACTTTCAAGTTCAATGAACAGACAGATTGCACAAATCATCACCGGTCAACATCAGTATCAAAGATGATCCCCAAATCGGCCTTGTTATCAAGGACAGCCTTGGTAATAGCTTTCATTGCTGCCTTGTCCTCCGGGTTTGGAATATGATTGGGGAATAAACCTGTTACCATAATAATTTTGTCACCAAAATATGAGTAAATCTCAGGTAAAATATATCAGGTTTAAACCTTACCATCTGGCTCCAAAAATTGGCTGCCAGAAGTAATAGCCCCCAGAGGTTCTAGCACCTTTCCCTGATAAACCATCAACATAAACACTTTAACATCAAATCAAGCAAGAAATACTGATTTATTCTACAAATTTACCACAACATCATCTTCCAGACATCTTATCAGTGATAAGACTTCTAATGTATTCACCACATAAGGGATAAGGCCAACAATATCTTCTGCAGGCTTCAGGAGTTCTCAAAAAACAACATATAAAGGTTATGCTTCCCTCCCAAAAAAAGACAAGCAGAATTTCTTTCTCACCATGGAAATGACCAAGTCAGCAAGAAGAGGATGAATGGAGATAGTCAAAAACAAATTCTAACATTTAGTCCTTTAAAAGAGAATATGAAAAAAAAAAAAAAAAAATCATTAAGTGAAATGGTTAGACAAAGACTATGAAACAGCAGAACATAAAAATACAACCTCTGCCTCAAATAGTGGAACAAAGCAGTGGGGGTAATGGAGGGAGTCAAAATTAGAATGATATCATTGTTGAAACTTACTGCAAAAAATCCTCCTGCTCCATTCCCTGCATCGACAACTATATGGAATCCCTTCAATGGCTTCTCTGAGAGTTCATAGCACACAAGTATAAGCCAATCGACTTTGATTATGTACAGAGGGCACTAGATATTCAATGAGTAAAACAAGCATTGGCAAGAGAATAGACAAGGGGACATTCAGCTAAATTGGAATGACAAATTCAATGGTTGGCCGACACACAACGAGAGAAAGAGATATTAATCTCCAAAGAAAATGCTATTTCCTTCTTTTTGAAATAGTTGGTATAGGACTTTGTGGAGTTGAGTTGAGTATAGCTATGAACTATGTGAAGAAAGATTACCTATATTTCCTGCAGCTTTACGAACTGCTGCTACAAGATTAGATGTATAAACAGTCATGTAATCAACTCTCCTCACAGATAAAGAAGCTTTTCTTTCCGAGTCCATTAAACCTTCAGCAGTAAATTTCATGTAAATATTTGTCGCACGCTCCAAGATGTCTTTGATGTCAGCTTTCCCAAGCCCTCCAGCATTAGTGAAGAATTTAAAACCATTCCTGTTGTAAGGAAGATGACTCGCTGTTTGCAGAGAAAAAAAAGTGTTCCATTAGGTAAAATTTTTTGCATGTAATTTATTTTAGCATATTCGGAATTTTCAAATAGACCTAAGCCTAAGGTTACACCAACATTGGAAAATTAATCTTTATCCAGCCACTTGCTACATATTTACTTCACTTTTAACCAACTATATAGGTGCTGCCAGACCATCTGACAGGATTTTCGAGAATTGGCCACTCAAAGATTATTTAGTTTCATACGACTTTCTAAAATCTAGTAGAAGATATGCTTCCATTTACCTGTTATCATGATGGATCCGTCAACTGGACACAAAAACTCATCATTTACAGTAAGTGTGCTATTGAACATTGCTGGCGTGGATGCTAATCTACAAAAGCAGTAGAACCAAATGCATCAAGCTATGTCACCATTGATATGCACTAAATCACATTATATAAATACTAAACAGAGGAATATACTATCACTTTTTACTTCTCTCTCTCTTATATCACTGTCTTTCCTTTTTTCCCCAAACCTTTCCAATAAGCTGAGTTCCCTCCCCACAAAACCAACAAAAAGAAACAAAATTATCCGGGCACCAAATCCCTTTCCTCTACTTGGAATTGAACCTGCGCCTCCTTTAATTGGGGTGGCATACAACATATTAATATCCAACAGATAACCAGAATAAATGGAAAATGATAAACATGATTTTTCTTTCGATAAAAACAAACATAGGTATACTATAATGTATATAGAAACAAAAATGATTGAATTTTTACAGGAAGACATCTAACTAAAGGCTTATAGGGATATTATGTTGTTTTAAGAGAACAAGCAACTCAAATATTGCAACCATAACAAGAAGTCTAATCACAGTAAAATCAGGTGTTAGTGTGAGCTTGATGCCTAAAACATAATTCCTACAACCTCACTCTAAAACAGAGAAAAGTACATATTATAAGTTGAACATGATGGACTGCCAAACAGCATGGTTCAGATCAGGCAAGCCATACAAAACCTGTCTGATTCTAATGTCTCAGCATGTCAAATTCGGACGTCCAAACCTAGATCCTGTAAACCTTGCAGGTCATAATGTTCTAAGAAGGCTTCAATCTTCCAACAGAGAGAAAAGAAAGGAGCTTTTTTTTTTGTTGTGGGGGGGGGGGGGGGGGGGGGAGAGATAGAGAAACAAGAGACTAGGCCTGAAAAGAACAGGCCAGAGTGATATTAACACGGGCATAATCAAAATATGATGAGAAATTACGTGGATTCAAGCATCTCTACTTGCCTTAAACTCGTGTGAAATTTTCAAAAGGATTCTCCAATCCTACTAACCAAGAATTGGAATAGCTGGTTTGTGTTTCATGTTCTACAGATCCACTTTCCAGTTCTCATCAATTCTCACTTGTAATCAGAGAAATGTTTCTCTACTAGTTAAAAAAGAATGGAAGAGAACTAAAAACGAGCAAGATTTGGAGCAACATAATTGTTAATAGGCTACATGCCCAGATGGTGTTAAATTAACTATCTCAAGACTAATAGAATATAAAAATCAGTCTACTAAATAATCTTACAGTATCACATAACTAAAGCCATCACCCACCCATATTGAATCACATCCAGGCCGGCACCAGCAATTCCTCGAGCAACTGCATCCTGAAAGTAGAATAATAGAATTCTTAGAGACTAAAAAATGAGTAGATTGTAAGTATTTCCAGATAAGGTGATGAAATAAGTAATTTCTGAAAGTATAATTTACTACTTGATATGAACTTTCAGATAGCATGGGAAGGTCAGCTACAACCACATAAATTGCAGAAGAAAAGGAATAAAAATACAATTTCCAAACAATAAAAATACAATTTACAATAAAAACCACTTGTCCAAACAATACAAGTGGCTTAATTTATACTACGCCTCATAGTACACATTCCAAGGTAACTAATAATTTATGTTGGGATTTGAAAAAAAATAGTCAAAGGTCATAAAGTTTGTATATATTGTTCATGATTTTTAAAAATAAAGTAGTACCTATTGCAGGGACTTCGTTTTTATGATCTAGAGTTTGTTCATATACATTAATGCAATTTCCTCTCGAAGTCATATCATCAACTATTTTTCCTCTAACATTAACCTAACCTGCGTAGCAAGCCATTCCCAGCTGTTGCCTGGGAAGGTTGTATTACGAGATGTGATAATTCCATAAAAAAGAAGATCTGGCAAATGGGAAAGCACTCACCAAAGAATTCAAGCATTCAGATGGATACAGGTAGGATGCCTATAGATGGGTTTAAAAAGAATGGGGAGATTATATCAAATTTGAAAATGTGTAGGTTCTTTAGAGCCAGAAGCACTAGATCAGTAATCTAAGGTGGGAAAGAGAATTAGAGACTCATTGCCATTCAGAGTCCGCAGGTGGATCAAGCAATCTAAGGCAGCAAGGCATCTTCCCTGGGAATCCTTCATTCAAGTGTTTGTTGTTGGAGCAAAGTCATACCCCCAATAGGGAAGATTATCTTTGCTAGTTGTAAGCTCTTCACAAGAATTTTTGCCCAATAATCATAGAAATGGACCTTTCAGAATCGGTATGATCCATGAGATACTTTAGCCATTCACATCATTGAATTATAGCTGTTTGTATCTTATATTTGGTTACCTTCCTTTGGTAGGCCGAACATGAGGTTTAGTAGTGGAGTTTTCTAGAGGGAAAGTGGTCAGGGAATGGAAAAATGTCAAGATAGATTGTCTCATCACCAACAAATCAATTTCTTATTTTTTTTGGAAGGTAACAAATCAATTTCTTTGTCAAACCAGCTCTATGTAATAGTGGGGAATGTGATGCTCATAACTGGTTACATACTGGGGACAGGCTAAAAATGGTTTCAACAGTAACAATCACCCCTACCTCCCCCCTCTCCCCACTTTCAATTTCATAAATACAAATAGAAGTTTAAGATGGTGAGCATATTCTAATGAGGGTAACCCAATTGAAATCAAAGTAGTATTGGCATGGACATACAAAAGGAATTTAAAGCAATTCTTTGTGAATTACAAAGTTCTATTCTTCCAAAAGCATATTTAACTTTTTTGTTAGTGATTGACAGGATCACTGACAATATAGTAGGGGTGGATACCTGTAGCTTCTGTGCAGATATTCGAGAATCATGGCCAATAGAAATTCTCAAACGTCTAAATGCATCAGGTTTCTTTTTATCCAGCAACCATGCAGCGAAGGCAGCAGCTATTGCTTCTGTAACAGCTTCAGTAAGATTAACAGGTTCTCCTTCAACACCAGCAACAGCAACACCTCGAATGTCACTGGAGGGAGGGACATAATCCATAAAAATCAATACCCATTTTATGCTTATTCGTATATGCATGTGAGTGTTTACATGTGCATGTTTCTATGTGAGTGGTGTGCATGTGTAAAAGTGCATCTATCATATTCTATCATATTATAATGCATAATGCAAGCAGTATGCTTGTTCTCCACCACCGGAGAAGAAAAGATACGAGAGTTCAGGCTGAAAATAAATGCATTCACATTGTCTGAAACATATTTTTTGATAGAAAATTAGATTTGAATCAGTAAAGCACTAAAGCTCCATTTCAGATGTCATGCTAGTACTTTCAAAATTGTACCATCATGATTGTGGCATCATACTAAATACAGATCACTTCTATCAGCATGGCTACCTCACCAGAGCTGATCAACCCTAAACAGTGAGCGAAGACCAATAGGAGTAGCCAACCAGTGCATATGGGGTCCGTAAGAGAGGTATATTCGATTACAATCATAATAAGAAACATACGGCCTAACTAGATATAGAGAAAGAACTAGGCTCCTTCCAAAAGAATAAAAACACCGATAAAATCCACAAAAGAATAAAATGAATCAGGGGACATCCATGAGAAACATATTACATTGAATGTCCGACTAATGAGTCACTATAGTGCTAAAGTGTTTCAACTTAACTTTGAGTTATCGGGCACTTGATGATAAGCTGAAAGCTTTGAATGCATCCATGGTCTGATTAAACTGTTTCCAGTCACATTACGATGGTCACTAAGTTAGGCTCACGATGAGCCCAAAGGATTAGGATCCAGTGCACATTTACCAAAATTGAAGTCCCTAAACCTCCATATTACAATGTTCATTGTTCTTTCCCCCCAACATGACACCCAAAAACAAAAAACTAATCAATTAGGAACCAAGTTAAAAAAAATAAAGAAGAATTTTAAAATAAACTCAGCCTCAAATTTTATTTTATTTTTAACTAGAATTAAGCCTTAATTCAAACAGCTGGATATCTAACTACCCTGGGTAAATTGAATGAAGTGCAATTAACAAAATCCATTATGTTCATGACAATAATTGGTGACTACAAACACGAAACAACAGTGATTTCCGAAATGATTAAGTAACAAGAAGATACGAAGAGAAATACATTTAAAAATTTGCTACGCTGGCATGATTAAATACCTGCCATTTTGAAGTTTAAGAAAATCAGCTTTTTCTAAAGACGGTAATGCAGTTGTAGAAGGAGCAGCTGCAAAAAAAGTTCATTTACAGTTATAAATTTGTAATTGACAAGAAAATATCACATTGAAGCAACCACGTCTGATAACTATCATCATAGGAAGATTAATAAGACCTGTTGATTAAAGAAAACTAAATATGCATAAACTAGATAACAAAATCTAGTAAGTATTCTAAAGGTCTGAAAAACTATGGTTGCATCTGATGTCAACCTGGATAATGAGAGTCTAGAACAGACCGTTGCAGTAAACAATTTCACGGCTAAATTTTGACAAGGTGCGCAATCGCATGGTAAAGATGCCAGTCCATGCCAACTTCCCTCCTTGAAAGGGAAGCAAGCTGCGCATATTAGGGGCACAACAGTCCCTTTGGTATAGGGTGCTGAATTTCCTATTCTGCTGGCAGCATTTTGCTACCAAAACATTTTGGACAACCTTCCCTGATATTGCTGCATAAAAACTGAATTTTATCAGATTTTCATATTTGTAAGAGCTGATGCAAAATCTAGAGTTAATGTGCAGTTAAAATTCTATATTTCTGCTGAAATATTTTTCTTTTCCGTGTTGGGCTTCAAGACAAAAACAAAAAGGAAAGAAAAAAAAGAAGAAAGATATGAGAATAACTTAGGTGCTGAGGGCCTAGCAACTAAGTATAGTAGGAATTACTTTACAAAGCTTAGCTTGAGATGCATAATCTTCAATTTGCCCGGAATCTACCCTAATGCTCAGCTCCAGTATTCAACACAGTATAGTTCTGCCTCTGTTAATTGTGTGTGCATATGTTTAAGAAGTCTTGAACAGATAAAACAACACCTAACAGTTCTCCAATTAGCAACAACATTCTCACTAACTCCTTATGACTCCACACCCAAAATGACAATAATATACAACCAAAGCTCTATTATACTCTAAACTAAAAATTTAATGTCCTGGTCATGAATTCTTAGAAATGACTGAAACAGAGGCAAAATAACGCAGGATAGGGGAAAACAGGGTTTTATTACAATACATCATTTGCGAGGCTTGTCATAGGTATGAGATTTCAAGTCATATTAGTGCCCATATATTATTTCTTTGCACTTATAGGATACCTCCTTTATGGAAGTATACCAGGTTTTTTTTTCAACAAACACAAAAATTGTTCTACTACTGGTGGAATAGATTTACATTTTATATGATTATTGGACATGAATAAGAGCACACTCCGACATTGTCCACAAACAAATCACATCTCACATTCATAATGGAAACTGATTAATACAAAAATCGAAAGCTTTATAGTTTGATCTACCAAGAGTCTCAGTTAATAAAATCATGCAGTTGTTTCACCTAAACATAAAAAAAAAACTCAATTCACATAAGTAACAGATCAAGAATCCTTCTCAAATGCATAAATGAATAAATAAAAACAAGCGACTTTTTTTTTTTCCCCTAAACAAGCGAATTACTTATTTCTAGGTCGGTGAATTCATTACTTATCATCCAAATTCTCAGGAAAATAACAATCAACAAGGCGTATCAAGTGATAGCAATACACTGCTTGGCTTTTGCTACTAACATTCCTAGTAATTTTACAAGTACGAATAATATTGGGAGAATTTTCAATTTTGGAGCTCATAACTCAACAATTCTTGGTAGCTCTTGAGGTTGTGAGAAAGACTACAATCAAATGCAATTTATAGGAAAAAAAAATGCGGAATTATCATACAGCCTGAAAGTAATATAACAAGTAATTCAACTGAAGATGAAGTAAATGACCTAATGAAACTAGTATTCACCTGCCATTTGATGACCGAAGTTAAGGGAATTACGATGGCGTCGATACTTGTGTGTGTATATGAGGGAGGGAGAGAGAGAGAGAGAGAGAGAGAGAGAGGCTGATGGGCGGAGAAGTTGAGGGAAAGGCCAGAGAGAAAGAAGAAGCCAAGACTGAGTTGTTTTTTTCTTTTTTTTGGAAAAATTTCAGTCACATCGTTTTTAGTTTATTATATTTTCAAAAACACCCTCTCTATTATCAAAAATATCATTGACACCCTTTCTAATTTATATTTAAACATCATTGACACCTCATGTTATTAAACCATCATTTATAATAAAAATAAATTATATAAAATACCAAAATTGCCCCTACATAAACCCCAAATAATTTTTATACATAAAATTTGATTAAAATTCGAGTCAATTAAAAATTTATTTTTTTACATATTAAAATTCGAGCTAATTAATTTTTTTCTATATATTAAAATTTGAGTCGATTAAAATTCGATTCGAGTTGATTAGATTTTATTTTTTTCATGTATTAAAATTCGAGCCTATTAAAAAAAATTTATATGCATGAAAATTCGAATCGATTTGAACTCTACTTGAGCTGTTAGCCCCAATTAAAATTCTATTCAGATCGATTAAAATTTATATTTTTTTATTTATTAAAATTCGATTCAAATTGATTAAAATTTATATTTTTACATATTAAAATTTAAGTCAATTAAAATTTATATTTTTTTATGTATCAAAATTCGGGCCAATTAAAATTTAATGCGAGTTGATTAAAATTTGATTTGAGTCTCGAATAAAATTTTAATCAACTCAAATTTTAATACCTAAAAAAAATTAATTTTTAATCGACTCAAATTTTAAAACATAAAAATAAATTTTAAATCGACTTGAATTTTAATACGTAAAAATTTTTTAAAAATAGAGGGGGTCTCATTGAAGATATGCCTATTTAGAGGGATTGTGGATGATGTTTTTCTTAAAATTTATCATGGAGAATTTAATAAAATTACATTATAATTAACACCTTTAATCTGATAAGGGCATCTTTGAAGATTCAGAAAGTAGAGGAATAAACTAAAAGGGTGTAATTGAATTTTTTTTGTTTTTTTGGAACATAGGACTGAGCTGTTAACAATATGCGGCCGTAACGTGCGCATATTCTACCTGGTCTGATTTGACATATGGAAAGATCAAAATGGATCGGGTGACACTCCGGCCAGTAAATCTGTGGATCATGGCAGGCCATAGGCCGGACAGTCTAGCTATTGGACTGTTGTCGGGTCGGGTGGTAGAAGCACGACAAAATTGTGAATTCCATGGCCTGCCTAAATAAGATTCGAAAACGTATTCATTGGCCCAATAATTTATTTTAAAGGGATTTTTGTAGGTCGGTACATAATATAAGATTTAATTGTTTAAAAGTTCTTTGGATAAAATTATCTGTAGAGAGATCATTTTTATTTATAAATGTCAAATATATCCACGTGTAAATACTAACCGAGACAATCTCATGGATTTGAAAATAGCTAAAACTCAAGCATTATTCCATGAAATCCAACTACTAAGAGATCACGCAAAACAGAGTATTTGAAATTTAAATACAAAATGCCAAATTAATGAGATTTCAACTAAATCAAAAATACAAACAATCAAAAATTGTGAGTACAAAAAAATCTTTAAAAATTTAATCTTCAAAATTTAATCAAAAATTACGAGAATCAAGGAGATGATTTTCATTTTAAAATTTAATCTTCAAAGAGAGCATTCACCTCCCAAATCAAAACGGGCATTTCAGAAAAGATTTGTAAAATTCAGAAAATCTTCTCCACCAATTTCATCATCTCGGAAAAAAGAGGGTTTTGAATAAACTTATTCATATTCTACAACAGCAAATGTACGAATTCAAGAATACAGTGTGATTACAGTGCAACATCACAGTGACACTATTCTATTTGTCACACGCTGAACACTATTCTATTTGTCACATGCTGACAAATAATATATATTTACATTGTCTAAGTGCTTGATAAACTAAATGATATGCTTGACACAGTGTGACATTACAATGTTACATAAAAATAATGAATTGGTTGTATCCACACTGTTTGTCACACCGTAACAAACACTGTGTCACAGTGTAACAAGTAACAACACACTGGACACTAACAGAAGACACCACCATTAATTAACATCAAAAAATAATATGAAATAAATTGGTCATATTTTACATCAAATAAGAAATAAAAAAAGGTGGTTGACGTTATATTCTACCCATTTCAAAAATAAAAATGTTATTAACAAGTCACTGAAGTAAAAGAAAAACACGACCTGCAGATAAAAGCAGTAGACATTGAAGAAGAAAAAGCACACAACCTGTGAGTGAAAACCGCAGACGTTGAAGTAGAAGATGACCACTAGACATTGAAGCCATTAAAATAGAAGCAGATGATATACATTAAAAATTTTAAAAATAAAAGTATTCTAAAATAGGAAACTACTAATTTAATAAAATAAATCCCACGGAAAAAGAAATTACCAAACTAAACATTTCATGAATTATGAAAAATGATATTTCAGTTAAATTTAAAAAAAAAAATGTTATTGTGTATTTAGACACAATACATTTCCAACTAATAGTACTTATTTACAATACATTTTCAATAAGATATTTTTCTATAAATAAGTAGTTAATGTGGTACCTATCCATAATTTTTCATATTTTAAAAAGGGTCATATTTGAAATTTTTTGACCCGTTAAAGTCCAATTCAATTGGTAGCCTGACAATCTACATGCTAGCGATCAACTGCAACACGGAATGTGGAACCGTTTGAAACTCTTGCATGTTGATCAACCGCAGCAGATTGGAGTTCTCCAATTAGGCGTTGGGCTTTATCAAACCCCCACCAAGTGGCTCAAGGAAGTTCGCAAGATCCATTGCAACGAAAAACACAACACTTTTCTCGTCGGCGTCTGTTTTGACCGTAAAATTTGAATAAACATTTTGAGCAAAAAAAAATAATCAATTAATAACATTATATAGTAACATTAGTTAGTAACACTCAAATTATGTAACATTTATATAATAAAATAGAACTGATTTTGAATCCATAGACAAAAAGCAGTCGAGATCAATTCTGAGTTAAAAAGAGGTTAAATCCAACAGACTATGTTATCTTGACCTTTTCGCGACTTAGATCACCTCAAAATTATTGATCTGACGCATCAAATTCACTCTCAAAAAAAAAAATTTCAGCCCAAAATTGTTTACTTTTATAATTCCCCAAATTACTCCCATATTTACTCCTACGATTCCTCGAATTCGCGCCTCTATGCAGTTTCAGATTTTACATCGTCCAATATTTCAAATAGAACAATACTATTGTGATATAATTTGGGGACATAATACATTATGAAATGTATTTAACGCTACAATGACACCAATCATTAAATGCATTCCACTATTATTCATTGGTCACAATTCATTATGTTCTCAAATTATGTCTCAATAGCATTAGTGTTTTAAATAATGTCCAAATATTTTCAAATTTAATCTGCCTCATGCGTTTGCTCCTCTCCCTAGCCCCTCCTCTCTCACGCCCTAATCCCCTCACTCTCATTCCCCCTCTATGCCCTAATCTCACGCTCACCACCCTAACGTTTGCTCTGTCCAAAGCTTCCATCGCCACATACTGGAAGAATGATCCATTAACTACATTACTTAATACTACATACAAATGTAGTATTATGTGAAGTTAAATCATATGGTTGATTCTGGAATGTTTTACTAAACTTGAGACTTAATTATTTGCATGTTTGCGATTACTATTATTATTTCTGTTGTGATGTTAAATAATTATGTTTATTCTTGACTATGATGTGATGATTATTTGAATAATTATTTAGGGTTTATATTTTATAAATTGCATACACAATTTATTATGTTTGTTGGCATCCTGATTTTAGGGGGAACTCTATCAAAATACTAATCATTATTTTTTTTTTGTTTGGTGTGTTGTTATTCTTATTAGATCACACGGGTCACGGGTGAGGATAAAATTGTTTTGTTTGTTGTGATATATGTTAATCCATTGCTAATCTGATTATTATAAATTTAATTTGTACCTTTTATATTATGTACAAATAATATATAATGACCTCCTATCTATGTCTATTGTAGTGTCGTTTGGCGGTATCAAATATATTAGATAAATTTGAAAATGATTATTTCAAATATTGAACCCTAATCTCATAGTTTGGACTATATAAAATTAAATTATGTCGTATGCTACAGATGATATGAAAAATAATAAGTGAACATTATATAAAGTACAAAATAGCAGAGTCTCTGCCCACCACTTAAATTTTGCAAAGGAAAAAAAAATTTATCATGACCAACCAACCTATGCAGTACGATTTGTACTATTATTAGTGGAAGCAGAGCGCGATAGCCATCCATCATGGATACAGTTTAAGCAAAAAAAAAAAATGGATCCAGAATCGAATGTTAGAGACCATATAATAAAAAAAGAAGCATTCTATGACAAATTTAAAAAAAGTTTTAATCCGAATAATCCAATAATGTTGTATGTTATTGTTAGCATGCTTCTACCTACATGATCAATTAACATCATTTATAAGAAGTTCGAGAATGACTTCATAGATATGACAAAATTAGAGGGGATGTTAGCAGATATAAAAAATGATCATCATTCATAAGAAGTTCAAGAATGACTTTATAGATATGACAAAATTGGAGGAGATGTTAGCAGATATAAAAAATGATCTAATTTGTTCACGAGCATTAGAAGACATGGAGGCTCAACTGAGAAACAATGAATATTTGAAAAGATGAAGCGATATTTTTAGGTAAATATGTTTTCTCCATTTTTTTTATTATTTGAATGTGGATGGAGGGAAAAAAAATATTTGTATATCTTTAGAGAATGAGAAAACACCTAAAAAAAATATTTCAGGCCGTAAGAATTCTTTTGAAAGTTAGTGGAATTTCTGATAGTAAAATTTAGTTTTTTGACAATATCTTGGTCCTTACTTTGTCTATGAAAGTATTATTACAATTTGTATTCTATTAGTGATGAATTCTATTATTACGTTGTTAGTAGTAGTGCTGGTGAATATTTTTTAGAATTTGAGATAAAGGTGATTATGAATGCTAAAATCGTGGATGTTGAATGAACAATGTCCAATGACATATTTTTTCAAATGTTTAAATTATTATGTTACAGTAGTTGTAACATGACTTTTGTTACATAAATGTTTGATTATATATGCTCTGTATGCAAGTTTATGATATTGAAATGTCCTATTTTTAGAAGAGATTTTGTCAAATTTTTTAAAAATATTAGTGCGCTCATTTTGATTGCTGTTTGTTAAAATTTTGGGTGATACATTGCCTTTATGTATGGACAAATATTTATAATTTTTTTTATGAGTAACATAATACTTTTAGGCACGAACAATTATTAATAGATAGATATAAGAGACAAAAAGAGTTCTAAGAGCATCTCCAACACAAAAACATACGTCTACTCATATGGTAGAGTACTCCAATGGGCATCTCTAAGAGCATCTCTAAATTTGAGTAAAAAACTTGATTTGGTATAGAGTATTCCAATGGGCAAACTTAAATATCTACTCAAATCTTTTAAAAAATTCTCTTATTGTCTTAAAATTCATTTTTTTGTATCATTCAAATCATGATATTTGATAAAATAAATGAAACTTTCATATCTCTCTACAAATAGGTAAAAAAAAAATGAATATGTATACAACACTACATAGGAATAAAGAAACCACCCCAGAATTCTAAGATTATTCTAATCACTTATCATTCTTTATAAATTCAGATAAAGAAAAAGAAAAAAGATACCTATTTTGACATGGGTCTGGTCTGAAGAACACAAAAACATACGTTTTTAACAAAAATGGAAAATTGAAAAAATAAAATGACAAAATTTCTAAATTTGTTGGTAGCGAAGGCTTAAAATTTCAGGAAGAATCGCTAGCCTGAAATTGTACTACCGATAGTGTTTAACTCGAAAAAATTAAAGAAAAATTTGAAGGGTAGGCTTGAGGTTTATATAGTATGAAGATGGATAAAATTAGGGTTTTGAAAAATATAAGAAATCAAGAATATGGAAGATGAAAAGGAAAAATCTTACCTACAAATCTTCAAATGATTTGCAAAAGTTTCGGTAGTGGTCGGTAATTGAAGCAGCGTAGTAGAGAGAGACAAGAAGAGGCAAAGAACAAGTCGTCTACGAATTTTTTTAATTTTGGATAGGTTAAAAAGTTACCGTTAGAAATTTGGTATAAAATTTGAGTCAAGGTTGGAGATGCTCTAATATGAGGGACCTCTAAAATTTAGGAGTTTTAGTTTTCAAATCTATTTTTATGAGATTTGTATTTCAATATGTCATATGAGAGGAATAATCTTAATATATGAAAAATCTAAAATTAAGGAATTTTGACTTTGATTTAGTTTAAATTTAGTTACGTTTGTATATAGATAGATATAAGAAAAAGAGAAAGAGTTCTAATATAAAAAAACTTTGAAATTTAGGAGTTTTAGTTTTCAAATCTATTTTTATAGGATTTGTATTTCAAATTTCAAATGAGTATTAACTTCAGTATTTGAAGTTTCTAAAATTTCGGTTTCCTTATTTGCTCATTCGAGTTTTTATTTACGGGAAGAGAGATTTTAGGAGTAGTTTAGACATTTGAATACAAAATGGACTTAAAAACAACCAAAGTTTTCCAGTGGACTTTTTGCCTCATAAGTCTTAAATTGTGACATAATTCGAAATTATTCTAATCAATGAGATAGATGTCTAGAACACAAAATTTGAAGAAAAAAAATTTGGAAAAAATATGGTTCGAAATTATTCTAATCAACGAGATAAAAAATTGGAACACAAAACATTTGTATAAAATACAATTATAGAATACAATAACAAAAAAAAAATTTCCAAAAAAATATGGAATAGAGAAAAAGACAACAATCAAACATTTTACCACTCAAATCAAGAATATTGGAAAAAAAAAAAAAAAAGCAGACATAATCAATTCAAAAAGGATAATGCCAAATGAACTGTTATCAATTTTTTTAAAAATTCAAACGTTTTAAAATATCCCAATAATATTGAAAGAATTTTTTCAAATATTTTCATTTTGAAAAAAAAAAAATTGTCAATCAGTTGTGCATGAATGAAGCTAGAGATAATTTGGTAATATTAAAAAATTAATAACTAAAATATGTATTTACTTACAATTTTTTATACTTATTTTGGACTTAAATACTTACAAGTTAAGCATGTAAACTTATCTATATAATAAAGTAGAGTTGAGTTTGAATTTTAGAGACAAAGAGAAGTACAGATCATTTTGAGACAAAACATAAACACATCTAACGGACAATGTGATCCAAACATAAAAGATGGTTCAGATCATCTAAAAAATACAGATCTGACGGTTTACAGTGAATACTGAATTTTATTTTCCCGCCCAACAACATTTCCTGACTCACGTCTCGCTCTCCTATGAAATCTCTCAAATATTTCACAATCCCATCCAAAACCCAAATCCAGCCCATTTTAACTGCACACACACGACACCCCAAGCCAAACTCTCTCTTTCTCTCCTCTCTAGATAAAGACCCAACTCATCCCCTTATTCCTTCTCTCTCACTCTCTCTCCAGCACCCTCCCCCCCCCCCCCCCCCCCCGTGTATCTCTGTCTCTCTTTTCCAGAAGACCACTCTACTACCTCTTACTCAACCCACTGTCGTTCAACCAATGGTTGACGACAAACAGTCCAGGTACCTCCCTCCCTCCCTCTCTCTCTCTCTCTCTCTCTCTCTCTCTCCCTCTCCCCTTACTGCTCCTCTTCAGACTCTCTTTGTCTCACATAGCGCACACACACACACACACCATATAGCACGCACCACTACAAGAAAAATGGATTTTTACGGCAGTAAAATGCTGTCATAAAAAGTCTATTTGCCATCACAAATATTTTTTGTGGCGGTATTGTGGCGGCATTGCCTCGCTATAATAAGTGTGGTATCAAACGGTTTTTACGGCAGCAACGGTCTGTCTCAAATAGTATTTATGACAGCAAAACCCTATCGTAAATAAGTTGTCACAAAAAATCTGACACTTTTGCTTTTATCACGACGGCAAAAGTGCTGCCTCAAATACCACATTTTGTTGTCGTTAAAAATAGAAAATATATTTATAACGGCAACGATGCTGCTACAAATTTTTTTTTTTTTATTATGGACTGTTAGTAACCAATGTTATTATATAACCTGTTTTGTTTTTGAGGGGGAGGGGGGAGGGAGGAAAGGGACTTGAACTCTTGACCTCAAGAAGGCAAAACTTTCATAATGTAAGGAGTACTATTAGACCAAAGACACATTGGTATCCATACAACTACCCAATTAAATAAATAGATAAACACAAAAGTAAATATAACCAACATTTCCAAAAACATAACAATATTTTAATATAAAAAAACTACTCATGAGTTAAACAAAATGTAAAATATGCATTTTTATAAAACATAACGATCTATGAGTACAAAAAATTAATGCAAAAAGTTGAACATCTTTCCTGAACCATTTACTCTCTCAGTGACATCTGAAAAAAAAAATTATTGTTACTATACTGAAATGATATTTATATACATATATACAATAACGAACTAAAAGAAGTTAGAATATACATCAACAGAGGGCCATGCAATATTTCTTTGAACGGTTTGTCCAATTATGTAAATGGTATATAAACGAGTCATATCGTATACATTTTTTCTAATTAGTTTTACCAATACCTGATTCGTTTATAATCGTATCGTGTCGGGTCCACTCGTTTACTAAACAGGTGGTTTAAGAAAAACTCAAACCCACTAATTTTATGTCGTGTTAACAGGTCGTGTTATATTTTGAAACCCCTAGTTTTGATATAAAAAATTGACTTTGTAGAGTTTAATTTTTTTTTTTGAACTGGAAATTGTATTTTGATGTAAAACTACGTAATTTTATAAAATATTACTTGTTACATGAAAAATAGTTATTGTGACGCCCCAAATTTCCGGGGGTCCTTTATTAACCGTTGACCATCCATCAACCCGCGGAAATACTCGTGATAGTCGTATAACCCGACACCACGTCACTAACATGCTTTTAATCAGATTTACCATCCACAAGATCAATTATACCTCCATTTATGTCATAGAAGCCAAAGAAAACAAAGCCCAAAAGCATGGCTAAGCATTTTGAAAATTTCAAGTTTTTGAAAAAAAAACTTCCGGAAGGTCGACATACACCTACCGGAAGGTCACTGAAGGAACTGTTACATGAAAAAGATCAATTTGAAGAACTTCCGGAAGGTCGACATCAGTAGCAAAAACCTTCCGGAAGGTCCATTCCAGTAGCCAAAACCTTCCGGAAGGTTCATTCCAGAAAACAAAACCTTCCGGAAGAACTCGGCAGTCAAAAAGAAACCCAAGGCAAAACCTTCCGGAAGGTCCACTCCAGTAGACAGGTCCTTCCGGTAGGTTTTACTCCAGTAGCTAAAATATTCCGGAAGGTTCATTCCAGTGGGCAAAACCTTCCGGAAGGTACTAGCTGTGAGCAAGGCAAGCTGGGGTTTTTAGCAAAACCTTCCGGAAGGCCGACACACACCTTCCGGTAGGTTTTCAGACTGTGAGCATAAAAATGGATTTCTTCCCCCTCCAAACCATCCTTAAAGCTACCCCATACACTCCAAACTCATTCAATACCTGTTTAATGAGATTTTCCATATAATACCCAACTCATACAATCTCTATTACAATTCATTCCATAATATATATACATCAAAATGGAATTTTGTTAAAGGTTTTACAAAACTTAACTAAGGCCACACATAGGCCCCCTTCACCCTTGATGCTCTCCATGGGAGCCAATCGCCGATGTAAACCCGACACCTGAAAATGGTTTCCCGTATAGGGTGAGCACAACGCCCAGTAGAGATAAACCTATAGAGGTTACTCTCCCCCTAGATGCACATGCTCATGTAATCATAACATAAACATATCACTTAACATTTCACATACTTATGCATTCTATGATGGAATGCAACAATGCTATGCCATGGAATGAAGTGACACTCACCCATGCATTTCAACCCGAGTCCCCACCGACTCACGCAACACAATGCAACGCCAAAGTGTAATGCACCCCGTCTATTGACGGAAAAACCCTTCCAATGATCGTTATGAAATCCGATCATCATTTGAATCTACCCATTGAATGGGTGTTTTTATAACCAAAACCTTGTGTTTTCTTTGGGCAACGGATTTTCGGAGTTACACCGCCGGCTCCGTGAACCGTGCCACTTTTCTGGAATTTCACCGCCGGCCAAGTGACTGAACCAAGTGGTTTAGGGCTTTTCACCCAAGGAAGTCGCCATGCCCCTTCTTGCTATACCCAACACAAGTTTTCCTTATGCAATGCAATCATGTGACTCCATGTGACCATCGGTCCACATCTCCAAGCCCACATATCAACCACCAAACAAGGTGTTGATTATATCCATGCATCTCCCACACACCAACACTCATGCAATAGTCCCATGAATGTGATGCCTTGAAAATGCTCAAAATGCAACATCTACCACATGAGCAATGTATCCACATGTCATAACTTCATGGCAATTATATCAAGTGCATATAACTCCCAAACCACATATTCATACCAACATATCAAAGTCATATCTTGACAACATAGAGCATAAATTTCAATTATCTCTATACACACAAATATGTTATCACAATATAATTGAAATAACACCCATTTATCAACTAAGGCATTTAAACAAACACCTTGTAGGCACAAACCATAAATCACATATATACATTATTACTCATGCATATATTTAAGTATACCCTTATTCTAGCTACACCTAGAGTAGAATGATCCAAGATAGGATTAACCCTTACCTCAATAGAGATGTAGGCAATCTCTATACACCAAAATCACCCAAAATCCAAGACTTTCCCCAAACTCCACCTTTGGATCTTCGGTGAAACGCCTTATTTTTGGTACGTAGACGTAGCCCTCGACGAGTAGATCACTTCTCTCTTCTAGCTCGACGGAATCCGAGCGACGGTTGTCGGAGAAATCGCCGGAGAAAGGCTTAAGAAAACCCTTTTCTCTCTCCTCTCTTTCTCTCTCTCTTTGAACGGCTGAACAAAGACTCAAGTGGCTTGGAAATTCTGATTTTTCAGATATTTTAGCTCCTATTTATAATTTTAAATGTGTGGTCTACATCGCACCGCTCGTTTATTACTTTCGGGTCCGTTTTTCGTCCCGAAACGACTCATTAAGTCCCGGATTAAGTCCAAATAAATTTTATTGGCACATTAATCCAATTATAAGGAAATTTAATATTTCTCGTTTTTGGGGACCTTTAAAAGGTCAATCGCCACGCAGTCGTCTCGAACTACGTGCAAAATCCGACTATCTCGGAATTCAACGAATTTTCTGGTGGTCACTAGATTCCGCGTTGCGAATCCAACGACGCACTCCGTTTCCTCATCCGAGGTCTAGAACATATGTATTTCAAATACGTGCAGTAATGGCAAATTACCATTTTGCCCTTTTTCAGAAAAATTTCAAATTTTCCCGGGTTTCACAGTTATGGCCAATATACATATTTTTTAGAGTTTTTCTTCTTTAAACTATAAACTGTTTTTTAATCTAAAACAACATTTTAATGTTTTATGAAATATTATATACGACGGAAAAAATAGCTGCCATAAATATAAAAAATTCTTTTGAGTATATGAAATATTCTTTGAGGCAGGAAAAACAACTGTCTTAAATACAAAAATTTCTTTTGAGTTTTTGACACTATTTACGGCAAAAAAAATAGTTGCCACAAATATTAACAAAATATTAATACAAACACGTTTTTTGTGACAGTAAACATAGTCACCACAAAAAATTGTCTAAAACACGTTTTTTGTGACGGCAAACATAGTCGCCGTAAAAAATTTTTCTTACAGTGCACATACACATACACATCGCACATACACAACTCACACCAGTCGCAAATACACACGACAACACACGCACAAACACAGTACACAACATTTAAGATCCACACACACATCCACAGAGGCGCGCACACATATCACACACACATATACACAGACGCACACATTCACACAGTTGATTGATCACACATTTTTTGGTGTCAATTTCAGATTTGGTGTTAATTTGGGTGTTAATTTTTCATGAAATTGAATATTACAGTTAGTTTGATTCATAATGGGTGTTAATTTCGTGAAATAGAGTTTGTAGATGTTGAGTTGAAATTAAATGTTAGTTTATTTCAATCAAATTGGATGTTGGGTGTTAATCTCATAAGTTAATGAAATATTAGGGTTTTTATTGAATGTAAGGGTTTGAAAGTGAATGTTAGGTTTATTTTGATAGAAATTGAGTGTTAATTTTGAAATTGGATGTTTAGTTGACAGACTATTGAGTAGTAATGTAAATTGTCATAGTTTTTTTCTCTCATTTCTTGGTGTTAATGCTAGGGTTTTGTTCCCATACTTTTATAGTTTGTTCTGTGCTCTTTCTCTCTTTGTTGATTTCAATACTAACCATAGACAATCACACACACCAAATGACGAAACACATTACTCTCCATTGTAGGAAAGGTGTTGTTAAGTTGTAGGTAGTGCTAATTCTTCTTTCTTTTGTTTCTTCCCCCTTCAGAATATTAACCAAGAGGTTGTGTATGAGTTTGTATCAAACCTGAAGTAGGGCACTTTTAACTTTGTACATATGATTTGATTGGTTATTGCTAATAAGAAATATTTTTTTCCTGCAACTGAAAAGTTTTTGATTTTGGTGTAGTACATTTTATTTACTGAAAATCATTGTTAAACTCTCTTTTTGGTTACTATGGGCATGAAATGCAATTTATGTCATTGGTGGTGTAATCTTGAACTTCACTGTTTCTTTTGCCTTGGGTCATTCTTTGTGTTACTGTCAATCTAGCGTGTGACAAATATTTTGACTATATGTTTGATGTTTTTGAATGTGGTTTTCATATGCTGTTAATGTATACATGTGCATCTTTATATGAATTGCTGCAATGTCTAGGGTTTTCATACGCTGTCGTATTGCTCTTGAAATTCTATCTACTTCAGCATTTGTGTTTTAATTATTGTCTGACATGTTATGAATTGAGATTTTTTTATAAACTAATAAAGTGCATTTGAAGGTCAGGTTGTTTCTTTTAATTTAAATTTCATTTTGTTCATCTTTCTTGGTTTTTTGTTGTGTGTTCTACTTATCGCTTTTCTGATACTTCAGAATTTTGTAGAAGGATAATAGGTGACTCATTAAATATCTTCTTTTTTTTTATATTGCTCAAGGTTGGGGGAGTGAATAAGGGTGTAATTCTAGGATGAGATCGTGACATGATATTGGTGTGTTTTGGGTTGTTCTTTCTTTGACCATGTCTATCAATTACGAACCTTTAAATTCATTTTTCTTTATTTTTAGAAACTTTATTAGTTTTTTGTGTTCTACTTATCGCTTTTTCAGTATTTTAAGAATTTTGGAGAAGGGTAATAAATTACTCATTAAATTCCCTCTTTTTAAAAAAAAAAAAATTTGGGAGAAGAATTTTGTTAATCGCATGAAATTGGATGTTGACTTGATTGTTGGGTGTTAGTTTTATGAAATAGGGTTTTAGTGTTTATTTTGATGAAATTGGAAGTTGAGTTTATGAAATTTGTAGGCTAATCGAGTTTTTTTTTTAAAATATTGATTTTTATTAAAATTGTTGTTAATTATATTTAATTTATGAAATTGAGCGTGTGGTCACCCCTGTTGCAACCCCAGATCACCGAAAAATGGACGATATAACTATTTCTACAAACATAAATTGATTGCTTATTTAATTCTTTCCAAACATCTATATTCAACACTACACATGCAATCAGAACACACACAAAGAGAAGAAGACAGAACACACACCAACACACAGAGCACAACCACCCACAGTCTAGCACACACACCCCACACGCATCACACACACACACATCACACGCTCACAACATGCACACACAATCACACCCTCTTACACAAACACACCTCACATAGAATGGTGGTGTGAAAGTAAGTATAGCGTTTTATCAAGTATACAAATTTTGTACTGAAGTTGATATTTTTTGTGATCTTATTTTTAAAAGAAATTCTATCAATTTTTTTTTAAATAGTGTGCTCAAATTGATTTCAAATATTAAGTCAAATCGTATAGTGCCTTCAGCCACGGATTATTGCTAGTATTCAAATAAGACCTAAAAAGTGTATTCAGACCCAATTTTTTCTATTTTTTTCACCAAATTGAAGTACTCTGTAAGAATCATATGACTAATTTGGATTCTCTCATTTGAGGGCCCTAAACATTACTTAAGGGGCTTATACTCTGGGTAGCCCCTGGGCACCCCTCGTCCACCATCGAGACTGATGACCCTTGAAATTCAACACCAAACTAGAGTGACATCTGTCAATGTAATCTTAAAAACTATGGGCCTATGGCTGTCCCTCTTGAACTGATCTAAATCATTGTGGGTGAGTTTGCAATTTTTCCTTCTAGAAATAATACATTAGGAAGTAGTAACAGCTGTTCCTTTCATGATCTACATCTTGTGAAGTAGGGAAAGATTTATGTTACCGAAATATTATTTTCAGTTATTGAATTGGAAAGGATAATTCTATTTGTATCAAATTTGTGCAGTAAAACTTATACCAAATTAATTGTAGTAGTTGGATCACTGATAGGACCCACTGATCCAATGACTGCAAGTGATTTGGTATAAGTTTTGGTACATATTTTTGGTGCACATAATATTACTCAATTGAAAATAATCATTAATAAGTATGATGTTACGATTCAATCTGACGAGGTAAGGATAAAATGGGGCTGCTTGGGGGTAGATCCCAAAATAGTTAAATCGATTCCAACTCTTTTTAATAGTAACTTTTTTGAGAATGTACTCCGACTCACATTATTTTTTTTGGGTTTAACGGTTAAGAATGTCCGAGCCAGTTTACGCGTACCTCGATTAATTTTCTTCTTTGTTCGATCAAAGTCAGACCATCCACGCCGGGACTGATGATGACTAGAATAAATCCTAAGTATGAACTCAGACATAGAGCTCAGCCCAGGAGGTCAGGCGAAAGGTTCGTAGCTCAGAGGACTAAAGCCAGAGCTCCCTACAGATGAAATCACAACAAAGAAGAAAAGAAGGCAGCTAGACAATAGCGGATACCGACAGCATAACTAAGAAGCAAGAACCAAGGCACGAAACTCTCAACCCACCTCAATCCTCTCCAAGCATTAAGGGGGATCCCATGATAGAAGACAAAGATCTTGGGGTACAGACCGTTTAAAGCCAGCCATAGGGAGTTTTAGGTAACTCCGAAATTGGAGAGGAAGATAGGGGAGGATTAGAGGTAAGCATGATGCTATAAAAGGGGAGCCACGAAGAACCCCAAGGGAGAGATACAAAAATTGTAATACATTCAACTCGGTGAATAAGAAAGAAAGGAGCTAGAGACTCCATTGCAGAGTGGACTAGCCGAGCTCAGGCCGGTGAACCACTATAACCCCGTTTGTGTTATTGCCCATTTCTTCCTTCTCCGAAAACGTCAACTAGCATTACTAGATTCGAGCCTTGTAGCTCAGATACTATACTTAGCACCACACAGATCGTTCATACAGAATAATCCTGTTCCGTAGCTCATACGCGTAGATTTACACTATCAGGGATTAAGATATTCATGAGGGATAAATTCTTCATAGTCTGACCCTAAGAGGTTGTCATGATTCTAATTCAAAACATCTATTTTTATAATTCGTTTTTATTATCACTTAAATTACTCCTTGAAATTACCCGACTCACATTGAATAGCAAGTAAATAACCATCATTTTATAATTTCTTTCCCCCTTTCTCCTCTTCTTTCTTCTCTCTCTCTCTCTCTATATTTTGGAGTCAAATACTTCGGATACCATATTGCAAAACACAAAGTTCATTGCTGAACTGTATGTTGACCTAAAGTGAAGAACACAACTAGCCTTCCCATTGATCCATGTCCTTAGTTTCTGTTCCCATGCAATTCTTGGAAGACGTGACTGTATAAAGAAAAGGAAAAAAAAAAGGTAAACACGTTGGAAACCTCTACAACGGAAACATAGGGTTGACCCGTTTTCTATAAAACATTTCTCTGGAATTCTGGGATCTTGGTCACTAAAAATAATGAACATGGATCTAGGTTGTAACAAAAGTCAGCTTCTTATAGAAAATAAATATAATTTAATGTGATGGGTTAATTCATTTGCTACTACTGCTACCTCAAAGTTTGGTTTTAAGATAGGAACAACTAACCTAGGGGTATAAATCGAGGCGTGATGTGTGTTTTTGTATATTATATCATTTTTGAATTTTGGAAAACTATTTAATTTTAAAATTATTCATGGATTACAAGAGAAAAGATGAAAAGAAAATGTAAACTGCTTTCTTTTTTTTTTGCCAGCTAAGTGGATTATTTTTGTCTTAATACTAATTTGAGTCATTTATTATAGTGTTAATTGATCTTATTATTTTTGAGTTCGTATCGAATTCATGTCTTATATGTGACCACATATAAGAGCTTGTTTCATAAAAAAGTGATTATAATATTCTCCCCCTCGTGTAAAATGGGCTGGCAACCAATGTTTCATCTTTGCTGTCTGGCTTTGTACTTTTGTTAATGTCGAAAAGAGAAGGCTACAACACATCTATTGAGATTTTCGGTATAATATCGAAAATTTTAAATTTGTAGAAATAATTACAACTTCAATGGTATATTTACTAAACTTATAAATTATTTACAATTTCAATGACATTGAAATGACAACGGTTGGTAATTACAACCTTAGTGGTATATTTACTAAATTTATGGATTATTTACAACTTCAATGACATTAAAATGATACCGGTTGATAAACAAGACAAGACATTGAGATGACAAGACAAGACACTTGTAAAGAGTCGCTATTAAGTCAATTGAGGGCAAAATTATAAAATTAATGGGAAGTTTACGACTATAATGAACAAAATTACAATATTAGTGCAAATTTTACAACAGTAGTGAATAAAATTACCAAATTTGTCAGAATATTTACAATTTCAGTGGTATGTTTACCAAATTTGTGGAAATCTTTACAACTTCAATGGATTCATTACTAGTCTATGATCGATCAAATATGCTTTTGATCGATCAAATATCCCTTTTAATTGTACAAATCAGCAATAACATGATTTGATGATGCACAAAAGTGATTTTGCACACCACTAGTCAAGTAATTTGGAATTAAGCAATAATTAAAGTAGAGAGAGAAAGGATTTATAGTGGTTCGGTCAGTTTGACCTACGTCCACTCTGGAATGGCAGAGGGTTGCCGGTATTTTATTGATTCCGGTGATCGGAGAATTACAGACTGGAGATGGAGAGGAGTTTTTAGCTCTGTTGAGTGTGATGCCCCCCAAGTGTTGGTGTGGCTTACATTTTATAGTCAGTCCTTAACCGAATGTAGCTATACTGAGCTATTCTAGTGGGATTTGCGGATTCTCCTCAATGGGAGTGACCGTTGAGGAGCTCCCCAAAAGACTGGGTCTCCCTTTGACTTCTTCCAATGTGAGTAAGGGGTCTTGAGTGATTTCTGGATCTTGAAGCTGAGCTGAGGTTTCTCCATGGTAAGCTTGACTGGGCTTGGATCTCATTGGGCCTGCGGGGCCTTTATAATTTTGAACCTTCACTTGCAGCTGGGCTTCAGTATAATCTTGGGCCTTTTATCATAAATTGGGCTATTTGGGCTTGACCCATCATTTGCCCCCCAATGCCCCGTGTCTGAGGAAACTTGGAGACGGGGGCATTTGTTTGAATCTTGGCGGTGGAGACTTCCGCTTCTGATAAATGTCTTCTTCCCTTTCGCAATGTTTCTTGCGGATACCCAAGTGAGCAATGCCGATCGAGGAGAGGGATGTGCAAAACTCCATTGAAATGATAGAGATTGCAGGGAAAAAACTGCTCTGGACAGCCTGTGCGTGCAGGGAGGAGAACTGGACAGCTTGGGCGCCCAGAAAATCATAAAATACCGGTAAAAGTTTGAACGGCCATAACTTTGTGCTCGGTTGTCTGTTTGAGGCGAATTTTTTTTTGAATCTGGGTATTTTTTCGAGATCTACGACATTCAAATGGCCAAAGGCGGTTTGGTCACCAAATTTCCCCAAAAAATGCTTGTATCTCTCTGAATTTGAGTTTTACGTGGAATTCAGCGAAACTGGTGACGGTGGAGAGCTGCGTTGGGCTTGAGCCTGAATTTAAGCCTTTTGGGTCTGGCCCACCATTTGCCCCTCAATGCTCCGTGTCCTAGGAAACTTGGTGAAGGGGGCATTTACTTGAATCTTGAGTTCTTGGTAGTGTGGACTTCCTTTGCTAGATAACTCTTCCCTTCCACGATATTATCACTGAACACCTCAAGTCTTTGCATTTTTGTCTAATTTTTAAGATAACCCTTGATTTCCAATTTGGGGCTTTTCCCTCTTTTGGAAACCCTAGGCTATAAATTGGCACTTTTCCTTTCCATTTGCCCATTTCCACATAAAGTCTTTCTTGGAGTGAGAGATGTGAAACTTTCTTGAGTTTTGGAGACCCAAGAGTAGAGATTCTTGGGTTTGAGCACACCCACCTTCTCTCACCCATTCAACAATACTTCCTTGACAACCTTGAAGACTTTGTGCTTTTGGGTTTTGAGTTTGAACATAAAGGAGAAGAAGCCCATATTTTTTTTAAAGAAGCCATAGCCGAAACTTCAGAAGCCATACCCGAAATTTCCTTGGGTGTTCATGGATCAAGGGAATGTTGGAGAGGCGAGGCAAAGCGGGCGAGGAGACCAGCTGGGCGCCATAAGCGCTGGTTCGGGTAGCTCCTTGGGCGCCATAGGCGTTGGGCAATCAGCCTCTGTGCTAGGCGAGCATGGGCGACCAGCCCATGTGCTGGACAAGCATAGGCGAGATGCCCATTTGCTGGGAGAGCTTGGGCGAGATGCCCATGTGCTGGGAGAGCTTGGGCGAGATGCCCATGTGCTGGGAGAGCATGGGCGAGATGCCCATGTGCTAGGAGAGCATGGGCGAGATGCCCACGTGCTAGGCGAGGATGGCGTGGAGCTGGCTGTCCTGGACAACAATTTGGGCGCTATGGGCGCTGGTCCAGGAGGCTTGGGCGCCATGGGCACTGAGCTGGGTGGGCTGGACAGCGCGCCTTCAGGCGCTGTTCCTGCTGATTTGGGCGAGATGGCCAGGCTAGGTGCCCCTTTGGGCGTGCAGAAAGAGTCAGGCACCTTGCCTAGCACTGGGCTTCCTCCATTAGTCGATCAGAGAGGGTCAGACACCTCTCCAGGTACTGGGCAGGAGGTGGGTACTCCGGACACTTTTCATGGCAAGGATCCTGGCAGTGGTTTGGGTAATTCTTCACGTCTTCGTAGCAAAAGACAGAAAGGCAAAGTGATCTGTGACGACGATGGGTCTAAGGTAGGTACCTTGACTAGTACTTTAATTTTAGATGCCGATATTTCGCGGATTATCTCCACCTATCGTATTCCTCCGACTGTATTATGCCGCCGAGCAGAAAAGGGCGAGCTTGCTAGTGATGACTCCTCTGGTGACATTTTCATCTATGAGGAGATGCTTGAGGTTGGCCTTAGGCTCCCCATTCCTTTTCCCGTTTGTGGTATTCTGAACTATGTTTCATTAACACCCGGACGACTGACACCCAACGGTTGGAGGGTCCTACTAGCTTTTCTGGAGTTGTGGAGAAGGGTACATCACGAGGATGTCTCTCCTATTGAGTTCCATGCAGCATATTATTTGAGTGAGACTCCGGCTCCTAACCGAGGTTGGTACTACTTTAACCCGCGAGGGAGTAAGCTGATTACTGGGTTGGCTTCCAATTGCCATAGTTGGAAATCTCATTTCCTGTTCGTTGGTGGAGAGTGGGCCTCGGATGTTGATAGGGCACTAGTACCATCACGATGGGTCACTCCAAAGAAAGTTGGTATGTTCCATATTTTTACTCTTCTCCCACCACGTTCTTTGTAAGCTGTGTACTCACCGTATTCCATGCAGGTTCTCCTATACTCTCCAAGGGTCAGGAGTGGAAGCTTGAGGCTGTGCGAGCTCATCCTATACGAGACTTTGGGACTCTCGTACTTAAAGATGGAGGAGGTGGTGTTTCCTCCACGATTTCTGCTAGGACTGACGGTCCCTCTTCTAAGTCGGGTGGTTCCTCTCTGAAGAGGAAAGGTATGATGAATGTTTTGTACTTTTCATTTTTGTTCAATATTTTCCATCTACAGCAAATTTTGTGCTTCTGCAGAGATGTATAGGGGGGTGATTGGATCTCGCCTTTCTAGTAGGAGCTCTCCTCTTTCCAAGGTGGCGAGGAAAAGAGATGCCCCTCGAGTGACTTCTCCAAATACGTCCACCGAGGTGAACTCCCCTCAGGCATCTTCTCCAGTGGCTTCCCGGGGGTGCCCCCATCAAGCGCCTCCTCGGGTTACGACTCCCTCTTCTACACCTGCTACTCCGGGGGCCCCTTTGACTTCATCTACTGTTCCAGGTGCTTCGACTCCTACTGCGGGAATTCCACGAGGTTCACCATTGATCAGCTCCATGCTGGGTAATGCACCGATCATAAGGGATCGACTTGGGCGGTTTGTGTTTTCCGAGGATGTTATCGGGATTAATGCCCTGAGGACAGAGGGAATTGTCCGCAATTTCTTGGAAGGCCTGGGTCAGGTAAGGGTCAATTGCCTTCCTTTCTTCAACTTTTTCTTAAGTTTCTCCTGACTTTTATCCTTCTTCAGGCTTGTACTGCATCCTTGTGCTTGCTTTCGAGGACTTACAGTCATCATCAGATGAAGCAAGATCGTGATGCTATGCAGAATGAGCTCTTTGCGACTCGGGCGAGGATTGCTGAATTTGAAGCTGCTAGAGGGGCTTCTCAGGCTGAGCTTGTGGCATCCTGTGAGAAGGTGACCGGGCTCGAGGCTGAGCTTAAGGAGGCTCGTGAGAAGATAGTTGATCTTGAGTCTGAGCTTTCTGCGACCCATGAGAGGGACGTGCTCAAAGAGGCTGAGTTTGTGAAGACCCGCGAGAGGGCCATACTCAGTGAGGCTGAGCTTGTGAAGACCCGTGAGAGGGCCATGCTTAGAGAGGCTGCTACGGAGGCAGAGGTGAAGGCGGCTCATGAGAGGGCTCTGCTGGCTGAGGAGAGGGCTATCACAGCTGAGAGGGATATGATGAACGGTCTTGCAGACGCCTTCATTGATGGGTATGAGGAGCTCCGAGGGAAGGTTTCAGCTACCTACCCTGATATTGATGTCTCAGGCTTCATGCCGACTGATGCGCCTGATAGTGATGGAGGCTCTGACCAGGCTGAGGATGACGAGGAGGAGGACGACGACGACCATGAGAGCAGCTAGAGTATTGGGGACTTTTGATTTTTCTTTTGTTGTTTTTAAAGAAAGACGGTTTATAGTCTTACTTTTGTACCAACACTCCTTTGAAATTGAATGACAAATGCAAAATCGTTTTGGAGTAAAATGTGGAAAATTTTATTCATTCATTGCAATATTGGGTGATACCCCAAAAAGGTACATTGAATGTTGGGTAATGAGCCCAAAAAAGGTAGAAAATAAAAATAAGTCCCCACTTTATTACTTTTGACTCTCTCAAGGTGTCATTGGTAGTACCTCTTCAAGTGTTCAGCATTCCACGGATGTAGTAAAGCCATCCCTTCAGAGTTCTGAATTTTGTAGGTTCCCGGCCTTACCACTTCTGTTATGAGGTAAGGTCCTTCCCAATTTGGTCCTAACTTTCCTTCCCGTGAATCCTTTGTGGCGAGGATTACTTTCTTGAGGACCAGGTCCCCTGGTTGGAAGGAGCGAGGCTTCACCCTCGAATTGTAGTACTTTGTCATGCGTCTTTTGTACTCTGCATTGCGGACTGTAGCCATCTCCCTTGCCTCCTCTACTAAGTTGAGGTTGATGCGGAGTCCTTCTTCGTTGGTGATTGGGTTGTGGTGTTGGACCCTTAAAGAGTGTACTCCTATCTCCACTGGGATGACCGCCTCAGTTCCAAAAGCGAGGGAGAAAGGGGTCTCCCCAGTAGGAGCTCTTGGCGTGGTTCGATAAGCCCACAATACGCTTGGTAGCTCATCCACCCAAAGACCCTTCGCTCTTTCGAGCCTTGTCTTTAAGTTACGGAGCACCGTTCTCACCATGACCTCTGCTTGTCCATTTGCCTGCGGGTGTGCTGGGCTGGAGTGCGGTTGTTTTATCTGAAGGTCTGAGCAAAAAGAATTGAGTAGTTTGTTGTCGAATTGCTTCGCATTGTCGCTGACGATGGCGTGAGGTATCCCAAAGCGGCAGACCAGGTTCTTCCAGATGAAGTCTTTCACCTTTGCATCTGTTATTTTTGCTAAAGGTTCAGCCTCTGCCCACTTGGTGAAGTAGTCGACTGCCACCACCACGAATTTGCACTGTCCCTTACTGAGAGGTAAGGGGCCTAATATATCAATGCCCCATCTAGAGAAAGGCCATGGACTTGTGATAGTTGTTAGCTCCTCCGGTGGTTGCCTAGACACAGTTGCGAAGCGTTGGCATTTGTCGCACTTTTTGGAGAACTCTTGGGCGTCCCTTGCCATGGAAGGCCAGAAGTAGCCTTGTCTGAGTGCCTTGTGGGCAAGGGATCGCCCTCCAGAATGAAATCTGCCAACACTTGTGCTTTGATGGCTGTTCTTGGTTGATCCTTACTCTTTCTGCCTCTGTGCCTTCTGGGTCTTAGTATATGAAGTTGCAACGCCTATATCAGCAATCAATTTGGGTCTTAGCAATTCCAGTACTCCCAATTGGAATTTGATTCACTCTCTCCATTGGAATCACACACTTCGTCTGCCTTTCTATTTCGGACCAAGCTCTGGATTTCTTGATATTGTTCTTCCGCGTGTATGGTTTTTGATGTCTAGCTGCTTCATAGTTATGGACATCACTCAGGTTGGACTCTCTCCTCCTCTGATTTTTTGTTGTTTTACCTAACTTTGATGGTATTTGGGTTGTGGGTGTGACTATGTGTTCAAACACGTATATTTACTCGGTTGTTGATTTTGAACCTCTTCTTCATTCTGTTCTTGAACTGGTTTATCTTTTAAACTTGATGCATTGTTTTGGAGGTCTTCATTCTTGCAATTCTATTATAACTTCGAAACAATATGTCTATTAAATTGTTGTTCTCTTTGTGTGTACAATAAAGAAGACAATAAATAGTAAATTGATGCAACCACAACCCTCAGCCCAACCTCCGATAACCCACCACTTTTAAAATCGAAAATTAGTTTTGATTTTTGATAAAATGTAATTGGCCCCTTTACAATTTATCGAGTAAAAAGGTTCCAAAAAAGGGGTAAAAATAAAAACATGACCCATATAAGTTGACAGTGATCATTCAACTTACAGTAAACCATTATTACGGGCGGGAAGGGAAACTACTAGAGTTGCGGAATTCATGTGAAGGCCATAGACATACAAGAGGACAAATGATTTTTTCTATATCAAGGAATAAGACCATCTTAGAGTCTCACAATATATAAAGAAGACAGTAAGCAATAAGCAGAGTGACTTTAACAGACATATTGTTCTACTCCTATCAAGCATTAGATGAGTTAATGAACATATATTGAAGTGAAGCTTCAAGAAACGAAATTAAAATGTTAAAAAATGCTCAATTTTCTTTGTACAATTATTATAATAGATTGAACTCATTTAACTCGAACTTACTTAGTATAGATGTATATGCCTATGTAGGCAGATTAAATTTAAATTAATTGAATAGACAAATGGGTTACGTGAATAATATTGGCGTTGAATTGGAGTTAAGAGTTGAGAAAAGAAAAAGGTCAACATGGGACATAGGCAAATTCTAAATTAACCGGTGGATGATTTTACCCATGGGTTAATTTGGAGATGAACAATGGATGATTACCCATGTTTTAAATTCTGATAAAGTCATCTTTCTTGTCAATTGTCATGCATGCAACACAATGCTCAACCTTAAAAGTTTTCAATGAAAAAATTGGACCTGGATATGTTATTCGAATTTTATGAATTGATCAAAAAAGTATCAAAACTTATATTTAAAGAAGAAAGTCGAATGAGGTAATCATCCAAATCCCGAAATGTTCTTTGAATATAAGAACTGAAATAGAGAAAGAACAGACTCACAACACCCATTTGATTTGCCACTGGAAAGAAAAAGGAAAGTGAAATGCAGTCTTTGGCATTTGAAGAGTTTAGGGTGAAGTTGGATTTGAAATAAGCAGCAGTAAAATGAACCAGAACCACCCTAGAAGACGAATATATATAGCATATGAAGGGGCTAAATCTGGAAGCTGGTAATCATGGGACATGGCTCTATTGAAGTTAGTATTATAAGACACCGAAGGTGAACTGTTATGACACTAAGAGAGATAAATTGCATTTGTACTAATGCATAGTGCTTTAGTAATTGAAGATTTAATGATATTTCTCGTGTGAGTATACCAATTTTATTGGAATTAACTTTTACGTTGACTCAAATTATGTGGTTATGATGTACTTGAGATGCACTTCAAAAAAAGATTTTTTCATTGGGCGAATAGACTTGAAGAATAAATAAAAAAAATTTTGAGTCTGTCATAGAGTTGTAATCTTATGGTATAAATGGTTAGGTAAATAACCTTTTTATCTCTCCTTTTTTTCTGATTTTAAATTTTGTCATTTAATAAAAAGTACATCTACAAACAAAAAATCAAATTTTATTTTTAATTTTTGAACATAATTTTTAACAATAAAAGCAAAAAATTAAAAAGCTAAGTTACAATAAAATATGTTTCCTAGAAAAATGTTCAAGTCACTCTCGTGCCAAATATGCTTAAAAGATAATAAAGCAATGGAATTCATGCATTTTAATTGTAAATGGACTATAGGACTTGGTTGCTATTGATATAGAATGCTTAGTCAATTAATCATTTTTTTATATTGTTCTGGCTAGGGTTAGTAATAAATCGTATCATGTCAAAATTAGATTATGAACCATTACCCAAAACATTTAACATTAGTTGAATATCTTTTGTTTTGGTTGATTTTTTTCGAGTTTTTTTTTTAATTTATGTGACTTGCCGCTTTCTTTTCCTCTCCTCAAAACTAATATTTACTTAGTTGGTTTGTTTATAAATATTTGTTACTAATATTATAATGGAATAGATTCTACAGTTAGGTGTCTTTAAAGTAAATATGATTTTTTGTTAATTTAGTGTATGTTATGTCAATTCAAAATGAGTTGTTAGCCAATCATTTCATACTCTATGCAGTAGCTCATTAATCTGGGAAGCTTTGATAGAAAAAAGTATGGTTTTCCATATTGGCTCTAGATTGGGATTTGTTGTGTGTGTGTGTTTTTTTTAATAAATGTGTGTTTCGGACCATCACGATATTGCAAAATTATAGGCATCTGGTTAGAATAATGTCGTACATCTTGTATTTTTTTGTTATATAATTGCACCTCTACTTTGAAAGGGGAAATAAATGTACAATGTCATTTGTATTATTTTGCTTCACATGGTTTTTTTAATCCTCACTAATTAAAATTTTGTTATGTGAAATATTTACCTTTTCTCTCGCATTATTTATTGGTAATTTGTTGTTTGTGATTGTATAGAAGTATGAATTTGAGAAGGGATAGACATTTGAACGCTTGCGGTTAAACAATGACATATTGATGTTTCTTTTCAAATAATTTGTTCCAAGCAGCATAAGGTATACCAGAGTTCACATTAACACCAAACTGGTTGTGATTTTGTATTAGTTGTTTTTCATGTTGTTTTTTCTTGACTGTTGCACTAATTTAGTGATGGTTTTAGTTTTTTGATCACATTTTCACGGCGTGAACCTAATATGATATAACTCTTTAAACACCAATCAGGCATGAATGGGGTTCTTTTTTACGTGAACCCACTAAAATTTGACACGAATTCGTCTCGCCTGACACCATTGGTAAACCTAATTTTAGCATTGTGGCAGTTTTTATGACCTCTGAAATTTGGCAACTGCTTGACTATTTCACCTCGCTTAAGAATGAGAAAAAAAATACATGAGAAAAATTCCTCTGAAATTTAAATTACATGGAAAAATTATATTTTGACCCCCTAAACTAGATCCCTTTCTTACATTGTCCACTCAACTATTGTGCTTTTCACACTGCCCCTTGAACAATAATTTTTAATTTCACATTGCTTTCCAATGGTTAACACTTTTTACAAATTTGACGGAAAGTTATCTCACTTTATCCTCTAATTATGTCATTTTTTATGTTACTTTGTCCGAGCACATAAAAAAATTTCGTCCAAGAAATAATTGAACATTTATGTTTGAGATAGTGTGAAATCAATTTAAGTAGCTAAGTAAACAATATGAGAAATTTCATAGTTCAAGGGACAAAATGTGATCAATGTTACAGTTGAGGGATCAGAGTGTTATGTTATCCTAGCACGTTTACTACTATGTAAGGTAAGGACAGAACCAGGATTTTATTTTCGTTATATACAGAAATTCATGCCAATCTGGAGAACTGTTTGCACAGTCTATAAAACTATATCAACCAAAGAATATCTGTATAATAAAGTAACTAGTTTTGTTTGTCTTGAGTTTTTCGTGGCTCAGATTGATTTAGTATTATTGATCCAACGATTATAATTAATCTACATTTTTACAGGACTTTACTACATTCTTTTTATCTCTCCTTATCCCCATTCAAACCATTGGAGAGATATTTACATTCCTACATGACTCTACTGCATTCTTTTTATCTCTCTCCATCCCCATTCAAGAGATTGGCTTGGACAGTTATCTATATAATAAAGTAGAACGAATTTGAATCTAAGAGACAAAGAGTGGTCTAGATCGTTCCGTGACCAAAAAATACATCATCCAACGGACGACGTTATCTTAATCCGAGAGACAAAGAGAGGTTCAGATCGTTTTGAGACAAAACATAAACACATCAAATGGACAACGTAATCCTAACATAAAAGACGGTTCAGATCATCTCAAAAATTTTGATCTAACGGCCTATAATGAGTACTAAATTTTATTTTGCCGCCCAACTCAAGCTTCTCTCTCATGCCTCTCTCTCACTTCTGCCTCCCTTTCCCAATCTATCACGCCTCTATCATATGGAATCCATCTCAAATCTTCTCCTAATCTCAAATCTCACTCATAATAGTCACATTAGGACGGCTACAGTAGAGAGAGAGAGAGAGAGACAGACAGACAAACGAAAGGCATAGAGAGAGAAGGAGAGGAGAAAGGCAGACAAAAAAGATCCTCTGTTTCAGGTACGCTTTGTATATGCACGAATAACCTCTGTTTTTAGTCTCTGGGTTGTGAATTTGTGATTGCCTTTATGTTTGAAAATTCGTGTTTTGGTTAGGAATTAGTGAATGAGGTTAGATGTAGGTGATGTAATTCTTATCTGTGTACCCATCTCTCTCTCACTGCCACCACCAACTCCATACACCATCCTACCTATCTCTCTTACCCTCTATCCCAACCTTGATGTACTGGTTCGCACACACCCACACACACCGAATCCCAAGTGTTTGTGGTATTGCTTCAATGAGTTTGCTATGTGGATTTATCTATTCTTTTATTGTATTTTTCATTCCCTCTTTCACAGTTTGGTTGAACTCTGTTTTCCCTATTGTAGTGAAGGGAGTGAAAGAACTACCAATGTAGAGCCTATATTTCCATGTTGGGGGAAAATGTGATGAGCCTATATTTCTAGCTGATTCTAATTCAATTGGGTATTCATGGTTAATTTGCAGCTCTTTGCTGGTAACGATGCAGATGAATTTAGCTCAATTTTGAAGCAGGAAAGCACATAAAAAATATTGATCACTACTTGCCGCTTCAATTCTACAGTATATATTCCTCTCATGTTTTATGCTTCTTATTGTGGTAGAGGCAACCACTTAACATGAAAGATATATTTGCATCCTTGATCTGTTTCCATGTTGGATGGTATTATCCACCTTGAGTTTGGGTTCACTGTTTGGGTTTTGCTTAAATTAAAGATCATGTTTGGGTTTGGGTTTCCCTTAATGTGTTATTGGTTGTGTTCACTGTTATATTGGGTTTTGTTCACTGTTATATTGAGTTTTGCAATAAAAATGACAATTGGTTTTTATCATTGTAATTAATTTGCTCAGTGTTTGGGTTTGGCTTTGGGTTCACTGTTAAATTGGGTTTTGTTCACTGTTATATCCCCCTTCATTTATGTTTTTTTGCCAGCAGCGGCCCCTTCTCTGATCTCTTTTTTTTGTTTATTGATGATGCTAGCAGTCACGGGAAGCTCAGAGATTGATCATCATCCTCCCATAGGTAACAATTTTTTCTCTTTTTTTTTGCAACACGCCCACACTGAACACACGTTGAATAGTTAAAGTTGTTGGAATTTGAATATAGTAGTTGTGATTTTCTGATATGCAAATGAATTGAGTTTTCATCCCTTAGCATGAGACAAAATGGGTTTTCTTAATTTTTAATGTTGTTGCAGGTCCCACCAATACCGTCGAATTCGTTCCCATCAATACCCTTGAATTCCAGTTTGTTCCCAACAGTACCCTTTCTTTGGAAGCAGTGTCCTACTTTTACATTTCAACTCATGGGCAGAGAGCATAAAGTAATAGAGAAGTAATTTTGATTCATCACAAAGTTACGATGGTTTTAACCTTCCAAAGTGTGTGCATGTATTAGTGTCTACGATTTGTTTGTCTGTTTAGCTACTATTTGTTCCACACAGCGCAGTGGTGCCTCCTTACTCCCTAAGACACCACTGCCATCCAACCCAAAATCTGGTTATTAGTTTTTTTTTTGGCGCAATAACATTGGTTATTAGCTAGGTAAATTTTTACATTTTTTTGCATGTGTGGGTGATTGTGGTGATTAGCTAAACTTCATTCTTGGCATACGACATTTATTGAAATAATGCTACAGCAATACCAATTGAAACCTTTTTTGCTCGTTTTTTTAGATAGATTTTTATTTCGTTCTTCTTTCCTCTCCCTACTTTTGATTGTGGCCTGTTTTATAATTTTAATATTAGTACTTGCATTCAAGTATGCTCGAAAACTGATCGATGAAATGCCTAATATAGACTTTATCAATTGGAATGGTGATTATTGGTTATTTTCTCATGGGTTCTTACCAAGGTATATGTATATGTGCCGTTGTAGTGAACTTTCTCTCTGTGTGTGCTGATTTGGTGTATCTATGGTGAAATGATATAATTTCTTGGGTCATATTCTATTAAGACTTTGATTTTCTATCTTATGTTAGATAAGTTTTTATTTTATTTTATGTAATTGCTTGGTGGTATAAAATCAAAACCTTAACACAATCTATGCATGCAGATGTCAATTTGGGTTGCGTCTAAAGGGCCTTTTATGCCACCAGCACTTTTCGTTTTCTCTGTGGCTCTTCGTCCCTTCTCACAGGTCCAAATTATCCACATAATTGTTCTTTGATTTTTTTTTTTTTGTTTTCTATTTTCCCCATCCCATTGGGTGAGAGCATATTTACATTCGTAACAGTGAAGGGAGCACGATATACTAGATTGAGAAAAATCTTTCTTTTGACATACTCATATATCTATAATATCATTTCCTTTTCATTATGGTCAACCCTCAATTTTTGTTTCCCGTTTTCCAAGAAAGTTTTTGTTATACAGTACCTTCAGTATACATATTTGTTTGCGATTTTTTATTTGTTACGTAGTGTCTTCAGGCACGGGCAATTGCTAGTATATATATATAACAAAATATATTCTAATATCTATTAAAATTCTAATAAAAAGAATTTTTTCTAATAAAATATAGTTTTATTAACATATGTTGTCCTATATATCTATTTATACCGATATCTATATCTATATATATAATCCAATCTATATAATAAGCAATTCAAACGCGTAGTTTAAAATCCATATAAAAAAATAGATATATTTATTTGTCTTGAACTTTTCGCGACTCAGATCGTTTGAGGATTATTGATCTAACGATTATAATTAGACTTTCATTATTTTTAAAACTCTAAGACTCCCATCTTTAATATAACTCTCTTTCTTTCTCTATCTCATATGTATATAACTCTCTCCCTCCCTCGTAGACATTTTAAACACACACTCTCCCATCTCTCATACTCTCTCTCTCTCTCTCTCTCTCTCTCTTTATCTATATAATAAAGTAGCTAGCTTTCTTTGTCTTTAGCTTTTCGCGGTTCAGATCACTTGACGATTATTGATCCGACGGTCCTCATACCAAATTTTTCTAAGACTCCTATCTCTCATCTAACTCTCTCCCCTTATCTCATACTAACTGATACAAAGACTCTTATCTCTTATCTCTCATCTAACTTTATCTTTCTATCTCATAGTATAACTCTCTCTTTATCCCTCGATACACTCTCCCTCCTCTCTTCCATTTTTAAAAAGCAACCCTGCCAACCCAGAAACTCTCTCTTTCCTCTCTCCCTCCTCTCTTCCATTTTCACCCGATACCCAGCAACTCTCTCTTCCATTTTTAAAAAGCAACCCAACAACTCTCTCTTCCTCCTCTCTGCATCCCACACTAACACAAACACACAAAACACATCAAACACAGACACGATGAATACAACAAACACCCACACAATGAACACAACAAACACCCACACTCACTCACGCTGGATATAGCACACACATACATACTCCCACTTATTTGCTTCCTCTGTTTTTTGACTGTGTTTTTTATGCATACTAGATGATCGGATAAAGTCGCAGAAAAGAAATGGTGACCATACACAACCATGACCACACAACCTCAGGTATTTGTTCATCCTTTTCCTCTCCTCTCTTCCTCTTCTCTGCTTCCCATACTAACACAGACACACAACACAGCGAACACACACACGCTGAACACAACAAACACCCACACGATGAACACAACAAACACACACACTCATTCACGCTGGATACAGTACACACACACATACTTGCACTTCTTCGCTTCCTCTATTTTTTGACTGTGTTTTTTATGCATACCAGATGATCGAATAAAGTCGCAGAAAAGAAATGGTGACACTTTCTTCATCTATTGCATATTTTTGGAAGTAAATGTTTTGTTTTTATCACAAGTAGTATTTTGAATTTTCTGCTTTCTTGCACGAAACAAGTAGCCCTTTCGATCGATAATTAATTCCATGAGACGCCATGGCTGCCAACGTCTTCTCCACCTGTTACGGGTGCATAGTGCCTTCAGGTTATCATTTTTTTATTTGTTACTGTATTTCTAAGATATGCTTCCCTTTTGTCCACACAACTCTTGATGGTTATGTTAAATTCTATTTTTGTATTTTTCATTAGCCTCTGGTGTTTTTGATTTGGTATTGTAGTGTGCGTCTACTTTTTGGAACAGTATTGTAAACTTCTCTTATAAAGCTAATTCTGATAGATGCTATCTGGACCATTATTTATACCCTATAGACTTCAAAAGCAATTTAGGTTATTGATGGTTTAATATTGAAATTCTCTTATTCTTTTGCCTTGATGAATGGTTGCATTGATATAATTTTATTTGTTATCTTTGATAATGCTATGCCTACTTAAAAACTAATTTATGTTGTAGCTAATAGGCATTTAATCACACAACCAGACTTTTCCCATGTCCTAAAAAAGTGAAGTTACTACATTTAAAAAAAAAAAGGTAAAGGATATCCAATCTCAATGCTTTTTCTTTATGTGGACATAATAAATTATGAGTAGATTTGCACATTTGTGCATGTATTCATTGCATTCAGTTATGTATTTTCGGTTCTGAAAGTATTAAGGAAACAAATGATCACATATCTGGTCAAGATGAAATTACATTTATTTTGCTCTTTCTAAAATTCTATTCACCCTACTGGAATTTCTCTTTGAGTTATTTTGCCTTTTTAATTATTTGCAAGTTGTTTGCAGTTATTTTCAATTAAGCGATGATTTGTTTGATTGGTGTGTTTTTAAGTTAATTTGTTAGACAATTGTTTTAGACTTAAGTGGTTGTTCAGAATTCCGTGCACTATTTTGTTTGTCTAATGAATGACACTAATATGTCTTGGTTCAGAATTAGTGCCTGTTTGGTTGGCCAAAATATTGGACAAAAGTAAGTTACATTTTTGTGTCTCATATTATGTTTTTTTTTTGGTTTTGTTAATTGTAAAGAAAACTTGATTCAATTTTTTCTCTGTTTTTCAGCTGATAGAATATGTGATTGATTTGCTTATACATGTGAAGCTTTAATTTAATGACAAATTTTTCGAATGCTTTGAAATTTTCGTGCATTGTTTTGTTTGCAATATGTGGAAGAAAGCAAGATAGCTACCCCTACATCACTTCACATGTCTCTTAGTTGATTTAAGTGTCGTAGTTGCATTAATTAGGTTGTGTGTATGTTATTTCAAATCAATTTTCCAGTTCAAATAATTGGTGAAATAAGGGGATTTAAAATTTTGATTCCTCACTTTTACTATACTTTTTTTTACTGTGATTTGGACCCTTTTCCAGTATCTGGGGTAGGTGATATGTTTGAGTTTGTTTGATGATCATAGAAGTGGCTTTTAAACACATGCAAAATGACTTTCATGACAACTCTTACAAGGGTTAATACATTCAATTATCTAGGTTCGTAAGGCTGATGTATTTGATTAATTTTAGATGAATTGTTAAGTCAATTTTCTATAGTTCTATATGATTTTAATTGTCATAGTAAATTGGATCGACTGATTTACTAACTATTTGATTTTGATTTCGGAAAAAGCATAGGGTTGTGTGGGAAAATAGTCGTGGCTGCTTAGGGGAAGGCCTGCTAGGATCATTGGACCTAAGCTTATTCTTTTTTTTAGTGCTATGACTTTGAGGTGAATTGTGCAGTCATGAGAGCTCCTTCTTGGGCCGGAAGTTTTCAAATTCACGCAATTTTCAAATTAAGTATTTTTTAATTTTTTTTGGTAATTTTGTATGTTCGTAGTAAGTATAATTGTGTTACCTTAAATGAAATATGAAATTCAATTACCATAGTAAGCATAATTTTTTTATGGATTCTCATTTTTTTTAATTGGGAATTTTTTTTATTACACAGTGCCTTTACGCATTAGCATTTTATCGATTGTTTTTTTGAATAATGTGTCTATATTAATTAGTATTTTGTGTTATACATTTCTTTTAAGTGCAATTTTTTTTTAAAATATAGTGCCTTCAGGCACGGGCAATGACTAGTATATATATATGAGAATAAAAGTCTAATTAGGGTCGTCAAGACAAACATTGCTATCTCATACTCTCTCTTTTAGCATTATTTGTTTGTCTTGACGATCCTAATTGAACTTATTTACTCAAAATATTTGTATGATTTTATAGATGAAAAAATATTTAAATATTAAAAAAAATTCTCAAGTTGTAGATATTCAAAGTCAAACTAATCACCAATAAAAAAAAAATTAAAAGTCAAGCTAATCACCAATAAAAAATAACAAGTGTTACCAATTGTACAAAAAAAATAAAAAAATTCAAAGTCAAGCTAATCACTAATAAAAAATAACAAGTGATATCAATTACACCAAAAAAAAATTAAAAAATTATGCACAAAAAAAATATTCTAAACCAACTATTAATTTTTTTCCTTATTTGCATCACTTTTCCCTTGCTAATGTTTATATTTTTTAAATACTTGAATAGTTCAAAATAGATACCAAAACAGTAAAAAAGTCAATTAAATCAATTTTTTTTAAGTAGTGAAATTTGGATTTTATTGATTTGGTTTAATTGTAGCGTGAGAATATTTCTGTAGCATCTGAGAAGTCATAGCGGCAAATAATTTAAATCAATTGTCATTGCAACTACAAGCAGATTCGCTGGACAATGTTGTTCAATTGGATATTTTTTCTATTTTTTGGAAATTTGATTTATAGTTCAATGTGAACTATAAACACTCATTGGAAAAAATAAACACTCATTGGAAAGAAGAGCCACCATGAATAAATATATGAATGGATAATTTTGTAATGGTGTTAATTTAAGTTCATATGGATTTTCGGATTGTGTTAATGTGATATAATTTTTTCATTTCAATTCTTGCACTTCTTTTATTTAAGACATTCTTGGATACCTCATTTACTTGACAATTTTTTTGTGTTAAGAGTGTCTTCAGGCACGGGTAATGACTAGTATTTGATATAAGCACAAATTCATATAAGCTAAAATACTTGACAAAAAAATTAAACAAAAAAAATGATTTTTTAAGAAATGTCCCTCGCTCATTTATTAAAATGGTACCCAACGTTCTTTTTTATCACGGAATTCATCTACGATTGAATCTATGCTAAAAAATTTAGCAACTTCTTTTTCTATATATACAATAAAAGAGTCTTCAAGAAAATCATCTTCCATCTTTTTGCAAAGTCTAGTTTTAATAATGTTCATGACTGAAAAATCACGCTTTGTAATTGCAGTAGAAATGAGAAGTATAAATACAAGTTTGATCAATCAAGGAATGAATAGATTATAGATTTTTTAGTCTTAACCAACCATTGATATCAATCTGAAGTACTTGATAGCTGCGGAAGATCTGGATTCATTAGTATATCATACTAAAAAAGTTGAAGTTGCATTCTCAAAAGTACTTGCTCATCCACCATAAAGTATTCAAAATATAAGAGTTGTAATATATTATTACTTCACACTTACTAAAAGAATATAAATGACAAAACTTACAATATTTGAATACAAATGACAAAACTACATTTTTTTTTTGGATGACGGGGAAATCCCTAGCCTGTACTTAAGCATGTGAATCCGATTAGAACTGAGGGTATTGTCCGAGTGCAATGACAGATCCCTCAACCCATATACCAGTTAAATCAAGACTTATACTTCAATGGAGATTCAAACTCATACCAGAGACTTAGATACGATTCGTCCAAACAACTGAGATTCGTCCTACCGATCAACCACGCTTTTGTGGCCCAAAGGACTTAAACCCGTGACCTTAAGAAAGCTAAACATTCAAAAGACAAGATGTATCATTAAACCAAAGCCCGTCAATTTTAATAAACTACATTGTAAAGAAAGCAACACATGCCCTTTGAGATTGTAGGGCAGTACAATAAAAGATTTAATTTCAATAGGATACCTAGTACACTGATATGTTTGTACATTAAAAGTACTAATTAACAAGATTTTCAAACAGACTTAAAAAAAGCAATTAAATGAATTTAAACTTTTATAATCCAAACAGATGGTTTGATATTAATGGAAGTTTTCTATTTGTGGCAAATTATTTATTTTCTAAATAATAAAAGGATAATTCTACTGTTGCTTCCCATATTTGCTTATCAACTTTTTTCACACAAACCGAGGTAAACCATGGATTAGTAGATCTCATTAATATCTAAAGGGTCTAGCTGCGACATGTCAATTGGTAAGAAAAATTGATCAAACAATGTTATCGAGTACGGAAAAATCTAACAGGATGCAACACAAAAAAAAAAAAAAATTTGATATTTGAGTCCAAAAAATGTGTAGTTAAGACTATTTTCCTGTACTAAGAAAAAAAAAATTAGAAAGGACCACCTTTATTATCATCAGAAGACAGTTTTGGATGCATGGTATCGGATGGCAATGCCGGCATCAGGTCACCATCGTCTCCGACCAATGAATCGAACCACAGGAGATAATCAGAGATGTCATCAAGCAATAAAGGAGGACCGACGTTGAGTCCATTGGGTAAAGCCACGCCATCGTTGGGAACACCATAGCCATATCCATACCTTGGATAAGTAAGCATTGCACCGGACATGGTGTTGAAAGTTGTTGATGGCAAAGGAGGACGCTGAGGGTCTTGAACAAGAACTGGCTGTGCAGTTGTGTTGGGAAGTAGAACTACCCCTTCATTATCAATTATAATACCCCCATTATCCTCATATTGTTGTTCTTCATTGGCTTTACCTGCTGCTTTCTCGTACATTTTGCACAAAACCCACTTATCCAACTACAAGCAAAAGAAAAAAAAAATAGTTAGTTACTGTTAAATTATAGGTAGCAAGTAGCTCAAGTAATAACAAGGACGGGTTGTAAAATCAGAGGTCATGAGTTCGAAACTTGACAGTCCCTTAGGGTCATGCCATGAGAGATTTATTCCTCATAAATACTCTAATCCCGACGTGGATGGCTTGCCAGGACCGGAGAAAGGATTAGTTGAGGTGCACGTAAGCTGACCCAGACATACTGACCGTTGAACAAAAAAAATAAAAAATTATTAGTTTTTTTTATAATATGCATGCAATGGTGTAAAATAGGATAATTGGTTCCCGTATAGTATAACTAGTTCCTACTTTATTTCATGGAGAATGATTTACCGAAGGAAGTTGATGAAAAATGTATATGAGGAGGTCGAGATCCTAAACACCGCATATACACAACATAAGCTCGACACAAAATGATTTAAATTATACATGATTATAAATTCGCTACAAAAAATAAATAAATTTAATCATGACACGAATTTGAAACGACATGACTAATTCATGACATTTACTCATATCTCATGTGACCTTGAGGATCTATGCCCACTAATACGAATAATTTGGCTGAAAAAAATGAGTACATACCTCTTTGTCATTAGGATTCGTACTTGGACGCGGATCAGCCCGTTTGCCATATCTATATTCATGCATCAACCAGTTTGTCTTGACCGGAGGTTCTACTTCGTTTTCCTTTCCCTTTCCCTTTCTCTTTCCTTTTCCGGTGCTTCCCTTGAAGAACACAAGAGATTTCTTGCATCCAATTTCTTCGCCATTGCTATAGATGGGGACATCAGCTCCCATTGGCTTCCAAAATCCCTCATCATGTACTGATCTGTCTGGTCGAGTACCTTTCGGGTACTTCTTTATTCTTTGGGAAAAGAAATACCACACAGATTCTCTCGTAATTTGAACATTTCTGTCATCAATTCAAAACCAAAATATCATTATCCATATAAAATCCAAGGACATAGATAATACAAATAATATTATAGTCAAATTAAATGTTTAATTGGACTTGTTTTTTATGCTTTTTGAGATGTGAATGAATGTACTAATTTAATATTTGAATTATGTGTTGTTAATATATCTTTTTCGGCCAATAATGTTACTAATCCATTCAAAGTCTAATAATTAATTTAATGGCAAGATAAATATTTATTCAATTTAATAGGTGTCAGATTATGAAAAATAAAATATGTATGAACAACAATATTCAAACCCAATATCACATGTTTAAGTATTGTTTTATGCCAATCTAATTTTTCAAAAGACCAATAATTTATCACATACCAATCCACCACCAGTTCCACACAAACTCATGCACAAGGAACGGACAACATGTTTCATAATTAAGCCAGTAAAAACAAGATTATTTAAATTCTACAAAAAAAAATAAAATAATAACAACTAGCATTGAACATGAATTTTCATATTGTTGCTTTGCCCAAAAAAAAAAAATCACATTGTTCGGAAGCTTTTCAACTTGAATAAGTGAACCTAAACAAGTAGGAGAGAGAGAAGAAGGTTAGAAAGACTAACTCGAGAGTCTTTGGGGACTGTAGTTATAGAAATAGAGGTCCTGAATCTGATTTCGAGGTGAAGTTTCGTTCAAGACCTTCTTCTTCAAGTAGACGTTCACCAACTCTTCATCAGTTAGACAAAAACGATAACCAGGTGGCAATGAGTTAAAGTAAACCTCGTTAGCATCTTCTATGTTGTTATTATTCTCCATTGCAGTTTGCTTCCGTTTCTCCGTTGTTGAACCTCAAACACACTATTTATAAGGATAAAAGTACATGGGAGTGAGAGATAGATTTTCTAGGGATTGGTAATAATAGTGAAGTGATAAAAAGACCAATAATAATTGGAGTTGGAAGTAGTTAGAGTCCAAGGTGGATACTACTTGTTTATTCTGTACAAATTCTAGATAAATTGCAGGTGAATATCTATTGATGGAAAACGGGATTAACTAATATATGTCTATTAGTAGATCTAATCTTTATTTCAAGAACTTCACTTGGGTACCCAAAAAAAAAATATATTGGTAGTATACAACAAATTTTAATATTTTAATGGTTACTTTTACAATTTTTATAAGTTATTTTACAACAAAAAAATTTATCACTTTTGTAAGTGATTTACTACTATTTTAAGTATTTTTACCACTGTTTTTTTGGGTCAGACCATCCGGTATCCGAAAGCCATTTTGGACTCCGACTAATCCGGATTCGAGCCGGGTAGGACCACAAGGGCGGCAAAGCTCTCTCTACCGAACGCAGCTGCGTTCCCAAGACTCGAACTCGAGACCTTGTTTGCCACTGTTGTGGTACGTGTAATCCATCCTAAATTTTTAGTGGTAAATATCAGTACGATATGAAAAAAATTATAATTTTGGTACCTTAAACTTTTCCTTATTTCAATTCAATTCGTATTTTTGATTTAATATATATATATATATCCAATTTAATTATAATCGGACCAACAAAATATTTATTTGTGCATATGAAAATATGATGAAATTGGAGGATTATAAGACACATTTTCATTGAAATTCATGGGATTTCCTAAAATTTTAAAAAAATTAATTTAATTGAACGGATCAGATTTTTTTAGTCCCCTCACCAATCATGTTTTTTACATTAAATTTTCAACTATATTATTAATTTTACATTGCCCAAATTATTAATTTACACTAAAATTTTATAAAAAATTATTTTAATTTGTCCCCTAAACTATGTGTTTATTTCACTTTTCCCCGTAGCTGGTAATAATTTCTCTCCAAAAGATAATAAATGTTGGTATTTGGAGCGACATGAAAACAATTCAAGTAATTGAGCGGGTAATGTAAAAAATTCAATAGTTCAGGGAATAAAGTAAAATTTAGTCGAAAATTAAGGTATTCAAAGTTTAATTTTCCCTTTTTGATAAGGTTTTGAACTACTAGAGTTTTCGTATCATTAACTGATTCTAATTCCAACTAGACTTAGAACTGGTTAGTGCCCAACTATCAAGATTCAACTGCAAAGTGCTAATGTTTTCTTCATGTTCCGTCCATTTTTTTTTTTTTTGAGTTAAAAACTAAGTAATCTATATACCTATATATAGATACATATGAATATATGAAAAAATTGGAGGATTATTGGATAATATTAATTAAAATTCATAAAATTGCTAAAATTCAACATAATCATGTTAATTGATCTGTTCTGATTTTCAAGTTTGGAGCTAATATCTACCAAGTCTTTGTCAATATTCATGTTAGAGTTGTCAATTCGTGTCGTGTCATGTGATCTGCGTGGTAATATTTTCGTGTTCGTGTTCGTGTTTATGTCAAGACTCACGAAAAACAAAATCTATTTATTAATTGAAATCATTTATTATGCGTATTTATTAATCGTATAAATTTTAAAATCGTGTCGTGTTGAGTTTGTGTTAATAGATCGGAGATGACACGAAGAACATGTGCTGCCAAAGGAAAAAACATTAAAAAATATCAAACAAAATAAGAGTTTACCTATTGGCACTTGGAGCTTTATCGATTCTAAGATGTTCCACTGAAAGTTTGTTCTTTCGGCCTATACAAGGTCGGTTTATATAGGAAAGATTCGTTTATATTATTCTTAATACTAAATGGATTGGAAGTTTAGTAAAAGAAACATGTCGATATTCTAAGTCTATGTGTTCAAGTAAAAATAAAATTGATAACGTTTGAATCATTAGATCAATTAGAAATCCATGTGAGTAAAGGACTAGAGAAAACAATAAACGAAGTGGATTCCTTGTAGACCGAAGTGGATTAGAATTTCATGCAAGTCATGGTTAGGAATCACTAAATTTAAAATAAAAAAAAATTAGTAAAATGTCTTATAAATGTATAAATTAATTTGAGATCCATCTACATATTTATATAAAATTAAATATGCAAACAAGTCTCGAAGGGGCATTTTTAGACACTAAAAAATTAAGGATAAATTTTATAATTAATCTCAATTGTTTCAATTTACCATAATACCACACGTGTCCCATGTTTGTAGTACTAAAGACCTCAAGACAGTCTGTCGTATGTCAAGTTAACTTACATAGATGTCAGTCATAGCATGAAAGTTTTCGTGCCCAGTTCTTGTCTGGAGAATGAACTTGAACGTTTGTTAAAACTGAATTACTATTGCTTAGAGCAACACTAGTGTATTTCTCCTTCAAATTGTTGGTATAACTCAGTCCACTTCAAACATGGTCTAAGTTCACTGAGCTTGAGATCGGCATATCTTATTTCTTACACAAAAATGGAGCATATACCACATTTAACAATGAAAAATGGAGATATCACTCTCAATGGAAGACGCAAAATGCAGTAGTACTTGCAACGCAGAATCACAATAACTCATAAAATTTGTTTAAAAGGAAAAAATTATTATTTAATATAGTGAGATAGATATTTTTTGACGTTCAAATTTTATGTTTCATCGTGCCTTTAGGTACGGGTTATGACTAGTCATTTAATATGGCTAATTTCAGCACCTTGTCGAGATATTCATGCAGTGCCTTGATACGACCCATGTAATCCTGGTCTTCAACACAGAGTTACAGCCTTGGCATCAGCACCTGTACCATCGAACTGAAGGGGCCCTGGGTTTCTGTAAACATCCTCCATCAAAAATTTGGTTGCATTTTGTCTCAGTGACCTGTACCAAGACCAAGAAACAATTCTGCAATGCTTTCTTCAACTTAATTTCGAAGCAAGTCCACAAGTTGCCAAAAGTAAATGAACTCCCTTCTCAGAGGATCAAAAAATCTCTTAGTGAAAAATGGAAAAAAAAACCAAACAAACAAACACTAAAAATTTTGAATTCTTTCTGCTGCTGTGATGTCAAACAAGCCTCTGGTAAATATTACAAAGAAACTTATGTCAAACAAGTATACAGGAAATAACAATGGAGGAATATAACCATTCAGCCCAGCTGCCAGAATATGGTAGCAAATGTGCCCAAGAACCTGCAGGAATATTGTTATTATTAGTTTATTACAAGGAAACATACTTAACATGAACAAGAGGTAAGAAGTAGAAGCAGTCCAGAGAATGAACCGAAGCATAAACTTACATATGCGTAGTCACAATCGAACTTTGAAGGTAAAGATCCCCGAGCTTGATAGCCAAAGAAGTGGCAGATAGCATTAAATTTTTTACCCTTGTATGTTCCTTCTTTCTGTGGAATCACCACGAACATAGGAGAGCGAGGTAAAAGTAGTTCTATTCTAATATGTACACAGTACAGCATACTGGCTGAAATAAATAAGTCCTAAACCCACATAACGGAAAAAATAGTAGATTAAATGGAACCAACAATGATTAATTTCCTTTGTATTTTTCAATTAGCTATAACAAAAAAAAAAACTAGTTTGGCTACAATTAATAAAAACAACATGGCAAAAACCCTACCAATCGCTTGTTCATTTCTGCTTCCACGAGATGCGCGAGGAGTTTCTCCATCTCAATCTGCAAAACGAAACAAAAGAGTAATAATGATTATATACAGCAAATTCATAGTTTGTTTTAACACACCATTAGGGTTGCAGATTTCAGTACCTGGGATAGCTGAGCAGAGTCATCTGATTCTGGATGGAGAAGCAGCTGTAACATTGAAGGCATTTCAGAGGAGCACCATTGCCCATGAAAGCTACATGAAAAACTTATATCAATGTGAAGAAATAGACCTGTTTTCTAATGAAGGGAGGCAAAAATTCAAACAAAGCTGATGCCCAAGGTGACAATTGCGTAGAAATGCCATCAACAGAAACACCTTGCCTCAGTAGACCATGAATTTCCTGGAAAATACAAGTCATTATTCCAACATGTTAAACCGGATTAAACAATCACATTTATGAAATTAATGCAGTTATTTTCTAAATGCATGGTCTTACCTGCAAGAGAGCATAGACTTCAGGAATGCTTTCTATAAGCCCCTCGGGTAGCTGGATGACTCCGTGGTACTTGTCTGTCCAAAAACATTTGGTCAGGTGAAAAGCACTAATAATCATTAATCACCACAGAGACAACAAAGATAGTAAGGCACAGATTCCATACCTTGTTCCACCCGGGCTTGTACCGCATCACAAATCTGTTTTGTCAGGTCAAAAAGAGTAAGCTTTGATGCAGCCACCTCTTCACCAAGAATGACCTATAAAGAACAAATGAGAGGTTATTCGAGAAGAGGATCAAGCTTATCTAAAAGACAGCATCCTCTACAACAACATCAATCAGAGTTACATAAGCAAGGACTGCAAACCATGTTTGGATGTGACTGGAGAGTGCATTCCAAAGCAACATGTGATGCCTTTCGTCCCATGAGTCGGACAAAATAATAATACTGAAGACAAAAGTAAACAAAAGTAAATTACTAAGATTTTGTAAAAAAAAAAAGGTAAAAACATACGGAAAAAAAAAAAGCATGGGAAAGGTATGCAAAACAAAGGCAGCTGGGCTGCTCAAATGCGTAACAGAATTGCTTGAAGTATGCAGGGTGATTAAGGCCAGCCTTGTCACTCCATCTTTGGCTAAAAGCAATTCAAAGAACCTAAAGTAAAATGCACACGACATGGCTTACCCAGGAGGATATAAATTTTTAAAAAATGGGGAAATTACCTTCTCTGCTGAAAGAGCATCTGTGCAGACATTGCTGATGAGCAGGGAATTAACCTAATAAGAGCCAATAAAATAATGTTATCAGATTCTTCTCAAAATCTTTCAAATGCATATAATCTCAGAATAACATCTTACAATTTCGGAATTTTTTAGTTGCATTTTATATGAAAATACCATCCTTTGCTTTTTAGTTGCGTTTTATATGAAAATACCATCCTTTATTAAAGCAGCGGCACATAATCCAGCAAATTATATTTAACATTGGAGATAAAATGGGACGGGAAGTCTAAAACAAGAAAGAATATGATGACGACACAACTATAATTTCGTCTTATAATGAACCCCAAACCAAGAACAAACACAGTTCCAATGCATGGATTTTTCACCAGCATCACCTCGTCAGTAATACGAAGTAAGAGGCAGAGAGACAAGTTGAAGTATGCATAACAAAGTGAATCAGGGTATAAGCCCATTTTAATGGTCAATAATCAAAATGTGGTTCGAGGATAATAACTTCAAAACACAGTACTTGCTTCACTACAAAATTCGATTCTTAACTGAAAAAAATACATGCAAGGCATTCAATAAGCTGTTGACATCACTGGACTAGTACCTTACATATGGTATCAAAACCAACATTTGTTTCAACAAATTGGTTTTTGAGATCTCCATTCAAAGTAACAGGAATCCCAACCACCTGCAAAATTTCAACCAATCAGGTTCTCCTGTTCTTAGTTCAGAAAGAAACTACGCTGGCCTAACATTACAGAGGTGTCATGATAGCTTTATGTCCAAAACCAAAAGTACTGAGGAACAAAATAAACTACTTGTGAGAAACTTCAAATTTATATATAAATCGTCGAAAATCATGACCATGTCTTACGATATATTTCCAAATAACCCAACGTAATAGATACTTTGACAAGTCAACTTGATAAATTTCTAAACTTCCTGAAACATTAACTTCTGAAGGGCAGTTTTGAAAACTTATTAAATGAGATGCATCAACAGTTGTCTCCTTAACAAGTTGGAGTTCCAACAAGGGACTTACATTTTGGGGCAGAGGAAGTATGAAATTGTCTTTTTCTCTTTCAGTAAGTAAAGTATGAAAACTGTCACATGAACTAGGTATCTTAGTTGGCCATTTCGCTTCTGCAAAAGTTTCAGCAAGCTGAGCAGCGTCTGTGTTTGATGTCACCCCTTTAAAAGGTACAAAATATTTACGTTAAGAAAAAATTAATTCTATATGTTGGATGTCTATGGTGACCCTAAAGCAGAGGATCAGAGATACCTCCGACAATGACAAGGCCATCCAACTTCAAATCTCTGTATGCGTTGAGCGCAGCATTGACTTGCTCAGTTGTTCGTATTTGATCTTTTGTTCTTCCCAGCAAATCATAACCACCTTGAAAGGATTATAGCATAAAATAAACTTTCCTGAAAATAAAAATCGCGATCTGAAAATAAAGTACTAGTAAGTCAGAACTACCTTGATTTTTGTAGGTTGCAAGAATGTCATCAGTGATCTCAAGGGTCTTTTGTGCAAATAAGCCTTCAGAACCACCTGGTAGCAAGCATAAAAGACTTCTTTTAGATATCATCAAACTAAGGTTGGGCATAATGTGCTTGTGACACAAAATGCAAGAAGAAAATGTGATTTACTGATATGTAACAAGACAGCATCCTAATCATTGGCTAGGTGATAAGGAAACAAAACCAAATAAGAATGTTCAACAATGACTTTTTTTCTAGATATGGGTGTGTGCACATGGACCTGTGTAGAGGTCCATGGTAAACAAAAAACTTCAAGCCAGAAGAGGAAAACAAAAATGCCACTAACCCAGAAATCCAAGCAAATGCAGGTGGGATGCATTAGAGGTTTTTGGGATGATGGATGAGAAGGATATATTTTCTTAGAACTCGATAATCTATGTTCATGAGCAGTGTGGTGATCATGATGAGAGTTTGAGGTTTTTCAATCGGATGTTGCATGTTGGAGTTCAACCTGATTTGGTCACGGTTACAACCATCCTTCCGGTTTGTGCCCATTTGGCGGCGTTGAAGCACGGTAAGGAGAAACATGGGTACATGATCATTAATGGCTTGTCCGCAGGTGATCACAATGATGACATAGATGCTGACGATATTCACCTGAGCAATGCTATTATGGATATGTATGCAAAATGTGGGAGTATGAGGGAAGCTCAGTTGGTTTTCGATCAGATCAGCTATAAATATGTTGCATCATGGAACATTATGATTATGGGTTTTGGCATCCACGGCTTTGGCAACGAGGCATTAGATATGTTCTGTTGTATGTGTGAGACAGACTTGAAGCCTGATGAGGTCACGTTTGTTGGGGTTTTATCAACCTGCAGTCATGCTGGCCTTGTAAGCCAAGGGCGAGAATGTTTTGCACAAATGCAGTCAAAATATGCTATTTTTCCAACTATTGAACATTACACTTGCATGATTGACATGCTAGGTCGGGCTAGACAACTTAACGAGGCTTATGAATTGATATCTGCAATGCCTATTGAGGCCAACCCAGTGCCATGGAGGGCTTTATTGGCAGCTTGTCAGCTCCATCGGAATGCTGTTTTGGCTGAGGTTGCTGCACATAAGGTATGCGAGCTTGAACCAGAGCATTGTGGAAGTTATGTTCTAATATCAAATCTTTATGGAGCAGCTGGTCGATATGAAGAGATATCAGGGGTGTGGAATGCAATGAGGCAGCAAAATGTGAGGAACTCAATGATGGTGTGCATGTGTTTGTAACCAGTGATTGGACCCATCCTGAAGCATATTTCATCTATGCTGGACTAAATTCTTTGACTGCTCGCCTGCGTGAGCATGGATATGTGCCAGATGTCTTGCAAGGAACTAACTAGAGTATAAGATGCCTTTTCTACTGGGCCAGGAGGAAGAATGGATTACAAATCTGATTTTGCTTGCATTGCAGCCCTATATGCACTTGTACACAACTATATGTATGGATGACATTTGAAACAATACATTTTACAGCTTTAAAGGTGCAAAACTGAAGTCCAACAAATGGAAGGAGGGTGAGTGGTAGCACCTAAGCAACCATTTCAGCAAGGGTTGCGCCTGCAGGATCACAACATTAATATGGAAGATTAAGTTCATGTTGTCTGATAAAGTGAGATGCAACTGGCAAGTTGAACTTCTTCATTTTACATCTTTGTTTACTTAGTTCCTGTGCTAGCTTAAATTATATACTGCAAGTGTAACATGCATATGTATGAAGGTTACGTTTTGGATTGCATATGCTCCTCCTCATTTTTTTAACAACTTTTGCAAAAAGACATTGTTAAGTATCATTACTAGAATTGCACTGCTTAAAATGTACATCTATACAACATCACATCCAATCTTCTCTCTCACCGTCACACTGTCTGTCTGGGCCTGCTGCCTCTCTGCCTCTCTGCCTCCTTTTACTCCCTTCTCTCTCTCTCCTCCAAAGTGCTACAGGCCCACAACGCCACCGTCTCCATCGTTGCCACCACACAGCTCGCAAGGTCTCTCCAAGTTATTTTTCCCTCTCTTCCCCTCTCTTTGTTCTTTGCTTCACACACACACACACACACACACACACACACACACACACACACACACACAAAGGCTGAAACAAACAAACACACACACGCACACTATACACGCAAAAACCCTCTTACTGTCCTCTCTGTGCATTTATTATTCGTGTTAAAGTCGCAGGTTTGTGTCGAAAAATGGCCAACCCCAACCTGCTAATTTTGAATCGTGTTTACATATTGTGTCAGAAATTATCACCCCTAATTCTTTATTTAATTACTTAAATTTAAATTAGTTATATTATTAATCTTGAATTTGAATATTATATACTTGCATCAAATTAAAATTTATTTCTTATAAATAGAATTTCGTATACTAACATTCGATTATTTCGTATACTTTTGGTACTCCTTATTTAATGAATTTTTAAGTATCAAATTCGATATAAAAAAATATAAATATATCACATTATTTTTATATATTATACTTAAAGTGTGTCCACTCTAAATCATATTTTTGGTTCCGCCACTGTTATCAGGGATCTTCACTCCTCACTTCTCCAAATTAATCAGTTGGTTTACGTTGCACCGTGCCTTTAGGCACGGGTTATCCTTGGTAATAACATTATAAGCAAACACATTCTGACCCTTAGTTGACTCACTAAAAAGCAATAAGGCATCACCGATACAATTGCACTTGGAGTACATATTGATAAGGCTTGTGATGGATAATGGAGAGATGTCGAGTAATCCATTGATGAGCATATGTGAGTGGAGTAGTTTACCTTTTAAGAGGTTTTTGTTTTGGGCGCATGACTGTAGGGTTGCAATGCAGGTTGTCAGGTTGGGAAGGGATGGAAAAGATTGAGTTTGAGTTGGTTTAGAAGGAGTACATGAGAAACTAACGGAAAAACGGGAGTGGAGCTTGAGAATTGGCCTTGAAAAGATTATTCTTTTGTTCATCTAATGGAAGATTGAAGCTTGTGCATTTGGGTTTTACTTCCGATGGGTTGACAACTCAATTCCGATGGGATGACAGAAGGGGGAGGTTGGGGGGTGCTATTTGCGTGTGTGTGAAGGGAGAGAAGAAGAGAAGAGGGATACCCGGGAGAAAAGGGCGCTGTGGTGCGGTTTCTCTAGCTCTGGCGCGGTGGCTATGGTGGCTCTGTCCCTAGCTTTGGCGATGGTGAGAGAGAGAGAGACTGAGTGTCTGTGTGTTTGGGGAGAAAATTAGGGGGAGGGGCAAAGGATGGGGAAGAGAGTGGAAGGGAGGGGGAAGTGACCATGCCATGGATGGATTTTGGGGAAGTGATCGTTGTCTCTCGCCGCCTGCTATCTGACAGTGAAGAGACTGAGATGAGAGAGAAGAGATATGGGGAAGAGCCGATCTGGGAGAGAGAGGACATGAGAGAGAAGAGATATGGGGGAAGAGCCGATCTGGGAGACGGAGAGAGAGGACATGAGAGAGAACAGATTTGGGAGAATAGATCTTGGGTTGGGTTGGATGTGATAATTAAGTTGGGTTAAGTTGGGTTGGATGTGATGGTTGAGTTGGGTTAAGTTGAATGAGATGGATTTAGGGAGAAAATATATGGACTTTTGAATTTGAATGAGATGTATTGTGAGCCTTTGGATGTTGAAGCCTTGGATGAATGGAGACCGTACAATCGGCTTATTAAAACCCCGCTCTGTTTTATATTATAGATTCCTTACCCTATATCCAGTCAGAACATCCGAACAACAAATTATTATTTTTTTCATATTTCGGTATCACGTGACAAGTTTTATAATAAAAAATTGTTAACAATTTGGATGTTGTCTGTTTGAAAAATCATTCTTTGAGGACCTCGGAAGTAATTAATCCTCTTTTTTAATGTAAATTGAGCAAAACGACGTCGTTTGTTTCCTTTCCAAAACGTCATTCTCAGCACCCTTTAATTCTCCCTAAATCTTATATCAATCCCAGTCGTCTTCCTCCCCCTCCCGCTTGTTCTCTGCCTGTGTTCTTCAACTGAGACACGCACGCACACACAGACAGAGAAACGCACACACTCACCCGCTACTTTATTTATCTATCCTTACGCTATGTTTGGTACATGATATTAAGCCTTAGAAATGGAATGAACATTCCATGGGAATGCCTATTCCAATGTTTGGTTTGCAGGATTTAAAATTCATTCACATTCCAAAGATATACCTAATCCCACACATTCTGGGTGTGTTTGGTATGTTTTTGGGGAGGGATTTGGATTGGATTGTCCAAACCTGGGTTTGACCCAAAGATGAGATTCAAAGATGGGTTTGAGGGGGTTAATGCTGTCCAAACTCATGTTTGGTATGCGCAGGGATATGACTATTATGATAATATATTTGTATATAAATGACTATTTTGCCCATAAACCAATTTATATATATGAAGTATATAAGATATATAGGGGTAGAAATGTCATTTGTATGTTAAACCCCCAAACCCCTTATGAAACCCACCCCTCTTGGGTTTCATGAAACCCATGTACGAGGGTTTCATGACCGGGCCGGGATTGAAGTCCTATTCATACTTGATGCTTACTAAACATGGATTTAAGGGGGTTTACTTCCAAACCCATGTTTCCAAACCCCCCAAACTCCCGTACCAAACAAGCCTGTGGGATTACGCATTACCAAATCTAACATGGTATTCTACATTCCCAATCCACTCGGTAATGACCCAATCCATCTGCAAAATAAAAACCCGATCACTCTTTGCTCTCTCCCGTCTCATCTGATCTCCTCTCTCTCTCTCGTCTGGTCTCTCATCTGATCTCGTCTCTCTCTCTCTCGTCTCATCTGGTCTTGTCTCTCTCGCACACACTCCATCTCTGTAGACGCCTTCAACCCCAAATCAGTGAAAGACCTAATCTCCTTTATAACTTTAATCTTTGCCGCCGCATCGTACTTTTCCAGCTTTACATCAAAAGCAGTCTTCTCGGCGGCTTTTGCGTCGGCCAACTTAGACCCAGCCGAGGAGGAAGATCCAGACGACGATTCTAGGCCCGAGACGGCGGGGCCGTACTGGTTGAGGCCCATTTTGTGCCGGAAGAGGATGGAGTAATCGTACCTCTCGAGCTTGCTGAGGGAAAGAAGTTGGTCGGCGATTCGCTCCAGCTTTTGGGATTGGGTCTTGGCGGTGGTCGATGGTGTTGATGTGTAGAGACTGCGAGTGAGGGGTGGTACACAGTGTAGGAGGAAGAGCCGCTTGGGGGATCTGGAGGGGATTTTCGAGATAATTGAGGTTCAACTTTCTTGGTGTCTACTGTGTTTCTTCTTCATTCAGTTCAGTGATCAGCATTTGGGAATAAATGGGCATTCCATTCCAAGACTTAATCCTAATTAATTGCCAAACATTGGAATGGTAATACACAATCCATTCTTATATCCATTCCATTCCTACATAAATGTTTCCCACTACCCAAACACACCCTATAATTCTCCCTAGATGCAAAGGCAGAAATAGGAGGAGGGCCTCCTTGTTGTGATCAACCAAAGGATACCACATATATTCTCAGAAGATGGGATTGCAGTGACAATGATATATGCAGAATTTTTCTCAGACGGCCCTCTATTCGTAACATGGACCTCGCTATCCTCCAATCCAAGCTCAACTTGCTTACTGAAATGGGCATCACCTCTTCCGACCTCGTCAAGATCATCAATTGCCGCCCCCGCTTCTTCAATTGTCGCATTAATCAAGACTTGGATGAGCATCTTCAATATCTCCAATCCTTGTTTGGGTCAAGGGAAATGCTTCTTATGGCCATTAATCGCAACCCTTCTCTTCTCACTTATGACTTGCACAATAAAATCAAACCTGTCATTGCCATGTACGACAGTATAGGTGTTAGGAGAACCGACTTGGTTCCTATGCTTCTCTCTCGTCCCACCTTAATTCCCCGTACTAAACTAAATGCCGAAAAGATGGATTACATTTGCAGAACCGGTGTCCCTCCTGATTCCAAGATGTATAAATATGTGGTTACCCTCATTGCCATCTCACGCCTCGAGACCATCCGTGAAAAGATGGCAAATCTTGAGAAATTTGGGTTTTCGGATGATGAGGTTTTGCAGCTTTTTGGACGCTCTCCTCTCGTGTTGACGCTGTCCGTTGACAAGGTTCAGAGAAACATGACTTTTGTATTGAGTATGATAAAGTTACCGGCAAGAGTGGTGCTTGATAACCCATTTTTGCTCTTCTACAATTTGGAGGTCGTGTTAAAGCCACGAGTTCTTCTAGCAGAGAAGCTACAAGATATGGATCTTGTCCCACAAATCAAGGGACCTTTAATGTTGAGAGCATTGAGGATGACAGATAAGCGTTTTGTTGGGGCATTTGTCGGATGTCACCAAGAGGATGTTGCGAATGAGTTGATGGAATATTACACAAATGCAAAAGGTGTTAGACGGTTGGCAGAATCCTCCAAAAAACACTTGCATAAAGGATTCCCATTCTGAACATTTTTGTCAATCAGGTAGTATAATGCAGTTCATTTGTATGGATGTTTACTTCTGCCCATCGCATTCTTGAGCATTTGTGTTTTCTCCCTATCGCATTTGTTTGTCTTACATGCCTACAAGGATTGCTGTTTTTTGTTTCTCCGTTAAGTGCTGAGCGTTTACACAGCAAATATGTGTTCTATATGTCCTACAACAGATAGAAGGACGAGAAAACTAAAATTGCTGCTAATCAATAATTAGTTGTAACTAATAATTGCATGTTACTCTTGTCTTGACCTCTGTATGTTATTAAAGGTAGTCTGCATTCCAAAATATGTATTTTGTTTCACTATGCATTCACATTGCGCTGTTGCAAGCTGATATGAGATTGACAATTTCGGCAATAATTATGCTGCTCCCTAAACTCATGGCCCTGATTTTGAATATTAGATTGTCATCTTTGGTGTAAGATCTAAGAGTTGAGCATTTGAACTTGCATCCTTGATATGATGACTGTAGCAACTACTGACTTTTTTGTCACCTGTACTTTGGGCCCATATTCTGACAATAATCTCAGGGTTTCTTGTCTAAAAAAGTGAAAAAAAAAAAGAAGATAAACAATTGGAGTGTTGATGCTTTGGCTAGTTTTCTTGCTATCAGAAGCTGCTCTTTAGTACTGAATTTTAATGAAGTAGCAATGTTAACAGACGGTAAGGGTGCAATTCTCATCCTCGTTTAGATAAGTAAATAGGTTTGAATGTTTGCATCCTCTTAGGTTGACCATTTCGACCATCAAGTACAAGAAGTTAATGTTTCTTTCCAACACGTCTCAGGAGTTCTTCAAATAATGTTCTTCGACTTTGTTCTTTTAAAAGCTCTATCTCTTTCTTTCCCACTTGGACATTCCTTGATATGTGCAATAACTTAATTTCGTTATAGCTGCAAACTTGATCTCCTAGTAGCTTTCTATATCGCTTTTAGATTGAAGATGGAATTTCACTTGCATGTGTAAGAATCCCTGCCAACAATACTTTATCCTCAAATTTATTGTGCTAAATGATTTTATTTAATTATAGTTTTTTTACCCTCAATAGTTTATTTATTCTATTTTTCTTAATTTCTCCTTCTAACTTTGGACAAGTTGTGATTCCCATGGCAAGTCTTTTTTTAAATGAATTCCCATGGCAAGTTTAATGTGTTGAAAATCAGTTCGTCTCTTCAAAGGGTCCAAGAATTAGCTTATTGATCAATAATCAGCTGCTTGAGCTGGTTTTCAGATTTTTTTTTTTTATATGACAGTTTGGTTTATTGTGGATCTCTTCCATATGTCGGATACTTTCATGTGAATTTTATATGTATCTGGTATTTTGATCCCATACCGGGCCAGTGTTTGGATTATGAATTCGATGTTGTGCCATTAACCTCCCTCTTTATGTTGTTGCTCAGCTCTACAGTGCCTTCTATTCTTTCTATTTGGTTCGTTAAGTAGTCTGCAATGTCTTATACTTTGTGTTTGAAATAATTGTAACTTCTTGAACTTGACATTGCATTATCCAGGGTTCATATTTGAGCCCCCCCCCCGAGTTTTTCTTTCTCTGAAATTATCAGACAGCTGCTTAATACTTCAATTGTCTTGAGGAAGCCATAATGGAGTTGGCCCTTAGTCTTAAGTTAAGGGCAGCTACATACATTTTTCCAGTTATGCCAGAGCCTATTGCAGTCGTGTTGGAGATTCTTTTTTTTTTTTTGAAAAACAAAAAAAGATTATTTGGTTATCATCAGATGATTCTGGTCAACTTCTTTGGGTTTTGACCAAGCCTGTGGTGCTTGTCTCCCTTTCATTCATTTTGATAATGTCCACATTGGATTTTTTGGGAAATGATTACTTAGGCAATTTGGCAGACTCATCTGCAGTTGGGTTCCTTCCGCTTCCCTTTTCTCAAAAGAAAAAGGAAACCAAAGGCTTCGGGATTATGGACAGTGAGAGGAAGATGTAGTAGTTGTAATTCTGTTTTTCTCGGATGGTCCTTGGAAATAGCTAGCTCTCTAAAGCCTCCCCTCTTCTTTGTCGGTATATAGAGGTACACTCGTTCTTTGTTTTTTTTTTTTTTGTAATCTATTATTATTCGTTTCGATACAGACGAAGGTAAAAGCAAACAGGCCAGAACAGTGGAAGATAAGGAAACATCTTTGATCTCAGAGGAGAAATATCCATATGCTTTTTCTTTTCTTTCTAAACCAACCTGAACTACGCAAAAAGAGCGTTAGGTGAAGGAGTCGAGTGGGTATGGCCCACTGCCATGGTCTCTCTCCTAATCACCATGTCCACATCAAAAAAAAAAAGAGTGAGAGGGAGAGAGAAAAGAGTAAATTTTAAGTGATGTGCACATTTAATAAAAAATTATCTCAAAAAACAAAGACAACCAGAGCGCCCCCCTTGGCTTCAGGTCTCTCTACTATCTTTCCTTCTCGTTTCCCTTGGAATTGCGATTTGCTCTATTTCATTCTGTTGCTCTCCCCCCTCCCTCCCAACCCTTGTATACTGTTAATCCGCTGTTCTGTATAGTGGCATTGACGTTATTTTGTTCGTTTAAGCCGCTTCAGCCCCAATCTTCGCCTTTCGCTCATCTATGTATTATTTTTCGTCAAGCAGCCTTCGAGATTGATTTGTTAAAAGACTTTTATTCTTCACTGCTTTCCTAGTTGATTGAGTGTTGTACTAATCCATCCATAAGCTAGCTAGCATGCAGAAATTAGATCTGACATGTTACATCGCTTGTTTTATGTCGTACTGTCTCAGATTTCCTTATTGTTTATTTGGTTTTTGTTCTGCAGACCAGATCAGATCAAGTTCAGAGCAAAGCGATATAGCATGTCTATATATCCTTGTATTTGTCGTTCGGATGTTCTGACTGGATATAGTGTAAGGAATTATGCATAAGAAACGTCCGTTTGCCACATTCTACTTAACCACCTAAATCAATGGGGCCAGTTTGTTTTGGGTGGTTCTTTTTATTATGGACTCAGCACGAATATGGAGGCAGAGCTAAGGGCTTTGATTGATGGCTTGGAATTACTACTGCAATTTGGTTTGGAGGTTTATCAAGTCTTTATTGAAACTGATTCACAGATTTTGGTGAATATGGTTAATCAATCTTGCAGCATCTCCTGGAAATTTTGGTCTCTATGGTACAAATTAATCTCTCTCCTCTCCAAGTTTAACTTTCAAATCCAACATATCTACAGAGAGGGTAATTCTGTGGCTGACTCATTGGCGAATAAAGGAGTCTCTGATCAAGCCGCCTCTGTTTATTCCCCCTCGGATCTACTCCCTACCTCAACAAGACTCTTAATGCTTCAAGATGCTAGGAAGAAGCTAAGAGTGCTAAGAAAGAAAGTTTGCTCAATGTCCTGATGATTGGGATTGATTTTCTAATTTACTGGTGCTATTGGTCATTTACATCCACATATATTTGCATTCAAAGAAAGTCAAGAGAAGAAAGCAGAGGAATTCTACATTTACTAGCAGACTGCATTTTAAGAAAAGAATTCTCTCGTACTCACCTTCTTAATCTTCAGCAAAAGGGCTTCCCTTGCGGTTTATTAGTATTGATCCATCTCTCAGATCTTGGATCTCATGGATGCTGGCTATCAACGTCTTCTGCTAGTATGAAATGGTCGTGGATTCCATCTGCAGATAGGATGTCAAGGCTGGATTTCTTCTCCATTGTTCTTTTCTGCAAGGTCGCACTCCAACGACAGTATCAGCTTCACAGTGGGGGGCTGATCCTCAACGCCTTAGCATCTTCTGTCTGTTGAGCCTCCCTTTAGTGCTCAGTTCTCCCTCTCTCTATAGTTCTCCCTTCAGTGCTCAGTGCTCAGTTCTCCCTCCCTTCAGTGCTCATCTTCTCCATCCTTCTCTTCATCTGTGCAGCGATACTGGATGCCTTCACTGTGCAGAGGTCCTTTCATATGACCCCTGGATTTTGGAGGTTCTCTAATGGGCTCAGAATACAAGCTTCTCTAATCTTGGTATTCACAAATACCATCTCAATAGCTGCTTTGGAGGTCTTCGTTTCTGCATTGTCAGAATCTGCTCCTGTTCTTTGGGTAAGGATCGCATTCCATGAGACCCTTTCCAGGATCTCCTACGATGAACAGAGGTCTGCTCATGGCCCCTCGATTCCCTTAGTTGTTCAGAGGCTATTCATTTGCCTTCCATCTGACACCAATAAGGCGGCTGCCTTATTAGTTACCTTTCCATATGCCTTATCTGCTGCCTTATCAGATGCCATATCAGCTGCCTTATCAATAAGGCCGCTGTATTATCAGCTGGCTTTCCATATGCCTTATCAAAATCCATATGAGACGACCTTTCAACTGCCTTATCTCCAGGAACCTAACAGATCATTTTATCTCTCAGCTAGGGTCATTCAGCTCGTCTTCAAGCTCAGTCAGGCTCCCACCTTAAGCTCTGAATTCGCAACTCTCAGCTCCAGCTCGCAGCTCAAGATCTGTCTGCAACATTATATCAGCTGATCCATTTAATTTTTTAGGCAGTATGCTTAGATTTATTTTATTTTTTCCATTCCTTGTAATAAGCATGCATTTTTGCCTTTCTTTATTTTAATATTCTTCATGTAATTAGATTGCATCGAGGGGTAAGGGACATACGTTCTCCCTGACTAGGTGTAATTTAATTTTTAATTAATAAAATCTACGTCGCACCGTCAAGGTTCCACAAAAAAAAAAAAAAATTTAGTTTTAACTGTTAAACAATCAAGAGAAATACAAAAAACAAGAAAAAGATGAGAGGCTAGAGTTTCATTGATACTGCATAATTCTATTGAATACCAAGAAGTAGTTTAACCTAAATACATAGAGACTATATATAATCTAAACAAAAGAAACTGAAAAGACAAGAATAAAATACTATTCTACCCTTAATAAACAAAATAGTCTTATATTTCTTAACATTAACCAACCATTGACATAAATCTGAAATACTTGATAGTTGCGGAAGATCTGGATTCATAAGTATATCATACTAAAAAAGTTGAAGTTGCATTCTCAAAAGTATTTGTTCATCCTCTATGAAGAACTTTTCTGTCAACTTACAAATGTCATCAATTCAACAAACGTCTACAACGCCCCAAAAAACATATATGATATTTTTCTATACCTTTTATAAGAACAAATCAGAAACACTAACATCTTAATTGATTGGAGAAGAAAAGAAAGGGCTTGATATTTTTGGCTTGCGATTTATGTTTTACTGGGAGAGAAAGTCTGTCTCTAGAAGTTTGGTATAATAGAAATTCTAAGGGAATTGGATCAAAATCTAAGAGTTTTAATATATTATTACTTCACACTTACCAAAAGAATATAAATGAAAAAACTTACAATATCTGAATACGAGCAATGTTTTATATCTCAAATTTGTATCCTAAATGTGCATCCCAAATTAACGGGAATCATTGGATGAGTGGATCCCATCAATTTTTTTAATTGGGACCCGCTGATCCAATCATTCTTATTGATTTGGGATACAAATTTAAGATATATAGCATTACTCTTTGAATACGTATGACAAAACTACATTTTTTTTTGGATGAGGGGGAAATTCCTGGCCTATACTCAGGCTTGTGAATTCGAGGGCAAAGTTCAGGTGCATGGACCAGTCCCTCAATCCATATATCAATCAAATTAAGACTTGTTCTTCAATAGAGATTCGAACTCATATCAGAGACTTGGATACGATTCGTCCAAGTAACTGAAGTTCGTTCTATCGACCAAACACGTTTTTGTCGCCAGGGGACTTGAACCCTTGACCTTATGAAAACTAAGTCTTTATCTATATCTATACTACTTAAAAAAGTGAGGAGACATGAAAAACATTTTTTTTTTCACTTTTGCCCTCTAAAACTACAACTAAGTCATTCTTATCCTTCAAAATTAATGTCACACTAATTTTATTTTTCTCTTCTATCCTCAAACAATTATATAAAGACAATTATATCATATTTTCTAATTTAACTCTTACACCACTAATAAAAGGAAACTAAACGAAAAACTTTTGATTGACTAAAGTAGACCTAATAAACTAACTAATCCCCATACTATCTTATGTATACTTAATTGAAATTATAAATATTATAATTATTGTTGTAATATAAAGATTATCCAAATATAAATTAATCATGAAACCTCAATAATCATGTCAGTTGTGAGCTATACTGAAACGGCTCTCTCTCTCTCTCTCTCTCTCTCTCTCTCTCACAAAAGAGTCGGTTAAGGTGCACCATGCACCCCTTCATATATCTCTCTCATTTTATTGATGAGGTATAACAATCACATTAAATTTGTTTGCCCTTTCGTTTTTCGTCTATCTCATCTACCATTAACTCATTAACAAAACTCATAAAGAAATGAAACTGATCAAAAGGTAGCGGCACTGTCAACAGTGCTTGGATGCCTAATTCTATCCGAGAGGGAGGGGCTTGCACAATGCTTGAATCATTCTACCGCCTAATGCTCCATCAAAACATACAGACTGTCATCAGTGCTCCTCCAGATGCAAAATTTAGTGAAAATATCTTATCATTTCTCATTTAAGATAATCTTATAGTCCCTCTTCAATTACATTTTTTAATCCATAATGGTGGATGTGGGCTAACTTGCTTTTTATTGCTTTATTATTATTATTTTTTTTTTTGTGGCAAATGGACTTTTTTTTTTTTGATCCAATGGATAATGGACATTCAGCAACACAACGTTGGTGAGCTATTGGGAAAGTGGACTGCAGGTAATGTTCAAATCTCTTCATTTGTATAGTTTGTACAGAGTTCACGTTAGTTTTTTTTTCTCTTTTGCTTGAGACTTTAAGAGGTGAAATCCACATATTCTCTCCATTTTACCATTCTGTTGGCAAAAACATTGTTTACAAAATAGAAGGTTCTCTGGATAATTTGATTGGGTTTGTGGTCTAGAGTCTATAATCATATTAAGTTCTTGTAAAATTTGGAGGTGTAGTAGGAATATATTTTTTGCCTTATGTTGATATATACCCACTTTTACTTCATCTTTGATAAATGATAACTTGTAAAAATTTCTATATTAGCTTACTGGAATATGAAAATAACGTTGTCTGGCTATTATGCATTACTTCTATTGATCTAAAAGATAAATGCTTAGCACTTCCAAAGGAAAGGCCTCGCGATGTTAATTCTATAGATGCTTAAACGTTAAGCTTTAGTCTTTTTTTATCCATTTAATGAAATCAATAATTTTTGAAATTACACTATTAGTAGTTAGGTTGATTCTTTTTTTTGTAATTTTGAAGAAATGGAGATATTAACTATTAGTAGTTCTCAAAAAATAAATTAACTTGTGTTCCGAGTGTATTATTTAATTCCTTCACATTCAAATGTATTGTTGGTTTGTTGAATTGATTATGCAGTTGCTTCCCAGATAAGTTCTTGAGGTATTCAGTTGCTAAAAAGACATTACTGACATCAACAAGTTACAAGTTAGCGAAACCTTGTACGACAACAACTGTAGGTTAACCTTAATCACGTGATTCCTATTATAGATAAACGATGCTCCTCCATTACGTGTGCAATTATGGAATTTTGATTTGTTGCACACCCCCACAATATTTTATCCCTTTTGCATTTTAAAGCTAGGGTCCATGGTGTTTACAAACTGTATTCCAATTCAGAACATAGAATGCTCTAAGTTGTTATTATAGTATATCAAAGAAAAGATATATCAAAGATTAATTGTAGTCAGTTAACTGGTTTGCTTGTGATATTCTTCTATTTTAGACAGATTATATGTTGGTACCATTATTTCTAACCCGGGAACATTTTATGTCAATGTAATGGATGTTGATGTTCCCCAAGCATAGATCAATTTTATCAGTTTTAAGCAATTGAGTGTATTACGATATTATACTATTCCATGAGGCTATTAACAACAACCTTATATTTTTATGCTAAATGTAAACATGTGGTTCGATTATACCATCACATTTATTTCTTTTCGATAAGGGCAATGTTATTCATTATTCGAAGTTAAGACTTCAAGTCATTCAAATGTACTAATGGGTGTTGTTTACGATTATGTTTCTTTGGTAAGAGAATGGAGGCAATGGAAACATGATTAGAGGTTTGAGCTATAATTTTTTTATTGTATGCAAGTTGGATATTCAAAGGTGTTCCTTAGAATAGAATTGAGGAGTATAATTTCATTTGTTGCCTGAAATGATCCACGTGCAACGCACGTGTGCATAAACTAGTAAGATAAGAAGTATCATTGTATCAAAGACCTGTTGGTTAAAAATTAACTACGTTGTTAAGAAAGTAACATGGATATGCCTTTGAGATTGTAGGGCAGTACAATAAGAGATCTAATTTCAATAGAATACCTAGTACACTGATATGTTTGTTCATTAAAAGTACTAATTAACAAGATTTTCAAACAGACTTAAAAAAGGCAATTAAATGAATATAAACTTTTATAATCTAAACATATGGTTTAATATTAATGGAAGTTTTCTATTTGTGGCAAATTATTTATTTTCTGAATAATAAAAGGTTAATGCTACTCTTGCTTCCCATATTTGCTTATCAACTTTTTTCACATAAACTAAGGTAAACCATGGATTAGTAGATCTCATTTATCTAAAGGATCTAGCTGCGACATGTCAATTGGTAAGAAAAATTGATCAAACAATGTTATCGAGTAGTGATAAATCTAACAGTATACAACACACACAAAAAATTGATATTTGAGTCCAAAAAACGTAGTTAAAACTATTTTCTGGTACTAAGAAAAAAAATTAGGAAGGACCACCCTTTTTATCATCGGAAGACAATTCTGGATGGGTGGTATTGGATGGTAACACTAGCATCATGTCATCATCGTCTCTGACCAATGAATCGAACAACGGAAGATAATCAGAGATGTCATCAAGCAATAAAGGAGGACCGACGTTGAGTCCATTGGGTAAAGCCACGCCATCGGTGGGAAAACCATAGCCATATCCATACCATGGATAAGTAAGCATTGCACTGGACATGGTGTCGAAAGTTGTTGCTGGCAGAGGAGGAAGCTGAGGGTCTTGAACAAGAACTGACTGCGCAGTTGTGTTGGGAAGTAGAACTACCCCTTCATTATCAATTATAATACCCCTATTATCCTCGTATTGTTGTTCTCCATTGGCTTTACCTGCTGCTTTCTCGTACATTTTGCACAAAACCCACTTATCCAACTACAAGCAAAAGACAAAAAAATAGTTAGTTACTGTCAAATTATAGATAGCAGGTAGCTCAAGTAATTAAAATGACGAGTTGTAAAATCAAACGTCATGAGTTCGAAACTTGACAGTCCCTTAGGGTCATGTCATGAGAGATTTATCCTTCATGAATACCCTAATCCCGACATGGATGGCCTGCCAGGACCGGAGAAAGGATTAGTCGAGGTGCACGTAAGCTGACCCGGACATACTGACCGTTGAACAAAAAAAATAAAAAATTATTGGTTATTTTTTATAATATGCATGCAATGGTGTAAAATAGGATAATTGGTTCCCATATAGTATAACTAGTTTCTACTTTATTTCATAGAGAATGATTTACCGAAGGAAGTTGATGAAAAATGTATATGAGGAGATCGAGATCCTAAACAACGCATAAACACGACATAAGTTCGACACAAAATGATCCAAATTATACATGATTATAAATTCGCTCCAAAAAATAAATAAACTTAATCATGACACGAATTCGATACGACAAGACTAATTCATGATGTTTACTCATATCTCATGTGACCTTGAGGATCTATGCCCACTAATACGAATAATTTGGCTAAAAAAGATGAGTACATACCTCTTTGTCATTAGGATTCGTACTTGGACGTGGATCAGCCCGTTTGCCATATCTATATTCATGCATGATCCAGTTAGTCTTGACTAGAGGTTCTACTTCTTTTTCCTCTGCCTTTTCCTTTCCCTTTCCCTTTCCCTTTCTCTTTCCCTTTGCGGTGCTTCCCTTGAAGAACACAAGAGATTCCTTGCATCCAATTTCTTCGCCATTGCTATAGATGGGGACATCAGCTCCCATTGGCTTCCAAAATCCCTCATCATGTACTGATCGGTCTGGTCGAGTGCCTTTCGGGTATTTCTTCATCCTTTGGGAAAAGAAATACCACACGGATTCTCTACGTAATTTGAACATTTATGTTATCAATTCAAAACCAAAACATCGTTATCCATATAAAATCCGAGCACATAGAAAATGCAGATAATATTATAGTCAAATTAAATGTTTAATTGTAATTTAAAAATTATTTTTTATGCTTTTTGAGATGTGAATGTACTAATTGAATATTTGAATTATGTGTTGTTAATATATCTTTTTTAGCCAATAATGTTACTAATCCATTCAAAGTCTAATAATTAATTTAATGGCAAGATAAATATTTATTCAATTTAATAGGTGTCAGATTATGAAAAATAAAAAATATATGAACAACAATATTCAAACCCAATATCACATGCTTAAGTATTGTTTTATGCAAAAAAATAAATAAATAACAAGCTTAATTGAAATTGAACAAATCTAATTTTTCAAAAGACCAAGCTTAATTGAATAAGTGAACCTGAACAAGTAGGAGAGAGAGAAGAAGGTTAGAAAGACTAACTTGAGAGTCTTTGGGGACTGTAGTTATAGAAATAGAGGTCCCGAATCTGGTTTCGAGGTAAGGTTTCGTTCAAGACCTTCTTCTTCAAGTAGACGTTGACCAACTCTTCATCAGTTGGACAAAAACGATAACCAGGTGGCAGTGAGTTAAAGTAAACGTCGTTGGCGTCTTCTATGTTACCATTATTCTCCATTGCAGTTTGTTTCCGTTTCTCCGTTGTTGAACCTCAAGCACACTAAGTACATGGGAGTGAGAGATAGATTTTCTAGGGATTGGTAATAATAATGAAGTGATAGAAAAACCAATATTTTCTAACAAGGATTTATAATAGTACTTGTTTGTTTCGATTACTAATTTGAGTAGTAATTGGAGTTTGAAGTAGTTAGAGTCCAACTTGGATATTACTTCTTTATTCCATACAAATTCTGGGTAAATTTCAGGTGAATATCTATTGATTCAAAACAAGATTAATTAATGTATGTCTGTTGGTAGATCTAATCTTTATTTCAAGGACTTCACTTCAGTACCCAAAAAAACAAATTAGTAGTATACAACAAATTTTATTATTTTAACGGTTGCTTTTACAATTTTTATAAGTTATTTTACAACAAAAAAATTTATCACTTTTGTAAGTGATTTATTACTATTATAGGTATTTTTACCACTGTTGTGACCTCAAACTTTCCTTATTTGAATTCAATTCGTCTATTTTCAACGGACATCAATTTGAAATTTGTTAGCCTCATAACTCAGTGAATCGACAACAGAAGCTGTAAGCTCATCTCAGCCAGAGCAGAGAAGGAATGGAATGACAGCAAAAGGGAAGCAGGATTGATCTCTCCTCATAAATACTCTTTTTTATTGCAGTAGAGAGCAATGAAGCATCTAACTCACCTCTTCTTCCAACTTATCAAAGGAGTTGAAAAGGACCCAATCTGCTTTCTCAATGTTAGTGAACTGACTCAGTATGTTCAGGAACATTTGGGGGAAGGGGAAGCGTCCTGTAGTAGGAGTAGGACCCATTGATGGCATATATTCGGAATTACAGGCGCTGGCAATCCAATCCAGACAGTGGAAAATCAGGCCCCGGCAGAGGCTCTCCCGATATCTCACAGTACATGGGATGCGATAGTAACTAGCAATAGCAGCACATGACATGACAGCGTAAAGAATGCTGCCTGCCCCAGGTATTGCAAACTGCTTGAATATATTTGAAGCCCATGGTATGTTAGCATCATAGACGACGAGGCACTTCACTGGGTAATCAGAGTTTTCTTGTTTCCTAATGAGTTCAGTTAAGTTCCGTGAACCACTAGCTTCAAACCTGTCAAGAAAGCCCTTAAATCCTCCAGCTCCTGCCGTCCCACCTTCACTGCAATCATCATACATATATTGATTCAAATGTAATTGAGCCAGCAGTTGCTTGCATGGTCTTGGTAGTAGAGAGTATGGACAAAGCTGAAACAAACAAAACATAAATCCTCAACAAAGGCTGTACGTCTACACTGCACGAACATCGATGGGTCCCATCCCATTACCCCCAATTCCCTGCCGTCAACCTTGTTTTTGTATATAACTAACTCATCGTGTACAAAGCAACACCGTGAAAAGGCAAGTGTTAATTAAGTCGGATACACAACCAAATATCAATTTAGGTCCTATACTTCTAATGCTACCAAAGTCGCGCCATATGCACATAGTAATTCCACAACAATCATAACGTTATTTTCCAATCGAGAGTGCTAGTACAGGTGGATTGAATACATTCAAACCTACAAATTGTTAGCCTCAACAGAAACCAATGCACTAGGAAATGACCTCTATAGATGCCAAAAACAATCCGATCAAATCCCGTGTTCTCATAAACCTCAAAACCGTACTTTCACATTTATTTTGCATGGGAAAAAAAAAAAAAAAACTAAGCTCAATGTTCACAGATATGGTCTGCACCTAAAAAGATCTGGACATAAATTACGGAAATAAAAAAAAGGAACAGAAGACATTCAGAATTCCAATACTTCAGGCAGTGCCAACAGAAAATTTCCACTTAAGATGAGCAGTTTATTTCTACTTCTAATAAGGTGTGTTCCCACCGTTTGAAGGTGAGGTCATGGTCAAGAGAATATCAGTCACAGCAGTCATAGCGCTCAAAGCTGCTTTCAGAACATCCTGTGAGCATCCTGCTTTCACAATCATCCGCACCTGGAAAATGAATAAACAAAAGTAGAGAATATGAAATTAACACAAGGCAAAGATAGATAAAGAGCATAAAATAGGAAACAACACGAAAAACAATCAATAACAAGAGTAAACTAATCATGTTAAGGTTATACAACTAGCACACTACAGTCAACAACCTTGGAAAAAGGTATGACTTCCTCATGGAACTATAAAGTTCTCAAGTTGGCTAACATATTTACCATGAAATCTACTGATGCAACTCAGGCTAACTGGACCTCCCCCTACTTATACTTTGGTAACTTGATCTAGAACAACTACATCAGATGAGTGAGACCCTCAAACTACCGAAGTCCATCCTTTGCAACTGAGACATCTTAAACTGCGGTTCTTCATTTTCCATTCCTCGGATTGGCAGAATGAAACCCAAGGCTTATCTAATTCAACCCCCCCCCCCCCCCCCCCCTTCTAGCATAGATCTGTGGCCCACCCAATGAACGGAGTATGAAGAAAATCTATCACTGAGCTCTTTCTCTCGCTCAAGTTTTGACTGGTATCAGAGACATTTACACACAAACTACAAGTACTAATATCAGAAGAAAATATAGTCAATTCGAGTTTAACAGAATTTGAACAAGCAAAAGACAAATTCATGCAAACAATGATGACAAAGGATGATGTCTCCCATACAATGCTGAAATGCATGACGTAAAAATGCCAGGAAATATCTGCCCAGTTCTTGTCTGGAGAATGAACTTGACCGTTTGTTAAAACTGAATTACAATTGCTTAGAGCAACACTAGTGTATTTCTCCTTCAAATTGTTGGTATAACTCAGTCCACTTCAAACATGGTCTAAGTTCACTGGGCTTGAGATCGGCATATCTTATTTCTTACACCAAAATGGAACATATACCACATTTAACAATGAAAAATGGAGATATCACTCTCAATGGAAGACGCAAAATGCAGTAGTACTTGCAACGCAGAATCACAATAACTCATAAAATGTTTAAAAGGAAAAAAAAAATCTATATAATAAGATAGCTCACAAGTTGAATTTTATTTCCTACATATTTTCCCTCCTAAAAACATCACATCACCAATTTCTATCATATGCCCAATTATTTTAATATTTGATTAATTTATAGTTTAATATAATTTTTATTTCAAATATTATCCATACACAATAGTATATTTATGTTGACAAATTTTTTCGGATTACGTATTTTGAAAAAAAATTGTCGATATTTTTAAGAAAATAATGGATAAACATAGATTTTAAACGATGTAATCAAAGAAATGAAGGAAATAAAAATTATTATTTAATATAGTGAGATAGATATTTTTTGACGTTCAAATTTTATGTTTCATCGTGCCTTTAGGCAGGGGTTATGACTAGTTATTTAATATGGCTAATTTCAGCACCTTGTCGAGATATTCTTGCAGTGCCTTGATACGACCCATGTAATCCTGGTCTTCAACACACAGAGTTACAGCCTTGGCATCAGCACCTGTACCATCGAACTGAAGGGGCCCTGGGTTTCTGTAAACATCGTCCATCAAAAATTTGGTTGCATTTTGTCTCAGTAACCTGTACCAAGACCAAGAAACAATTCAGCAGCAGGACAGGATCATATATCTGCAATGCTTTCTTCAACTTAATTTCGAAGCAAGTCCACAAGTTGCCAAAAGTAAATGAACTCCCTTCTCAGAGGATCAAAAAATCTCTTAGTGAAAAATGGAAAAAAAATAAAAAAAACAAACAAACAAACACTAAAAATTTTGAATTCTTTCTGCTGCTGTGATGTCAAACAAGCCTCTGGTAAATATTACAGAGAAACTTATGTCAAACAAGTATACAGGAAATAACAATGGAGGAACTTACTCATATGCTTTGCCTGTCAAATCGACGGTCGCAGGATGCACGGCAGGTTTCCCAATTGGTAAGGCCCCAGGACCACGACCATAACGCTTCACAGTCATCAATGCCTGAGGTTTAACAATACAATCAAAGGAGTCAAACTTTCTTGCCAGTATAAGCTCTACCGACAGACAGAAAAGGAGAGACAGTGAGCTGGCATTCAAAAAGAAAAAGAAAAACGACACAGAAGGGGATGGGAGAGGGAAGGGGAGTAAAGAAGACAGTAGCAAAACCAGATCTCTACAGAAGTACTTGAAGTGTAAGGTTTGGCCATAAAAGTCTAAAGGGAGCATAAAACCCACAGTTATTGGAGCAGCACCACAACGCCACTTGTTCAAAGGATTTTTCAGGTTAGTTACAGTAGCCATATAACCATTCAGCCCAGCTGCCAGAATATGGTAGCAAATGTGCCCAAGAACCTGCAGGAATATTGTTATTATTAGTTTATTACAAGGAAGCCTACTTAACATGAACAAGAGGTAAGAAATAGACCTGTTTTCTAATGAAGGGAGGCAAAAATTCAAACAAAGCTGATGCTCAAGGTGACAATTGCGTAGAAATGCCATCAACAGAAACACCTTGCCTCAGTAGACCATGAATTTCCTGGAAAATACAAGTCATTATTCCAACATATTAAACCGGATTAAACAATCACACATTTATGAAATTAAAAATAGGGAGCTCCCAGTTTTGCTGCAAAAGGGAGGCTTTTCCTTTTTTCTATTCTTTTTTTTTTAGGGGGAAGGGGGGGTTTGGTCAACAGCCAACTAGGAATGCAGTTATTTTCTAAATGCATGGTCTTACCTGCAAGAGAGCATAGACTTCAGGAATGCTTTCTGTAAGCCCCTCGGGTAGCAGGATGACTCCGTGGTACTTGTCTGTCCAAAAACATTTGGTCAGGTGAAAAGCACTAATAATCATTAATCACCACAGAGACAACAAAGATAGAAAGGCACAGATTCCATACCTTGTTCCACCCGGGCTTGTACTGCATCACAAATCTGTTTTGTCAGGTCAAAAAGAGTAAGCTTTGATGCAGCCACCTCCTCACCAAGAATGACCTATAAAGAACAAATGAGAGGTTATTCGAGAAGAGGATCAAGCTTATCTCAAAGACAGCATCCTCTACAGCAACATCAATCAGAGTTACATAAGCAAGGACTGCAAACCATGTTTGGATGTGACTGGAGAGTGCATTCCAAAGCAACATGTGATGCCTTTCGTCCCATGAGTCGGACAAAATAATAATACTGAAGACAAAAGTAAACAAAAGTAAATTACTAAGATTTTGTAAAAAAAAAAGGTAAAAACATACGGAAAAAAAAAAGCATGGGAAAGGTATGCAAAACAAAGGCAGCTGGGCTGCTCAAATGCGTAACAGAATTGCTTGAAGTATGCAGGGTGATTAAGGCCAGCCTTGTCACTCCATCTTTGGCTAAAAGCAATTCAAAGAACCTAAAGTAAAATGCACACGACATGGCTTACCCAGGAGGATATAAATTTTTAAAAAATGGGGAAATTACCTTCTCTGCTGAAAGAGCATCTGTGCAGACATTGCTGATGAGCTGGGAATTAACCTAATAAGAGCCAATAAAATAATGTTATCAGATTCTTCTCAAAATCTTTCAAATGCATATAATCTCAGAATAACATCTTACAATTTCGGAATTTTTTAGTTGCATTTTATATGAAAATACCATCCTTTGCTTTTTAGTTGCGTTTTATATGAAAATACCATCCTTTATTAAAGCAGCGGCACATAATCCAGCAAATTATATTTAACATTGGAGATAAAATGGGACGGGAAGTCTAAAACAAGAAAGAATATGATGACGACACAACTATAATTTCGTCTTATAATGAACCCCAAACCAAGAACAAACACAGTTCCAATGCATGGATTTTTCACCAGCATCACCTCGTCAGTAATACGAAGTAAGAGGCAGAGAGACAAGTTGAAGTATGCATAACAAAGTGAATCAGGGTATAAGCCCATTTTAATGGTCAATAATCAAAATGTGGTTCGAGGATAATAACTTCAAAACACAGTACTTGCTTCACTACAAAATTCGATTCTTAACTGAAAAAAATACATGCAAGGCATTCAATAAGCTGTTGACATCACTGGACTAGTACCTTACATATGGTATCAAAACCAACATTTGTTTCAACAAATTGGTTTTTGAGATCTCCATTCAAATTAACAGGAATCCCAACCACCTGCAAAATTTCAACCAATCAGGTTCTCCTGTTCTTAGTTCAGAAAGAAACTACGCTGGCCTAACATTACAGAGGTGTCATGATAGTTTTATGTCCAAAACCAAAAGTACTGAGGACCAAAATAAACTACTTGTGAGAAACTTCAAATTTATATATAAATCGTCGAAAATCTAGACCATGTCTTAAGATATATTTCCAAATAACCCAACGTAATAGTCACTTTGACAAGTCAACTTGATAAATTTCTAAACTTCCTGAAACATTAACTTCTGAAGGGCAGTTTTGAAAACTTATTAAATGAGATGCATCAACAGTTGTCTCCTTAACAAGTTGGAGTTCCAACAAGGGACTTACATTTTGGGACAGAGGAAGTATGAAAATGTCTTTTTCTCTTTCAGTAAGTAAAGTATGAAAAATGTCACATGAACTAGGTACCTTAGTTGGCCATTTCGCTTCTGCAAAAGTTTCAGCAAGCTGAGCAGCGTCTGTGTTTGATGTCACCCCTTTAAAAGGTACAAAATATTTACGTTAAGAAAAAATTAATTCTATATGTTGGATGTCTATGGTGACCCTAAAGCAGAGGATCAGAGATACCTCCGACAATGACAAGGCCATCCAACTTCAAATCTCTGCATGCGTTGAGCGCAGCATTGACTTGCTCAGTTGTTCGTATTTGATCTTTTGTTCTTCCCAGCAAATCATAACCACCTTGACAGGATTATAGCATAAAATAAACTTTCCTGAAAATAAAAATCGCGATCTGAAAATAAAGTACTTGTAAGTCATAACTACCTTGATTTTTGTAGGTTGCAAGAATGTCATCAGTGATCTCAAGGGTCTTTTGTGCAAATAAGCCTTCAGAACCACCTGGTAGCAAGCATAAAAGACTTCTTTTAGATATCATCAAACTAAGGTTGGGCATAATGTGCTTGTGACGCAAAATGCAAGAAGAAAATGTGATTTACTGATATGTAACAAGACAGCATCCTAATCATTGGCTAGGTGATAAGGAAACAAAACCAAATAAGAATGTTCAACAATGACTTTTTTTCTAGATATGAGTGTGTGCACATGGACCTGTGTAGAGGTCCATGGTAAACAAAAAACTTCAAGCCAGAAGAGGAAAACAAAAATGCCACTAACCCAGAAATCCAAGCAAAGAACTGTTAGGGTTGTGAATCTTGAGAGCATTGTGAAGGCCCCATATGACATTATGTCCTCCGGGAGATTGTCTACCACAAAAAACCACACCAACCCTAGAAAGAAGAAATTAAAAAATCAGCATACTTGGATGTATAACAAAAATATTGTGATTACGAAGAAATCCGTCCCCAAGATGAGTTACACAAGTACAACGAGCCTAGAGGTAGCGATATTGCAAGCTATAGAGACCACTGCATCTGTAATGCAACAATTTCTCAACATGTCTGGCCCTTAAAGTGGATCATAATGCCAAAAGGAGTGTAAAGAATGTCAGTGCAATAAAACTGAGGGCAAACCAGCTAAATTGACAATATAATATAAACTTCATGGGAGAGAACAGTTTTGGTTTCAATTTTGATGTTGCAGTGCTTGTTTTCTGAGTAAATTAAACGAAGCAAAGTCATTATCCAGTACATACCTAATTGCTGGATGGTCAGTAATTATCTGGGCATCAGGGACTTTGGCAGTTGCCCTAAGAAAGTGAGCTAAAGGCTGACCGTAAGTGTGTGGAAAAGACCGGCTTATGGTGTGGGCACCAGAGGAGTCTGCAGCAGTGGTTGCATCACCAAATTCTACACGGACAGTAGTCCCCAGCAAAATAACAATACACAAGTACAAGCTAGGTTAATAAGCAATGACATGGAGGTAAAGAATAAAGAATCAATAACCCTACTTAGATGGGAATTATTAACCAAGAAGACCATCATCATGCTATTCTCTTTAAAAAATGAAGCATGGAACAAATGCTATGAACTACAAATGTATGAGGATAAATCGACCATGCATGGCCATCTCAGTAACAATGATAATATGTTCAAAATGGTATCGACTAATGTACAAAGAAAATGAGGAACAATATAGAATATGTATATCATCTGTCTGAAAATTTACCCCAAAACCACACTAGGCGTTATTTTTGTTTGTTCTCATAGACCAACAAGAGGGTAAAATCCAGACATTTGAGTATGAATATAGCATCTCAAATAATGTATTTGTGATTCTTGCAAACACAAAATCATCATTTTCATTTTTGCTGTCTTAATTTGCTAGCAATTCTTCTTGATCCTCATACAATACATACATGTCTATGATTTAGATTTGAGAGAGCGCCATAATCTGCTAAAGTTTTATTTCTCCAGTGACAATTACACGTCAGAGACAGTAAAGTACATAACAAGCAGCATTGATGATTTCAACCCATAGAATCATGGAAGTTCATTTGATCCAAAACTTCACTCTGTTTTACTTTGGTATTTCAGCATGACGTCATCAAAATCATTGGCCGAAAGGTACGCTAAGAACTCACAAGACAAGTGGTAAGCCAAGTCTTATAAGCTGGGTTCAAATTTAGGTGGTTAAGCAGAATGTAGCAAACGGACGTTTCTTATGCATAACTAGGGATAACCCGTGCCTAAAGGCACAGTGCAACGTAAACCAACCGATTAATTTGGAGAAGTGAGGAGTGAAGATCCCTGATAACAATGGCGGAACCAAAAATATGATCTAGGGTGGACACACTTTAAGTATAATAGATAAAAATAATGTGATATATTTATATTTTTTTATATCGAATTTGATACTTAAAAATTCATTAAATAAGGAGTACCAAAAGTATACGAAATAATCGAATGTTAGTATACGAAATTCTAATTATAAGAAATAAATTTTAATTTGATGCAAGTATATAATATTCAAATTCAAGATCTATAATATAACTAATTTAAATTTAAGTAATTAAAATAAAAAATTAGGGGTGATAATTTATGACACAACATGTAAACACGATTCAAAATTAGTAGGTTGGGGTTGGCCATTTTTCGACACAAACCTGCGACTTTAACACAAATAATAAATGGACAGAGAGGACAGTAAGGGGGTTTCTGCGTGTATAGTGTGTGTGTTTGTTTGTTTCTGCCTCTGTGTGTGTGTGTGTGTGTGTGTGTGTGTGTGTGAAGCAAAGAACAGAGAGAGGGGAAGAGAGGGAAAAATAACTTGGAGAGACCTTGCGAGCTGTGTGGTGGCAACGATGGAGACGGTGGCGTTGTGGGCCTGTAGCACTTTGGAGGAGAGAGAGAGAAGGGAGAAAAAGGAGGCAGAGAGGCAGCAGGCCCAGACAGACAGTGTGGCGGTGAGAGAGAAGATTGGATGTGATGTTGTATAGATGTACAGTTTAAGCAGTGCAATTCTAGTAATGATACTTAACAATGTCTTTTTGCAAAAGTTGTTAAAAAAATGAGGAGGAGCATATGCAATCCAAAACGTAACCTTCATACATATGCATGTTACACTTGCAGTATATAATTTAAGCTAGCACAGGAACTAAGTAAACAACGATGTAAAATGAAGAAGTTCAACTTGCCAGTTGCATCTTACTTTATCAGACAACATGAACTTAATCTTCCATATTAATGTTGTGATCCTGCAGGCGTAACCCTTGCTGAAATGGTTGCTTAGGTGCTACCAGTCACCCTCCTTCCATTTGTTGGACTTCAGTTTTGCACCTTTAAAGTTGTAAAATGTATTGTTTCAAATGTCATCCATACATATAGTTGTGTACAAGTGCATATAGGGCTGCAATGCAAGCAAAATCAGATTTGTAATCCATTCTTCCTCCTGGCCCAGTAGAAAAGGCATCTTATACTCTAGTTAGTTCCTTGCAAGACATCTGGCACATATCCATGCTCACACAGGCGAGCAGTCAACGAATTTAGTCCAGCATAGATGAAATATGCTTCAGGATGGGTCCAATCACTGGTTACAAACACATGCACACCATCATTGAGTTCAACCCAGCTACAACCTGGTGTCTTCCTCACATTTTGCTGCCTCATTGCATTCCTCACCCCTGATACCTCTTCATATCGACCAGCTGCTCCATAAAGATTTGATATTAGAACATAACTTCCACAATGCTCTGGTTCAAGCTCGCATACCTTATGTGCAGCAACCTCAGCCAAAGCAGCATTCCCATGGAGCTGACAAGCTGCCAATAAAGCCCTCCATGGCACTGGGTTGGCCTCAATAGGCATTGCAGATATCAATTCATAAGCCTCGTTAAGTTGTCCAGCCCGACCTAGCATGTCAATAATGCAAGTGTAATGTTCAATAGTTGGAAAAATAGCATATTTTGACTGCATTTGTGCAAAACATTCTCGCCCTTGGCTTACAAGGCCAGCATGACTGCAGGCTGATAAAACCCCAACAAACGTGACCTCATCAGGCTTCAAGTCTGTCTCACACATACAACAGAACATATCTAATGCCTCGTTGCCAAAGCCGTGGATGCCAAAACCCATAATCATAATGTTCCATGATGCAACATCTTTATAGCTGATCTGATCAAAAACCAACCGAGCTTCCCTCATACTCCCACATTTTGCATACATATCCATAATAGCATTGCTCAGGTGAATATCGTTAGCATCTATGTCATCATTGTGATCACCTGCGGACAAGCCATTAGTGATCATGTACCCATGTATCTCCTTACCATGCTTCAACGCCGCCAAATGGGCGCAAGCCGGAAGGATGGTTGTAACCGTGACCAAATCAGGTTGAACTCCAACATGCAACATCCGATTGAAAAACCTCAAACTCTCATCATGATCACCACACTGCTCATGAACATAGATTATCGAGTTCCAAGAAAATATATCCTTCTCAGCCATCATCCCAAAAACCTCTAATGCATCCCACCTGCATTTGCATTTGCCATACATAGCAATCAATGCATTTGAAACTGCAATACCCGAATCGTACCCCATTTTGACCACGAGCCCATGAGTTGCCCCACCATTACTAAAATCCCCTGTCATAGCAAAAGCAGATAAAATTCCTGTAACGGTGAATTTATTCGGAATGACCCCTTCTTCACCCATTCTCCTAAAAACCGCCAATGCTTTATCAAACTCCCCAATCTGCACATGCCCATTAATCATCGCATTCCAAAGCACGACGTCATCTCTTAAAGGCAATTCCTCAAACACTTGTTTTGCCTCTTCCATTAACCCAAACTTCAAATAACAATGAACCAATGCGCTACCAATAAAAACATCAAACTCTAACCCAAATCCAACCAACAATCCATGAATCATTCTAGCCTCTAAAACCTGCGAACAAGCCTTAATTACACACGGAAATGTAAACTTATCAGGCATAATGCCTGTGAACCGCATTTTCCAATAAAATTCAACTGCAAGTTTTGGCAATCCATTGGCAGTGAAACCAGCTATAATAGCATTATAAGCAAACACATTCTGACCCTTAGTTGACTCACTAAAAAGCAATAAGGCATCACCGATACAATTGCACTTGGAGTACATGTTGATAAGGCTTGTGATGGATAATGGAGAGATGTCGAGTAATCCATTGATGAGCATATGTGAGTGGAGCAGTTTACCTTTTAAGAGGTTTTTGTTCTGGGCGCATGACTGTAGGGTTGCAATGCAGGTTGTCAGGTTGGGAAGGGATGGAAAAGATTGAGTTTGAGTTGGTTTAGAAGGAGTACATGAGAAACTAACGGAAAAACGGAAGTGGGGCTTGAGAATTGGCCTTGAAAAGATTATTCTTTTGTTCATCTAATGGAAGATTGAAGCCTGTGCATTTGGGTTTTACTTCCGATGGGATGACAACTCAATTCCGATGGGATGACAGAAGGGGGAGGTTGGGGGGTGCTATTTGCGTGTGTGTGTGAAGGGAGAGAAGAAGAAGAGAAGAGGGATACCCGGGAGAAGTCGGCGCTGTGGTGCGGTTTCTCTAGCTCTGGCGCGGTGGCTATGGTGGCTCTGCCCCTAGCTTTGGCGATGGCGAGAGAGAGAGAGACTGGGTGTCTGCGTATTTGGGGAGAAAATTAGGGGGAGGGGCAAGGGATGGGGAAGAGAGAGGAAGGGAGGGGCAAATCACTAGTATTGAGTATCTCTATCAACTGATTGATAAAAACAATATCTGCCTCTGTGTGCGGGTGAGTGTGTGCGTTTCTCTGTCTGTGCGTGCGTGCGTGCGTGCGTGTCTCAGTTGAAGAACACAGGCAGAGAGCAAGCGGGAGGGGGAAGAAGACGACTGGCATTGATATAAGATTTAGGGAGAATTATAGGGTGTGTTTGGGTAATTGGGTGGGATAGGGTAGGTTTTCTTTTTTTATATCCTAACCAAGTCAAATCCACTTCCACTTTAAAACCCTAACCCAAGATTATATCAAATTCTAACCCTTGCTTGGGAAATACATGTATACCCTTGCTTGGGAAATACGTGTATAATTCAGTGGGCCTCATAGATTACACAAATAATTTTATAATAATTTATCATTCTATCCATAGCTCTATTCATTCCGATCCAAACCAATCTTATCCTACGTTTGGTTAACCCATTCAAACCTAATAAATTATACATTTTTCACATATACATAAAAACATATAAAAATAAGGAAAGTTATATATATATATATTGGATTTTTTTTTCAAATAAATCAACACTTTATTTTATTTCTTAAAAATTGATTACAATGAGAATAAGGCAAACAACCTTACCTTAATATGTTTGGACCGGTGGATTATCCTAATAAAATTATACATTTTTCACATATACTTAAAAACATATAAAAATTATATATGATTTAGACCCCTTGTTTAATTTTTTAGTTTTATTTTAATAGATAGTATAATTATATACTAATTACGATTTTTTAAGAAAAAATTTAATTTTTAATTTTAATTTTATTTCAATAAATGATACAATAGAATATGAATTTTGATTGTAAAATAATATTTGATATTCTATCTTTGATTGGAATATTTTTGGTCTAAGTATAATATTTTAAATTTAAGGGGTCCGAGTATTATATACCTACTACAAATTTCAAAGGGGTTTAAGTGTAATTTATTAACGAATATATTTATCTTGAGGGTCTAAGTATTACGCACGTATAAACTTGAGGGAATTTGTGTTTAATATTTTAAATATCAGGGGTTTGAATAATTAAATGACAAATTTCAAGGAGCCTAAGTGTAATTCTCCCTAGATAAATCCCTCAAACCCAGAAGCCGAAGCCAGAGCCATCCATCCGCCATTGATGGTCTGCACCTCCTATATACATCCCACCACCACCATTAAACCCACCACCACCACCGCAACAGAAACGTCACCACTGTCTCAACAGAAACACCGAATACCACCACCACCGCCTCAACAGAAACACCGAAGAAAAGCCACAACAGAAAAGCCGCCACCACCACCACAATAGAAACACCCACCACCATAGAAACATCCTCCACCATCACCACAAAAATAATTCAAATCTGAAAGACAGAGAGGAGAATTAGGGTTTCAAAATCAACCACCATTACATCAGATCTGAGAATAGAGAAATTAGGGTTCAAAATCATCCACCATCGTAGTGGTGCAGCCGACTGTGAACGATCGAGGTTAGTGGTGGTATAGGTGAAGTTATCTTCTTCATTCGGTCCACTCAGGCACCGAAACCCATTCCAACAGAAACGCTGGGCTTGGGGTTCGTCGCCTTCACAGAGAAAGAGAGAGAGAGAGAGAGAAAGGAGACAGACAGAGAACGGGAGACAGAGCTCTTTCTTCGTTTCATCGCCTTCACTGGATGGGTAAATATGTCATTACCCCTTCATAACCTGTCGGCTGGGATAGAAACCCATGAGGGAGGTGGGTTAATTTTAACCCATGTAGAATGGTTAAAAACGACTGTAGCACCCGGGTCAAGGATAGACCCGGGATTTATATCCTAGCTCATTTTTTGTTTCCCAAACAAGGGTTTTGTGGGACCTACTGCCTTATTATCCCATCCTTATGGGTGTTAACCCCCCTTAACCCATTATCCAAACATACCCATAGGGTGATCAGAAAGACGTTTTGGAAAGGAAACAAACGATGTCGTTTTGCTCAATTTACATTAAAAAAAAGGATTAATTACATCCGAGGTCCTCAAAGTATGATTTTTCAAGCAGACAACATCCAAATTGTTAAGAATTTTTCATTATAAACTTGTCACGTGATACCGAAATATGAAAAAAAAAAATAATTTGTCGTTCGGATGTTCTGACTGGATATAGTGTAAGGAATCTATAATATAAAACAGAGCGGAGCTTCAATAAGCCGATCATACGGTCTTCATTCATCCAAGGCTTCAACATCCAAAGGCTCACAATACATCTCATTCAAATTCAAAAGTCCATATATTTTCCCCCTAAATCCATCTCATTCAACTTAACCCAACCTAACCATCACATCCAACCTAACTTCACCCAACCCAATCATCACATCCAACCCAACCCAAGATCTATTCTCCCAGATCTGTTCTCTCTCATGTCCTCTCTCTCCTAGATCGGCTCTTCCCCCAGATTTGTTCTCTCTCATGTCCTCTCTCTCCCAGATCGGTTCTTCCCCCATATCTCTTCTCTCTCATGTCCTCTCTCTCATCTCAGTCTCTTCACTGTCAGAGAGCAGGCGGCGAGAGACAACGGTCACTTCCCCAAAATCCATCTGTGGCATGGTCACTTCCCCCTCCCTTCCTCTCTCTTCCCCATCCCTTACCCCTCCCCCTAATTTTCTCCCCAAACACACAAACACTTAGTCTCTCTCTCTCTCACCATCGCCAAAGCTAGGGGCAGAGCCACCATAGCCACCGCGCCAGAGCTAGAGAAACCGCACCACAGCGCCCTCTTCTCCCAGGTATCCCTCTTCTCTTCTTCTCTCCCTTCACACACACGCAAATAGCACCCCCCAACCTCCCTCTTCTGTCATCCCATCAGAATTGAGTTGTCATCCCATCGGAAGTAAAACCCAAATGCACACGCTTCAATCTTCCATTAGATGAACAAAAGAATAATCTTTTCAAGGCCAATTCTCAAGCTCCACTTCCGTTTTTCCGTTAGTTTCTCATGTACTCCTTCTAAACCAACTCAAACTCAATCTTTTCCATCCTTCCCAACCTAACAACCTGCATTGCAACCCTACAGTCATGCGCCCAAAAAAAAAAACCTCTTAAAAGGTAAACTGCTCCACTCACATATGCTCATCAATGGATTACACGACATCTCTCCATTATCCATCACAAGCCTTATCAACATGTACTCCAAGTGCAATTGTATCGGTGATGCCTTATTGCTTTTTAGTGAGTCAACTAAGGGTCAAAATGTGTTTGCTTATAATGCTATTATAGCTGGTTTCACTGCCAATGGATTGCCAAAACTTGCAGTTGAATTTTATTGAAAAATGCGGTTCACAAGCATTATGTCGGATAAGTTTACATTTTCGTGTGTAATTAAGGCTTGTTCGCAGGTTTTAGAGGCTAGAATGATTCATGGATTTTTGGTTGGATTTGGGTTAGAGTTTGATGTTTTTATTGGTAGTGCATTGGTTCATTGTTATTTGAAGTTTGGGTTAATGGAAGAGGCAAAACAAGTGTTTGAGGAATTGCCTTTAAGAGATGACGTCGTGCTTTGGAATGCGATGATTAATGGGCATGTGCAGATTGGGGAGTTTGATAAAGCATTGGCGGTTTTTAGGAGAATGGGTGAAGAAGGGGTCATTCCGAATAAATTCACCGTTTACAGGAATTTTATCTGCTTTTGCTATGACAGGGGATTTTAGTAATGGTGGGGCAACTCATGGGCTCGTGGTCAAAATGGGGTACGATTCGGGTATTGCAGTTTCAAATGCATTGATTGTTATGTATGGCAAATGCAAATGCAGGTGGGATGCATTAGAGGTTTTTGGGATGATGGATGAGAAGGATATATTTTCTTAGAACTCGATAATCTATGTTCATGAGCAGTGTGGTGATCATGATGACAGTTTGAGGTTTTTCAATCGGATGTTGCATGCTGGAGTTCAACCTGATTTGGTCACGGTTACAACCATCCTTCCGGCTTGCGCCCATTTGGCGACGTTGAAGCACGGTAAGGAGAAACATGGGTACATGATCATTAATGGCTTGTCCACAGGTGATCACAATGATGACATAGATGCTGACGATATTCACCTGAGCAATGTTATTATGGATATGTATGCAAAATGTGGGAGTATGAGGGAAGCTCGGTTGGTTTTCGATCAGATCAGCTATAAATATGTTGCATCATGGAACATTATGATTATGGGTTTTGGCATCCACGGCTTTGGCAATGAGGCATTAGATATGTTCTGTTGTATCTGTGAGATAGACTTGAAGCCTGATGAGGTCACGTTTGTTGGGTTTTTATCAACCTGCAGTCATGTTGGCCTTGTAAGCCAAGGGCGAGAATGTTTTGCACAAATGCAGTCAAAATATGCTATTTTTCCAACTATTGAACATTACACTTGCATGATTGACATGCTAGGTCGGGCTGGACAACTTAACAAGGCTTATGAATTGATATCTGCAATGCCTATTGAGGCCAACCCAGTGCCATGGAGGGCTTTATTGGCAGCTTGTCAGCTCCATCGGAATGCTGTTTTGGCTGAGGTTGCTGCACATAAGGTATGCGAGCTTGAACCAGAGCATTGTGGAAGTTATGTTCTAATATCAAATCTTTATGGAGCAGCTGGTCGATATGAAGAGATATCAGGGGTGAGGAATGCAATGAGGCAGCAAAATGTGAGGAAGACACCAGGTTGTAGCTGGGTTGAACTCAATGATGGTGTGCATGTGTTTGTAACCAGTGATTGGACCCATCCTGAAGCATATTTCATCTATGATGGACTAAATTCATTGATTGCTCGCCTGCGTGAACATGGATATGTGCCAGATGTCTTGCAAGGAACTAACTAGAGTATAAGATGCCTTTTCTACTGGGCCAGGAGGAAGAATGGATTACAAATCTAATTTGGCTTGCATTGCAGCCCTATATGCACTTGTACACAACTATATGTATGGATGACATTTGAAACAATACATTTTACAACTTTAAAGGTGCAAAACTGAAGTCCAACAAATGGAAGGAGGGTGAGTGGTAGCACCTAAGCAACCATTTTAGCAAGGGTTGCGCCTGCAGGTTCACAACATTAATATGGAAGATTGAGTTCATGTTGTCAGTATGATAAAGTGAGATGCAACTGGCAAGTTGAACTTCTTCATTTTACATCTTTGTTTACTTAGTTCATGTGCTAGCTTAAATTATATACTGCAAGTGTAACATGCATATGTATGAAGGTTACGTTTTGGATTGCATATGCTCCTCCTCATTTTTTTAACAACTTTTGCAAAAAGACATTGTTAAGTATCATTACTAGAATTGCACTGCTTAAACTGTACATCTATACAACATCACATCCAATCTTCTCTCTCACCGCCACACTGTCTGTCGGGGCCTGCTGCCTCTCTGCCTCCTTTTTCTCCCTTCTCTCTCTCCTCCAAAGTGCTACAGGCCCACAATGCCACCGTCTCCATCGTTGCCACCACACAGCTCGTAAGGTCTCTCCAAGTTATTTTTCTCTCTCTTCCCCTCTTTCTGTTCTTTGCTTCACACACACACACACACATAGAGGCAGAAACAAACAAACACACACACTATACACGCAGAAACCCCCTTACTGTCCTCTCTGTCCATTTATTATTCGTGTTAAAGTCGCAGGTTTGTGTCGAAAAATGGCCAACCCCAACCCCAACCTGCTAATTTTTAATCGTGTTTACATGTTGTGTCATAAATTATCACCCCTAATTCTTTATTTTAATTACTTAAATTTAAATTAGTTATATTATTAATCTTGAATTTGAATATTATATACTTGCATCAAATTAAAATTTATTTCTTATAAAGAGAATTTCGTATACTAACATTAGATTATTTCGTATACTTTTGGTACTCCTTATTTAATGAATTTTTAAGTATCAACTTCGATATAAAAAAATATAAATATATCACATTATTTTTATATATTATACTTAAAGTGTGTCCACTCTAGATCATATTTTTGGTTTCGCCACTGTTATCAGGGATCTTCACTTCTCACTTCTCCAAATTAATCAATTGGTTTACGTTGCACCGTGCCTTTAGGCACGGGTTATCCTTGGTAATAACATTATAAGCAAACACATTCTGACCCTTAGTTGACTCACTAAAAAGCAATAAGGCATCACCGATACAATTGCACTTGGAGTACATGTTGATAAGGCTTGTGATGGATAATGGAAAGATGTCGAGTAATCCATTGATGAGCATATGTGAATGGAGTAGTTTACCTTTTAAGAGGTTTTTGTTCTGGGTGCATGACTGTAGGGTTGCAATGCAGGTTGTCAGGTTGGGAAGGGATGGAAAAGTTTGAGTTTGAGTTGGTTTAGAAGGAGTACATGAGAAACTAACGGAAAAACGGAAGTGGAGCTTGAGAATTGGCCTTGAAAAGATTATTCTTTTGTTCATCTAATGGAAGATTGAAGCTTGTGCATTTGGGTTTTACTTCCGATGGGATGACAACTCAATTCCGATGGGATGACAGAAGGGGGAGGTTGGGGGGTGCTATTTGCGTGTGTGTGAAGGGAGAAAAGAAGAGAAGAGGGATACCCGGGAGAAAAGGGCGATGTGGTGCGGTTTCTCTAGCTCTGGCGTGGTGGCTATGGTGGCTCTGCCCCTAGCTTTGGCGATGGTGAGAGAGAGAGAGACTGAGTGTCTGTGTGTTTGGGGAGAAAATTAGGGGGAGGGGCAAGGGATGGGGAAGAGAGTGGAAGGGAGGGGGAAGTGACCATGCCATGGATGGATTTTGGGGAAGTGATCGTTGTCTCTCGCCGCCTGCTATCTGACATTGAAGAGACTGAGATGAGAGAGAGGACATGAGAGAGAAGAGATATGGGGAAGAGCCGATCTGGGAGAGAGAGGACATGAGAGAGAAGAGATATGGGGGAAGAGCCGATCTGGGAGACGGAGAGAGAGGACATGAGAGAGAACAGATATGGGAGAATAGATCTTGGGTTGGGTTGGATGTGATGATTGAGTTGGGTTGGGTTAAGTTGAATGAGATGGATTTAGGGGGAAAATATATGGACTTTTGAATTTGAATGAGATGTATTGTGAGCCTTTGGATGTTGAAGCCTTGGATGAATGGAGACCGTACGATCGGCTTATTAAAACCCCGCTCTGTTTTATATTATAGATTCCTTACCCTATATCCAGTCAGAACATCCGAACGGCAAATTATTATTTTTTTCAAATTATTATTTTTTTCATATTTCGGTATCACGTGACAAGTTTATAATAAAAAATTGTTAACAATTTGGATGTTGTCTGCTTGAAAAATCATTCTTTGAGGACCTCGGAAGTAATTAATCCTCTTTTTTAATGTAAATTGAGCAAAACGACGTCGTTTGTTTCCTTTCCAAAACATCCTTCTCAGCACCCTTTAATTCTCCCTAAATCTTATATCAATCCCAGTCGTCTTCCTCCCCCTCCCGCTTGTTCTCTGCCTGTGTTCTTCAACTGAGACACGCACGCACACACAGACAGAGAAACACACACACTCACCCGCTAGTTTATTTACCTATCCTTACGCTATGTTTGGTACATGATATTAAGCCTTAGAAATGGAATGAACATTCCATGGAAATGCCTATTCCAATGTTTGGTTTGCAGGATTTAAAATTCATTCACATTCCAAAGAAAATACCTAATCCCACACATTATGGGTGTGTTTGGTATATTTTTGGGGAGGGGTTTGGATTGGATTGTCCAAACCTAGGTTTGACCCAAAAATGAGATTCAAAGATGGGTTTGAGGGGGTTAATGCTGTCCAAACTCATGTTTGGTATGCGCAGGGATATGACTATTATGATAATATATTTGTATATAAATAACTATTTTGCCCCTAAACCAATTTATATATATGAAGTATATAGGATATATAGGGGTAAAAATATCATTTGTATGTTAAACCCCCAAACTCCCGTATGAAACCCACCCCCTTGGGTTTCATGAAACCCATGTATAAGGGTTTCATGACCGGGCCGGGATTGAAGTCCTATTCATACTTGATGCTTATCAAACATGAATTTAAGAGGGTTTACTCCCAAACCCATGTTTCCAAACCCCCCCAAACCCCCGTACCATACAAGCCCTATGGGATTTGGCATTACCAAATCTAACATGGTATTCTTCATTCCCAATCCACTCGGTAATGACCCAATCCATCTGGAGAAAAAAAACCCGATCACTCTTTGCTCTCTCCCGTCTCATCTGATCTCCTCTCTCTCTCTCTCGTCTGGTCTCTCATCTGATCTCGTCTCTCTCTCTCTCTCGTCTCATCTGGTCTTGTCTCTCTCGCACACACTCCATCTCTGTAGACGCCTTCAACCCCAAATCAGTGAAAGACCTAATCTCCTTTATAACTTTAATCTTCGCCGCCGCATCGTACTTTTCCAGCTTTACATCAAAAGCAGTCTTCTCGGCGGCTTTTGCGTCGGCCAACTTAGACCCAGCCGAGGAGGAAGATCCAGACGACGATTCTAGGCCCGAGACGGCGGGGCCGTACTGGTTGAGGCCCATTTTGTGCCGGAAGAGGATGGAGTAATCGTACCTCTCGAGCTTGCTGAGGGAAAGAAGTTGGTCGGCTATTCGCTCCAGCTTTTGGGTTTGGGTCTTGGCGGTGGTCGATGGTGTTGATGTGTAGAGACTGCGAGTGAGGGGTGGTGCACAGTGGAGGAGGAAGAGCCGCTTGGGGGATCTGGAGGGGATTTTCGAGATAAATGAGGCCATTTTTGAAGACTAGGTTCAACTTTCTTGGTGTCTACTGTGTTTCTTCTTCATTCAGTTCAGTGATCAGCATTTGGGAATGAATGGGCATTCCATTCCAAGACTTAATCCTAATTAATTGCCAAACATTAGAATGGTAATACACAATCCATTCTTATGTCCATTCCATTCCTACATAAATGCATCGCACTACCCAAACACACCCCATAATTCTCCCTAAATCTTATATCAATCCCAGTCGTCTTCCTCCCCCTCCCGCTTGCTCTCTGCCTGTGTTCTTCAACTGAGACACGCATGCACGCACAGACAGAGTAACACACACACTCACCCGCACACAGACGCAGATATTGTTTTTATCAATCAGTTGATAGAGATACTCAATACTAGTGATTTGCCCGCCCATTGCAGCTTAATATGATATCTAAATTCAATGCTATAATCCAATTCCGCTTCCTTTTTTCAGCATCTCGGAGTTTCAATTCCTCCTCCTTCCATTCTTCCACTCCAAACACACCATTCTTAAATTATCGCCTATTTTGTACTAGAGCGGCTGCATCTGCCACTAAAACCCTAGATGCAAAGGCAGAAATAGGAGGAGGGCCTCCTTGTTGTGATCAACCAAAGGATACCACATATATTCTCAGAAGATGGGGTTGCAGTGACAACGATATATGCAGAATTTTTCTCAGACGACCCTCTATTCGTAACATGGACCTCGCTAGCCTCCAATCCAAGCTCAACTTGCTTACTGAAATGGGCATCACCTCTTCCGACATCGTCAAGATCATCAATTGCCGCCACCGCTTCCTCAATTGTCGCATTAATCAAGACTTGGATGAGCGTCTTCAATATCTCCAATCCTTGTTTGGGTCAAGGGAAATGCTTCTTATGGCCATTAATCGCAACCCTTCTCCTCACTTATGACTTGCACAATAAAATCAAACCTGTCATTGCCATGTACGACAGTATAGGTGTTAGGAGAACTGACTTGGTTCCTGTGCTTCTCTCTCGTCCCACCTTAATTCCCCGTACTAAACTAAATGCCGAAAAGATGGATTACATTTGCAGAACCGGTGTCCCTCCTGATTCCAAGATGTATAAATATGTGGTTACCCTCATTGCCATCTCACGCCTCGAGACCATCCGTGAAAAGATGGCAAATCTTGAGAAATTTGGGTTTTCGGATGATGAGGTTTTTGCAGCTTTTTGGACGCTCTCCTCTCGTGTTGACGCTGTCCGTTGACAAGGTTCAGAGAAACATGACTTTTGTATTGAGTATGATGAAGTTACCGGCAAGAGTGGTGCTTGATAACCCATTTTTGCTCTTCTACAATTTGGAGGCCGTGTTAAAGCCACGAGTTCTTCTAGCAGAGAAGCTACAAGATATGGATCTTGTCCCACAAATCAAGGGACCTTTAATGTTGAGAGCATTGAGGATGACAGATAAGCGTTTTATTGGGGCATTTGTCGGATGTCACCAAGAGGATGTTGCGAATGAGTTGATGGAATATTACACAAATGCAAAAGGTGTTAGACGGTTGGCAGAATCCTCCAAAAAACACTTGCATAAAGGATTCCCATTCTGAACATTTTTGTCAATCAGGTAGCATAATGCAGTTCATTTGTATGAATGTTTACTTCTGCCCATCGCATTCTTGAGCATTTGTGTTTTCTCCCTATCGCATTTGTTTGTCTTACATGCCTACAAGGATTGCTGTTTTTTGTTTCTCCGTTAAGTGCTGAGCATTTACACAGCAAATCTGTGTTCTATATGTCCTGCAACAGATAGAAGGACGAGAAAACTAAAATTGCTCTAATCAATAATTAGTTGTAACTAATAATTGCATGTTACTCTTGTCTTGACCTCTGTATGTTATTAAAGGTAGTCTGCATTCCAAAAGATGTATTTTGTTTCACTATGCATTCACATTGCGCTGTTGCAAGCTGATATGAGTGATAGCGTAACAGATCATAGTTGTAGCTAACCCATTCCAGCTGTACATTATCAATCTGTTACCTTTAGGATTAGCATGTTTAACAGTCCTATCTAATCTACAATAGTTATGGTCTATCACTTGTAAATTCAAACTCTTGTATATCCCTTATAAATACAATCAGTCATACCCATTTATGGGTACAACATTCAACTACATCAAAGTATTCACCTTCTTTCATGGTATCAGAGCCAACAACAACATAACCTCTTGCCTCAATTTTTTTTTTACTGATCACTATGGCATCCTCCACAGACACCACCTCTTCTACAGTCCCAACACAGACACAGAACACCTATCAGCCTACACTTTTTCCACTTACCAACATCACCAATTTTGTCTCCATAAAACTTGACGGTACCAACTATCTTCTTTGGCGAGATCAATTCGAATCAATTCTCATCAGTACCGATCTTCTTGGCTTCGTTGATGGCACTGTTCTTCCACCATCGGCGACAATCACCTCCTCCTCTGGTCAATCTACAACCAATCCGGCATATCTCACTTGGATCCCTAAACTCATGGCCCTGATTTTGAATATTAGATTGTCATCTTTGGTGTAAGATCTGAGAGTTGAGCATTTGAACTTGCATCCTTGATATGATGACTGTAGCAACTACTGACTTTTTTGTCACCTGTACTTTGGGCCCATATTCTGACAATAATCTCAGTGTTTCTTGTCTAAAAAAGTGAAAAAAAGAAGATAAACAATTGGATTGTTGATGCTTTGGCTAGTTTTCTTGCTATCAGAAGCTGCTCCTTAGTACTGAATTTTAATGAAGCAGCAATGTTAACGGACGGTAAGGATGCAATTCTCATCCTCGTTTAGATAAGTAAATAGGTTTGAATGTTTGCATCATCTTAGGTTGACCATTTCGACTATCAAGTACAAGAAGTTGATGTTTCTTTCCAACACGTCTCAGGAATTCTTGGCTAATTGTGTATGTTCTATTAGAAGCTAGGTACTTCAAATAATGTTCTTCGACTTTGTTCTTTTAAAAGCTCCATCTCTTTCTTTCCCACTTGGACATTCCTTGACATGTGCAATAACTTAATTTCGTTATAGCTGCAAACTTGATCTCCTAGTAGCTTTCTATATTGCTTTTAGATTGGAGATGGAATTTCACTTGCATGTGTAAGAATCCCTGCCAACAATACTTTATCCTCAAATTTATTGAGCTAAATGATTTTATTTAATTATGGTTTTTTTACCCTCAATAGTTTATTTATTCTATTTTTCTTAATTTCGCCTTCTAACTTTGGACAAGTTGTGATTCCCATGGCAAGTCTTTTTTTAAATGAATTCCCATGGCAAGTTTAATGTGTTGAAAATCAGTTCGTCTCTTCACAGGATCCAAGAATTAGCTTATTGATCAATAATCAGCTGCTTGAGCTGGTTTTCAGATTTTTTTTTTATATCCGACGGTTTGGTTTATTGTGGATCTCTTCCATATGTCGGAGACTTTCATGTGAATTTTATATGTATCTGGTATTCTGATCCCGTACCAGGCCAGTGTTTTGATTTTTTTGCCCCTCCCTTCTTTGATAGATTAATTCGATGGTGTGCCATTAACCTCCCTCTTTATGTTGTTGCTCATCTCTACAGCGCCATCTATTCTTTGTATTTGGTTCGTTAAGTAGTCTGCAATGTCCTATACTTGTTGTTCGAAATAATTGTCACTTCTTGAACTTGACATTGCATTATCCAGGGTTCATATTTCAGGATAAACCGAGTTTTTCTTTCTCTGAAATTATCAGACAGCTGCTTAATACTTCAATTGTCTTGAGGAAGCCATAGTGGAGTTGGCCCTTAGTCTTAAGTTAAGGGCAGCTACATACATTTTTCCAGTTATGCCAGAGCCTATTGCAGTCGTGTTGGAGATTCTTTTTTTTTTTTGAAAAACAAAAAAAGATTATTTGGTTATCATCAAATGATTCTGGTCAGCTTCTTTGGGTTTTGACCAAGCCTGTGGTGCTTGTCTCCCTTTCATTCATTTTGATAATGTCCACATTGGATTTTTTGGGAAATGATTACTTAGGCAATTTGGCAGACTCATCTGCAGTTGGGTTTTTTCCGCTTCCCTTTTCTCAAAAGAAAAAGGAAACCAAAGGCTTCGGGGTTATGGACAGTGAGAGGAAGATGTAGTAGTTGTAGTTCTGTTTTTCTCAGATGGTCCTTGGAAATAGCTAGCTCTCTAAAAGCCTCCCCTCTTCTCTGTCAGTATATTGAGGTACACTCGTTCTTTTTTTTTTTTGTAATCTATTATTATTCATTTCGATACAGACGAAGGTAAAAGCAAACAGGCCAGAACAGTGGAAGATAAGGAAACATATTTGATCTCAGAGGAGAAATATCCATATGCTTTTTCTTTTCTTTCTAAATCAGCCACATCAGTTTGTGTTTGTTTTTCATGATGCAGAGCATTCTATGAACATTTTAGAAAAGAGAGGGTTAGAAATAAATGTAATTTTTAATGCTCCCCCCTTGTCTTCAGGTCTCTCTACTATCTTTCCTTCTCGTTTCCCTTGGAATTGCGATTTGCTCTGTTTCATTCTGTTGCTCTCCCCCCTCCCTCCCTGCCAACCCTTGTATACTGTTAATCCGCTGTTCTGTATAGTGGCATTGACGTTATTTTGTTCGTTTAAGCCGCTTCAGCCCCAATCTTCACCTTTCGCTCATCTATGTATTTGTTTTCGTCAAGCAGCCTTCGAGATTGATTTATTAAAAGACTTTTGTTCTTCACTGCTTTCCTAGTTGATTGAGTGTTGTACTAATCCATCCATAAGCTAGCTAGCTAGCATGCAGAAATTAGATCTGACGTGTTACATCTCTTGTTTTCTGCCATACTGTCTCAGATTTCCTTATTGTTTATTTGGAATTTGTTCTGCGGACCAGATCAGATCAAGTTCAGAGCAAAGCGATATAGCATGCTACATTCTGCTTAACCACCTAAATCAATGGGGCCAGTTTGTTTTGGGTGGTTCTTTTTATTATGGACTCTGCACGAATATGGAGGCAGAGCTAAGGGCGTTGATTGATGGCTTGGAATTATTACTGCAGTTTGGTTTGGTGGTTTATCAAGTCTTTATTGAAACTGATTCACAGATTTTGGTGAATATGGTTAATCAATCTTGCAGCATCTCCTGGAAATTTTGGTCTCTATCGTACAAATTAATCTCTCTCCTCTCCAAGTTTAACTTTCAAATCCAACATATCTACATAGAGGGTAATTCTGTGACTGACTCATTGGCGAATAAAGGAGTCTCTGATCAAGCCTCCTCCTCTGTTTATTCCACCTCGGATCTACTCCCTACCTCAACAAGACTCTTAATGCTTCAAGATGCTAGGAAGAAGCTAAGAGTGCTAAGAAAGAAAGTTTGATCAATGTCCTGATGATTGGGATTGATTTTCTAATTTACTGGTGCTATTGGTCATTTACATCCACATATATTTGCATTCAAAGAATGTCAAGAGAAGAAAGCAGAGGAATTCTACATTTACTAGCAGACTGCATTTTAAGAAAAGAATTCTCTCATACTCACCTTCTTAATCTTCAGCAAAAGGGCTTCCCTTGCGGTTTATTAGTATTGATCCATCTCTCAGATCTTGGATCTCATGGATGCTGGCTATCAACGTCTTCTGCTAGTATGAAATGGTCGTGGATTCCATCTGCAGATAGGATTTCAAGGCTGGATTTCTTCTCCATTGTTCTTTTCTGCAAGGTCGCACTCCAACGACAGTATCAGCTTCACAGTGGGGGGCTGATCCTCAACGCCTTAGCATCTTCTGTCTGTTGGGCCTCCCTTCAGTGCTCAGTTCTCCCTCTCTCTATATTTCTCTGTTGCAGGACTTCTGGGACATGGACAGTCATTCTCTGCATCAATTCAACGGTTTGCTGGATATTCATCTTCTCCATCATTCTCTTCATCTGTGCAGCGATACTGGATGCCTTCACTGTGCAAAGATCATTTCATATGACCCCTGGATTTTAGAGGTTCTCTAATGGGCTCAGAATACATGCTTCTCTAATCTTGGTATTCACGAATACTAAGACTACCATCTCAATAGCTGCTTTGGAGGTCTTCGTTTCTGCATTGTCAGAATCTGCTCCTGTTCTTTGGGTAAGGATCGCATTCCATGAGACCCTTTCCAGGATCTCCTACGATGAACAGAGGTCTGCTCATGGCCCCTCGATTCCCTTAGTTGTTCAGAGGCTATTCACTTGCCTTCCATCTGACACCAATAAGGCGGCTGCCTTATTAGTTACCTTTCCATATGCCTTATCTGCTGCCTTATCAGATGCCATATCAGCTGCCTTATCAATAAGGCCGCTGTATTATCAGCTGGCTTTCCATATGCCTTATCAAAATCCATATGAGACGACCTTTCAACTGCCTTATCTCCAGGAACCTAACAGATCATTTTATCTCTCAGCTAGGGTCATTCAGCTCGTCTTCAAGCTCAGTCAGGCTCCCACCTTAAGCTCTGAATTCGCAACTCTCAGCTCCAGCTCGCAGCTCAAGATCTGTCTGCAACATTATATCAGCTGGTCCATTTAATTTTTTAGGCAGTATGCTTAGATTTATTTTATTTTTTCCATTCCTTGTAATAAGCATGCATTTTTGCCTTTCTTTATTTTAATATTCTTCATGTAATTAGATTGCATCGAGGGGTAAGGGACATACGTTCTCCCTGACTAGGTGTAATTTAATTTTTAATTAATAAAATCTACCTCGCACCGTCAAGGTTCCACAAAAAAAAAAAATAGTTTTAACTGTTAAACAATCAAGAGAAATACAAAAAACAAGAAAAAGATGAGAGGCTAGGGTTTCCATTGATACTGCATAATTCTATTGAATACCAAGAAGTAGTTTAACCAAAATACATAGAGACTATATATAATCTAAACAAAAGAAACTGAAAAGACAAGAATAAAAGACTATTCTACCCTTAATAAACAAAATAGTCTTATATTTCTTAACATTAACCAACCATTGACATAAATCTGAAATACTTGATAGTTGCGGAAGATCTGGATTCATAAGTATATCATACTAAAAAAGTTGAAGTTGCATTCTCAAAAGTATTTGTTCATCCTCTATGAAGAACTTTTCTGTCAACTTACAAATGTCATCAATTCAACAAACGTCTACAACGCCCCAAAAAACATATATGATATTTTTCTATACCTTTTATAAGAACAAATCAGAAACACTAACATCTTAATTGATTGGAGAAGAAAAGAAAGGGCTTGATATTTTTGGCTTGCGATTTATGTTTTACTGGGAGAGAAAGTCTGTCTCTAGAAGTTTGGTATAATAGAAATTCTAAGGGAATTGGATCAAAATCTAAGAGTTTTAATATATTATTACTTCACACTTACCAAAAGAATATAAATGAAAAAACTTACAATATTTGAATACGAGCAATGTTTTATATCTCAAATTTGTATCATAAATGTGCATCCCAAATTAACGGGAATCATTGGATGAGTGGATCCCATCAATTTTTTTAATTGGGACCCACTGATCCAATCATTCTTATTGATTTGGGATACAAATTTGAGATATATAGCATTGCTCTTTGAATACGTATGACAAAACTACATTTTTTTTTGGATGAGGGGGAAATTCCTGGCCTATACTCAGGCTTGTGAATTCGAGGGCAAAGTTTAGGTGCATGGACCAGTCCCTCAATCCATATATCAATCAAATTAAGACTTGTTCTTCAATAGAGATTCGAACTCATATCAGAGACTTGGATACGATTCGTTCAAGTAACTGAAGTTCGTTCTATCGACCAAACACGTTTTTGTCGCCAGGGGACTTGAACCCTTGACCTTATGAAAACTAAGTCTTTATCTATATCTATACTACTTAAAAAAGTGAGGATACATGAAAAACATTTTTTTTTTCACTTTTGCCCTCTAAAACTACAACTAAGTCATTCTTATCCTTCAAAATTAATGTCACACTAATTTTATTTTTCTCTTCTATCCTCAAACAATTATATAAAGACAATTATATCATATTTTCTAATTTAACTCTTACACCACTAATAAAAGGAAACTAAATGAAAAACTTTTGATTGACTAAAGTAGACCTAATAAACTAACTAATCCCCATACTATCTTATGTATACTTAATTGAAATTATAAATATTATAATTATTGTTGTAATATAAAGATTATCCAAATATAAATTAATCATGAAACCTCGATAATCATGTCAGTTGTGAGCTATACTGAAACGGCTCTCTCTCTCTCTCTCTCACAAAAGAGTCGGTTAAGGTGCACCATGCACCCCTTCATATATCTCTCTCATTTTATTGATGAGGTATAACAATCACATTAAATTTGTTTGCCCTTTCGTTTTTCGTCTATCTCATCTACCATTAACTCATTAACAAAACTCATAAAGAAATGAAACTGATCAAAGGGTAGCGGCACTGTCAACAGTGCTTGGATGCCTAATTCTATCCGAAAGGGAGGGGCTTGCACAATGCTTGAATCATTCTACCGCCTAATGCTCCATCAAAACATACAGACTGACATCAGTGCTCCTCCAGATGCAAAATTTAGTGAAAATATCTTATCATTTCTCATTTAAGATAATCTTATAGTCCCTCTTCAATTACATTTTTTAATCCATAATGGTGGATGTGGGCTAACTTGCTTTTTATTGCTTTATTATTATTTTTTTTTTTTGTGGCTAATGGTCTTTTTGTTTTTTTTGATCCAATGGATAATGGACATTCAGCAACACAACGTTGGTGAGCTATTGGGAAAGTGGACTGCAGGTAATGTTCAAATCTCTTCATTTGTATAGTTTGTACAGAGTTTACGTTAGTTTTTTTTTCTCTTTTGCTTGAGACTTTAAGAGGTGAAATCCACATATTCTCTCCATTTTACCATTCTGTTGGCAAAAACATTGTTTACAAAATAGAAGGTTCTCTGGATAATTTGATTGGGTTTGTGGTCTAGAGTCTATAATCATATTAAGTTCTTGTAAAATTTGGAGGTGTAGTAAGAATATATTTTTTGCCTTATGTTGATATATACCCACTTTTACTTCATCTTTGATAAATGATAACTTGTAAAAATTTCTATATTAGCTTACTGGAATATGAAAATAACGTTGTCTGGCTATTATGCATTACTTCTATTGATCTAAAAGATAAATGCTTAGCACTTCCAAAGGAAAGGCCTCGTGATGTTAATTCTATAGATGCTTAAACGTTAAGCTTTAGTCTTTTTTTATCCATTTAATGAAATCAATAATTTTTGAAATTACACTATTAGTAGTTAGGTTGATTCTTTTTTTTGTAATTTTGAAGAAATGGAGATATTAACTATTAGTAGTTCTCAAAAAATAAATTAACTTGTGTTCCGAGTGTATTATTTAATTCCTTCACATTCAAATGTATTGTTGGTTTGTTGAATTGATTATGCAGTTGCTTCCCAGATAAGTTCTTGAGGTATTCAGTTGCTAAAAAGACATTACTGACATCAACAAGTTAGCGAAACCTTGTACGACAACAACTGTAGGTTAACCTTAATCATGTGATTCCTATTATAGATAAACGATGCTCCTCCATTACGTGTGCAATTATGGAATTTTGATTTGTTGCACACCCCCACAATATTTTATCCCTTTTGCATTTTAAAGCTAGGGTCCATGGTGTTTACAAACTGTATTCCAATTCAGAACATAGAATGCTCTAAGTTGTTATTATAGTATATCAAAGAAAAGATATATCAAAGATTAATTGTAGTCAGTTAACTGGTTTGCTTGTGATATTCTTCTATTTTAGACAGATTATATGTTGGTACCATTATTTCTAACCCGGGAACACATTTTATGTCAATGTAATGGATGTTGATGTTCCCCAAGCATAGATCAATTTTATCAGTTTTAAGCAATTGAGTGTATTACGATATTATACTATTCCATGAGGCTATTAACAACAACCTTATATTTTTATGCTAAATGTAAACATGTGGTTCGATTATACCATCACATTTATTTCTTTTCGATAAGGGCAATGTTATTCATTATTCGAAGTTAAGACTTCAAGTCATTCAAATGTACTAATGGGTGTTGTTTACGATAGTTCTCCCTCTGTCTATAGTTCTCCCTTCAGTGCTCAGTGCTCAGTTCTCCCTCCCTTCAGTGCTCATCTTCTCCATCCTTCTCTTCATCTGTGCAGCGATATTGGATGCCTTCACTGTGCAGAGGTCCTTTCATATGACCCCTGGATTTTGGAGGTTCTCTAATGGGCTCAGAATACAAGCTTCTCTAATCTTGGTATTCACAAATACCATCTCAATAGCTGCTTTGGAGGTCTTCGTTTCTGCATTGTCAGAATCTGCTCCTGTTCTTTGGGTAAGGATCGCATTCCATGAGACCCTTTCCAGGATCTCCTACAATGAACAGAGGTCTGCTCATGGCCCCTCGATTCCCTTAGTTGTTCAGAGGCTATTCACTTGCCTTCCATCTGACACCAATAAGGCGGCTGCCTTATTAGTTACCTTTCCATATGCCTTATCTGCTGCCTTATCAGATGCCATATCAGCTGCCTTATCAATAAGGCGGCTGTATTATCAGCTGGCTTTCCATATGCCTTATCAAAATCCATATTTTTTTGATCCAGCCAACCGGTATCCGAACCCATTGGGCCGACTAATCCGGTTTCGGAGCGGGTCCTGGGGTTAAGGTTTTAAACTCCTCCCAACGGGCTTGCGGGGGATCGAACCGTAGTCCTCCCTACCAAAGTCTAGCCCCTGGCACCACTAGACCAAGACACCGTTGGTTTATCAAAATCCATATGAGAGAACCTTTCAACTGCCTTATCTTCAGGAACCTAACAGATCATTTTATCTCTCAGCTAGGGTCATTCAGCTCGTCTTCAAGCTCAGTCAGGCTCCCACCTTAAGCTCTGAATTCGCAACTCTCAGCTCCAAACCAACAACTCTCAGCTCCAGCTCGCAGCTCAATATCTGTCTGCAACATTACATCAGCTGGTCCATTTAATTGTTTAGGCAGTATGCTTAGATTTGTTTTATTTTTTCCATTCCTTATAATAAGCATGCATTTTTGCCTTTCTTTATTTTAATATTCTTCATGTAATTAGATTGCATCGAGGGGTAAGGTATATACGTTTCTCCTGCCCAGGTGTAATTTAAATTTTAATTAATAAAATCTACCTCGCGCCGTCAAGGTTCCACCAAAAAAAAAAAAAGATATTTTAGTCTCAACCAACCATTGACATAAAAATGATCAAACAATTGGTAAGAAAAATTGATCAAATAATGTTATCGAGTACTGATAAATCTAACATTATACAACACAAAAAAAAAAATTGATAGTTGAGTCCAAAGAACGTGTAGTTGAGACTATTTTCTGGTACTAAGAACGAAAAAAATTATGAGGGACCACTCTTATTATCATAAGAAGACAGTTCTGAATGTGTGGTAACGGATGATAATGCTGGCATCATGTCATTATCGTCTCCGACCAATGAATCGAATGACACGAGATAATCCGAGATGTCAAGCCATGAAGGAGAATCGACGTTGAGTCTATTGGGTAAAGCCACACCATCGGTGGGAACACCATAGCCATATCCATACCTTGGATAAGTAAGCATTGCACTGGACATGGTGTTGAAAGTTGGTGGCAGAGGAGGAAGCTGAGGGTCTTGAACAAGAACTGGTTGTGCATTTGTGTTGGGAAGTAGAACTACCCCTTCATTATCAATTATAATACCCCCATTATCCTCGTGTTGTTGTTCTCCATTGGCTTTACCAGCTGCTTTCTCGTACATTTTGCACAAAACCCAGTTATCCAACTACAAGCAAAAGAAAAAAAAAATAGTTAGTTACTGCTAAATTATAGGTAATAGGATAGTTCATGCAGTAACAAAGACGAATTGTAAAATCAGATGTTCTGAGTTCAAAACTTGACAGTCCTTTAAAGTCATGCCATGAAGAATTTATCTCTCATGAATACTCTAGTTTGCGTGTGGATGACCTGGCTTTGACTGGACCGAAAAAGGGATTAGTCGAGGTGCAAGTAAACTGACCCAGACATCTCTGGCCGTTGAACAAAAAAAATAAAAAATTATTTGTTATTTTTTATAATATGCATGCAATGGTGTAAAATAGGATAATTGGTTCCCATATAATATAACTAGTTCCTACTTTATTTCATGGAGAATGATTTACCGAAGGAAGTTGATAAAAAATGTATATGAGGAGGTTGAGATCCTAAACACGGCGTATACATAACATAAGCTCAACACAAAATGATCCAAATTATGCATGATTATAAATTCGCTTAGGTATGAATTGGGCAAAAAATAAATAAACTTAATCATGATATGAATTCGATTCGGCACTACTAATTCATGACGTTTACTCATATCTATGCCCACTAATATGAATAATTTGGCTAAAAAAGATGAGTACATACCTCGTTGTCGTTAGGATTCGTTTCTCCGTTGTTGAATCTCAAACACATTATTTATAAGGATAAAAGTACATGGGAGTGAGAGATAGATTCTCTAGGGTTGGTAATAATAATGAAGTGATAAAAAGACCAATATTTTCTAACAAGGATTTATAATAGTACATGTTTGTATCATTTTGTAATTTGAGTAGTAATAGGAGTTGGAAGTAGTTAGAGTCCAACGTGGATACTACTTGTTTATTCTGTACAAATTCTAGATAAATTGCAAGTGAATATCTATTGATGGAAAACGGGATTAACTAATATATGTTGGTTAATAGATCTAATCTTTATTTCAAGGACTTCACTTCGGAACCAAAAAAAATTGGTAGTATACAACAAAAGAAAAATTATCACTTTTATAAATGATTTACTACTATTATAGGTGTTTTTACCACTGTTGTGGTACTTGTAATCCATCCTAAATTTTTAGTGGTAAGTATCAGTATGATATAAAAAAAATAAAAAATAAAAATTTTGTACCTTAAACTTTTCCTTATTTCAATTTAATTCGTATTTTATAGATTTAATATATATATATATATTTATATATCCATTTTAATTATAATCGGACTAACAATATATTTATGTGTGCATATGAAAATATGATGAAATTGGAGGATTATAACACATTTTCGTTGAAATTCATGGGATTTCCTAAAATTTTAAAAAATTAATTTAATTGAACGGATCAGATTTTTTTAGTCTCCTCACCAATCATGTTTTTTACATTAAATTTTCAACTACATTATTAGTTTCACATTGCCCAAATTATTAATTTACACCAAAATTTTGGTAAAAAGTTATTTTATTTTGTCCCCTAAACTATGTTTTTATTTCACTTTTCCCCGTAGCCGTTAATAATTTCTCTCCAAAAGATAATAAATGTTTGTATTTGGAGCGACATGAAAACAATTCAAGTAATTGAGCGGGTAATATAAAAAATTCAATAGCTCAAGGAATAAAGTAAAATTTAGTCGAAAATTAAGGTATTCAAAGTTTAATTTTCCCTTTTTGATAAGGTTTTGAACTACTAGAGTTTCCGTACCATTAACTGATTTTAATTCCAGCTAGACTTAGAACTAGTTAAAAACTAAGTAATCTATATACCTATATATAGATACATATGAATATATGAAAAAATTGGAGGATTATTTGATAATATTAATTAAAATTCATAAAATTGCTAAAATTCAACATAATCATGTTAATTGATCTGATCTGATTTTCAAGTCTGGAGCTAATATCTACCAAGTCTTTGTCAATATTCATGTTAGGGTTGTCAATTCGTATCATGTCGTGTGATCTGCGTGTAAGTATTTTCGTGTTCGTATTCGTGTTCGTGTTTATGTCAAGACTCACGAAAAAAAAATTATTTATTAATAGAAATTATTTATTATACGTATTTATTAATTGTATAAATTTTAAAATCGTATCGTGTTGAGTTTGTGTTAACAGAATGGAGTTGACACTAAGAACATGTGCTGCCAAAGGAAGAAACATTAAAAAAGATCAAACAAAATAAGAGTTTACCTGTTGGCACTTGGAGCTTTATCGATTCTAAGATGTTCCACTGAAAATTTGTTCTTTCGGTCTATACAAGGTCGGTTTATATAGGAAGGATTCGTTTATATTATTCTTAATCCTAAATGGATTGGAAGTTTAATAAAAGAAACATGTCGATATTCTAAGTCTATGTTTTCAAGTAAAAATTAAATTGATAACGTTTGAATCCTTAGATCAATTAGAAATCCATGTGAGTATAGGACTAGAGAAAACAATAAACGAAGAGGATTCTTTGTATACCGAAGTGGATTAGAATTTCATGCAAGTCATGGTTTGGAATCACTAAATTTAAAATAAAAAAATTTCTTATAAATGTATAAATTAATTTGAGATCCATCTACATATTTATATAAAATTAAATATGCAAACAAGTCTCGAAAGGGCATTTTTAGACACTAAAAAATTATGGGTAAATTTTATAATTAGTATCTAAACTTTCAATTGTCTCAATTTATCATAATACCACACATGTCCCATGTTTGTAGTACAAAAGACCTAAAGACAGCCTGCCGTATGTTAAGTTAACTTGCATAGATGACAGTCATAGCATGAAAGTGTAGCATGAAACTAAATTATAGCATGGAAAAAAACTAAGTTGTAGCGTGAAAAAAACCTAAGGTCATGTTTGGTTTGTATTCCGAAAACAATTTTTTGTTCTCAAAATTTCAAAAACACCCAAAATCTGTTTGTTTAGCATTTTTGTTCTCAAAATTTTGGGAAAAAATGAGAACAATTTTGGACTTTAATGAGGTCTGTCCTTCGAGTCTCCTTAGCAACAAATTTCTTCATTCCTTTTTGTTGTCTTCTTCTTCTTCTCTCTCTCTTTATATATATATACAATGGCAAGACACCACACCACCACCGAAGCACTAATGGCAAGACAGGAGGCTCCCGTGGATCGAACCCTGCTTGCTAACCACGTGGGAGTTAGGGGGCGACCCAAGACGGGCCTGCCTTACCATTAGACCACCAGCTCCGGTGGTAATTGATTTACAATTATTCTAACGGGCATATCACCACGATCTTATGGGTTGGAGTCTCTCCCTGCCTAGATTGAGCTTGTCATAGGCTTCTACGAACAGGATGTCCGCAGAGCTGCCACTGTCCACTAGGATCCTTCGTACCTGGAAGTTGGCGACCGTCATGGTGAGCACCAGAAGGTCGTCATGAGGGTGCTGGATTCCTTCTAAGTCTTTATCTGAGAAGGAGATGACTTCATTGTTGCCATGTCTAGGTGCCTTGGATGGTCGCTCCTCCTCGAGGTGCCTGGCTTTCCTGGCGTGAGCCTTCATGGCGGAAAGTGATTCTCCTCCTCCTGGAAGTCCTCCTGAGATAGTGTGAATTTCTCCAATGGGATGTGGATCCTCCTGATTGTGAGGTGGCGGCGGCGCCTGTCCCCTTCCGGCCACATACTGGCGGAGGTGTCCTCATTGGATGAGGTCCTCAATTTGTTTTTTGAGGTCAAAACAGTCGTCGGTGTCGTGGCCATGGTCGCAATGGAAGCGACAGTACTTGCTTGGGTTCCTGCGGTTTGGGGGAGACTTCATCCTCCCAGGCCACTTTACTGCGGGGTCATCCTGGATCTGGAATAGGATATGCCCGACAGCGGCGTTAAGGGGGGTGAAGGCTTGTCGGTCCCTTTGAGGAGCAGGACCAAGCCGGTCCTTGACAGGTACCCTTTCTGTCATGTTATGCTTGTTGCTGGACTCCTTCTTGTCGTCTCTGTCCTTTTCCTTTCTCTTCTCCCCTGTTCTGGACGACTCACCTCGCCTAGCCCTCGTGATGTCCTCCGCGTTCATGTACTTTTGGGCTTTGGCTAGTAGCTCTGCCATGCTCCTTGGCGAGCGCTTCATCACCGAGAACAGGAAACTCGACGAGCGAAGGCCTCCCAAGAAGGCAGTCATGGACACCTTGTCATCAGGCTCTTTGACCTGAAGGACCTCCTCGTTAAAACGAGTGAGGTAGCTTCTCAAGCTTTCGTCCTTGTCCTGCTTTATGCTAAGCAGGTGAGTAACAGGCTTCTGGTGACGGCGCCCTCCAATGAAGTGCGACACAAACGACCTGCTCAGCTCAGCAAAGGAGGAGATGGAAGCTGGGGCAAGCTTGGCAAACCACTGTCGAGCGGATCCTTTCAAAGTGGTTGGGAATGCTCTACACATGATTTCGTCGGGGACACTGTGCAGCTGCATTAGGGTTTTGTAAGTCTCCAGATGGTCCAGTGGATCCTTTTTCCCGTCAAATGTCTCCACCGATGGCATTTTGAACTTTTGAGGGAGGGGGTAGTTCGCCACGTCTGGCTTGAAGGGCGTGTCAGTTCGCCTGACAAGATAGTCCACAGTCTCAGGTCCTTGCGCCTTCATGGCGTTGAAGACGTCACCTAGCTGATTTTGTACCTCTTTAATTTTTTCGTCCCAGTGATTGGGAGCACCTCTTGAATCGTCGTGAAAATGGCTCTCATGCACCATACTTTGGTTTTCACCCTCATCCTCATGGAGAGGAGGGTCTCCACCATGAGGAGCAGGAGCTGGAGGAGGTGGAGGTTGGAGTCCCTCATGGGGAGGTCTCCCATGCTGGGCGCCCAAAGGAGCTCCCATAGGCTGGGCGCCCAAATGTGCTTCAAAAGTGGCGCCATGATGGGGTGCCTCCATGTAGGGAGCCTCCTGACGCCCATGGCGTGGAGCTCCCCTCGCTTGAGGTCCAGGTTGTGCTCCTCCCTGCCCAGCAAGCATCAATTGGAGGATCTGTTGGTTCTGGGCCACGAGCTCCTGCATAGTCTCCAACATCTGTTGCGCACTTGGGACAGGATTGGCCGGTGGAGGAGCAACCTCCTCCTCTCGAGGTGGATTGTCTTCAGGTTGGTTCATTGATCGAGTAGTGATTGCCATCGATTGAACAGAAAAAGTGCTTTAATGGTGATAATTTTGTCGGATTCCCATAAACGGCGCCAAACTGATGATGCACAAAAGTGATTTTGCACACCACTAGTCAAGTAATTTGGAATTAAGCAATAATTAAAGTAGAGAGAGAAAGGATTTATAGTGGTTCGGTCAGTTTGACCTACGTCCACTCTGGAATGGCAGAGGGTTGCCTGTATTTTATTGATTCCGGTGATCGGAGAATTACAGACTGGAGATAGAGAGGAGTTTTTAGCTCTGTTGAGTGTGATGCCCCCAAGTGTTGGTGGGACTTACATTTTATAGTCAGTCCTTAACCGAATGTAGCTATACTGAGCTATTCTAGTGGGATTTGCGGATTCTCCTCAACGGGAGTGACCGTTGAGGAGCTCCCCACAAGACTGGGTCTCCCTTTGACTGCTTCCAATGTGAGTAAGGGGTCTTGGGTGCTTTCTGGATCTTGAAGCTGAGCTGAGGTTTCTCCATGGTAAGCTTGACTGGCCTTGGATCTCATTGGGCCTGCGGGGCCTTTATAATTTTGAACCTTCACTTGCAGCTGGGCTTCAGTATAATCTTGGGTCTTTTTCTCATAAATTGGGCTATTTGGGCTTGACCCATCATGATTGATCAAATATATGTTTCATCGATCGAATTTGCTAACCAACAATTTGATCGATCAATATATTTTTCTGATTGATCAATATATTAGTGAAAATTTTACAACAATAGTGAATAAAATTATCAAATTTATGGAAATATTTACAACTTCAGTGGTATATTTACCAAATTTGTGACAATATTTACAACTTAAGTAGTATGTTTACCAAATTTGTGGAAATCTTTACAGCTTCAATGGATTCATTACTAGTCCATGATCGATCAAATATGTTTTTGATCGATCAAATATCCCTTTTAATTGTACAAATCAGCAATAACATGATCGATCAAATATATGTTTGATCGATCGAATTTACTTACCAACGATTTGATCGATCAATATATCTTTCTGATCAATCAAATACAATTACAACTGACTGATTAATTTAGTTTTTAAAAAAAAATTAAAAATTGGAAAATTTTAAAAAAAATTGAAAAATATGTTTGATCTATCAAACATGTTAAATTCAAATTTTTTAAAATTGAAAAAAATCTAATTTTTTTAAAATTGAAAAAAATCTAATTTTTTAAAAATTGAAAAAAAATCAATTTTTTAAGAAATTGAAAAAAATCCAATTTTTTAATTATACAATGGATTAAAATAGATTAAACATATTTGATAGATCAAATATATGTTTGATCTATTAAATATACTTTTGATAAGAAGTAAAAGTACTGGGGAGATTTGATCTATCAAAACCATATTTGATCAATCAAATTGTTGCACAAATGTGGTAAACAATCAACTAAAGTTGTAAATATTCTCATAAATGTCATAAATAATCCATTGAACTTGTAAACATTGCTATAATTGTGGTATGAAATCCATTGTACTTCTAAATATTTCCACAAATTTGGGGATATTTGATCGATCAAAAACATATTTGATCGATCATGAACTAGTAATGACATAATCGATCAAAGTTGGGGGACTAATTATAAATCTCACAGAAAAAGAAATTACCAAACTAAACATTTCATGAATTATGAAAAATGATATTTCAGTTAATTATTTTTTTTAAAAATGTTATTGTGTATTTAGACACAATACATTTCCAACTAATAGTACTTATTTACAATACATTTTCAATAAGATATTTTTTTATAAATAAGTAGTTTATGTGGTACCTATCCTGCTATCCACAATTTTTCGTATTTTAAAAAGGGTCATATTTGAAATTTTTTGACCCATTAAAGTCCAATTCAATAGTGGAACCGTTTGGAACTCTTGCATGTTGATCAACTGCAGCAGATTGGAGTTCTCCAATTAGGCGTTGGGCTTTGTCAACCCCCACCAAGTGGCTCAAGGAAGTTCGCAAGATCCATTGCAACGAAAAAAAACAACACTTTTCTCGTCGGCGTCTGTTTTGACCGTAAAATTTGAATCAACATTTTGAGTAAAAAAATTGATCGATTAATAACATTAGTTAGTAACACTCAAATTATGTAACATTTATATAATAAAATAGAACTGATTTTGAATCTATAGACAACAAGCAGTTGAGATCAATTCTAAGTTAAACAGAGGTTAAATCCGACATAATTTGTTATCTCGAGCTTTTCGTGACTTAGATCACCTCAAAATTATTGATCTCACACATCAAATTCACTCTCAAAAAAAAAAAAAATTCAGCCCAAAATTGTTTACATTTATAATTCCCCAAATTACTCCCATAGTAACTCCTACGACTCCTCAAATTCACGCCCCTATACAGTTTCAAATTCTATATCATCTAATATTTCAAATAGAGCAATGTTATTGGGACATAATACATTAGTAGAATGTATTTAATGCTACAATGACTCCCATCATTAAATGCATTCTACTATCATTCATTGGTCACAATTCATTATGTTCCCAAATTATGTCTCAATAACATTAGTGTTTTAAATAATGTCCAAATATTTTCAAATTTAATCTGCCTCATGCGTTTGCTCCTCTCCCTGACCCCTCCTCTCTCACGCCCTAATCCCCTCACTCTCATTCCCCCTCTATGCCCTAATCTCACGCTCACCACCTCCACATATTGGAAGAATAATCTATTAACTACATTACTTAATACTACATACAAATGTAGTATTATGTGAAGTTAAATTATATGGTTGATTCTGGAATGTTTTACTAAACTTGAGACTTAATTATTCTGTTGTGATGTTAAATAATTATGTTTATTCTTGATTATGATGTGATGATGATTTGAATAATTATTTAGGGTTTATATTTTATAAATTGCATACACAGTTTATTATGTTTGTTGGCATCCTGATTTTAGGGGGAACTCTATCAAAATACTAATTATTATTTGTATTTTTTGTTTGGTGTGTTGTTATTCTTATTAGATCACACGGGTCATGGGTGAGGATAAAATTGTTTTGTTTGTTGTGATATATGTTAATCCATTGCTAATCTGATTATTATAAATTTAATTTGAACCTTTTATATTATGTACAAATAATATAGAATGACCTCCTATCTATGCTTGTTGTAGTGTTGTTTGGCGGTATCAAATACACCAGATAAATTTGAAAATGATTATTTCAAATATTGAACCCTAATCTAAATTAGGTCGTATGCTATAGATGATGAAAAAAAATAAGTAAACATTATATAAAGTACAAAATAGTAGAGTCTCTTCCCACCACTTAAAATTTTGCAAAGGAAAAAAAAAATTATCATGACCAACCAACCTATGCAGTACGATTTATACAATTATTAGCGGAAGCAGAGCACGATATCCATCCATCGTGGATACAGTTTAAGCAGAAAAAAAAATGGATCCAAAATCAAATGTTAGAGACCATATAATAAAAAAAGAAGCATTATATGACAAATTTAAAAAAGGTTTTAATTCGAATAATCCAATAATGTTGTATGTTATTGTTAGCACGCTTCCACCTACATGATCGATTAACATCATTTATAAGAAATTCGAGAATGACTTTATAGATATGACAAAATTGGAGGGGATGTTAGCAAAATGAAAAATGGTTATCATTCATAAGAAGTTCGAGAATGACTTTATAGATATGACAAAATTGGAGGAGATGTTAGCAGATATCTTTGTACTTACTTTGTCTATGAAAGTATTATTGAAAATTTTATTCTATTAGTGATTAATTCTATTATTACGTTGTTAGTAGCAGTGCTTGTGAATATTTTTTAGAATTTGAGATAAAGGTGATTATGAATGTTAAAATCGTGGATGTTGAATGAACAATGTCAAGTGACATATTTTTTCAAATGTTTAAATTATTATGTTGCAGTAGTTGTAACGCGACTTTTGTTACATAAATTTTTGATTATATATGCTTTGTATGCAAATTTATGATATTGAAATGTCCTATTTTTAGAAGAGATTTTTTGTTAAAATTTTTAAAAATATTAGTGCGCTCATTTTGATTGTTGTTTGTTAAAATTTTGGGTGATACATTGCCTTTATGTATAGACAAAAAGAGTTCTAAGAGCATCTCTAACACAAAACCATACGTCTACTCAAATGGCAGAGTACTCCAATGGGCATCTCTAAGAGCATCTCCAAATTTGAGTAAAAAACTTGATTTTGTATAGAGTATTTTAATTGGCAAACTCAAATATCTACTCAAATCTTTTAAAAAATTCTCTTATTGTCCTAAAATTCATTTTTTTTGTATCATTCAAATCAAGATATTTGATAAAATAAATGAAACTTTCATATCTCTCCACAAATAGGTAAAAAAAAAAAAATGAATATGTACACAACACTACATGGGAATAAAGAAACCACCCCCGAATTCTAAAATTATTCTAATCACTTATCATTTTTTATAAATCCAAATAAAGAAAAAGAAAAAGAAAAAGAAAAAAATATACCTATTTTGACATGGGCTTGGTCTGAAGAACACAAAAAATATACGTTTTTAACAAAAAATAGAAGATTGAAGAAATAAAATGACAAATTTTCTAAATTTGTGGGTAGCGAAGGCTTAAAATTTCAGGAAGAATCGATAGCCTGAAATTGTACTATCGATAGTGTTTAACTTGAAAAAATTAAAGAAAAATTTGATAGGTAGGCTTGGGATTTATATAGTATGAAGATAGATGAAATTAGGGTTTTGAAAAATATAAAAAATCAAGAAGATGGAAGATGAAAAGGAAAAAAATTACCTACAAATCTTCAAATGATTTGTAAAAATTTCGGTGGTAATCAATAAATGAAGCAGGGTAGTAGAAAGAGGCAAATAACAAGTCGTTGAAGAAGTCTTTTAGTTTTTGATAGGTTAAAAAGTTACCGTTAGAAATTTAGTATAAAATTTGAGTCTGCTTCAATTTGGGTTCAGAATAAGTTTTGTCTTAATTTGATATAGATTTGAGTCCAATGTTGGAGAAGTTTGTTAGGCCATTTTGACTCAAATTTAAATTTGAGTGTACATTTGACTCAAGGTTGGAGATGCTCTAATATGAAGCACCTCTAAAATTTAGGAGTTTTAGTTTTCAAATCTATTTTTATGGGATTTGTATTTCAATATATCATATGAGAGGAATAATCTTAATATATGAAAAATCTAAAATTAAGGAATTTTGACTTTGATTTAGTTTAAATTTAGTTACATTTGTATATCTATATAATAAAGTAGAGCGAAGTTTGAATCCAAAAGACAAAGAGAGGTCCAGATCGTTTTGGGACAAAATATAAACAAATCTAACGGATAACGTAATCCCAACATAAAAGACGGTTCAGATCATCTCAAAAATTTTGATCCGATGATCTACGATTAATCCTAAATTTTTTTTTCCCGCCCAAAGACATTCCTTGACTCACGGTTCTCTCTCTCTCCGAAATCTTATCTAATCTCACTTCTCCCTCTCTCTCCCAATCTCTCACGCCCCCTGTCTCACGCCCAAAATTTTCTCTTTTATTCCCTAAAAATCTCTCTTATTTGCAAACTCTTATGCCCTAACTCTCTCCCACCCGCCTCCTCTCTCAATTAATCTCTCTCTTGCACATCCTACGTCTCCCCTTCTCTCTGGCGTCGAACTCCGGCGACCCACATAATCCAGCAATCAGCGACTTTAGCAAAACTTCTAAAGTCTTCCTGACTTCCGATATTGCTTATGGCGACCGGACCACTGTCCACTAACGATTCACCATTATTGTTCATCATCTTCTTTGTTTTTTTATCGAGGTCAGTATCTCTTCCTTTCAAAATGACCTCAAGACTCGAGTATGATGATGGGTTTTCTTTAGGAATCTCAAAACAAAGTCTAAACGGGGCATTAGTAAGAACCATAAGGTCAATACTTGATTGCACTCTCAGATCCAACTACCGTTAGCAGTGAAATAGCTGAGATCCTTACTCTATGGAAAGCCAATAAAGTCGTACCAGGTTTTCTTATCTTAAGGAGAAGCCTTTGATCATTACAGGCTGGGTTGTTCCAAAGAACAATGAAAAGATACCTTGAGAATGAGAGTGATTGTGTGTGAATTTACCCACACAAAAAAAAGAGACAGATAGAGAGCGGGATTGTAATGGTTTGGGTCAGTTTGCTCTTATTTCTTTCAATTTTCAATGGTACGTACTTTTATATTTCATTATAATATTTAGTTTTCATATTGTTGCTATGATTAAATATACGAACTACATATTATTGACTAGATAATTGATAACAGCGGTCATCCAATATATTTGTTCTAGATTAAATATGGGACTTTGATAATTTCCATTTGTTGTTCTAGCTAATATTGTGTTCGTAGTATGAGCTTCCACTTCACTGTACGTACTACAAGTAAGCATAAAACTCAAATTTGAATTATTTTCATTCTCACTTTCTTTTCATTAGGATTATGTATAAATTTTTTTTTTTTGAAAGTTCTAGACACTTTACATTTGACCTTTGTTTATACTACGTAAGCTGTCAGTCTATGTAGTGACCGGATAATTGCCATCTTCTTAGAATTCACACACCGTAGTAATAGCGTGACTGTGTGCTCGAGAAAGCTAAATTAGAATTGAGGTCATTTTGATCTTTCTAGCAGGATGAGATTGCGTTGAGATCGTTGTTCCTCATGCTCTAAAGGTATCATCATGTTTCCTTAATTTTCTGATTTATTACTTTCCCTTTCTCTTTTTAGTTTGTTATTGCTTAATTATGGAAGTGCTTAGTTGGTTTTGTAGGACACATGAGAGGATATTTATAACAGCTTACTCCATCAATAGCCATGGGGCTTTTTTGATTGGAAGGTTGATGTGAAATGGTTTGGGTCAGTTTGCTCTTATTTCTTTCAATTTTCAATGGTACGTACTTTTGTATTTCATTATAACATTTAGTTGTCATATTGTTGCTATGATTAAATATACGAACTACATATTATTGATTAGACAATTGATAACAGCGGTCATCCAATATATTTGTTCTAGATTAAATATGGGACTTTGATAATTTTCATTTGTTGTTCTAGCTAATATTGTGTTCGTAGTATGAGCTTCCACTTCACTGTACGTACTACAAGTAAGCATAAAACTCAAATTTGAATTATTTTCATTCTCACTTTCTTTTCATTAGGATTATGTATAAATTTTTTTTTTTTGAAAGTTCTAGACACTTTACATTTGACCTTTGTTTATACTACATAAGCTGTCAGTCTATGTAGTGACCGGATAATTGCCATCTTCTTAGAATTCACACACCGTAGTAATAGCGTGACTGTGTGCTCGAGAAAGCTAAATTATAATTGAGGTCATTTTGATCTTTCTAGCAGGATGAGATTGCGTTGAGATCGTTGTTCCTCATGCTCTAAAGGTATCATCATGTTTCCTTAATTTTTTGATTTATTACTTTCCCTTTCTCTTTTCAGTTTGTTATTGCTTAATTATGGAAGTGCTTAGTTGGTTTTGTGGGACACATGAGAGGATATTTATAACAGCTTACTCCATCAATAGCCATGGGGCTTTTTTGATTGGAAGGTTGATGTGAAATGGTTTGGGTCAGTTTGCTCTTATTTCTTTCAATTTTCAATGGTACGTACTTTTGTATTTCATTATACCATTTAGTTTTCATATTGTTGCTATGATTAAATATACGAACTACATATTATTGACTAGATAATTGATAACAGCGGTCATCCAATATATTTGTTCTAGATTAAATATGGGACTTTGATAATTTCCATTTGTTGTTCTAGCTAATATTGTGTTCGTAGTATGAGCTTCCACTTCACTGTACGTACTACAAGTAAGCATAAAACTCAAATTTGAATTATTTTCATTCTCACTTTCATTAGGATTATGTATATATATATATTTTTTTTTTTGAAAGTTCTAGACACTTTACATTTGACCTTTGTTTATACTACGTAAGCTGTCAGTCTATGTAGTGACTGGATAATTGCCAAGAGCGGCCATCCAATATATTTTTATTAACATGTTGTGTTTGCACTTTGTCTGTGAAAGCAATGGATGTTGCCTGTAGATAAACGGAGCTCTCTTAATGTATTGTCAATGCTTTAAAATTTTTATATTGTGTTGCTTCCAAGTTGTGTTTGTACCGGCACGTGCATTAGTTGAATGTTACATGTCACAGTTATTTTGATAGAAGGTTGAATGATAGTGGTTTGATTAGATTTGGCTTAACAAATTTGGTTTCATTTTACATTTCGTATAGATTGGTATATGCTTTACCAATGTAGTTACTATGCTTTGAAATTGTAATCATTTCTCTCTCATATCCCATCAATTTGATTTCTTTTGTTGAACTACCTTGCAGATTTTTTGTGATACTATTGTAATAGTAGATGTTGGACACTAACAAATCAAAGTAGGATACACTTCTGGATGGTAAGGTAGGACGTTTCATGTAAAACATTTCTGGATGGTATGCGATTCATGTGATCCTTGCAAAAGTAGAAAGAAAAATAAGGAAGTTGGACGTTTGGATTAACATATCAATTGTTTTATGTATTACAGGATTTTGAAAATGACAGTTTTCTTAGAATTTTGATCCGTGTTAATTTGGGGTAGGTTATGGCCTTTGTAAGAACTCTAAGTTCATTCTAATTTGTTCAATTTTTTATTTGATCTTTTAAATTATTGCTAGATATATATTGGAGTTGGAGTCCATTGGGTGTACAAGGCTCCAATACTAAACCTTTATTCGCATCAATGACTTCGAATAAATCTAAGATTTGATTATGGCCTTAATGGTTTTTGTTGGTTCGGTTAGATTTATATAGTGGGCTTTACCTTGGTGATTTTTCAACACAATCTTAAGGTAACATTTTTTATTCTTATGATTCGTTTGCCCTCTCTATGTTTTTTGCTACACTCATGTGTTGATTTTTTCTTTGTTATGTTAATTTTTCTTCATAGGTAGCATCTGCTGGCATGTTGGACCTAGACTTATATTCTTTGGTGGTGCTACGACGTTGAGGTGAATTGCGCTGTCATAGGAGCTCCTTCCTATGACTATCGCGTGTGTTTTGTTTGTTCCATATTTAGTAAGATAAACTAATCACATATGGTTATAAGGATATGTTTAGCTTGGTGAGAATTAATGGTAGTTTTGGTGGTTGGGTTTGGAATGGTGATTTTGGAGGAACTATAATTGAATTGTGATTGTGACCTATGATAATTGTTTTGTATGATTGTGAAGAGTAAATTTTGGTTATTTGGTTGGACTTACTTATGTAACATGTGACTGTGACCTTTGTTATTATGATATAAATATTATTTTTGTTTGAATTGTGTAGTAACTGAAATATGATAATGTCTTCGAATTAGGTTGAGTAATTTATTCTTTGAGATTGTGTTGGGCAATGATACATATAATGAGATATATAAACTTTGTTTACAGATTGAGATTTTCCTGGATTCTTATTTTTAAAGAAAATTTTGTCGAATTTTTTTTAAAAAATAGCTAGGGTTAGTTTGATTTCAATGTCTTTAATTAAAACACATGGAGGAAAAGTTATGATTATGAGCCGTTTTTTTAAGTTGCAAAGTGTCTTTAGGCACGGGCAATTACTAGTAGATAGATATAAGACAGAGAGAAAGAGTTCTAATATAAAAAAAACTTTAAAATTTAAGAGTTTTAGTTTTCAAATCTATTTTTATAGGATTTGTATTTCAAATTTCAAATGAGTATTAACTTAAGTATTTGAAGTTTCTAAAATTTCGGTTTCCTTATTTGCTTATTCAATTTTTTATTTACGGGAAGAGAGATTTTAGTGGTAGTTTAGACATTTGAATACAAAACGGACTTAAAATCAATCAAAGTTTTCAAGTGGACTTTTTGCCTCATAAATCTTAAATTGTGACATAGCTCGAAATGATTCTAATCAATGAGATAGATGTCTAGAACACAAAATTTGAAGAAAAAAAATTTGGAAAAAATATGATTCGAAATTATTCTAATCAACGAGATAAAAAACTAGAACACAAAACTTTTGTATAAAATACAATTATAGAATACAATAACAAACAAAAAGTTTTCCAAAAAAATATGGAATAGAGAAAAAGACAACAAATCAAACATTTTACCACTCAAATCAAGAATATTGGGAAAAAAAAAAAGGCAGACAGAATCAATTCAAAAAGGATAATGCCAAATGAACTGTTATCAAATTTTTTAAAAATTCAAATGTTTTAAAATATCCCAATAATATTGAAAGAATCTTTTCGAATATTTTCATTTTGGTATCAAGAATAATGAAAAAAAAGAAGAAGATAGAATCAATTCAAAAAGGATAATGCCAAATGAATTGATATCAATTTTTTTAAAATTCAAACGTTTTAAAATATCCCAATAATATTGAAAATCAAATATTTTCATTTAAAAAAAAAAGAAATTGTTAATCAATTTTGCATGATGAATGAAGTTAGGGATAATTTGATAATATTAAAAAAATAATAACTAAAATGTGTATTTATTTATAATTTTTTATACTTATTTTAGACTTAAAAACTTACAAGTTAAACCTGTTAACTTATATCCAAATAAGACATAAAAGGTCTATTTACACACAATTTTTCCTATTTTTTTCACCAAATTCAAGTACTCTGTAAGAATCATATGAATAATTTGGATTCTCTTATTTGGGGGCCCTAAACAGTTAGCTTAAGGGCTTATACTCTGGGCAGGCCCTGGGCACCCCTCCTCCACCATCTAGACTGATGACCCTTGAAATTCAATACCAAACTAGACTGACATCTGTCAATGTAATTTTAAAAACTATGGCTGTCCCTCTTGAACTGATCTAAATCATAGTGGGCGAGGTTGCAATTTTTCCTTCTAGAAATAATACATCGACATTAGGAAGTAGGAGCAGCTGTTCCATTCGGGTCCGTTTGGTTAGGAAGAAAAAAATTGTGAAAAGTGAAAATGATAGAAAATGTAGTGAAAGAAAAGAAAATGATAAAAAAATATATTTTCATGCATGTATTTGATTAGAATGAAAAATTTACGGGAAAATTATAAAAAAAAATTATTCTATTATTTGAAAGAAAATAAAGTTATAAGAAATTTTTTATAATTGTCTAAATTACCTTTAATTATATTAAATCGGTCTGAAAAAGAAAAAAAATATGTAATTATAATTGAAAATTAATTTTTTTTTAAAAAGTGACACAAAACCTAATTTTAAGACAATCACCAACACAAAGATCTTTGGGTTAAATTATATGATTAATCAAATTCATACCAAAATTTTTTAAAATTAATAACTACTAAAATATTTTAAGAAAAATAAGGGTAAAATAGGAAGTTAGTTATAGATCACAACTTTCTTTCATTTCCTTGTGTTTTTTACAAGAAAAAAAGTTGGTTATTTGTAAGAAAATTCAAACATGAAAGAAAATTATTTTTTCTGTCATTTTCCTTTTCATGCTAACTAAACACATGAAAATTTTAAAAAGTTTCTATTTCTTGCATTTTTTACCATTTTTCCGCTAAACAAACGAACCTACGTCTTGTGAAGTAGGGAAATATTTATGGTACTGACATATTATTTTCAGTTATTGAATTAGAAATAACCATTAATAAATATGATGTTACGATTCAATCTGACGAGATAAGGATAAAATGAGGCTGTTTGGGGGTAGATCCCAAAATAGTTAAATCGATTCCAACTCTTTTTAATAGTAACTTTTTTTTAGAATGTACTCCGACTCATATTTTTTTATTTTGGTTTAACGATTAAGGATGTTCAAATCAATTTACGCGTATTTCGACTAATCTTCTCCCTCGTTCGATCAAAGGCAGGCCATAGGGCTGGCCCTATCACAACGCCAACAAAGTCTGAGCTTTAAGCCCCATATTCAGATAAGGCCCTAAATTTTTAAGATGCATAGTTCCAAATCAAATTTTTTAGGGTTTTTTAGGTGTGGGTACAATTTTTTAGACTTATTTAGGCAAAAGTGTATGGATAAGTTGTTTATTCCATTAAGTACAATTTTTATAAAACTTTTTGTGTTTAGATACAAAATTCAAATGAATTAAAATCATTTTTACCTAAACACCCTTCCTTAATTTATGCATTCTTAATTGGCAGTTATATATCTAATCAAATATGTAAAGATTTTATTAGATTCTTTCACTATCTCTCCCCTATTTTCTCTCCATCTATCTCTCTCTTTCTCCTTTACTTTCCCTATCTCTCCCATATTTTCTCTCTATATCTATCATTGATAATTTATTTTATTTTCAAATATGTAAATATTTGATTTATTTTTTCATCTCTCTCCCCTATTTTCTCTCTCTCCCCTTATTTTCTATAATCATTTCGCTCTCTCCCTATTTTCTCTCTTTATTTATATCAACATTACAACAACATAATTACACTAATCAGTTACACCAATTAGTTACAATTGTCTTATAATACACTAAACAGTTATTCATGCATTCTAATAAACCAAACAGTTACACCAAACAATTACACAAATTTATAATATCAACTCAATTTGTCATTCAGTTGTTTACATAAACTTAATAGTTGCACTATTTAGTATCGTGACATCGTTACACCAATCATATATATCAAATTTAGTATAATGATAAAATCTTTTGTGTAATGATAAACCCAATTTGGTGTATATAATTGATGTAACCATGTCGTGATACTAAATGATGTAACTCTTTGATTTATGTAAATAACAAAATGACAAATTGAGTTGGTGTTGTAATTTCGTATAATTGTTTAGTATAACTGTTTAGTTTATTATAGGGTAATTGTAACTAATTTGTGTAACTGATTAGTATAATTGTGTTGTGTAACATTGATATAAGGAGAGAGAAAAAGGGAGAGAATAAGGAAATAAGGGGAGAAGGAGTGAGAGAGAGAGAGAAAAAATAAGGGGAGAGAGAGATGAAAAAATTAAATCAAATCTTTACATATTTAAAAAAAAATTATCAATATGAGAGAGAGAGAGAGAGAGAGAATAGGAGAGAGAGAGAGAAAAATAGATAGAAAGAAAATAGGAAAGAGAGAGTGAAAGAGTAATGAAGAGAGAGGAGAGAGAGAGTAATGGAGTAATAAATACCCTTTTAGTCTTTTTTCAAAAAAATGCACTTAGGGCAAAATAAGTTTTTTTAATGTAGTTTAGCTCAAATAAGTCTAAATTTTTGTACCGACTTCTAAATTATCCAATTTTTTAAGTTCATAAGACTTTAGGCCTTAAAAAAAGCCCAATAAAAATTTAAATTCAATAAAAAATAAATTTGAGTAGTTTGAGCTCATGAACTCAATCCATAATATTAAAAATATACTAAAATAATTTTTTTAGAAAAAAAAAAGCTAAGGGTTAAAAATATAATTTTAACTAGTCATCCAAAATACACCATTCATTTGTAACAATTCTCTCTCTTTATTAAACTAGGTCCTCCCTCTCATTTACTCTCTAGTGAATACAAATTCTTTTCTTTTTTCTTGTGTTACGATTTTTTTTATTTTTATTACAAAAAATAAATCAAAATATCTTTTCATTAAACTATAAAAATTAAAATCAATAGGTTATGATTGTTTAAAATTAAAATTGATAAAATCTTCTCTAAGATCGATTATCACAACAAAGATTAGACTACTTTTAATCTAAAAAAATAATTTTTAAATAAAAAATTATTTATATTAAAAATAAAAAACCTCATTTGTATTAGTCGCTTTAAACCTCAAATAGTCTTGGGCCGCCTCTGATAGGCCATCCACGTCAGGACTAAGATATTAATGATGTATATATTCTTCATAACTTTACCTCAAGGAGTTGTCAAAATTTAAATTCAAGATATTTAAATTTATAACTCGTCTCCATTACTACTTAAGTTACCCATTGAGATTATCCCGACTCACATTGAATAGCAAGTAAATAACCATCATTTTATAATTTCTTTCCCTCTTTCTCCGTCTTCTTCTCTCTCTATATTTTGGAGTCAAAGACTTCGGATGCCATATTGCAAAACACAAAGTTCATTGCTGAACTGTGTGTTGACCTAAAGTGAAGAACACAACTAGCCTTCCCATTGATCCATGTCCTTAGTTTCTGTTCCCATGCAATTCTTGGAAGACGTGACTGTATAAAGAAACACTAAGGAAAAAAAAAAGGTAAACACGTTGGAAACTTCTACAACGGAAACATAGGGTTGACTCGTTTTCTATAAAACATTTCTCTGGAATTCAGGGATCTTGGTCACTAAAAATAAAAAACATGGATCTAGATTGTATCAAAAGTCAGCTTCTTATAGAAAATAAATATAATTTAATGTGATGGGTTAATTCATTTGCTACTACTGCTACCTCAAAGTTTGGTTTTAAGATAGGAACAGCTAGCCTAGGGGGTATAAATCGAGGCGTGATGTGTCATTTTTATATAATATTATTTTTGAATTTTGGAAAATTATTTAATTTTAAAATTATTCATGGTTTACAAGAGAAAAGATGAAAAGAAAATGTAAACTGCTTTTTTTTTTGCTAGCCAAGTGCATTATTTTTGTCTTAATACTAACTCGAGTCATTTATTATAGTGTTAATTAGTCTTATTATTTTTGAGTTCGTATCGTGATGAGTTTATGTCTTATTTGTGATCACACCTAAGAGCTTGTTCCATAAAAAAGTGATTATAATATTCTCCCCCTCGTGTAAAATGGGCTGGCAACCAATGTTTCATCTTTGCTGTCTGACTTTGTACTTTTGTTAATGTCCAAAGGGAAATTCTAGGTACCCATTTTTTTTTTTTTTTAATATCGGTATCGTTGGTTATAACTTTGTATAATAAATGTATAATTTTAAAAGGAGAAGTTACAATTGTTTAAGGGATGTTATGATCGATCACAGACACCAATGATCGATTATGAAAAATGCGATATCGATCTTAACATTCCATGATCGATTATACCCTTTGAAATTATAACTTACACCTCAACAAAATTATAACTTAACCTTAAAAATTTATAATTTTTGATACTTATACCGCCCAGATACCGTAAAACTTCCCAGGTCCAAAACTCTTGAGCGCAACAATCTTTGATATGGGATGGGGGAATATCCTAACCATATGAATTTATCTCTTAGGCCAAGTTATGATATATTTATTTTTTATGAATATCTTAATCCTGACGTGAATTATTTTTCTTTGATTAGACCGGAAAAGAAATTAGTCAAAATACACGTAAATTGATCCAGACACCCTAATTGTTATACCATAAAAAAAAAATACCCTGACATTCAAACAAAATTTGCCTATCAATAACTGAATCTTTGGATCTGTCTCGATTAAACATGGCATGCGATGTAGGGCTGTTAATCAAACTGAGCTACTCGAGCTTGGCTTGAGCTCGGCTCGAATTCGGCTCGTTCAGGCTTGGTTCGTTTTCTAAACAAGCCCAAACTTGAACAAGTTTTTAGGCTCGTTTAGAAAACAAGCCCTACAAGTTCGGCTCAAACTCGACAGGCTCGGCTCGTTTATGTGCAAATACTCGGGCTCGACTCGGGCTTGACTTGTTTTTAGCTCGTTCAGGCTCGGCTCGTTTCCTAAACGAGCCAAGCTTGAACAATTTTTTAAGCTCGATTAAGAAACAAGCTTTTCAAGCTTGGCTCGAACTCGGCTCAGACTCGTTCGACTAACAGTCCTAATGCGATACTTTGTTCTGTACAAGGCTTATGTCATAACCCCCGTACGCGCCTAAACAATTGTCTAGATTTAAAACGCTCGCCATCATATGATCAAAAATATGTAGCATGTTCGTAGTCACTCTGGCACTCATTTTAAAAACTATAAACTTAAAATCATAGATTTTGAGCCTTTCTTTAACTTACCATATCCAAAATTCTTTCTTAAAAATTCATGTTAATGAAAATGGGAGGAGGAGGAGTTGAAGAGGCTATGAAAATTTATGAATGTTAGAAAAAGATCCCACATATCCTTTTTTGTTTTTAAAAAAATTGTCTGAAACATGTCCGTCAATGATGTCTAGGCCGAGAAATGCTGTTTCTCAAATTTGTATTCTAAATTTACATTCCAAATTAATAAAGATAGTTGAATGAATGAGTCTTATCAAAAAAAGTTATTGAGACCCGAACAATGCTACAAAATCCAAATAAAACCTGAAAAGTTTTAATTCAAATGCATCTAATCTCTTAGATGAGTGGGTCCCATCAATTTTTTAGTGGAACCCACTCATCTCACACTCATCTAAGAGATGATATGCATTTAAGTTTCAATTTTTGAGTTTCATTTGAGTTATGTAGCATTTTTCTTGGACTCATTGGTCCAACCATCTTTATTAATTTTGTAATTCAAATTTAGGATACAGATCTATGATGTATAGCATTACTCAAGTCGATACAATTTACACCCGCCTCGACTAATTTTTTTTCCGATTACATCCCGACATCATTTGACTTCCAAACGAAAAACATAATTACTGAACGAGGGCAACTCTCTCTCTCTCTCTCTCTCTCGTAATCTTTGTTTGTTGAATGGCAAATCCGAGAAGCACACTCCCCAATGTGCCGCGTGGGCAGAGGAAATTTCTAAGTCCTGCTGTTTGACCCATCGACATCCTCATAAACTTGCCAGCCTAATCCTTCTGTTAAGGCTAATTCATTATTCAGGTTCGAATCCCAATGACTGACCCAATTTTCACCAGCACTTGCGGCACTATATTAGGTTTCTTTGGTTAGAGAGTTAGAAAAAACAGTACTTGGGATTTGGAAGTTTGAAACAATTGCACTTGGGATTAGATAAATTTATTGTGGGTGAAAAAATAATAAAGTCTAACATCATTTCACAAGAAAGTCAAATGAAATGCAAATTATCGTGCTAATATTGGTGATCACAATCACATGGACCATGTATCATTCAGAATTGAATTCTCTACAACATTTAGTCCTCGTCCACCGTCATTCAGGTAATACTCACTATGGTCCGGGTAAAAATCATAATTGGTCATTGAATTTTACTTTTGGTTTCAATTTGATCGCTGAACTTTCAATTATCTTAATTTAATCTCTCATTTATGAATTTCGTTTCAATTAAGTCTTTCTATCTATTTTTACTAAGCAAATGGAAACTCGTCCGATCTGATCAATTTCCACAATTAGATCATATGTTCACATTTGATTTAACAGTGAAAATTGAGAAAATTAATAGTTGACAGACTAAATTGAGATAATTAAAAGTTTAGGAACCAAATCAAAACTGAAGTCAAAGTTGGGGACTAATTACAAAATTTACCCTTATGGTTAATTATAAAAGTCAAATGAATGCCAATCTTTACATTTTTTATAATGTGTACATTAATTACTTTCATTCATTGTGCCAGTACAAACTCTTAAAACTCCAGTTGTCACTTTTGAAATTAGCTCAAAATAACATGCTATGTTTGTTCATCTAGCTTCACTCTAATTCCTGACATATTTAATACTCTGCAAAATAAAGTAAAGGCAAGTGGGATGGAATCATTTCAGTTGGTAATGTGATAGTGATACTTTATCCATACAAGAGGTGGGATATAAAATGATGATAAGAGATCGGATTTGAAATGATGACGAGTGTTTATTTATTCAAGTGATACAATATAATGTATGTTTGAGTTTAAAAATCAAATTTTCTAAAACGACGATAAAATTGTTTACTACTTACGTCTCCTACCTTTGCTATTGTTTAAATCTTTTTCCAAAATTACGATAAAGTTGTTTACTACTTACGTTTCCTAGCTTTGTTATAGTTTAAAACCTTACCCAGACCTTTTTTTTTTTGGGGTCAGTACCTAGACCTTTTACTTTAGCCAAACCATGCAAAATTTGGTCAATTGGAGGGTAAATGACCTTGTGTTGGGTAGAGCATGAGTGAAAAAATCTTTCCAAATGCATCTTAGACTTGAGATAAGCATGGCATGATGGGTTTTGCTTTTGGCACAAGGCTAAGCAGTGGGAGACAATTCCTTATCAGTTGAGGCTAAGAACAACCTTCCACATTGAACTTATGCATTACATGAAGATGAAACCTTTCCTCTGCAACTTGTAGAAGAACATTTCCTCCACAGTTTGTGCTTTTATAAACCCAATGTTTGTTAATAATGCAAACTAAACAAACAATGAGAAAAACCCGTCCCTGATTTAGATTTCATCTCAATTGCAAAGTTTTCAATCATCAGAGATGTCCTTAACGGCCCCTCCGAAAGGAAGGCTACAGCACAGTAACATAATGGAAGAAAATTTGATATTCATATACCTTGGAAATGTAAGGAAACAGAATGTAAATGGAATACGACATGCATGAACGCTACAATTCAAACACTACAATTCGAAGAGTGTTATCTTGAACGACAAATTTAAGCCGTGCTACAAAGACTTCAGCTGAGATGTCACAAGATTGGTTGAAGGGGACTTCTGCTCCAACTCCAAAGAATGAAGAAGAATTGTAAACAAAGGATGTCATTCAACTTTACATTTAACAGCAGCCACTTCTTCTGTACCTCCCTATGTTGTCACTCCTGAATCCATTACAATTGTTAACCTTCTTGCTGTCTTCAAAAATTCACTGCAATGATTATGACAAAACAAAACCTATTAAAATCCAAGGTATGTAGAAGAGATGGCTGCATAACATATATTACAAGTTGAGATATACACGATATTACCTGAAGGGTTTATCTCCCGTGTGTTTAACTGGTAAATCCTTCATCCAAAGAGCAGTCCGATAGACCATTCTGAACGACGGCTGATCCTGAACCCTCAGATAGACTTGCTGTTTTCTCGAAATTCCCATCTGACAAACTGTTTCCAATAGTATCTCCAGAGCAGCTCTGAGAGAGCTGCTGCTCAATAAGAATGGGTTGACCAAACAAGAAGAACCTAGGCGTTTTTGTTTCAATATTTTTCTTTGAATTCTGGGGCAAATGTCCCATTTGCAGCAAGCAAGATATATTCACATCGTCTTCAGGATTGTCCATGAAGCTATCAGTGGGGGTTCTAGGAGGGGCAGTGTGGTCAATCGGCTGGAACCCAAATGGAAGCAGCCCCGCTTTTAGTTTGTTCAAGTGATCTAATGAAGATAGTCCAAATTGAGTATGCCTGGCTCCCTGAATACCTGCAGAGATGTCGCCCGATATATAACAAAAAGGGCTGTTGGGCCTGATGGGATTGCTGTGCAGTGACAGTAATAACGGACGTTGCTCAACAAGGGGGTAATCTGGAGGTTGTGAATGCCTTGACTTTTTTCTTGGTGGTAAAAAGGGGGAGAGATGATGGATGGCGGACATGTTTGATACTAATTCCACCAACCATGGGCTGACTCGCTTCACATTTTGAAGTAAATCTGGCTCATCCCAAGCTACCTGCAAATGATTTTTAGTTCAAGAGGTGTTAAAACTCAAAAGAGTCAAAGGAAGTGATTCTAATAACTTTGGCACATTGATGCATTCTTAGTTTCTGTGTTTGGCATCACAACACATGCCTCAGCTCAGCATTTCCTCAGCAAAATAGACATGATTTGTTTGAATCCATTCTAATCATAGAGAAGGTCCTCTTCTCAAAGAGAAATATTCTAAATCAATCAAAGACCAGGAATCTCTCACATCTACAGCAAATTTTAATCGCATATTCTCAGCCGAAACACATCAAAGAAGGAAAAACTGAACATAAAATTCTCAACTTTTCTTTTGAAAGGTTTAAAGGGCACGAAGTTTTAGATAAAAATTGGCAAGTAAACCAGGATAAGACTTTGTTTTTTGACAAGTTTGTAATGACTGAGTTCTAAATAAAAAGTGGCAGTGGCAGACAAGAAGGAAGCAGTCAAACCAAGATAAGACTTACTTTCATATTAAATCTGTTCTAGGTTGCAGGAACAAGATGCAAATTAGGATTTAAGTTACCTGTAGAAGCCGCCATGGAGAATTTGGCCAATGGATGGGATCATCAACTTGAGCAGAAGATATAGTCCCCATGAACCAGCTTATCCGAGACGCATCCTCTGTTTCAAAAGGCATCTTAAACCTCATCCCAGGACACCACTGCACTCTCATTGCACCCCTCACAGACGAGGCCTTCACGCAAAACTCGGGAGAGCTTGCGCATGGATAGTAAACAACCTCAAAGGGCAGCCCATTGGCAGCAAGAGTTGCAGCTTCAATAACAGATTCAACCCTCACTTTCCCCCTTCCCCTGAAACTATCATTACAGTTCCCAAATGGTAACGTAAACTTGTTCTCATCTTCCCTCAAGAACCCGGAAAATTCCCCATATAAAGAGCCACAATTCTCCCCAACAATCCCCTTCTTCAACCTCCTAGTCCCAACACAAAGTTCCCCATTTTGTGCTCTCAAAAACAAAACCGAATCCCCGGCAACAAGCTTCTTCTTGTTCACAAAATTGCTCCACCCGGTCGTCAACAAATGCCTCCGTGGTGTCCCTCTATAAATATGCCTAAATTTCCAAATCTCACCATGAACATCCTTTGCAACAATGGTCTGAACAGGAGGTTCAGCCGAATAATCCAACCTTGGAAACATAGTCTCAGCACAGTACCTCGGAACAGAGAAACCCCCACCATTATTAGCATCAGACTGTGTCAATGTCTTCGCGAATGAATTGGGTTTCTCTCCATTCTTATTCTCATCAAAACACAAGAAACTATCATCATCTAAATCACAATCATTGTTCCTCAGTGGTACCAATCTAATTTTTGCATAAACCTCATCAGTCTCAGTATCAGCTAAATATTTAATTGATGATACTTTACATAGAATGAGTGGTGGAATTCTTGAAAAATTCCCAAAATCTACACTCCCATGGGCGTGTTCAATGTGGCCCTGAGGGAAGTAAAACACTTTAGAGTTTACCGGCGGCATTTGGACCATCCCACCGGCACAGGCGTGCCATAGTTGGGAGTCCAAGCTTTTCTCCACTTCTTTCATGGGTTTTCTCAATGAGTTCATTACAGTAATCATTTCAAAACCAAACCTTCCACACATATAATTCCTCTTCTGCTTCTTGTTTCACGGCAAATGCTGTAATTGTAACAAGAGAGCAAATGATTTAGCCTGAAAATCGCATAAAATTGGGACGAACCTAGAACAATACTAAGAAATATGGACTGTTTGATTGTAAAGAAAAAGTAAGAGAAATGGAAGTTCTAATTGAGTGAGTTTTTCTTTTTTTTTTTGGAGAATACCCAAATCAAAATGGAACGTAAACATTAAAATTTTCCTTCTCCTTCCTTGGAATTTTCTAATCAACCAAACAAAAGAAAATAAGACAGAGGATAGAAGGTACCTTGAAAGCAATATTACCTTCAGCAGGAACTCTTGAACTTATTAGACAAACACAGTAGAGAGACTGACATGGCAATAACTAAGCTGAATCTCCATTCTCTAAAACACTCTTGGATCACGACCAACCGTCGAAATTTCAGTAAATTTTTCTCTAAGAGCTTCACTCTGATCTGGTTCCTCAGAAAAGCAACAGACTTGGAACCCAAACGTCTTCAGTTTCTCACTTTTACAATAACCAAAAACTTAAGAATGAGGTGTTTGTGAAAAGTTTTGACAGCAGAAGAGGTGCGTTAAATAAGCAGAGAGAGAGAGAGAGAGATGAAACAGTCTACACACTTCATCCACCAAGGTTCTCTGCCGACCAGACGGTGGCAGATTTATACAGAGAGAATGAAATGACGGAGAAAAGTCCAAAAAATGTTGGTTTTGGAAGAGAAAGATTTGCCGAAAAAGGTATTTCCCTTGTTTTGATTTTGCAAGATTCCAGGTACCACTCCCCAAAAAAACTCATGTGCTAAACTGCTAAACTTCATTAGTCTCTCTTTCTCTCTCTCTCCCTGGTAATTTGTGTCAATAAATCCCAGAATTATATTTTATATCAATTAGTCCCTAAATTATGTAATTTGACTTAATACCACCTTTTTGTTCAAATTCATCGTTAACTCTGACGAAAACTCTCATGTGCGCATCACGTAACCTTTAAACTATAACCTAATCTCTGACTCACGTGATATGCACCTGAAAGTTTCCTGGAATAATTACATTGAGTGAGATTGCATAGTTTAGGAGTTATATTAATACAAAACATAATTAAGAGATTGTTTGACACAAACAGTATAACAAAAATAAATTATCTCAAATACCAAAATTGCTCTGCATAAACCTCAAATAATCTTTCTACATAAAATTCGAATAGATTAAAATTTATTTTTCAACATATTAAAATTCGAGCTGATTAAATTTTTTTTGTACATATTAAAATTCGATTCGAACTGATTAAATTTTATTTTTTTACGTATTAAAATTTGAGTATATTAAAAGTCTTTTTTTGCGTATTAAAATTTGAGTTCTACTTGAGCTGTTAGCCCCGATTAAAATTCGTTTTGAATTGATTAAAATTTATATTTTTTTATTTATTAAAATTTGATTAAAATTTATTTTTTATGTATTAAAATATGAGACAATTAAATTTTTTTTTATGTATAAAAAATCGGGCAAATTAAAATTTAATGCGAGTTAATTAAAATTTGATTTGAGCATTGAATATAATTTTAATCGATTCCAATTTTAATAAGTAAAAAAATATAATTTTTAATCCATTCAAATTTTAATTAGCTCGAATCAAATTTTAATCAGCCCAAATTTTAATACGTAAAAAAATTAGAATATAGAGGAGGTGTGGATGAAGTTTTTTCTAATATACATCATGGGCAATTTAGTAAAATTGCATTCTAATTAACACCTTTAATTTGACAGGGGTGCTAGTGAAGATTCAAAAAATAGAAGATGTGTCTTTAAAAATGTAGTAAACTAGAAGGGTGTGACAGAAATTTTCCCAAAATAAAATTTTGATACTGCCTAATTTACGAGTTACATGAAAAATGATATTATCATGACATAAGTCAATAAGAACCAATAAAACAAAGCACTCAAAATAAAATTTGAGGAAACACAACTCGTGTTCATTCCTTAATAGTTTCTTCCTTATTATTTTTTTTTTGGTCATGCATAAGAATATGTCGAGATTCGAATTCACGGCCTTATAGTATAATTAACATAATAAATATTAAATGTAATGTTTATATCATGTCAATGTTGTTACGTAGTGTAACAATCCAATAATTACTTTTTACATAGAAAAAATGGATTTCACCCACTCAAATAATTCTCTCTTCATGTAAGTTAGTTATTTCCGCTTTTAAAAAAAAGTTTGATCACCTTGTCCACTTGTTTATTTAACATTGCACGATTATATCACGTGACAATACTAACGTAGTATAACTGTTATATTGAATATTTACTCCAACAACAGGGACGATAACCATTAGACCAACCAGTAATCTTTTACATATTTGTCATAAGTATACCACTGTCCTAATATCAATCTATATAATAAAATAGCTTACAATTTAAATATCAAAAGATAAACAAAATGACTTTTGCTATTCGCCGTTGAGATCACTTTAAATTTTACTTTAAAGTTAATCTAACGGCTAATATTAACACCCTAAATTTAATAGGAAAAATAGATCCTAAGGGTGTGTTTGGAGTGACTTTTTAAAAGTACTTCTAGAAATTATTTCTCATAAATACTTTAAAAAAAAAAAATGTTTGAAATCGCCCCACCACTACCTCTACCACCACCACCGCCACCGCCACCGCCACCACCACCACCACCACCGTCACTACCTCTACCACCACCACCACCGCCACTACCGCTGCCATCACCACCGCCGCCACCACCACCGTCGTCGTCGCCGCCACCACTACCACCACCGCTACCACCACCATCGTCGTCACCGCCGCCTCCCCCATCACCACCCCCATCACCGCCGCCACAACCATTGCCGTCGCCGCCACCACCACCATCGCCGTCGCCGCCACCACAGTCATTGCCACCCACCACAACCATCACCGTCTCCTACCACCACCACTGCCGCCCACCACCTCTCACCCCCACTACAAACCGATACTTAAATTCTTTTATCTCTTCTATATGTTTGTGATTTGATTTTGGATATGAATACAAATATGTTTATTGTTTACCATTTTTTATTATTATGTGCCTTCAGGCACAGACAATAACTAGTTCTTATATATTATAGCAATTTAGTTGGTTTAGATGAGCTCCAAAACCTCATTCCAATTTTTTTTGATTTTTTGATTTTTAAAATTATAAAATTTAATTTGATTTTATGTCATTACCCTTTTTAAATAACTTAATTCTTAATTAATATGATAATTCCTAAATTTTCTTAACTATTCCAAGTTTCCTTTCCATCATCTCCTTTTTTCCCATTTCTCTTTCATACATATTCTCTATTTCCTAAATTATATATATTTCTTTTGGTTCAAAGATCAGTAGTGTTTGAGTCAGTTTACGACGTACACTTCGATTAATCCCTTTGTCAGTCCAATTAAAAACAAACCATCCACACCGAGACTAGAAAATTCATGAGGGATAAATCCTTCATGGCCTACCCCTGAGTTGCTAAAATTTGAACTCAAAACGTCTGAATTTAAAACTCGTCCCTGTTATAACCTAAAATATCCTTTGGGGTTCTAAATTTGTATTTACTACATATTTATTTAAGAGTGCATTGATCATATCAAATTTAATCATTTTATATGACTTATATAACTACTCCTACCTTTATTCCAAGACAGTGGTAGTGGCGGTAGGGATGGGAGTGATGTGCATTTCATATGATTTATGTAATTATTCTTACTTTATTCCATGTGTAATAAAAAAATTAAATAAATTTTGAAATATATAAATTGTCCACGTCAAACTAAAAAAAAAAAAAAAGCTCTAAGGTATAATAAATCCATTGTGCTTAGAAAAAGAGGGAAAGATGTAGATATCCTATTTAAATTTATAATTTTTTAAAATTAAATTATAACTATAAAAAATATGATAGATCTCAAAATATCATAATCGATCATAAAATTTACAACTTTTAAAACTCAAGTTATAAATCGTAAAAGAGAAGTTACATTCACTCTAGTAATTCATGATTAATCATAATATTTTATAATTAATTATGAATTAATTTAATTAATTATAATTTTTTTTAAAAAAACAATTATTCTACCTTTAAAAATTGTAATATTCGGTACCTTACTTTTATCGATACCATACAATTAGCAAGAGGAAAAAAAAAGTCAATTAAAATCCACATATGACAAAAAGCTTTTCTCGTCAGCTCCACCCAATTTAGTCACCGACAGTCTGTCACAATCTTACATCCATTGCCGGAGATGCTAATATGCGCTGGGGTTTCGTCGAACATGTTTTGACTTTTTGGGACTTTGCCTGCATCTTTCTTCCACGTGTCATTCTTATATGGGACGAAATGACATGCTTGCCCCCACATCCTATGGGAATCTTGTCGGTGACGCAGTAACACGTGATGAGTATAGCGCCACTGCCACACAACAATGGGCCCATGGTCGGCCCAATCCTCGTCTCCAATGATATGTTTGGTAGGAAAGATATAACCGAAGAGGAAAGGGCAAAAACAAGAACGGAAGGAATCTCGTCGGTAACGTGATGACACATGACAAGTAGGGCAACATAACAATGAACCCATGTTCGACACAAGGACTTGACTACGGTACACCAAAAAAAAAAAAAAAAGATAATATATTTTTAAAATTTATTACTTCAATAAATATTTTTATAATTCTTATGAGTTATTTTATAATTAAAAAAAGAATAAATTATGGAAAACCCCCTTATGGTTTGGTCTAGTAACATGTTACTTCCTTATACTTAAAAAACTTACACGTAACCCCTATAGTTTTGAACCAACATAAAACTATCAAATATTCCGTCCAACTTAATGGAGAATGTATCAAACGCGCCAAACAAGCATGTTGGGGTGAGACAAAGCGATCACCCTCCCAAAAATGATATTTTTTATGGCCAAAATACCCTTATCTCTATCCCTCCTCGTTATTCCCATTCTCTCACTATTTGTGGATAAAGCTCAAACAGACCTCCATGGAGGTAATTATGTGAAAGGGATGAAAATATTATAGGGACATCTCTGCAAAATAACTGCTTGTGTAGAAGATATTACAAGACTTTATACTTAGTTTAGCTATAAAGTCATGATAAAGAAATCCTATGGCTGGCTGGCTGTGTTTGGTTTAGTGAAAGGGAAGGGAGAAGGCGACAGGGAGGGAAGAGGGAAGAGGGAAGAGGAAGGGTTGGGTCTCTCCAGACCCAAAATCTGATCTTTCTTTAAAAACATAATTTTTTTTTTTTTTGGAAAAAAAATTGATGACATGGCTGGTACACATCAACAGCCACATCATCAAGTCTGTATTTTAAATCTAAATTTTAAGTATGTCTACCATTACTCAACCCAAAATTAGGTTACACCCAATTGAAGCCAGGAAATCCAATTGTGAAGCCATAGACAAACCCAATTCCTCGCTCATACCACGAGATCAATCAACCATTGCCACCATGGAATGGTTTCTGAAGTCCTCATCTCCAACACCACCACCTTTATCTCAGCCCTTGTCACCATAGGGGAACAAAAAAACAAACCCAGAGCAATTAATAGAAAAAATTAAAAAAAAAATCCATTGCCCCATGGTGATCAATCCCAAACACTCATCTTGGATATGTCCTCCATGAGCATTCAGGGTGGATTGGCCCCATTCTCTCTTACTCTCTGTTTGACATCGGGCAAGTATATATTATATGACAAAAACAGATGTTCGATAGACGTTTGGGATCATTATGGATCTAGAGGGTAGAATAGTTATTTTCAATTTCTGTTAACAGAGTTAGGGTGTTTATTTTGACCCAAAACTATAAGGGGTTTTGTGTAGGTTTTAAAAGTACAAGGAGGTAACATGTAGCCGAGTCTATCAATTTTCGACACGACACGTTAATACGACACGAACTGAACACGAAATTAATGGGTCGGACACGAAATTAAACGAGTTAATGTGTTAAAACGGGTCGACATTCTTAAATACGAAAAAAAATCATGTCGGGTTCATGTTAAAATCAGGTCAACCCGATTTTGACCTGATTAATCCGTATATTTTAAAAAGAGTTAACATGATTTGGACACGAACCCGACCTAACCCATTGTAGACCCGTTTATGATAGTATAATTTACCTATTATGTATGAATGATGTGATCTTTAACATTATTACTTATTAATTCTTGCTTCTACTATTATAATTAACAGTGTAGTTCTTAACATTATTATGACAGTATACTAATATAGTTCTTACTTTAATTTTTGGGTTGAAACTTAAATGCATTTTAATTAATTTCATTGATGAGATGCGATATATTATTTGTAAAACTTTGGATGAATGATGTATTTAATGATAATGAATTGGTGTAGAAACAAATTCGCACCGGATACTGTTCACAGGACCCAAAAAAATGTATTTTTTTCAAAATTACAGTTTTGTCCTCAAAACTCTCAAATTTGATCCATATGACTACCCTAAGGTTTTTCGACGTTCCGGATCCATTTTTAATATTATTTTAGGCTAAAAACATTTAGTTTTATGAGTTCTATACAAATCCAAGCCAAATTATACACAAAATGCCAAATTTATAATTTTTACCCATTTGAATCACAATATGAGTTAAACGTCAATTCCAAGGTTTCGGACCTCCCGGATTCAATGATAATGTTATTTTGACATAAAAAACTTAATAAATTTACTTAATTACCCTTATCAACCTTAAACAGCTCAAAAATTAAATTTGACACAAAAGTTAATATGCATGTAGCTCAAATTTATGCGACTATTCATTTAACGATTCGAAATTTCTTTCATCATTTTAATCATTTTAAAAATATTATCAAGTTAATATCATTTATATTTATATGAAATATGAGATCTCATAGTATATTTAAGGGTAAAAAAGTCAATTTGTTCCAAAAAATAGTTTGTGTTCAATTTTTCTTTCATTTGAGAAATGTGTAGGTTTTGATTTGAAATTATGATATAATGTTTAGAAGTATATTTAAGGGTAAAAAAGTCAATTTGTTCCAAAAAATAGTTTGTGTTCAATTTTTCTCTCACTTTCCTCCCACTTTTGGGAGGAAAAAAAATGGTGGGTTGGAGGAAAACACTTTCCCTCCTATTTTTCTTTGTAACCAAACAATGAAAAATCTTTTTTTTCATCCCATTTTCCTTCTTCCATTTTCCATTCACCCAATTTTCCATCAAACCAAACACACGCTAAATAATTATGGGCAAATAAGTAATTATAGTCCTCACTTAGCAACAAAAAAAATAATTATAATCCTCTCATTACAAGCTCGCCATTTATCATGCCTGCAAAATATAATACGATCGGATTATTCGACACGAATTGATATGAAATTAGTGAATTTGGGTTCGACTTTAATAGATTTGGGAGATAAATAGGTGGACCTGTCAAACCCGTCTGTTACACGAGTCATGTTTGGGTGAAATATATCAACCCGTTTAAATTCTAAATAGATATACATAGGAATTGGGCCTAGAACCTATTCAATTTTGAATTTTTTTGAAGCACATATTTAATTCCCAGGCCAAGCTCATAGTAGTTCAGCACCCTTAGGCCTTTGTTGCCCTAACATTGATAGATATGTTAGATGTTTGAATTTAGTGTGTACAAAACTATTATGGGTCAAATGCATCTATAATTGTGACGGGTGTTGAGTACCATGTTAAGTAATGAATTATTGTTTGTTTTTTATGATTTTCACCCGTTTAATAAACGATTCATGTACAAGTTGGGTGATTTTTGACACAAATTCTTTTAATTCGACACAAACCCGCTTAACTCGAAACAATTGCCGAACTTAAGTTTTTTGTCCAAATTCAGATGAATTTTTTTTTTTTCATCCATTTTTCCTTTCCACCCATATATTTTTGATACCAAACGGTGAAAACCCATTCTTTCTTTCTTATTTTTTATCCTCTCAATAATTTGTCAAACCAAACAAAGGGGGTAAGGAAAAAGGCTTATGGTACCGAAAAAATTAACACTTTGTAAAATTACACCTTATTTTTGGTAAGTAAAAGTTACTTCTTATAAAGAAAAAGTTACAATTATTTTGGACCGAACATAATAATTTATGAGAGCATCTCCAACCATAACTCAAATTTAAGTAAAAAACTTGATTTGGTATAGAACACTTCAATGGACAAATTCAAATATCTATTCAAATCTTTTTAAAAAAAATTCCTTACCATCCCAAAACTCAATTTTTTTTAATTTTTTCTACCAAAATATTTTATCCTGTCTCATTTTCTTTTCTTCATTCCCTCTCCAATATTAAAATAAAAAGAAAAGGCTCCTCAATATTAGAACTTATTTCTTACAAACTTAACCAATATTAACCCAAAAAAAAAAAAAAAAGAATAGCAACCTCTTTGAGTGGTAGATTCATGAGTTTTTTTATTGTCTAAAGCAAGAGAATTTTTTAAAATATTTACTCAATATTAACTTAATATCAACTAACGATATTTTTTGTCTTCAATTCCGTCTAAAACAACTTCGGTCTAAAGTAATTCCGTATGAGAGATGAGAGATGAGAGACGAGAGAGTATATATATATATATATAGGGAGAGGTGGTATGGTCAGCGATGATGACAGTGGTTTTAAAGATAAATGCAGGAGAGACAAGAACTTGTTCCGTCAAACGAGTCTTTTGAGTTTGGATAAGATAAAAAGTTACCATTAAAAATTTGATATAGGATTTGAGTTCCTTCGATTTGAGTTCAGAATAAGTTTTGTCTGATTTCATATAAGTTGGGATTTAAGGTTGGAGAAGTTTTTTGGATCATTTTGACTCAAATTTAGATTTGAGTCTAAATTTGAGTCAGAGTTAGAGATACTCTTGTGATCATAAATTACTTTAATCCATTTTAACTTCTTTTTTGTAAAATATAGCTTGATCTTTAAAAGTCATGCAAATATTTTTGGATCCATCATAATTTGTTAAAGTATAACTTAGATCATTGGAGTTGCAACATGGATATCACAGTCATCCTCTAAGAAAAGAGCAATGCTATTGGGACATAATTGAATGACATAATTTGAGGACTTAATGATTGTGACTATTAGATTGTCAATGGGTCCCAACATTAAAATATCACTGGGTCCCAACACTATAAATCTAATGGTCATAATGTATTAAGTCTCCAAATTATGTCCCTAAATTATGTCCTAATAGCATTAGTCCTAAGAAAAAGTGGCTTTCTTTTATCACTAATGCTATTGGGACATAATTTAGGAATATAATTTAGGGACTTAATGTATTATGATCATCGGATTGATAGTGTTGGAATCCAGTGATAATTTAATGTTGGGAGCTACTGACAATTTAATGACCACAATCATTAAATCCCAAAATTATGTCCTCAAATTATGTCTCAATAGCATTATTTTTCCATTCTTTTTGGCTAACCATGACAAGACACGTATAAATTATTATTATTATTTTAAATTTTTTATATTTTGATGATAAATGACTATAAATCAAAATAAATATATGATCGATAAATATTTTTTAGGATAATATCAAAAAATTAAATTTCAAAAGAATAAAGCATAATTTCTTTTTTTATAGAGTAATCTAGTCTAATACAATACGGAAGGACAAAAGACAAGATTAAATAGGGTATTAATATAATACGTAATTTTATCTAGTGTTTGGCAATACACAACATAAACGTTGGATAGTGGTTATTTAATCCAATCAGTTATTTGGTTAGGAAATTATTTCATCGTATTAATGTTAAATTAACAAAAATATCTTCAATCAGTGTTTGTTACATTGATGACAACTTGATTTTATCAGTTAGGGGGTTATAATAGTAAATGTGTAGAATAATACGTTTGAGTTGGATTATAATACCACATCTCTTTGTGGTATTAAAATACCTCTATAATACAGGTCTATCGTATATAAAATATACGATAAGTATACGATTAGTATACATTTTTGAAATTAATACGGTATCAAATTTGCTTACCAAACAAAGTATTAGGCCCGATTAAATAAAAAATAGTACAATCCAATATTTAATCCCCTCATAATACGTCTACCAAACGAGCCCTATGTACATTGCACGTGAATAATTTTCGTACATAAAAATTAATAAAATATATTAGATATATGTGTATTTAAATTAAATATTATCTTAAATTTACTAAATTTAATTTTTCACTTCTCATATTCTATTATACGATTTTATAAATTTTGTATGTTACCAAAATTCTTTATTCTAATTATAGAAAAAAGATAAAAAAAAAATAGTTAAAGTTCTATTTTTTTTAGAATTTTGTGATTGAGATTGGTTTTTTAGTGATGTTTGAAAAATTAAATTTTTTGAAATTCATATGATTAGGATTCCACTTATAATTCTTTGAATTAAATAAAAGTAATTATCAACATACTATTCACATTGGAACTTTACTGTAATTAGGGATTAGTTAGGTCAATTGGAATAAAATTTAATATACTACTCTATAATATATATTTTCAAGCATATTAAAATTCTAAAAAATTAAAGTTTTACTTAAAAATGCACTACAATATCTATTTTTATATAAAATTTTAGTACAACTTAGAAAGTTTATTGTAACTAAAAAATTATATTGATGTAACATAAATGATTTTAAAAAAATATATATATACTATTATTTTTTATCTTAGAAATCAAAAGATTAAACTTTTCGATGAAAAAGAAAATACACATATGTAGGCATAATGTTATTTTTGTATATGAGATGAGTAATATTAGACTGATGGAGTATTGAAGATTTTTTGAATACTTTATTGAAAATATAATGATGCATATTTTTTTAAGAATAATATAATCAATCAAAAAGATTTATAAAAATTAATTAAATAATTAAAAGAGATGTTATAAATAATCTGGAGATTTAAAGATATAAAGATATGATGATAATTTAGATATTTAATTGTGAAAGGATAGAGTGATTTTTGCAATCCTTTATAAGGAGAGATTCAAAAGTTTTTTATCTTAAGGTATTTTTATTAGTAGTATAGACTAAGTTTAGGAACTTTTTTTTAATACCAAATTAGTATTAATGATTAGGGTGGAAACCGTCTCACTTATCAAATTTAAATTTCAAGAGATAATTAAGTTGGTTAAAGCATCTTGAATTGACTCTCTATTCTCGCTTGCTTCTTTATTATGCATAATCAACCACTAAAAATCAATCTTCAAAGACTTTTCACATGTACAAGTTAAAATTTTATAGTTATAAAATCTCACTTCTATTTTATTTATTTTTTTAAATCAAAGATGCTTTCTATTTTATGAAGTATACTCCTTTCAACAAGAGACACTATTGGAGATGTTGTAAGAGTTCATGCATTCTTACTTACAAGTTACAAGTGTGTGTTTGGGGATGACAATTTATTTATTTATATTGCATTCAGTTTATGTGAGATTGTATGTGCTCAAAAGGGTGTGTTTGGATGACAGGGTAGGACTGAATTGAAAATATAAAAAAATATTATTTCTTATCCAACTCAAACTCACCTATTATTGGATTTGTTAAGATTTAATAGTTATATCTTATCTTTTCTAGTGTTTGGATAACATATAAACACTTTTGTGAGACCCATGGAAATGGATGATGGAATATGGTGATGAATCCAAATCTAACTGGGTCAACCCCAATAAATCAAGCATACCCAAATCAATTAAAATGAAGGTCAAGCACAGTTCGTGAATCCAAACCGGTCCAAGGTCCAAGGAGTCCATAAAGAAAAGAGCACGTGAGGGAGAGATCATTGGGATACACACCCTCGAAGATCAAGACTACCTTAATTGTACTTACCTTGAGAAACTGTTGTCTTTACTCTCACGTCACCGCCTCAACAAAGGTTTAATGCCTATAAATTGTAAGTCCTCTCTACATGAGAGGACACATTGAGCTCTACCTCTACACCTCTCTGCACACACATAGCTTTTCTCCTAACTATTGTATCTCTCCCAGAGCACACATCTCCCAAAGCTTTCTCTCTCTTACTTTATTCATCAATAAAGACCCCTCGCCACCGTTGCCGTTTCTCAGAGTGGAGTAGGTCACCCGGACCGAACCACTATATATCTGTGTGTTGACTTAATATTTACATTACTGTCATCGATTGTTTTATTTATTGTCCATTAATTACACCTTATCATACACTCGACTGTTGATCTTGCACGAGACTATTTTGTGTATGATCATATGGTACCATTGACTATTTTGCCTCTAACTTAATCCAACACCATGTTTGATTTATAAATTAGCATTTGACCAATTCCAAATAAATTTTTCTTACATGCAATTTTTAAAAATGTTGTAATGTCATATCCTCTAGACGAGTGTTCATATGTTACGAGAACTATTGAGAATTAACTCAAACTCTAATTAATTAGTTATTTTATTATTGGTTGTTAATTAATCTTAGTCCAAATAGGATATTGCTTTATTAGAGTTAGTTTATCATTTGAATTAGTTGTCGTGTTGAAGAAGACGTCTTGGTCTTCTTGAGGTATGTCGGCAGAGCCTTACTTTGACAAAACAGATTTTTTGAAAAACAAAATTAGATCTGTGAAAAAATAGGAGGAGGAAACGAAGCAGATGAGAGGGAGAGAGAGGGATAGAGGAAGAAGAAAATATGACAATTCAGTCATTTGCATTAGTTATCCTGTCTGGCAAAAAACCAGTCCCTTGTGAAACATGAGCATGAGAAATATTTTATTTCATAAATAGTGTGGGTTAAAGTATAATTTATGAATATTTACATGTAGTTTAAATTATGATAGTTAAACTTTGGGAAGTGGAGTATATTTCAACTAAGGAATGTAATTGTAGAATTACGCGGTAGTGCGGAGCAAAGTGGAATTTTAAAAGTGTCAGGAATTCTTGGATGGTTAAATAAACAAATAAGCAAAACAAGAGAGGGTCTTAGAGTAATTTTGGTAACTTTTGCATGGGAGGACACTCGACTGAGTGTTGTTTCTCCAGCTTTGAGCTTTGGGAAAAATATAAAAGGGGAAAATTGCTTAAAGTGGTGGGGAGATGAGGAAAGGAGAGAAGAAGAAAAGGGAAAAATTGTACTGAACATAAATTACACAACAAACAAGATATAAATAGGCCTCATATACTAATTTACTCTATTCCACCTCCTAATACCCTAGTTATCCGGCAAACAAACACACTCTTAGGCTATGTTTGGATCGCGGGTTAAAGAGGGATAATTCTGGTAGGATATGATAAAAAAGTATGTAGGGCATATATCCCACGTTTAGTAAGTAAAAAATGCATCGAAAATTCAACTTAGATTTTATCTCAACCCGGTTTGAAAGTCAACTTTAACCCATTTACATGGGTTAAATGAAACCCAAGGGGGGTGTCACACACCAACCTAGAGATAGAACATTATGTCCAAATCCGGTAGAGTGGACTTCACTCCTTGACACACACCCATACTCTATACAAATATTCAATTTAAAATTGTCGCTTAAACGGGTTAGAAACAACATCATAACTTGTATTTCCTTACATCCCCACATTACTTATTACATTAAGTAATACTTTTACAACCGTAAACTAATGCAATGTATAGTTTCTCAATTACAAGGCTCAATTAATTTTACAAAATGTCACAGCAAGACACGGGAACCCAACTCCCTCTTATACTGCCTAGACTTAGTAGTGGACACTCATTTCTCTTTATTTACCTCAAAAACACAAACTAAGGGGGGGTGAGCACACACGATCAGTGAGTGTATAATATCAGACAATAACCAACAACAATAATAGCAGCTAATGTATAAACATTTATTATCTTTCCAAGCAACTAAACCGCATATAAAGTAGCTAGGTATAAACCTCTTTATCTTTTCAGCAGTCACCTTACTATGCATCAATACCAGTTAGCATTTTATTAGAGTTATAACAATATTTGAAACTCAACCCTTTTCTATCCTGTAGATTACATCCGCCACACAGGCTGCATATCTGTCATTTTGACAATATCGGCCACACCTGTTGGACCAAAACAGATTTTTGGTCGACTTTGAGCCTAAATTAAAGTGGGACCCGATTATTATTTTGAATAATATTTCGTGGGTTCATATTCTACTACATGAGGAGAATAATGTAGTATATTCATTTGCTCAAATCGAGTAAGAAATGAATGAGAAAATAGGCTCCAAAGTGACCCTCTTGAAGAGTGAAAAATAAAGCAAAGTGCAATGTGGGATTTGACACCAATCCCACATTGGTTGAGGAAGAGATCCAACATGGGCATATATAGGCCAAGTTTGCTCCATGGGTTGGGCCCCAAGGGGTGCCACAATTTTATGAGCGGAGCGAGCACCTACATGCCTTCGGTTCGACCACACACGCGCGTGCGTGCGGGCCGCCCGCCACGACCACGACCCGGCCGGGCTCGGGTACGAGTGTGGGTGTGGTTTAGACCAAGCCTAATTTTTTGGACAAAATTCGTTTAATTAAATGGGTTTAACCCGAAATTGATTTCGGTATCCATGGATCGCACTGATTCGGATTTAATCCGAAATTGATTGTATATGTTCAAGGTGAACAGTTATTCTCTTGGTGTCTACTGGCTGTTGATTTATTCCTAGGTTGCGTCTGTTAGAGTGGTGACTGTCCGGAACGTCACCAAACCATTCATAATCACTTAATTCATTCGGTCATACATTAAGGAAGACAGTGCATTACATTAAGGAAGTCTGCATTTCGGCATTAAGGCAGTGCATTTGGAGAGTACACAACACAAGTTTGGTTCGCTGGATAGATAGATTGGAGTGCTACTTCTATCCGTGTAAAGATCATTGTATCCTGGGAGGCAGGCGCTCAAGATTCCATAAGCACCGTGTGTGGGGGCGAAATCTGTCTTAAGGACATAGTGTCAAACACTAGCCTTGATCTATCTAAAGTTCAATAACAGTTCCTGTTCTACAATCAAGTTAGTAATTATATTGGATTATACGAATTGTTACATGTAACTGTATACTGTAACTGTTTCGTTCAAACGATATTTTGCGTAACTGTATCGCATTGTATAGTTACTGTTTTGATTCTATTTTACATGGTTCATATCAGAAAGTTCAATAAGTGATTTCACTATATTTGATATCTGGAATACCACACGAACAACAACACCAACCATACCATTATTAGTAATGTATTGTTTGCCAATAAGATTACTCATAATAATCATACACCGAATGTAAATTACAATCTTGTCATTATCAACAAGATAAACCACACAACTGTTTATTAGGGACAAGTAGCATAAGCCTCCAAGGCCCCATCACTTAGAAAATAATCACGTTGCATCTATAAGATCGTTCAGCCAAACAAATTTCAATCCACTCAATAATCATCAACTATGTCAATGAAATAATAAAGCTTAATCACAATACCAATCACAAGCAAAAAGTCACATCATCACATATTCTTTGACAAGCAAAGCACATTCAAATTAATCTCGTGCATACACAGAGAATACACTCACCTAAAGTACAAATGTTGCATAATCCCCCGTCCGTGGATGAGATCTTAAGCATTCTTGTCGTAGTAGTCGACACCTTCGTTCCTATCACACGACATAAGTACCACATATAAATACCTTTTATATATGCAATTAATCTTAATTATGCATATATAGCTATGTACTCATGCCCACATTAACACATTTCTAAATTCCTCCCCAAGTGGTGTACTTAAACCACTTAAATCGTTACTTACCAATTGCCTATTTATATTCTTTAATTTCAAATCCAGTCTTCCATTTGTATAATTGCAAGCAACTAAACACATAAGAAACTTATTTAAGGTCCATCGGATACCTCGATAAGTTTTAAAAGAGTAGGATGAAAGCCCAGAACACCATATCAAAAGTAGCCAAAATATATCCCTGATGAACCAGTTGAAGTCCAACTGATTCAACTTGTTCATCAGGCTTAGACCCTAAAGTACTGAGAGTTGTTCAACCGGTTGAAGCAAAAATGTCCAATCAGTTGAAAAGCATTCTTCAACCGGTTGAACCCTGTTCTGAAACCCAAAATTCAATTCAGACTTCACCCTATTCCAGCCAAACCCGATTCTAACACCACTATATCTTTACTCATACTATAAGGATGCATCTAAAGACTTAAAATCATATTAATTCAAGGAAAACAACTCACACTTCTCCGAATTCTCATCCACAAGCTTTAGAGTTCTTCAACTCTTCTACCCCAACACCACTCCACTCCTTTACCCAAACAAAGATCATGCAAGCCACTCAAGAAGAAATTCCGTCACTCAAGAACACATGCAACTCTCGTGAACTCCCTCTTTCCGCAAACCCTTGAGCTTTTCTCTTTTTTTTTTCTTCTTATTATTCTCGGTCCCAATCTTGACCCGGTTACTATAGTAATCATATACTCAGGTACATGGGTATATTGAATACCACCTATAATAAATCGGTATTATTCCCACAAACGGTATTAACAACACAATTACCATAATACCCCTTTATCCATAGCCTCATGGATTGCAATAAGGTTAAAAGTGTCTTTTTTCATGAAATATGTCACTTGACATTCACTTTTTTGGTAGGTCTCACTCAATCCATTTATATAAAAATAAACAAGAGGTAGTGTTAGATTGGAGTGTAATACCGATATTAATTTTCCTTTGGATAAGTTTGAAATGGATAGGATTTGTCAATACCAACTAAAACTATCTGGCAAACAAACACACCCAGAGGTTTGCGTGCCTCCTTATTGGTTAATGATTGAAGGGGGGCTTGTTCTGTGATAAACAAATGAGAAACGCAGCCAATTCATGCAAGAACCTCAAGGCACACCTAAGAAAAGAAGCGCACCTGAGAAGAGCAGAAAGAAATGTTTAGTTTCTGGTGCGATATCCTCCCCGTATTCTAACCACCCTGAATGAAGAGTGGACGAATAAAATGCGAAATATATCAAGGAAGGATTGTACGAAAGGGGGCGAAGGGTGAAAGCCAAGGCCAAAGACCAAAACGAGACGCAAGGGCTGTACAAGACCGAAGAAAAAAAAACAAGGTTTAGTTTAAATGGCAAATGGCATGAAATTCAGGGAAAGAAAAAGTGAAATGTCCGAAATATTTTCGTTTTTTAAAGAGATTGAAACGAATTAGGGAAATTCAAATGATTCAAGGTAGCAATGCTCCAAAACTAGTACCTTCAAAGGCAAACAGAGGTGAGAATTAACTTTGTGAAAACTATATTTTATCCCATAGAGTAATATTAAGGATCAAAATTTCGTCTTGAGAAAAGTCAAAACGGCCGAAATGTTTTCTTTTCGAAAGAGATCGAAACGAATGAGTGATTTAATCGAAAATTTAATACTTTAAGATGATTTGAGGTGGTTTGAAATGTTTCAAGATATTTTAATATGTTTCGACACTAAGTCACATAATTCATACATAATACCCCACACTCTATCGCTCCTTCCACGATTTTGTGTTTTGGGAGTGAATTCGCCATAAATTCATTTAATTTCTCAAATTCACGAATTCAATGTTATTCAAAGGGAATATGATTACTGGGGCTTCTGAAACAATGCCTGTTTCATCATCTTTAACTGCAGAAGCATGGACAGTTAGAAGGGCATGCACCATGGTAGTTGAAGAAAGATTTCTAGTGGTTATTATTGAATCGGATTCCAAGTTGCTGATTGAAGTATCCAAAAGGGGCCAAATTCTCTGTTAAGAAAGGTTGAGCCAATCAGGGGTGGCTCAATACAATCGGGGCCTAGGCGATTTTTTTTTTATTGAGGCCCTATAAGTATTTAATATAATAAAAAAAAATTAAATTTATGTCTTCAGAATTTTATTTTATTTTTGGCCTTTTTTGAGATGCAAAATTAATAGTTAAATTTCTAGATCCAAGTTTTAACAAACATCTTCAAAAGACAAAAATAAGTTATCTATATTGTCAACAATACAATACTATAAACCAATTGGGGTGGCCCAGTTGGCCAGAGTCTCTGGCTTCCTAGTGGGAGGTCAGGAGTTCGAAGTTTCTTGGGCACAAAGTGTGGCTACTTAGTAGGACAAGATCTCAGTTGTTTGGACGAATCGTATCCAAGTTTCTAGTGTGGGTCTTGAGTCCCCGGCGAAACGCAAGTACTGATTTAATTGGTGTAGGAGTTGAGGGACCGGTTCATACACCCGGGTTTGCCCGTGGTTCTAATCAGAGTTACGAGCATGAGCGACATAAGCGCGTCTCTACTCGCTGAGGACAGGCCAAGGGATTTCCCCATTTTCAAAAAAAAAAAAAAAACCAATACAATACAATACTATATATAATTAGTCGGTGCTTTTAATTGAATTGTCATTTTTTGTTTGTCATAATCTAATCTTTTATATGTCACTAACTTGTCTATGTAACATTAATGTATTGTTGACACTTGGTGTTTGAATTTTATTGTATACCAGATACCTTTAAGATAAACAATGGATAGCCACTTAATATATACTATAAAACTGTTTGGTGTCAACTCATTTCAACTGGACTTTGTTTGTTTGGTCACAACACAACAATTAGTCTAAGTCTTTGGGCCACATGACAATAATGGGTTCATTCAACTCATCTAAATTACCCATGTGAGCATTGGATTGAACTGAGCTTTTGGGGTCTAAAAATCTGTAAAATAAGGCAGCCACCTAAGTAGTCTAGGCCTGGGGCTGCCCTGAGCCAATTCAAAGGGATATTTAAAAGGTGTTTGATAATACCAGCTTAAAACTGAATACTTTAAACATTTAATGAATTAAATTCGTTTGATAACCTAAAATTCATACTACCTAATATTTTAAGCACTTTTTAAAAATAGGCTAAAATTTTAAGTAGCAAGCCACCTACTTATCACTTAATGCTAAAAATGTTAGTCAGTAAGAATTTTATCAATTCCTCATAATTAACAAATATACATTCAATGCATTTTACAATCTTAACTTTACGATACCCACCATCCACCACCATTGTGTTGCCGCCGCCATCACCACCATTGTGTTCTTGCCGCCGCCACCACCACCACCTCTGACACCACCACCATTATGCCACCAACACCATTGTGTCGTTGTCGTACCACTACCATTGTGTTGCCGTCACCACTACCATTATGCTACTACCACCATTGTGTTGCCCCCATTACCATTGTGTCATCACCACCACCACCACCATTACCACCGCTTCCACCATCATAACCACCACTGCCCCCATTATGACACTATTACCATTATGTCACCGCTAACATCACCATTGTGTCACCACTGCCGCCGCCGCCGCCGCCACCATTGTACCACTACCACTACAATCATTGCCACCACCATCATTGTGTCGTCGTCATCAACGCTACCATCACCACCACCACCGCCATCGCCGCCACTATCATGATGGTGGTGATAGGAATAAAATAGTTACGGAGAAGTGGTAAAAAAGAAGGACAAAATTAGATTAATAATAATTTTTAGATTTTTGCTCCTTATATTTGTCAAACAGTTTAATTCAATTCAATACTTAAATTTCAATTGATACCAAACAGTCTGCGAAATAAAAAATTCGGCATTCAACACTTAAAATTTAGCATTCAATTTTCAATGTTCAACTTTCAGTTTTATAAAACGCGACCTCAATCTTAATCTAATTAGATCCCTTCAATCAAGTTTCAAGCGGTGAACAGCGTATCAAACCAGTTAGCACACTTTGTTGCAAATCCTTCACTTGGTGGTTAACCCTCTGGAGCAGATTAGGAGAATTGTACAGAGGAAAGCAAGAGAAGGTATTGGCTGATGCTTGGGCTTTTGTCTCAATTTATTTTGAGATAGATAATTATTTGTGTTTATAAAGAAACAAAAAAAAAAAAAAATTTGCGAATTCGACAAAGCAAATATATGAATTCATTTCATTGAATCCATGAATTTAGAAATCAAATTCGCAGATTAGGGACGAATTTTAGTAAAAAAATCATTTTTACACCATACTAAATACAAAACTAAGATTAATTACATCCAAAATGCACTACAATTAAAAAATTTATCAATAAAATAAAAAATCTTTTTCAAGGAGTTATATTATAAAATATAATTTCTTGTTCAGAATACTAAAGATGAAAAAATATACTTATTTTTACCACATGAAATCAAGTTTGTGATTTCGAGTTTTGATTATTTAACCTTATAAAGAAGGATAAAAAAAATAAAAAATAAAAGTTTTTAAATATCAATTATTTGGAAACTCTTTTAAATATAAAAGATCTTGCATTTTCACTGTTTGCATCCTCGAGGAAGCGCCAGATATTTATTCTTTATCTAATAATTTATATTCTTCTAATATTTTATAATGCTTTTAAGCTTTTATTCAAAAAGTTTCTACAATATGTAAATATTCCTCACAAACTGTGTCTTTATCTCTTAGACTTAAAATCTCTCGCAAAAAAATTCATAAAATTTCTATTTTTGAAATTTTAACTTCTACATTTACAATTGTACTAATGTAATATTTTTTTATTGTTTTTTATTGGTAAAAATGGGTCAAATGATGAACAAAAAAAGTTGGATACTATTTTATTGAACAATTCACATGATTAATAGTATCAATCAACAGATTATTTATATATTTATGTATATATTGTAACGCTCTCAAGTCACTCTCGCTTTCAAATTTTTTTAGAATTTTTCCGCTCTTGCGCTCCAGCTTTCGCTCCTATTCTATGTGACTAATTTCGACATATTCTACCAATATTTAAAGGTGTTTCAAGATATTTTGGAATAAAATAGGTTGATTTCCAATTCCAAGTAAGATCTCTATGCCAGCAAATAAGCAGGCCAAAGAGCCTTATATATAGTTCTGGACACCAGCCATATTGGTCTGTATAAAGTTGAATATGGGTCAGCATAGCCCATCTTCTGAAGTCGCGGTCTTATCTTGGGTCTGATTTATCAGGGATTACGATGGATCCAATAACACATTATCTCCATATAGGAAAGAGTAATACTATTTGGACCTAAAAATTTGACCTAATTTGCTGACATAATGACGTGGCATCATAAGAATCATTGGATCAACACCAAGTTTCAATGTTTGATGGGGTCTACAGTGAATCCAAATGTCACAATGAATTAGGTCAATAAATTAGGTCCCAATAGCATTGCTCGGAAAGGAAAAGGTTAATCAGCTCATCCAATCCACATCTTCATATAATACTTCATATGCAAACAAACAAAGGAACTTTAGAAGTTGGTACACGAAATTGAACTTAATTGTCAAAAAATATAAAATAACAAATATTTTATAAAAAGTCCACTTAAGACATAGAAATACTTGAATATCATTTTATTGTAAATAAGTTTCCTAAAGAAAATTTTGGGAAAAAACCCCACATTTATATTTATATATATATATAAATATGTTAAAAAAATACAAAAAATTAAATTGTATACTTGGACATAATTAAATTATAAAAATAAGGACTTAACGATCTAACATTAAAAATTGTGTACTTTTTTATAATTAAATCTAATTTTATGTACTCCTGTCCAATTTTCCCAACAAACAACCAGGCTTTGTTTGAACCATTATCTGCCAGGGTCCCAATGCCACTTTTCTAGGTGCCTCAGAATTGAGTGGACAGAGCCCCTTGACAAAAGCCACGTGCAGTGCCAATGGGTACTCTATAGAGAGTAGGAAAGAAACCATTGAGGATAGGATTCACAAAGGTTTCTGAGATCAGAAAAGATTAATTGCATTAAAAGTTCTGAAAGTATAAAATTTGTGTTATGATCCTTAATATTTTAATTGTATCATTCTAATCCCTTAAGTATTGAATATGTTTTTATGTGGTCCCTCAAACAGACAATATTTAAATTGTTAACGATTTTTTATCATAAACTTATCACGTGATACTTAAATATGAGCAAAAAATAATTTATGTAGCACTTGACCAAATTTGAGAAGTTCATTATCAAAACTGTGTAATATGAGTTACTCTTGACCAAAATTTGGATGACTCATTATCAAAATTGTGTAAATTAGGTAGCTCTTTGACCAAAATTTTGGTAGAAATTTGGTCAAGAGTTATCCAAATTATTTTTTTGCCTATATTTAGGTATTATGTGACAAGTTTATTATAAAAAATCGTTAGCAATCTAGATGCTGTCTGCTTGAAGGACCACATAAAAATATATTCAATACTTTAGGGATAAAAATGATACAATTAAAATATTGAGAACCAAAATGAGATAAATCTCATATATTGGGAATCTTAAGTGCAATTAACCCGATCAGAAATGAGTTGATCAATGGGCCAGAGTATTGGTTGGGAGTGGTTGATGATATCATCAACCATCAAGTAGGATACGCATTGTATCGACATGTGTCACCACCAGTGCACGAGTGTCCTACTCTATGCAGTCTGTATGCAACTTTACTCCCATATACTCATATTTTTTTTCACTAATTCGAACTCGTGACACACAAATCACAATGACAGATTCTTTGAACTAAGAATATCTGCAGCAGAAAACATTTAGAAAACACTCACATGAACGTAAGGACCAAAGGGAGGAAATAGAACTCTTGTAGATCTAGACAATTTGAAAAGATGAATTCAAATCCATTACTTATCTCAGAAATTCCTACTAACAAATGAACTGCAAAAAGAATTTCCATGGAGGAAGGGGAAGAAAACAAAAACAAAAGACAAAAAAAGAGAAAATACTGACCCCATATTATATTAACCTTAAGGACCTAAGCATCACTAGACCTGAAACACTGAATACTATGTCATTTCATTCCTTTCTCTGCTAGCTAAAATATGTCATCTATTGCTCCTAACTTCACCATTACATCTCTGTACAAAGAACAAATGAACAAAGAAATGCAAAACAGTAAGAGAATAACATAATGAGAGTAACACAGATCTCCTTCACATGAACCCAAACAAAAGCTCACTCCTTGGAATTGGACTCGGGTTTGGTGGTGGTTGGAGTCATTGTTGCAGTCCCGGGCACTGTAGTCTTCCCGTCGATCTTGCCTCTCATCTCAAGAACCTTCTTGTGGGAATTGGAGTGCAGCGACGGAACAAATGTTGGACTTGCTGCAGGCCGGTATTCAGGGAAGAGCCGGCCCGACTTGTGGCGAACACCACATGCATTGCAGAGGGTTTTTGGCCCCATTGGACCAGCCCTCCATTGTGGTGTCTTAGTTATCCCACAGTGCATGCATTTCCTTGCTGCTTGCGATGGCTGATTTTGATTTATCTCCAAGGGACCCAAAGGAACAGATAATTTCATTTTCTTTTTCTTTTTCTTGTGTTCTGCTGAAGCTAGGTTTGGTATCTTCTTAATTGGCTGAGACTCCACAAAACTCTCTGACTCTGAATAAACTCCAGGAGCAACAAAGGGCTGAGGGATCTCTGTAACAGAGGAAATGGGAGAGACAAGTGGAATACACGGACGGGGATTAAAGGCTGCAGGGCGAGGTCTCTTGCTGCGAGCACGCTGAGGACCACGGTGAATCGGGTTGAGGGGCATTGTCTTGCCTGCAGAGCAGGAGCTGCTACTGCTGCTGCTCTCAAGGACAGAAACAGGACTGGAGGTTCGGAATTGGTTGCAGGATGACTCCTTGTTGACAGAAGAGTTCTCTTTGCCGATGGTCAGCCCAGCACCAGAGAAAGAATCCTCCATGAAAGTTGAAAGCCATTCAAGTTCTACTGTGTCTTCGTACTAAGAGAAAATAGAAGAAACAAACATTCGACAAAATCAGATCATGTCCAGAACATCTATGTTCCATAGGAAAATGAAAATCAGTCAATTGGTGTAAATCAAGTATGCAACTTAATGTTCTTAAGCAAATGCAGGTAATGATAAAAAGAATGATCAATAGAGTTGAGGAATTAAACATGAATTTATAGAGTTTGCTAAACATTTTCATTCAGTACATGCATTAAGTGCTTTGATTGCAGAAATGTTAAGCTTCTAATATGAAAGCAGTCCTTTCTATTTCTGTAGAGGGAACAACAATGCTATTTGGAGCGTAGGGCGATTTGGTATGTGGTACATGTACAAGTACTCAATACAGATATTTAAGCGATCATGATCACGAACCTACCCGATTTCGTGTCGACCCTGGTTCGTGAGACGTTAGGGGTATTTACAATCATGGTGTGTATGAGAACAAGTGCAGTTTACAAGACCACTACCACTGATAGGGTTTGAGACTTAGCAATTCTCAGCCATTAACAAAAAAGTTATGATGTCTAGGTGCCTTTGAGCAGAAGAAAAAGAATAAATTATGGTGTCATTGGACATATCTGCCACCAGACTTGAATTTTTCAACTACCAGTGGGGAACCTGCCCATGCCTCAGACTATTTTAGCCAATCACACCCTTTTATAGACTACAATTTCATATGATTGACTGACGTAGGCAGCTTCTGTGGGCCTAGTAAGTGAGAAATCTGATTTTCATATGTTATAAATGCAGCAAAAAATAGATATAGATTTTGGCCCTCCTTTATGCCAAAAAAGAAATTTAACCCACTTGTCAATCAACATAGTCGTCTACCTCATGGTGTGCAAACTACTTTATGCCGACAGCCAAGCTGGCACAGCCAGATAGCGAAAAATTGACGTCATAATCAATCTAATATAATTTATAATTAAAACCTAATTTAGTGACGAATTATGACTATTGACCAGTATCCAAATCTGCTATCAATTAATGAGAATTTTTTTAATTTAATGATTATAATGAATTAAGTTAATAAATTAAATTTAAATAATATTTGATAATTAAAAAGCAATCTAACACATCTTAATTATAATATAATCAGAAAATAAACATCTAAAAGAAATACAAAACGGAACATTTTAGTAAAGGCCAAAAATCATGAGAGAGAGAGTAAAATACTCACCGGAACGGCGAATTCAGCGGAGAGGCCAGAAGCGCTATTGCTGTTGGTGCCGGAGAAAATTGGTTCTGGACCCAGAAAAGAAGGGGAGGAATTTGGCCAAATGGCCGGAAAATCGTTCCGGTCACCGGAGCCAAGCCCACACCCATTATCGGGAGGAAATTGAGTCAAGTCGTCAAAAGAATCGAAGAAGCTGCCGCAGTCTATCTCGTCCTGGAAATTGGGCTCCATCATTTCTCTGAATGTAACCTTCTCTGAGAAAATTCGAAGGAAAATGGAAGTGAGAGAGTGGGGGAATAATAAGTGAGAAAAACTTTTTGAGTGGCGTTTGGTAACGTGCGCACGCGGCGTCGGGGCCACCTTGTCCTCGGCATGTGAATGATTCTTCTGGCCACCGCAGAGGACGTGTGGCGCATATTAGCAAGAAGTTTCAAATTTATGGCAGTGATTTTGGATTGTATTGCCCTAATTTAAGCTCCTGAGATTCTGAAAATCTTCAATTATTTTTTTCCCTTTTTAAAGAATCAAAAAAAAAAAAAAACCGAAACACAAGTGTAATAATTATTTTTTGAAGAAATACGGAGGAGGTATTTAGTAAATTCAAAATGAATTTATAAAATTTGTGGGGTGTAAGTGTAACTTTTAATTAGTTTGAGAAATTTAAAAAAACGTTCAAACTTATTTAACAAAATACGATACTTTTGAAAAAGATAGTCAATAACCACATTCTTAAATAAAAGTATGGTTATTAGAAAGACCATGTTTATATTTAAAAGCGGGACCAATTTTTTAACAAAAGTGAAGTCAATAACCCGCTAAATCGACTTAAAAAATATATAATTTAATAAATAAGTTTAAAAATATTATAATTTTATAAATTAGTTTCCAAATTACCGTATTTCGATACTTAATTTCATTTGAAGAGATTCTGTGCATATGTACTTGTTTGGCAGGAGGAAGAGAATAGAAGAAGAAGAGATGCAAACCTTGCAGCTTTATGTGAAAACGAAAGAGAAGCGAAATGCGAATGGTCAGAATTTGAAGTTCTTCACTAAAGTAACACCTGCAAAGAAAATAAATGAGTAAAATTTTAAGAACGGAAAATGGCATATTTAATTGGTTCTGTTTGGTTACATAGAAAAATAAGGAAAATATCAAAATTTTGGAACGTAAAACTCTTTTAAATGAAAATATTTCCCTCAACTGTGACCAACTAAACCAAATTTGGTTCATTTGAGTGGTTTTTTTTCTCTATGAGAATAAAAACAAAGAGCGAAAGACATGAATTTAGTTTTCTTTCTGTTTCCCTCTCCTTTATTTCCTCTGTTTTTCTCAGCATCCAAACAAGAGGCAAAATGAACCAAAATGACCCCCAGATTGCCAAAAAAAATTAAGTAGACAAAAATGGTGTATTTTTCATGAGAAGAGAAACATCGAATTTTTAGCAGAATTGAGAGTGAATGTCCAGAAAATTCAGAGTCGAACCTGAGCAAAACTGAAAAACTAAAAACCTTTGGCGCACACTTCGAGACAAACCCTCTCAATCAAAAGAGAAACTCTGAAGCCAAAACAAGTACGAAAAGGAGCAAATATACCTAGAAACAACTCCCACTCTTAAACCCTATTCCTCCATTATAGAGAGGGAGAGAGAGAGAGAGTGTGTGTTAAGTTGTGAAAGGAGAGAGAAGAGAAGGGAGAACACTAAAAAGGGAAGGAAAGGGAAGCGAAGAGAGAGAGACAAATAAGAGTAATGGTAGGTGAGACTCCACATTCACTCTTAGCTGTCTTTTACCCTCACAGTCCTCACTGTCGTGATTCTGAAGTCTTCTTCAATACCACGGTTACCACTACCCTTCTCTGTGTGTGTGTCTCTCTCTCTCCTGAGTTACCCACGGGTCCACAACACCACCTCCTTCCACCGCTTCCTATCCCTTCACATATATATATACACACGATACACGTATACGTGTGTGTATGTATGTGTGTGTGAATACGCGTGAATATTATCTGTTTCACGGATTTTAAGACGTAAATTGGGTAGAAAGGAAAATGGTATGAATACCCAAAGAATTTTATTAAATAATTTACCAAATAAATATAGATGGTTTGATTAGTGGGTCCAATCAGAAAAAAATTACAGGATCTAATCTAAACATCCACATTTATTTTTGTTTACACCAAAAAATAATAAAATTAGAGGGCGACACGTGAAAAAGATTCAACGGTTATGAAAAAATTTGTGAGAGTTCATGATTGACTGAGCACTTAGGAAAATAGAACTTTAAAAAAGTGAGGATATGTGACATCATGAGCCACCAATTTAAAACGGTTTAGCACACGCCTACACATCTAGAAAAAAGACCATGATTATAGTCATGACCGGAAAAAATGGCTTCGATGCTCAAAGGTTATCCCTATAAATAACAAAAGTCAGACCACAGAGAAGAGATCCACAATCAAACATAACAAATTCTACACAGAGTCATCCTACTTTATACATACTTATTTTTACTCCTGAGTAACTTTATTTTTCCTGTAACCCATCACTTCGGTTATATTTTACTCTTTTCATTTAATGCTAAGTACACTACTTGTTTTATCTTCTAAACTTAATTTACTTGCTGGTTTGCATTGCAGTTGTATTTTTACGTTTTAGTTAATTACATTGTTAGTTGAAAAATTATTTAAACTCTTCGAACCTTAAGACATAGAAAAGAACTTAAATGTAACTTTACGTTTTGTTACAATCGCTTAAACAATCACAATTTTAGAACCTCAAATATGTAAGATCGTACGTGTTTGGATCTTTAAGTTCAATTGAACTTGCCAAATAATTTTGATAAGCATAATATTATTTGGATAACAATAAAGGAGTGGGACTACTGGATTCGCTTCCAGTTCTGTTTTTTTATTTGCTACTTGAATTCGGATTTTTTTAATATATAAAAATTCATCATTAGTGGACGAGAGACCCATTTAAATATTATGAGTCTCAGTCGAATAGACCGTAGATGATCTACCAAGAAGAAAAATAGAGAAAAAATATATTAAAGAAAATCTTATTCTTCTTCAATTATAGAATCAAAAAATTCTTTTAGAGCATCAAACTTTTTACCGACTAATATAAATATAATGTGTAAAACTTATCTATGTACTTATTTTGTTTTAATTTATTTTAATGACTATAATCACAAATAAATCAAAGAAAAATATATGTTGTAAAATCATTTAATACTGATTTTTGGGTTTTATATTTTTTTTTTCTAAAAGTAGAAGATTTCACAAAAAAACATAAAAAAATGTCTGTTCCATAAAAAATAAAAAAAAAATCAAAACAAAAAATGAATTTTATCATATTCATTAGCCGTAAACAGATTTTACTTTCCTTCTTTTCAATTTCTTTTTTGATGTTCAAAAAGTTAAATTGAAAATCTTTGTGTGAAATTCATCTAGCTTTTAGAGAAGGGAAAATAGTGAATGTTAAATGATATTTGCGGATCAAATTCAAGTTAGTAGGGAAATCAAATTAATTATAACTTTTTTCAGACCTCCGAAAAAGCATAAAAAAACAGATCGAATGGTGGAATCCCTCCGTCACCCATGAATGAAAGATGTGATCTTGTAATTTTTGATCTATGAAAATGCATTTTTAAGTGTTTCATTCAATCTAATACAAAAATATCCGTTATTTATAAGTAAATTTCTCATTCGTTTGTATCCAACAATAATATATGTTATTGTAAAAGTAAGTATATATATATATATTATTTGTTCCAATGGGTAAGAGTATGATATCGATATTGTGCCTTAATTAATCTCAGTCATTAATTTTAAATTAAATAATTTACAATTATTAATTAAAAATAAAATAAAATAAAAAGTACACATAATATATTTTTATTAATTAAAAAATATATATAATATGTTTTCTTAATTTTTGACCTCTTAATTGAAAAAAAAAAAGTTTAAAAAAAAATGGAAAAAGTATAGTCTGATGTCATAACTTTACTGCCTTTGAAAGAGCGTGAATGCACGGGCAATTCTGATTTGGCTAGGAGGTTGTTCTAACGTCATCAATCCAATGTGTGTCGAACGTGAATATACACTCCGTACGGCGCGTGAGTCAGAACGTCTGTAGGTTTATTTTTTTTGGCTGATTAACTTCTGTAGGTTTAAACAAGAGAAGGAAACAGCCGGAGATGACGTGATTAAATTTAACTTTAAATTAATAACTACTACTAAGCGTCTCGTGCGATATACGAAATTTAAAATTCGTCTCGCTCCCAATCGTTCTCTCTTTTCCCATCATGCAACATGTTGGAGTGTTCAAAATTCTGTCCGCTCGACCCGTTTTGAAATATTTCGATCTTATCTCACCTGATAATTTGGCTTTCGTATTTTTTTGACTGGCTAATGAAAAATTTGACTTAATTTGCTGATATAATGATGTGGCCTTCGTGAAATCATTGGATCAACACCAAATTCTAATGTTTGATGAAGCCTACACTGAATCCAAAGATCATAGTGAATTAAGTCAGAAAATAAGGTCAGTAAATTAGGTCTCAATAGCATTGTTCTTTCGCAAATATCATGTAGGAATATGTAACGCCACAAAATCTACCTTAGAAGACATTTCTATTTATAAAATATACAAATCATAAGAGCAACTAATAATATCAATAAATAAATAAAAAATCCAATCATCATTTAAAATAGCTAAAGCATAATCCAAAACCAATATTCGCAGTATTGAACTTACATTCAAAACTGACTTACTAATATTCCAAAAATTAACTGAGAATGTTTAAATAACCAAATCAATCCCAATAATATGTAATTAAAACCTTCAATTACATTTCCAAAATCAAACAATATCTCGCAGTGAAATAGACAAAATATTATCATTAACATTGTCTCATAATCAACTTGCAAAGTTAAACCATAAAAGAAATACTCTAAACATCCACTTCGAGATCCACCCATTGGGTTTCTAATTTACGTGCTTATCTAATCCAAGCTCTTTCTCTAGTCCGTAATTTGAAAAGATGTTGTGGGGGTGGGGGTGGGGGTGGGGGAGGGGGGAACACTAAGCTCTGTAGGAAAATCTTCTCAAACTCAAACAAGGTTTCAAAAACATATAAAATTGGTTGGTCTCACTTTACAAAATATCACATATAATTTTTAAAATAAAACAATGACAATTTATTAGATCTCAAGTTTACATCAGTGCAATAAAATAAATGAAGAAGTAAAACCAACTTTTAAAAAATTAACCATTGTCAACACTGTATCTCAAGTACGTAGTCAGACTAGCATGAATACACACATTGAGAATATTGTGGCCTACACGTACACACGCCAATCCTCGTAATGATACATAACTTTAGAAAGAGTGTATTCCGACGTATCGACAGTGATGAATCCAATTTAGGAATATTATATTAGCCCCCAACTTCGATGCCCATGTGCGAATAGTGGTTTGGTCCTCGTAAGACACCAACTCATTACGAGTGGCAAAGAACCTTCAAACCCACTCGGGGTAAAAAAATACGTCTACTCACTCTACGATACCCGGTCAACGGTCACTCATGTTCATCAAACCATCCATACAAGAGATAATATTTCAAACAAATTCATCAAATCACATGTAATTCAAGAACCATAAACTTTACAAGTGTTTTCAAATAGGATAATTTCAAGAAACATAATTTTATTGCTCAAAATCAAATACTAGAATTTTAATATCAAGAACCATGGAATATCATGTGCAAAGACTATATTTCTTGAGATCTAGGGTTTGATAATAAGAATGATAGTTTCATGGCTATAAAACGTAGATCTCATTCAAAAACATTATATAATTTGCAAGAAAACTAGGAACCAATTATTACATACCATATTCATACGATTTAGAATCAAAACATACATATACATTAACCCTAGTTTCAATGAACGAGTTTAGGAAGAAACTCCTACCTTAATTTGATGTTTGAAGATAATCCTAGCGTGTTTGAACCAATCCCGACGCGAGAATCCCCCCATTCCACCTCTTTTTCTTCCTCTCAAGCTTTCTAGGGTTTTTTAGGATTCAAATATAGGTAAAACAGTCCAAAAAGACGTCCCTAGGTATTTATAGGGTGAGAATACAGTCTAGGCGGTGCAGATCTGATATGTAGAATCGCGACAACACATTCGAATGAGAAGCTTGACATTTGAACGATTCACAGGGTGATTGAACGGAGTATTTAGCGTTCGAACGAGATTTTCTCCCAGTACCTCTTGTGTTTCTGCTAAAAAATTCATTAGATAGTGCATTTGAACGGATTCATTCACGTTTTAATTGACTCCGATTTTTGCCTGAACTTCCAAGACAATTTTAGTCTAGTTAGATGTCGATTCAAGAAATTTTCATAAAATGCAATTTTGTAGCCCTTAAAATCTAGTTTCTACTATCCAAAAATCAAATCAATCGAAATTTGGAGTAAAAAGGTATAGGCAATATACTAATTTATTTCTTCCTGAATTCTCTCTAAAGTGTGTTTTAACTCTGAAATACTTCAAAACTTCTAATACACCCCATCAAACATTTCCAATGTTTTTTGACCTTACAGATTCAATGAAAACCTTATTTTGACCTAAAAACATTTAGAAACTTACCAATCCACACTTCCCAAGCTTAAACACATCCGAAACTAAATTCGATACGAAAGTCAATACACACGAAACCCAAACTTCATGATCAATCTTTCAATAACAATTCAAAGTTTCTATCTTCTTTTTGGAAGTAATTTTAATATCATGTTATCTATCTTTAAATTTTGTACGAGATCTTAGAAAATGCAGAATACCATAAAATTTTCTCATTCCTACTCGACGCGCATGTATACTTAATATTTAAAAAAAAAAAATAATATGTGCATTATAAAACGACGTCATTTATGAACCATATGACTTGTAATTGTGTTTTATTTATGGTATTTTAGACTATTAGAGAACATATTAATCAGATTTATTGTGTTGATTTACACATCTTTATATTATATTTTAACAGTCTAGTTGTAAAAGTAACTCAAAAATTAATAACTTAAAATTTTAAAATTTGTGAGGCATTCCGCATTCCTTTCTGACCTTCCGAACCAATTTTTTGGACGTAATTCGATTTGGAACATTACCCTCAATCAAGTAGGATAGGCCAAAAAAATAGTCTTCTGCCACTCATCGACTCAGGTGAACAACCCTAACAACATGGGTAGTTAAAGAGTTATTAAAGTTTATATATGAGGGGTGGTTAGTTAGTGAGATAATGAAAGGGTAATTATATTGGTCAAGTGTTAGTTGTTCATTAGATAATACTTATTTTTTTAATTAATTAAATGAAAATTATAAAAATAGGAGGGAAAACTTCTTAAGTCATCTCTCCCAAAAAATGATTGTTTTATATAGATAAATAGATTTATCTCGTATGAAATTATAACTTTTATCCTATTTATATTTAGGCTTAGTAATTTTATTTAGATTTAATTTCTTTAAACTTGACATGAAATCGATATGAAATTAATGGATTTACATTTTATCTTATAGAGTGCAATGAAGAAACATGACTTATGTCATTGATCCCAAATAGTTGCGAGAGGCGCTTACTCTGCCATCTCTTTCTGTCTATTAAGATTTTGTTGAATTGTGTCGTTAAGTTGAATTGAGCTAAGTTATTGAACTTTGATGGTAAGAGAGTGAATTTAGGTAAGAACTCGGTTAAACCCAATGCAAATCTAGTAAACAATGTATAGATTCGACACGTCAATAATTTGACTATATGTAATTGTCTAAATCAAATACGTGTTTAACAAATTTTGACAAGACAAATTTAGATTTGATCCAAACTCTAATGATATGTTTGGTAGGAGTGATGGAAAAATAGGAAGGATAGACTTTCCATTCATAGAGGAAAGAAATATACTTTCCTTCCTTTTTATTTGGTATGATGGATGGAAAGTTGAAGGAATGAATTTTTTATTGTTTGATATTGGAGAAAAAATGAGAGGAAAAAGAAAACAAATAAAAGACTAATTTACCATTATACCCTCACAATAAACTTGTGAATAAGTTTGAACATTTCAATTAAATATTGATTTTTTACCAAAAAAAATTTAAATATTGATTAGAACATGTTAACCTGGACGTTTTGACATATGCGAAAATAATAATATTTATCTCAGATTAATTTGAAGATTTATACTCCACTGACAATTCAATTACTACAATTCACAAAAATTAAGTCCATAAATTATGTCTAAATAACATTGTTTATCATTGGATTAACAACTGACTCTATTTAATATTGAGATATAATATTAATTTAATGATGATAGTATTTTAATTCTTTAAATTAGATCACTAAATTACTTATTATTAATTCAAAATAATATGATAATAGATTTTCAAATTAAGTCTTTAATATGTCTTGATAATATTACTCATACAAAAAAGCGAAAAAAAAACCTATATGTTCACATGGAGCATGTGGCATCTTGTCTTGTTGCACAGTGTTCCATTTGTAAACTAAGGGTCAGCTTGGTTAAGAAGAAAATATCGATAGAAAGTAAAAATGATAAAAAGTGAAGTGAAAGAAAAGAAAATGATAAAAAAATATATTTTCATGCATATATTTGGTTAGTATGAAAAACTTGCGAGAAAGTTTTAAAAAAATTCCATTCTATTGTTTGAAAGAAATGAAAGTTATAAGAAAATTTTTCTAATTATTTAAATTACCTTTTAATTATATTTAATCAGTCTAAAGAAGAAAAAATATATATATTATAATTCAAAGTTAAAAAATTTTAAAAAAGTGAATCATAACCTAATTCTTGGACAAGCACTAGCACGAAGGTCTTTGAGTTAAATTATATGGTTAATCAAATCCATACCAAAGATTTTTAAAAATTAATAACTAATAAAATATTTTTAAAAAATAAGGGTAAAATGAGAAGTTAGTTATAGATAACAATTTTCTTGTATTTTTTACAAGAAAAAAAAAATGGTTAGTTGTGAGAAAATTCAAACATGAAAAAAAAATTATTTTTTCTATCATTTTCCATTTCATATTAACCAAACACATATATAGAGTAGAGCGATTCTAAAAACTCTGCACTATAGTCTCTAGTGAGTACTTTTTATGCAGACCGTTAGTTCATGATTTAACGGTCACCAGGTACAGATGTCAGATGCTCAAAATTAATTATTAATACGAACTAAATTTAGTTCTCAACTAAATAGGAAATATCTATGACATATTTATTGTAATCTAGTCCTATTAGAAAAGTCTTAAGGTTAATAATAATTTTTTTTTCCGACTCCGGTTAAATATTAACGAATAAACCCTATGACTTGAATGATTTTTATCTTTACCTTTCTAATTTATTATACCTATTGGGGATAAAAAAAAAACATTAAAAATCCTTCGGTCAACCCATCTCCTCTCATGTCAAGATTCAAGTACCCGTCAGGCCAAGATTCATGTACTATGTTTTATGTCATGACAGTGATTTTATACATATATTTACTTTTATGCAACGACCGTAGAATCACATTTTTTCACAATAATTTGAGTGGTGCTTTGTTTTTGTGTCTTGATAGGAGAATGACATGCCTAATGTTTCTATTAAAAAAATTGGGTTGATTAGAAAGTCAAGAGAGAAAGATAAAGAAGAGAAACTAGAGTTTATTTATATAATAACCCAAAGAAAAGGTTTTTTTTTTTTTTTGGGGAGGGGGAAAGGGAAGGAGATGGGGACTTGAATCCTTGATTTCAAGAAGATAAAGTCTTTACGAAATAAGAAGTATCATTCGATCAAAGACTCATTGGTCCAAAGAGAAGATTAATTGGTAATTAATTTGACGAAAGAATTGAAAATACTTACCCAACAATGGCGAACCCTGATTGAATCCACATAGTGGGTCAGCCCGGACATATGTAAAAAGGCCAAAATATTTATTTATATTGAATTTCAAAAAAAATAAATAGAGCTTTATCACAATCAATAAGTTATAGACATTTTCTATTTAGTTAAGAACTAAATTAAGTAGGTCTTAACAATTAATTTTGAGAATTTTTGTTTGGTGATTATTAGATCGTGATCTAACGGTCTACATAAAAGGTATACACTAGAGGTTACGGTGCAGAGTTTTTTTGACTGCGCTACTCTCTCTCTCTTTCTCTCTCTCTCTCTCTCTCTCTCTCTATAGATATATATATTTAATCACACGGGAAGTTAAATTTTATCTTACATATTTCTCCCATAATTCTATCACATCACCCATTTTATCACATGCTTAATCATTTAATATTTAATTAATTTATAATTTAACATAATTTTTATTGCAGATATTATCTATATACGATAATATACACATGTTGAGAAAATTTTATCGAATTACGTATTTTGAAAAAAATTTGTCAATATTTTTAAAAAAATAATGGGTAAAAATAAATTTTAAATGATGTAATCAAATGAATGAAGGGAAAAAATGTTATTCAATATAGTGGGATCGATTTTTTGGTCGCTCAAATTTTATATTTCTTCGTACCTTCAACCACGGGATATGACTAGTATATATATTAAAGTTAATTGACTTTGTTTTGGAATCAATTAATGTTGCATGTATGTTGTGTACAACTATTGAGATTTCTCGCTTTTTGTATTCAATTTTTTCTTTTTCTTTTCAATATCGAGCATAGGCAATAGAGTTTAGGCCTTGGCTATGCGATAATGCTACTCTATGGTAACCGTAGCGTCAGGGGCTAGAGTTGCATAAACTTTTTTTTTGCACATATTATGAGTAAGCTTTATACATCTAATTCTCTTAAATTTTGTAGTGACATGAGTCTCGTGTGATGAATTGTCCATACTTGCAAGTAGGGGCAGAGTCAAAAAAAATTTTTAGGGTGAACACATTAACACTTTTTAATTTTTTTTTTCAATTAATCGTAAAAGTTCATAAATTCATATTTATTGAAATTATATTTAATACTTAAAAGTTCAATGAACGCAGAAGATTAAAAATCGATATGCATAACATGAAAAAAATAATAATTAAAACTTCTTATCAAAAATGCGATTAATTATTATTACTTACAAGTGACCCTGACATGTTTTTAATCCTAATATTTATTTTATATACATAAAATCGTGATAACAATCTTCCATTTATGATTCTATAGTTTATTCCATAATAACATATTTTTTTATAAAATAACGAAATAATCCTTCAATTTAAAAATATTATAAAATAACCTTAATATATTCAAAACATATTTGGACATGTGTCTAAAAATTAATAATAATATTAGTTGCACATAATTTGAGATTTAATTGGTGGAAGTCCAATGGTTTATGACCATTGGTTAGATTGTAGAGTTTATTAATTATTAACACTATTAGATTTAATATCACAATGCATTAGGTCTTTAAATTAGATCTCAATAATATTGTTCGAAACGTTGACAATCATTTAGGTAGAGATCTATTCAAATTGATATCACTAAAACGCAATATTATGGTGGATACAATTAAATATGTCAAAATTTTATTCTAAAAAATACATGTCTAATATAAAAGAAAAAAAATATTAAGGGGAACATGTGCCCACCCCGCTAGCCCAAGGTGGCTCCGCCCCTGCTTGCAAGTGTGAACAATTCTTTTTTAATTGTCCTACTTGTACTGTATAATTACGATTAACTATCAGTCAATGGTGTCTTATTATATAGATTTTTATGAGCTTGTCTACATGACTTCAAATAAGTTTTCATTGAAGTGAAAGATGATGGGAAGCTGAAGTTTTCATGCAAGTCTGTTACGTAAAGAGTGGTTAATAAAAGGAAATTGACCACCTTGTATTGTTTTGGTCGTACACTCCCATACCCTTCATGCACTTGAGGTGTCCTCTTTGCGTCAAATCCCTTAGTATGCTCTCTCTCTCTCTCTCTCTCTCACACACACACACACACACACAAAAAATTTTTTTTTTTTTTTTTTTTGAGCACGATAAAAGGCATAGATAAAATTAGGTAGGAAAGTTTAAATTACAATCAGAAAAAAGGGAAGCCTTGAGCTCAGGCGGGGGGGAGCCTAACCAATCCAAAGGGAGGGAATTGGTTAGCTTAGCAGCTGCCACCCAATGAGCAGCCCTATTACAGGATCTAGGCTTGTGTAAAAAGCGGAGGTTATGTGACCTCGCCAAAAAAACGTATATCATCCATAATTACACTAATTTCCCAGGGGGGGCATCTTCAGTGGAGCTGAGTTTAATTATGCTTAGACAGTCATTCATGATTGTGGCATTAGAAAGAAGAAGAGAATCAGCAAAGATGCAGGCTTGCCGCACTGCCTCAGCTTCAGCAAGCAGAGGCGAGCCAGAAGAGAAAGACATGGCAGACCCAGCCATAAGGACAGCATCAGCCTTACACACCACCATCCCACACGCAGCCCTCAAGGTCTTGGGAACAAAAGCGGCATCACAGCAGATCAAAAAATCAGAGGAAGGGGGAATTACCTCAGGAACCAGAGGGATATCAGAGGGGGAAGATGGGGGGGAAGCCAGGCGTAGTTGATCAGACCATAAGCATTGAGCCCGCTTCACCGATGCAAAAGCATCAACCTCCTCAGCACAAAACACGAATTGATTCCTGGCCTTCCATATTACCCAGCCCACAGAGGCAACTTTCCCCAAGACATCCAAACATGTTTGAGCATCCACAATATTCTCCAAAATCCAAGAAGATCGTTGAGCAACAGACATAAAGGAAGAGACATCCCAGCCAAAAGACAAATTCAAACCAAACCACACTTTTTTCGTCCAGTCACATTCAAACAGCAGATGTTCAACTGATTCAATAGACTGCTTGCATATGGGGCAAAGAGAAGAAAAAGCACACTTTCTTTTAGAGAGATTCTCCTGGGTAGCCAAAATATTATGGCAGACATGCCACCAAAAATGCCTAACCTTGGTAAAGCCTTCATGTTCCATAAAGTTTGCCACAATTTGGGATGGGGAGAGGCAGAAGAACAACAAGCCGACAGGTTACCCCTCTGAATGTTGCCTCGACGATAACCAGATTTAACAGAATAAATCCCCTTTCGATCAGGCCACCAAATTAGAGAATCAGCAGTGCGTCTTGAGGACAACGGGATTGCAGAGATAGCCTTAAAATTCTCTCGTGAGACGACAGAAGTCAGACCAGAAAAATTCCATCGGGTGGGGTTCAGAAAAAGAAGGTCAGCCACTTTAGAAATCTGGGTGTGAGGGGGTTTAGGAGTTTGAACAGAGAGAGAAGGGGAGAGGGGAATCCATTTATCAGTCCAGAAGTTAACACCTCTCCCATCACCAATTTTCCACATAAGACCATTTTCCAACAAAATGCGACCATGAAGCAGGCTGCTCCATCCCCAAGAGGGTCGATTACCTCGTTTCGCTTGGAGAAAATCCTCATTAGGAAAATAAATAGCCTTAGTAAATTTCGCCCAAAAGGAATCAGGATGAGTAATGAGCCTCCAACATTGTTTAGCCAGCAGCGCTTGATTGAAGAGGTGAAAATCTTTAAAACCCATCCCCCCAGCAGCCTTAGAATCCGTCATCCTTGACCATTTTTTCCAACATATGCCAGATTTCTCCTCGTTTCCCCTCCACCAGAAATGTCGAACTATCGCATTCAGTTTATTGCAGAAGCTTTGAGGAAAAGCAACCACAGACATAACATAATTTGGAATAGCCTGAATGACCGCCTTGATAAGGACTTCCTTCCCAGCTTGTGATAAACAGGACCCCTTCCAACCTTGAAGTTTCTTAACAACCCTCTCCAGAAGGTATCCAAAGACCTCACTCCTAGAGCGACCCCATAATGATGGAATACCCAGATATCGAGCCTGATGGGGAAGTGGTTGTAAACCGAGAAGATGACAAAAGAAAGCTGTTTGATCCTCAGAAGAGTTAGTCGAAAAAAGGATACCAGATTTAGAGAAATTGGCAGTTTGACCCGAAGCCCCACAGTAGAGATTAAGAATGTTGATGAATTCTCTAATACATGACTCCTTAGCTTTAAGAAAGAAAAGGGAATCATCAGCAAAAAAGAGATGAGAAATGACTGGACTTCTCCTTTTAATTTTGATTCCCAAAAGGCGTTTGTCTGCCACAGCTCTACGAATCATAGACGAAAGAACATCCGCCACAAAAAGGAAGAGATAGGGTGACAGGGGGTCACCTTGGCGAATTCCCCTTTGGGGTAAGATCTCACACATCCGAGTCCCATTTAACACAACCTGGTAAGTCACAGAGGAGACACATTGCATGACGAGTGCTACCCATCTTCTAGCAAAGCCCAAAGAAAGCATAGTGGCCTCCAAGAAGTCCCATTCGACCCTGTCATAAGCCTTACTAATGTCCAGCTTAATCGCCACTTCAGGAATGCGCCCCCTCTTCTTACCCTTAAGATGGTGGAAGACTTCATTGGCTATAAAAATGCAATCCTGAATCTGACGGTTAGGGATAAACGCAGCTTGATTAGGGGACACAATTGAGCCCATCATAACCCGCAGCCTGTTGGCCAGGACCTTAGAAATGATTTTGTACACAAAGTTACAAAGAGCGATAGGTCGGAACTGAGAAATAGATTCGGGTATCTCCTCCTTTGGAATCAAAACAATATTGGTATGATTAATACCCGTAGGTAATCGACCCCCTTCTAAGAAGTTTCGAACCATGATGAAAACATCTTGACCCACAACATGCCAGAATTGATTGAAAAAAATCCCAGGAAAACCATCAAGTCCAGGGGCTTTGAGGGCACCCAAGTCAGAAACCGCTCCCCGGACTTCTTCAAGGGTAAGATCACAAAGAAGGCGTTGATTCATATCCGGGGTAACAGAAGCAGTAACAGCATTCAGAGGCTCAACCCAATTACGTTCCCCTGAAGAAGAAAACAGATCCTGAAAGTAGGCTTGAATATGAGACGAGAGGTCCTCATCACCCTCAATCCATTCACCATCGGTAGACTTCAGTTTAAGGATACGATTGCGATTACGACGCTGTAAGGTTGACAAATGAAAGAATCTCGTATTTTGATCACCCCCTTTGAGCCAGTTAATCCGGGAACGCTGCAGCCAGAATTGTTCTTCTCTGCCTCTAATCATGTCGAGTTGAGAGCATAGAGAAGTCTCCCTGAGTAAGTTCTCGTCAGATGGAGCAAGGGTCTGCACAAAAAGCAATTCCTGTTCAAGTTCTCGAAGGAGCTTCCGATTATTTCCAAATTTGGATCTATTCCAGGTCAACAAGTTTTTTTCGCATTTCACCAAATTGGAAGAGACTGAGAGATAGGTTGAACCAGAGAGAATAGGCACCCAAGAAGACTTAATCACCTCTTCGCATTCGGGATCATCCAGCCACATGCATTCGAACTTGAAGTAAAAGGGTCTTTTAATGGAGGGCTCACCAAATTCAATCACAAGGGGGCAATGATCCGATCCCATTCTGGCCTCGTGAGTCACTTGTGTAAGGGGAAAAGCATCATACCAAAAAGAGTTAACCAAGGCTCTGTCAAGTCGTTCCTGAACGTTAGCTGCACCTGGTCTATTATTAGACCAAGTGAACCGGGGACCCCCATACCCCAGCTCCAAAAAATAACATTCCGAAATAAGAGACTGCAACTCCTCCACTTTCTTAAAACAAGAAGAAGTACCCCCAGCCTTATCATTCAAGGATCCAATGACATTAAAATCTCCCACTACCATCCATGGACAATCAACCACCCTAGCCATAGTTTTAAGAGTCGCCCAAGTACGCTGGTGCCGTTCAAATCTAGGGTCACCATAAAGAAAAGAACACTGCCATTGTAAGGCCTGCTGGGTAAAACAACAACGAGCCGTGATCAAATTACAGTTTTGTTCAAGCACACGTAAGGTAATATCATCCGTCCACCACAAAGCCAAACCCCCAGAAAGGCCCACAGGATCGACATATTCTCCAAACTGAAAATGCAGAGATCTTCGCAATCGTTCTAACTTATGGAATTTATTTTTGGTTTCCATAAGAAAAACAATTGAGGGGCGATGGGTATCAATTAACCCTCGAAGATAGCGGACTGTCCGGGGTCGCCCTACTCCCTGACAGTTCCAGGAAAGGATTAACATGAGTGGTGTGGCTGTTTAAGGTCAGCCACCACCATCTTTTCCGGTTGACATATGGAGAAATCCAGACAAATCATAAGAGGGCTGCGAGAACCAATGTGATAAGCTTCGATTAACAAGATTTTCCCCTCTGCCTTCATGACCTCCCTCTCCCACTCCCACTGGTTGATGCTGCAAATCTGAGTGTTGGAGATGAGTAAAGAAGAAATCCGATTTCGATTGAACTTGTGGCTTTCTTTGATTCTTGCGTTTATACTTCCTGGGCCGACTTCTAGGGGAAAGCTTGTCTCCCTGGGCATTATGGGAAAAGTTAGGAATCAGGGGGAGCTCAAGAGAGGTTGGAAAATGAGGGGGGGTTTGGGGGAATAGATTTGGGAGGTGTTTGTTTCTTTTCCTGCGTAATGACTGGACTTCATCCTCATCAGATTCAGAGAAGGCTTTCCGTTTCAAAGACATATGTTGGAAAAAAGCTTCCATTTGATCCCCTTCTTCCTGACTACCGTAATCCGAAATAGCATGGATCTCCTTTCCCGCCGACTTATGGGTATCCTCCAATTCATTTGGCTCAATGACATAGTAAGATCCTCTTTTCACTGCCACCAACATTCCGGAAGGTTCTTGGGAGACTGAATGGGGTGGACTAAGTTCCCCCGCATAAGTTCCATCCACAAAAGGCACCACCGCAAGAGGGGGAGTATTGAGACAAGATTCACTCAAATGAGGGTGCAAATTACATTCAGGGTTGTCACCTGGGGGCCCTTGTGAATTCCCAATAGGACTAGCTTGAGCAGCCATCTGCCCCTGGGTGGGTGGAGTTCTGGAAGCCGGATCAGCTCAGGTCGAGTGGGCAGCCTCTTCACGCATCGCATGAAGCTTACCTTTAAGTTTCTCATGTCTCTCCAAATTCTCTCGAGTCTTTAAAGACCACGTCTCTCTGAAGAAGCCCGTAGAGGATACATTTGGGGCGCGTAGCTCAGGACCAAACAGACACTTAGAGCCTAGTTTACCGCGTTCGCTGCACTGACTTTGGGCATGGCCAATTCGTCCACAGAGGTAGCAGAAATCAGAGAGGCGTTCATACTGAAAAGTGATCCAGATGTCATCCTTGTTATCCCGGGCCAGAAAAAAGCCCTTTTTTAACGGTTCCTGTAGATCAATTCTGCATTTGACCCGGAGGAAGTTACGTTGGAATTGAACCTCACCATCCACATCTTCCAATTGAGTTGGTTCGCCTATCACTTGCCCAATCCTCCAGGAATTGTTCTTAGTCATCATATCAAGAGGAAGCCCCCTGATTTGCACCCAAAATTCAGTAGCATGAAACTCAAAATCACTAATAGTACTTTGGGGCTGATAAGGTTTCAAAACCAACAGGGCTCCCATAACAGACCAAGGACCCTCATTCATAATCTTCATTTTGTCATTCTCATCTTTGAACATGAACATATATGTATTTCGTTCCCAATGGGTAATGGAGAAACCCTTAGAAGTTTTCCAAGAACTTTGCAAGACATTGCACACACCTTGACGGTTAAGGTTAGTATCGGTGAAAAATCGGCCAACCAGACAGTGTTTCTCAACGTTTTGTGCAGTAGAAGGGTTGGAATAAAGGGAGAGGCGGGGAGGAGGATTGGAATGGGACTCAGCTTCAGATTCATGCGCCATATGGGACCGTAAAGGGATGACAAAAAAAGATAAGAAGATGCTTCCAGAAAAGCAAGGAAAAAGAGGGAGAAAAAGCGGAGTCAAAGAAGAAAAGGACAGTCGAGGGGAAAGGGAAGATTAGTCAAAATAAACCCTAGAATCCAAAGGGATCAATGCAGGAGACACAACGAAAACCAAAGAAAAGGACATCCAGCACTCATAAAGAAAAGGAGAGAGCAAAAGGATACAAAGCATAAAGACAAATCCAGAAAGGAAAAGTCCGATCAGTCGTTGGAATACATTAAGAGCGTCATAAATGAGAAAAAAACCCAATACCTGGAAAAAGGAAGTACGCCGAACCGAGGAAGATGCAAAATCAAAAATCACGAAAGCCAAGGGATCGAAGGCCAAAGGTTGAGGAGGACCTCAGAGGAAACCCTAAGTAGGGTAGCAAGCTCTCGTCCCAAATTCAATCTGATTATTGAATGAGACATACAAATTCAATTTGATTATTGAATGAGGGTTTGACTAGGTATTGCATCTCTTACCAATGGGTCTTTGGTCTTATGGTACTTCTTATCTTGTGAAAGTTTTGCCTTCTTAAAGTTAAGGGTTCAAGCCCCCCTCCCCCTCCCCCTACCAAAAAAAAAAAAGGTATTGCATCTCTTATCACTTTTTTTTAGTATCTATATCATCTTTTGGGTGAAGTTTATTAACTTTTTTATTTTCCGGAAGCCTATTAACTTTTGGGGTGCACTCAATAAGAAAATAAAAGAAAAAATATATTAGAAGGAATTAAATCTCAGTTTTTGAGGGAGAGTTTATTATTATTTGGATAGAATTTACAACCTTTTGATTCTTTTTTTTTTTTTACTTTCGATACAGTATCGAAAAATACAATTTCAGGTATCCTAGGGTTTTACACTGAAAGAAGTAGAGCTTCATGGATCCTCTCCCTTTTAACTAACTGGGATTGCACTCTTTGAATCACTTCCTTCTGAAAAACTACTACTCATTTTCAAAATGTATATTTTTAGTTAATTGATTTCAAAAAGTAATTTGCTTAACTTTATTTTCCTTGTCAAGAGTTAGGTTTAATGGGATAGCAACCAATGGGAGCATAATAGTTGCCATGTATCTGAAATAAAGAAGAAACAGTGGTTGCCATGATGTGACAATGGAATTGTTTGGGAAAATTTTCTTTTTGCCACATTAAATGAAAAAATTAAATTAAATGGTTCCACTTTAGCACTTATAGCAATTAAACTAAAAATAAAAAAATAATATATATATATATATATATATATATATATATATATATATATATATATAAAAGATGGAACAAATAGTTGATCCCACTGATGATATTTGTTATTTTTGGAAAATCTTTCCTCCTATTTGTTTTTTTTTTTCCCTGCAAAATTTTTCTTGCTCTAAATCTTTTAAGTCACGAAGATCATGGGAGGGTTTAGACGGCCATCCATTCTCGATGGATTTCTTTAGTCGAGCTTACAATACCCTCAAATATGTTTTTTTTTTTTTATCAAGTTTAATGAAAGAGTGTTAATAAATACAACAGAAAAGTTCCATAACCGCAAAACTCTAAAACAATGCATAATCACAAAATTACAAGATTTTACGAAATTTTAAATTTCGTTTTTGGTCAAAATAATCTATGCCTTCTCATTTTCCACGTGAAAGATGCAAATAAGTATTAGAAATAGAATAAGATTTATGAAAGCAGTTGTCACATAGAAGTACTAGTTATTACCTGTGCCTGAAGGCACACAATAATAAAAAATGATAAATAATAAATATATTTGTATTCATATCCAAAATCAAATCACAAACATAGAGGAGAGATAAATGAATTTAAATATCGGTTGTAGTGGGGGTGAGAGATGGTGGTGGTAGGAGACGGTGATGGTTGTGGTGGGTGGCAATGGCGGCGGCGGCGACAGTGGTGGTGGCGGCGACGGGGGCGGCGATGCTGGTGATGGCGGTGGTAATGGTGGTGGCGGTGGTAGTGGCGATGGTGGTGGCAATGGTGGTGACGGCAGCGACGATGGTGGTGGTGGTGGCGGTGGCGACAGTGGTGATGGCGGTGGTAGTGGTGGCGGCGGTGGTGCTGGTGATGGTGGTGGCAATGGTGGTGGTGGTGGCGGTGGTGGTGGTGGTGGTGGAGGCGACGGCGACGGTGGAGGTGGTGGCGGCGGCGATGGCGATAGGGGTGCAACTTGGGCGGGTTGGGCGGGTTAGACAGTCAATCCTAGCCCAACCCTAGGTATATAATCTTCAACCTTAACCCTAACCCTAACCCTATCTCGGGTTGAGGAACTCAACCCGAGCACTGCCCAAGTTTAATTCGGGCGGGCTCGGGTTGAATTCGGGTTTACCGCAAGAGAGACAGAGAGGGGGGAATAATTACAAATTCATAAAACAATCTATATATTTCATTTATAACAGTGCACGATTATTGATCATATGTTTTCACACCAAAAAACTAGTGATCTCAAAGCACAATCCCAGAAAACATATAAATTAGACCCATAAAAACATTAAACTTAAAACATCACTATCACAACTAATCACGCATAACAGAGTAGCAACAACAAGAAACAGAGGACGATGGAGTAAAAATGAAAAAAAATGCTAATGCTTTATATATATATAATTATTTTTTAATTTGTCGGGTTCGGGTTGAAATCAGGTTGCCGATGCCTCAACCCGAGCCCGACCCAAATTAAATTCGGGTTGAAGTTTTTTGACCCAAGCCCAACCCAAATATTAAAAACCCTAGCCCAAGCCCTAATTTTTCGGGTTGGGCTCGGGTTGAAATCAGGTTGCCCAACCCAAGTTGCACCCCTAGATGGCGATGATGATGGTAGTGGTGGTGGAGACGGTGGCGGCGATGGTGGTGGCAATGGTGGTGGCGGTGGTGGTGGTGGGGGTGAGGGTGGTAGGGGTAGTGATAGAGCGGTTTCAAACACTATTTTTTTTTTAAAATACTTATGAAAAATAATTTCTACAAGTATTTTTAAAAAGTCATTTCAAACACACTCTTAGGGACCTATTTTTTCTATTAAATTTAGGGTGTTAATATTAGCCGTTAGATTAATTTTAAAGTAAAATTTAAAGCGATCTGAACCGCGAAAAACAAAAGTTATTTTGTTTATCTTTTGAAATTTGAATTGTAAACTACTTTATTATATAGATGATTGATATTTCTTTGTTTGCCTTCAAATGTAAGAAATGAAGTTGTGTCATGGTATAATATTCCTTAACATATTAAAGGTCAACTGATAATTATCATATAGCAAACACAAAATGGTAAAGTGTTTCTTAGTTGCCCATACAGACATCTGTATTATGAAAAATAATCTCGTACCTAGATCAGATGAAATCAGCGGTGATTGAATTGGAAAATAGAATGACCAGGATCAACTGGAACGAACTGGGTGCTCCTTCCCCTACAACGACGAACAAATTGTCACAGACCAAGGTTTAACTGGCCGAAGGCTTTTCAATGCTCAAATTAGTAAGGATTCCGAAATTAAGCAAGTAATTTGTAGGAAAACATTACTTTGGAACATATTCTTTTTGTCTTACTACTTTTATTAAGAGAGCAACATGCTATAGACAAATTTTAAAATAATTGTGAACACTTTCGATATTTAATTTGGTTAATGCTCGAAGTAATTGTGTTTGGCAATATATATAGGAAATAAATTTAAGTAATTTCTTATCATATGCAGCTGATATAGGTGTAACTTTGATAGATTTGATATGAATTTAGTTGTCTAAAAAACTCAGTTTTACCCATTCTTATTATGAGTGCAGGTACAAGTCGTACCCACATGCAAATGAAGAAGGGGATTTGAATTCGGTTTTAGACAAAAGTGGAGACAAAATTTAATGTAATGAGAACACCACGTTAAACTATCTCAACAATTTAATAACTATTTCATCTAATTCCAATTATATTATAGTGAGGTTTATTAATTTTAGAGTTAACTATTTATTTGAACCTTAAATTATATTGTTTATATCAATCAAATTTTTGAATTTAACCTCTGAATTATACTATTTGTGTCAATGTGGTCCTTTTGTCCAAATTCGTGATTAACATTGACAGAATTTTTGATGTGCATATCACATTAATTAGGGATTAAGGTATAGTTTATGGTAGAGGTGTCAAATGAGTGAGTTGAGTTGGTTATAGGTTGGGTTAAAATATATTCAATTTATTTTTCACATACGTATTAAATGAGTTATAATGAGTTGAGTTTATAACGGGTTGAGTTAAACCTCTTAACCCATAAAATAATAAAAATTCTAAATAGACATACACTAGTACATTAAAACACACAAACACATAATATACAAAAAATACACACACATATACTAACACACAAAAATTAAAAGACATTTAATAAAAAACAAAAATAAACACACATAATGGATCGGGTCAAGTGTGGGCCATGAGTCGGGTCATGGGTCAATAGTCGAGTCGTGGGTCACGCGCGGTTTTATTAGTGTGTGTGTTTTGGTGTATTAGTATATATGTGTGTATTTTTTAGTGTATTAGTGTGTGTATTTTTTTTTGGTATATTAGTATATTTATTTGATTTTATTACTTGTGTTATTTAATAGAAAGATAAATATTCAACCTAATGGATATCCATTTATAATCCATCTTAACATGTTTAATTAAAATGAATCATATTAGTCAACACATTTAGAATTTGCATTAATTAATATAGGTATTCAATCCATTTATTAACGGGCGAGTTGGGCTAATTAATGGTTAATGAGTTAAAATTACTACCTCTAGTTTATAGGGTTACGTTGTGTGCACATGAAGAATCCTATCAAATTTAACAACGAATTTAAACTGAAAGATTATATTGACATAAATATTATAATTTAGAAGCTAAATTTACAAAAAAATGTAGTTCATGAATTTGATCCACATAAATAATAATAGTAATAATGTTACGTTGACGGGGTGGTCGTTGAACGCTCTTCCTTGTTCTCGTCTCTTTTTTCATGAGTAAAAATAAATAAATAAATAAAATAAAATAAAATGACTACGCTGACATAGCAGCATCCGGCGGTATAAGCGGGGCGAAGTTCGTATATATGCAGCGTGGGGGCATGTACGAGCCCACGTTGTGTGGGACCAAAACACACGTTGCGGAGTCCATTAGAAAATCGTCCACATGTTATGAAACGTGGCAAGCATCAAACGCCCTGAATTCCATCGGACCCACAATGAACCCACGATGGAACCCACACGGCTAATCATCAACTTGCTTCATGTCAGCTGGTGCAGTGTTGAGCTCCAGAGCATTGCAGCGGTGCAGCGTGTCATGTGACTTTGGGGTTCGTGCCTCATTTTTTGGACTAACAATTGTGTGACATGTGGCTTGTTGTTGAAAGCTTGCGATTGTTTTAACGTTTTAATAATCATGAAGTTAATTGCGGATCCGATTTGAATAAAATAAGGTCATTGATTTGGGTACTCAGCAAAGAATGGGACATGTGGGTCCCATTGCTCATCTAATACAAACTGTGTCGGTGACGGTGGTCATGTTAGACCCGTCTAGGTTGGGTAGAGGTTGATGAATGTTGAATAATAATGAAAATGAAACGTAAATTTAAACGTCTAGAAATTAAATTTTAATAATTTTTTGAAGTAAAGTTATAATAAGTTTATTTTTTATTAATATCTTAATTTCGACATAAATATACTTGATCGAATAAGAAAAGAGATTAATCAAGATGCATGTAAATTGATTTAAACACTCATAACCATTAAACTAATTTTTTTTAAATGAACGTCCAATGAAGTTTAATATATATATACTAGTTATTACCTGTGCCTGAAGACACAGAATAATAAAAAATAATAAACAATAAACATATTTGTATTCATATCCAAAATCAAATCACAAACATAGAGTAGAGATAAATGAATTTAAGTATCGGTTGTAGTGGGGGTGAGAGGTGGTGGTGGTAGGAGACGGTGATGGTCGTGGTGGGTGGCAATGAACGTGGTGGTGGCGACATCAGCGATGATGGTGGTGGTGGTGGCGGCGGCGGTGATGGCGGCGGTGGTGGTCGTGGTGGTGGCGGCGATGGCCAAGGTGGTGGTGACGGTGATGGCGGTGACGACGGCAGTGGTGGTGGTGGCGGCGATGGCGATGACGGGGGTAGTGGCTGTGGCGATGGTAGTGGTGGCAGCGGCGACGGTGGTGGTGGTGGTGGCGATGGCTATGGCGATGGCGAAGGCGATGGTGCTGGTGATGGCGGCGAGGGCGGTAGTGGTGGTGGCGGCGAGGGCGAGGGCGATGGCGGGGGTAGTGGCTGTGGCGGTGGCGGCGGCGGCGGCGACCGTGGTGGTGGCGGCGATGATGGTGGTAATGGTGGTGGTGGTGGTGGCAGCGACGGTGGCGGCAATGATGGTGGTGGCAACGGCGATGGTGGTGGTGGTGGTGGTGGCGACGACGACTGTGGTGGTGGTGGTGACGGCGGCGACAGTGGTGGTGGTGGTGGTGGCGGCGGTGACAATAGTGGTGGTGGTGGTGGTGGCGACGACAGTGACAGTAGTGGTGGCGATGGTGGTGGTGGGGGTGGTGGTGGCGGCGGTGGTGATGGAGGCAGTGGGGGTGGTGGTGGTGGCGGCGACAATGGTAATGGTGGTGGTGGCGGCGGTGGTGGTAATGGCGGTGGTGATGACGGTGGCAGTGGTGGTTTTTAAAAAAATCACTCAAAACACACCCTTAGGGACTTATTTTTTCTATTAAATATAAGGTGTTAATATTAGCCGTTAGATTAACTTTAAAGTAAAATTTAAAGTAATCTGAACCGCGAAAAGCAAAAAGTCATTTTTGTTTATCTTTTGAGATTTGAATTGTAAGCTACTTTATTATATATATATATTATTGTTAGAAAATTAAATTCTTAACATATAAAGGTACAAAAATAATCAAATTTTATTTTATTTTTTGCTCAAAAACTTCAACTCAACTAATACACTTTTCAATGCAAGACTTAGAGTAATACACATCTACATTTCTCATCTGTTCTCTGTTCTCTATTATTTTCTTATTTTCTCTATATTCATTTTAATTTTAAATTATATGAATAAAAAAATAAAAAATAATTATTATTTAATATATACATATTATATGATTAATGCTTTATTTTTGGTATTATATAATGTATTAAAAATTAGGTTATTTCTATTATATATAGATTTAGTCAAGAAGTGGGTTGTGAGTGCCCTCTCGAGCATGAGTTGTAAGTTGAACGGTCAAGATCATGCTGGTGAGCTTCATACCTTTCCTTGGTTGGAACTCACTTGCATACCTCATCATGTACCTTCCACCTACAGAAAAAATAAAATCCCAACTACATGGCTACACCACCATCCCAATCCGTGAAAGTCAAATTCATAATCCCCAAAGCCCACTCTTACCCTATCACGCAATACACCCAATCACATGAAGCTCGGATACAAAGATCATTCGATAAAATTGAAGGAAATAAACTACATGGGACCAGTGGAAGGGGAAGTACATCGAATTAAGCGGGTCCCAGGTATATATAACGTGGGACCTCCAAGATTTTTAGTGGCTTAAAATAATGCTAGAATTACCGGTAATAAATATGGCGTGTCGGTGCCGACACAAATGCCCACCGACAGATTTACCGGGTGTAGAAGGTGACAAAACCGGCAATTGAAGGTCGCCGGTACGGAATCCCATGCACCAGCCGTCTACTGCCTGTCGGCGATTTCGTATCCCCCACACGTTGTTCTGTTGCTCCCCGGGCCCTCATTATCAGACGTTGACATCTTGTACTCCAAAATGCCGAATTAGTAAGTGGTCCACCTTATTTATTTCATGTATAAGCGGTGTTTAATTAATAAATAAATAATTTTTTTATCATCCAATCCTAAATAAATCGAATGAAATCTGACAGAAAAGAAGTGAACATTTTACGGAGTGGTCTCAATTGATTTTCCTTCCTTTAGCTACTCATATCAAACCCCCAATCCACTCTTCATCGCCGCTACTAACATGGTTTCAATTGATTTCTTTGTTTTTTTTTACATATTCAGATGTTTCAATTCGTTAAAATTAAAATTAAAGTCGAGCATGTTAATTTTTAGAGTCAATTTTAGATTGAGTTGACGGTCGGTATTTAAAATTTGTCAAGATTATCTGTAAAAGTCTATGTTTTCAAAATAGGGCTTTCATACTTGACACTGATTTGATCTCATTGTCATTCATTTTTTTAACTTGTACATTTTTTTAATTGGATCTAATAACAATCAACCACTAATTACTAGTTAATTACAAGACAAGTCTCAATCCTACTCCTAACTTTGAAAATTGTGGTTTTTGGTGAGGAAATTTTGATGAGCTAATCTTGGTGGTAGCTCGGATAACAATGTTTTAATGTTAAATATCTTATATTTTAAATTCAAATCTCCCAGGAATCAAATTTAAATGGTTCGTATTTGTAATTTACAGAGTGACTATGAGTCTAATTTATACATTTGAAAAAAAAATTATATATATATATATATATATATAATTTTACACGCAATTATTTCCAATCTTACGACATGCTGTCTTCCAACATGTGAGCTGCCTGCAAATACGGGTATTATCTGAAATTTGTTGTTTAATTTATAAATCAATAATTGATGGTGACGTGGAAAATAATATGTGACACAGTAACATGCGAGGTTTTGTCTGAAAATTGTTGAATTGTCAAAAGTCAGAATTTGCATGTGAGGTTTGTCTGAAAATTGAGTAATATTATTTCAAATTAATTAGTTGATCAAATAATTATTTATCATTAAATTGGCACTGTACCTCATTATTGGGTAGGACCCATTATAAGTTCAATTGCTATAATGTATTGAATAATTAACAATAACCCGTGTCTAAAGACACGGTGCAACGTAAGTTAGAAGTAATATATATTTTTTTGGAGGTGAGGGGGGAAGGGGTGAGAAATTCAATGTGAATGGTTTTGAGAAAAATGTTGGTGGTCGTTGAATGACTCTATTTGAAACCATCGAATAAGTTTATTGAAGTCTGTCCTGCTTTATATTATAAATGTTATTAGGACCTAAAACATTAACTTAATTTACTGATATAATAATATAACAAGTGATAAGTTCTAACGAAGAGGTCAATAGTTACAATGAAGCAATCAACAGTCACAGTCACAGTCACAGTCACAATAATTCTGTTGAACCACATCATCACCACATCATTTCGTCAACTAATTAAGTTTCAATTGTATTACTCATAATGTATTACGTCAATAAATAAAGTTTGTAAATTAAGTTCAAATAGTAATTCTCTTGTTAAAATATCAACTTATCACTATGAGAACATGCCACGTGGGGGCCTTAATCAGCTGACACAAATGTTGAAATTAGGACTGATAATCAAACTAAGTTACTTGGGTTTGACTCGAATTCGGTTATTTTGAGGCTCAGTTAAAAAATGAGCTCAACAGACTCAACTCGTGTATATGTAAATACTCGGACTTGACTCGGATCCGGTTCGTTTTGAGCTTGTTCAGGCTCGAGCTGAACTTGAATAATTTTTTAGATTCGTTTAAAAAAACGAGTTCGACAGGCTGACTCGATTATAGTTAGAATTTTCAATTATGGAGCTTAGCCTTACCAATTGACTTCTCTGTCCTTTGGATTGGATGCAATTTTTTTTTTTTTTTTTTAGTGTGTTGGTGGGGTGATTTTGGGCAATGGGTGTGTGAGATTGCTGGTTCACCGAGAAAATGTACATTGTTTTCCTGAAGCTAATTATACTAATGAATGTATGGCTTGTTTTTACTCATTCCTCTTGAATACTATGTAATGTGCCCACTATTTTGTGCTTATTTTTTTTGAGATATATAGGTCACAATCAAGCTTAAATGCTCACCAATGTTTTAGTTCAAAGCGAAATAACAAAGTAATGTTAAAGTAATCAAAAATATCGATCGAATGATGTGACATTGATATTGTGGTACTTCTAATCCTGCAACAGTCTAACATTACCCAAAAAAATAACCAACTTGGTCTATCTGTATACTTTGTAAGTCCAGCCAGGTTAGCCCAATAAAGATCAAGCTGCTTAAATAAGCCCAACACTAAATCCCAAGTAGCCCACAAACTATAAGTTTCTCACCATCAAATAAAATGGGCAGGATTATTTCTTTTAGGGTTTTTTTTAGTGTGGATACATTTTTTAGACTTATTTGAGAGGAAGTATACAGATAAATTTTTTACTAAAACATCTTATGATTAGGTATACAATTCAGATAACCTTTTATTTATTTTACTTACCATTCCTGAAAATATGTATAATCCTTATTATTTCATTCTCTCTCCTCCCTATTTTTCACACCGTTACTCTCTCTCCATTACTCTCTAACTCTCTCTCCGTTATTCTCCCTATCTCTCCCATTGATAATTTTTTTTCAAATATGTAAATATTTGATTTAATTTTTTCATCTCTCTCTCACTCTCTCTCTCTCCCTTATTTTCTCTCACCGTTACTGTCTCTCTTTATTCTCTCTCTCTCTTTATATCAGCATTACAATAACACAATTATACCAATCAGATACAAGTACCTTATAATACACTAAATAGTTACCCATGTGTTATGATAAACCAAACAGTTATACCAAATAATTATACAAAATTACGATACCAACCTAATTTGTCATCAGTTTTTTACACCAAATTTGGAGAGAGAGAGAAAATAGGAGAGAAAGATGAAAAATCAAACCAAATCTTTATATATTTGAAAAGAAAATAAATTATCAATGGGGGAGGAAAAGAGAGAGAGAGTATGGAAGAGAGAGTGAGAGACTAATGGAGAGAGAGAGGGAGATAGAGAGAGAGTAATGGAGTAATGAATGATTTTTTAATCTTTTTTCAAAAAAATGTACTTTTTTTTTGGGGAGGGGGGGAAGGGGAGGGGGATTTGAACCCTTGACTTCAAGGAGACAAAACATTTACAAGATAAGGAGTACCATTGAACAAAAAAAAATGTACTTAAAACCAAATAAATTTCTATAATATAGTTTAGCTCAATTAATTACAAATTTTTATTCTTTTACCTTCCTCAAATACCACTACAAGCACCTTATATATTGGATGTGATAATTTTTTTCTCGTAAATATTGAAGCTAAAGAGTTTTTGAATTTTATTTTCTAGCATCCTATTTTTAGCAGTCTATGAACTTCGAAGATCACTGAGGATCACTAAAATTTTTGACGCCCCCCCCCCCCCCTCCCCTCTCTCTCTCTCTCTCTCTCACTCACCCATACACATAAAACATCTCCCACCAACCCTTCACCCACATGCTTCCTAGATGGCATTTTAGGTTGGATTCAGGCTCGGTCCAATGAAAATTGAGGTCTTAAGTGAAAATTATAAATGAGGCCCTTTAAAATTAATAATCTATAATATAAAATATGACAAGCTTCAATAAGTCATCTGATGGTCTCAAATAGATTCATCCAACGCCCACTAACATTCGTTTCAAAATCATTCACATTGCATCGTGTTTTCAGACAAGGGTTACCCCTAGTAAATATATATAAGAGAGAAGTGTTGTCATTAATGAAGAAAGAGAAGTTGGACCCTCTTGTGGACTTTGCTATGTATAAGCCTTATTAATCTTGAATTTTGTTGGGCCAAATAAAACCACTTAATAAAGACAACAAATAAAAATGGAGACTCTCTTTTTTTGGGGCCCTAGGTTGAGATTTAAGCGACTTACCCTTTGAGCCAACCCGAGTTGGATTAATTCTTGAAAAAAATCAATATACATAGTCATACTGGTTTGGTGGGAATGAAAATTGATAAGACCATCAACTTCTGAACCACCAACTTCTCCTTATTGAGGGTGAAAAAACAAAAGATCACTTGTTGAGTTTTGTCTCTCATAGGGGCCATGCCCAAATCGCGTTGTGGATTGAACTTACCTAGGTGAATTCTAATCTATTAACTTAAGAACATGGGATGATATTTTGAAAAAAAAAATTGAGGGGCCACTGAGCGGTTGGTTTCACGGGTAAGAACTCATATTTTCTCGTTCAATACTTGGATTCGAGTCTCCATAATTACGGCGGCTCAGTGGAGGCTAAACCTTCAATATGGAAGGGCAATGGGAGTTGGATAGTACTTTTCAGTGCTTAGAGCACGCGGTGAGACTTTCTTTTTAACCCTGACATAGGTGCAGTGAAGTACTAAAAGGTAATACTCTCTGATCGATATGTGAAATGACATATCTGCATATTCATTTCCACCACTCAAAAAAATTTAATGGAAGCCGAATCCCAATATGTCATATTGGGCCAATCTTTATAATGGAAGAAGTGGGCAATTCATGAAAAGATATAGCAATATCTCTCTAGTCCTTAGAGTATTTTCAATAATGACTCAAATTTAGACTCAAATTTGAACTTAAATTTGAGTAAAAAGTTTGATTTGATTTCTCTAATATGGACAAATTTAAATATCTACTCAAATCTTTTAAAATATTCTCTCACTGTCCCAAATATATTTTTTTTGTCATTCAAATCATGATATTTGATAAAATAAATAAAACTTTCATATCTCTCCAGAAATGGGTAATTTAAAAAAAAAATTGAATATGGATATAACACCACCTAGGAATAAAAAGAAACATAAAAAAACAAAAAAAAACCACTCTACAATTCTCATATTGTTCTAATCCTTTATCTTTTTTTTTTTTTTTTGTAAATCTAGATAAAGAAAAATAAAAAAAAGTAGTTACATTAACATGTGTTTGGTTTGAAGAACACAAAAAACGGATCGTTTTAAAAAAAAAATAGATGATTGAAAAAATAAAATGACAAATTTTCTAAATTTGTGGGTAGGGAAGCTTGAAATTTCAAGAAGAATCGGTAAAATTGCACTACCGACAGTGTTTAACTTGAAAAAAAAAAAAAAAAATTTGATGGGTAGGTTTCAGGTTTATATAGTATGAAAGATGAGTAAGATTAGAGTTTTAAATAAAAACAAGAAAATCAAGAAGATAGAAGATGAAAAGAAAGAAGCTTACCTACATGCCTTCAAAAGATTTGTGAAAACTTCGCTGGCGGTTGACAATTGAAGCAGTGTCGAAGAGAGATGCAAGAGGAGGTAGAAAACAAGTCATCAAAGAAAATCTTTTGACTTTGGATAGGGTAAAAAATTATCGTTAGAATTATAGTATAAAATTTGAGTCTCACTCAATTTGGTTCAAGACTAAGTTTTTTCTTAATTTGGTATAGGTTTAAATTTAAGATTGGAGAAAGTTTTTAGACCATTTAAACTCAAATTTAAATTTGAATCTAAACTAGATTCAGGTTAATTAAAAATACTCTTATGCTCTTGCAAAACTTCATTTTTTTTTCCATTTCAAGGTTTGGACCTAAATTCGGTTCATGGTGATTCTGAAAATCAGTATTGGTGTCGTCATTATCAATGTCATCATAGACAAATAGGGTTATTAATTGAATCAAATAGCATCGGTTCACCTTATTTTTAGCTCGTTCAAACACGCTACTAACTTTGTAACATAAGCCGAATCTAAAAAATTATTTATGCTCGTTTTTTATCCAAGCCGAATCCTATTCGTGAGCCTGAGTGAACTCAGTTACTTCTATTCTAGTCTAACCAATTGAACAGGATATGGTTATGGTGCTGCCAAAACAAAATTCAGCACCATACCAAAATTGATTCATATACATAGATTTTGGTGTAATCAATTTATAATCATTGATTGTAAAAATAAAAAAATAAAAAAATTTACACATGCCTCGTTTTTATTGAATATTGAAAAGTGTAAATATTGTACCATAATGTCACCCACTTGAAGAAAGAAGACATCATATTCTAAGCAAGGGTAATTGCGTAAGGACGATACCGTACTTAAATTCATTTGAATCGTAACTATTAATACAAACACCTTGAAGTATTGTACTTTCAAGTCAAAAAGACTTCTTCCAAGAGTTTTAGGGTTGGCTAGATGAATCATATTTCGTCATTTTGCTTTATATAATGTCATGCTTTAAAAAAAAAACATAAACCTGATAATTAATATAAAACTCGTCATGAATCCAAAAAAATTAGAGATATAGTATTAAAAATTAGTTTTAGATAGAACTGTTGTGTATAACTCTTTTTTCTACTTCTGCAGTAATGTCAAGCATAGTCGAGGGACGGTCTGGTACATGGAAAGGTAACTGATTATATAACCTGATTTGGAAAAAATATACCCTAATCTTTCCCTTCGTCTTTTCTGGTGATTTGGATTTATCTTTAGGTGCTTAGAAATTTTATTTCTCAAAAGATCCAAATTCATTTCCCTCAATCTAACTTTAGGAGTATCATAATTAATCCAATGACGACCACTAGCACCATCTCTACCCGTAGAACTGTCCCCATACCCAGAACTACCTCTCATCTCTGACTTTCTTCCCATTGATGTTGTGCCACACTTTTCCTTTTCGCAATTGCCAACTCAAGATTAGAATTCAAATCATTACCTAAGTACACATATCTACGATCCCTAGCCACTGTCTCCCTCAAATGGAATTCCAATTATTTCCTCCTCTTTTGTTTATCTTTTCTTTTATCTTTACTTTCTTGAAGATGTTTCATCATTTGTTCTCTGACTTCCAGTGGCACTTCTTGACATGGTGTCACATTGCCTCTTTTCCTTGTCAAATATTCTTTCATAATCCCACCTTAAATGATTTTTTTACAAAATAAATATATTGCATCATATCTATTGGTCGCCATTGTTTTAAATTTTCAACCAATATCATCACTAGGATTGGTTTGTGAACATTCTTCTGCCCCATGTCGAGACATTTTTAATTCTGTCACAAAAAAAATGTCATGTACAATGAATAACAAACCAAATAAAAGTAATTGATTAAAAAATCACCATATAACCAATAACCTATCAATACTAATGATGGTTAATTTAGTAATATATGTATATCTCTAAGTAAAACAATATATTGTCTTTTTTAAAAAAAAAATTACTAAATTGGTGAAAGATCTAATTTAATTAATTACAATTAACATATTATTTAAGTCAATATTTAATGGGCTAAAAGATCAATTTATAATTATTCATCATAACTTAACTATGACCCATTATATAATTATGAGTAAGCATTATATTATTTTTGTTACTGATTATTATGGACTCAAATTCTAAACCCATTCATAACATGTATTTTAAGTAGGGAAAATTGGATGTGGCAATTTTAAACATAATATGTTAATACAATACGACCAAACACGAAATTAGTATGCTAGGATTTACTATTTCTCGGCACGAATATGAAACGAAACATGACTGCTACAACTTTAGAATTGATCACCCAAGTGCAGGTTGTGCGAAGTAATATAATACTCGGAAGTCCGAGGTCGAACCACAGGGAATTGTGAAAAACTTAGAACACAAAGAAAAATAAAAGAAAATTTGTTTTGAAATAATTGTTGTAGAGATTTAGAAAACAATAAATTTGGTTTTAAAACAATAATAGAAAATACTAAAACATCGGGTACACCCTCTCAATTCCATACAATAATGATTAAAGACTCAAAACTTAACTTGAAACACAAATCAGATGTCGGTTGATTCAAGTAACAAATTAAGTAAGAAAACAAAATGTTACAATCAAAAGATTATTCAGGAACCTGAATAATCATCCAATTATATTATTTTATGAAATAAGGATAATTACCTCAAGCGTGGAATAACCAGTTATTTACTCGCAGGGAAATTCAAGTAATCGATGTACGTGACACAACGACTCAAAGATTTTTACAGAATAAAAACTTTGCTAAAAAAATCAGAAGTTAAATTAACAAAACATCATAAATCATTAAACTCAGAGTCAATAACATTACCGTACTTCATTGAGAGGTTATCCCCTAACCCTAGCTTAGCCTTCTAGCCAGACATGACGAGCTAAAAATAAAAAGATTGAAAAAAAAGAATAAATAATCTAAATCCTAATCCCCTAAATCCTAGATGAGAACCCTTATTTATACTAAAATAAATCATAAGTGTAGATAGAAAATATAATGTTGGTTTGGAAGGAATTCCTTTCCAAAAGATGTCTTGTAAGGTTAAATCCCGTGCATAAATCTTGGGGCCCGCGGGTACAAAATCTGTCCAGATTTCGAGCTTGAATTTCGCATATTTAGAGGCTGAATCACGAAATTTTCATGAAATACACTTCTGTAGCCTTTGAAGTCTTCTTTCCAACCCTACAAAAATAAGGTCAATCCAATATCGGAGTCAAAAGTTATGACAAAAATACTGAAGATGTGTCAAATCCTTATCTTCTAGGAAACTTTCCAAATCCAACTTTAAATAAGTTTTCTTCAAACTTTGACTCTTATAAGGATTAAATTGCTGATTTATCTTCAAGTCTTCCTATCTCCACCTTAACTCTTCAATCCTTATTAGTTATGATTCTTCCTCTAGTGATTGCTTCTCTTGCATTATCTATTAATACTTTAAATCAACCAATTTACCTGCAAAATAAACCAAACAACTAGAAAAAGTATCAAACTAGAAAATCAAGGAATTTAACACATTTAATCATAAATAATATGCAGTTAACCAATCATTAAATGTAATAAAATAACAATTTTGATGGTTAATCAACGACTTGCTAACATGCTTAATAAATGAGTCGGGTTAATTTCAAAAACGGATGATACGAAATTGACACATTTAAATAGTATTACATATAAAATGACAGATTTTCATAATTTTTAATCAAGTATGGACATGAATTCTTATAAAATAAGATGATTTTTTTTATTTAAATTTTACGATTATACGGATTGAATGAATTTCAAGTTTACCAAAAATTGTAAATGTGGATTTAGTTAAAATATGATGAAATCTTTGTTTTAGATTTTTTATTCATAACTTGAACCATAAAACTTCAATACGAAAAAAATAATAAATAGATCGAGTCATGGTTAGGAGTACATCTAACATGATTAATTAAATCAGTTATATTAAAAATTATTAATATTTGATACAAATCTAAAATAATCCGACACGAATACAATTTGATACGAAATAATTGAGGGGAGTGGGCTAGCAGCATAAATATCCAGGTCAAATAATGGATGAATAGAAACATGGAGAATTAATCACAAACAACCACTTCTTTTAATGATTTCTGATTTCCATTTTTTCCTCAGAAAAATAACCTCACAACCATAAAATGCAGCATCAAGATGTTCACTGACATAAATAACGAGTTATGGCCGGCGACCATGTGGTCACCAACGTAAATAATGGGTGATGGTGACCTTGTGAGGATTAGCAATGCTTCAAGAACCAAATTACCATTCGATTTATTCGGAGTTTCAATAATAGATGAAACTCATTTTCAATTCAATGGTTACATTGAATTAGACCTTTCAGATTAGGAGAAAATATTCAACGCAATGGTGTTATTATGCCATCAATATTGACGTGGTATCACCAATCAATAATAAAACATCAAGTGGACAAGATGAACCCTATTTTGATAGTTATTTGCTTACATGGAGGATTAATTATTAATTTTGTGGGATCTATTTGCTTATTTGTTTTAATATTATTTGTTGATGATATCAAGTTAAAATTGTCACGTCGTATTAACATTGTAATGAATATTTTTTCCTATAATAGATCCCTAAATTAGGTCCAAAAAATATTTTCTTGTGAGGACATGTCAATATATTTTAATTTGTTGAGCATGGTTTGCTGTGAACGCTTTGATGACTTTGAATGTGGGGATTGAACAACATAATCTACAAGGAATGTTTAAATTATAGGACAAATTGTACTTTGTACTCTAAAAAATTTTAAAAAATTTATTTTGAACCCTTAAAGATTAGATTTTTCACATGCACTATCAATGTATTAAAAGTATTCCAATATAGTCCTTCCGTTAATTTTTGTTTCTTATTTCATCAATGTCAAGGGGTGTGTCAACAGAATGAGCAACGAAAGCTTATAGAATGACCATATTTCAATATTTTTAATACATTTAAAATACAATGTAACAAATTTAATATTAGAGATTGTAAAGTAAAAATTCTTAAATTTTTTACAGTGTAAAGTGAGATTCTGTAAGTTTGAAGCATAGTAAAACTATCGATTTCAAACTCAAACTTGCATTTTATCCATCATATAAATGAACACTTGTCATCACTCAATTTGATCTCTCCATGGGTTCATAATGGAAACCAGCGGAATTTTGTTAAAGTTTCAATTTTCTTCATAATGGCAAGGAATGGGTAGCTCACTTGTGTTCGTAGTTGCGCATACAACCATGTGAAATAATTAATAGATGCACAAAATGGAGAGTTGATGGCAACCCACAACGTCTTTAAATGATTGCTGGCATTCATTATAATAATATTTTTTTTATAGCAATGCTACTTAAACCTAAAATACTAACATAATTTGTTGGTCTTATTAATTAATATCGTTGATTTAATTGTAGATTCCAGCAGTTATTGAAATCTACTACCAATCCAAGGACTTGACTATGATACCGAATTTTTTACAATTTTTGTAGGTATTTTTATAACTTTTATGGGTATTTTTACAGTAAGAAATTTATTACTTTTATGGGTAATTTATCACTTTTGTGAGTGTTTTTATCACTGTTGTGTTAACTATTTTTGCCACTTTTTTCGGTACAAAAATAATTACCACTTTTGTGAGTATTTTTTTACCACCGTTGTAGTTACTATTTTTTGGTATCACAACCGTGATAAAAATACTCACAACAATAATAAAAAATACCTTTAAAAGTAATAAATATCGATACCGAATTTTTTTCTTGGTACCTCAGACAACTCCCTAATTCAAGAGTTGTAATTGATTAGATAAAAAAAAAAAAATCAAGTCAACTATTTAAGTACATGTTTAAAAAAAAACTATTTAAGTACAAATAGAATTTCCCCTTTTTTTTTTTTTTACTTTTTGGAATAATAACATCAAACTGATAAGATGCACACCTAACGTGTTCACAAACATAAACTCCCTCGTTTTTTCTTCAAATCTCCTTCCTTCACCCTTTTCTATCTCTCATCCGTTATATTAAAAATAAAAATAGAATTATAAGAGTTATATGATTATATAAATTAGCTTTTTTAAAACATTTAATAAGTAGGGGTAGTTGGGAGGGAGTTTGGTGATGATTATTTAGGATACTTTGTGGGGGAGTTTGTGGGTCATTATTTGGGACAATTTGTAGAATGCAATTGAATGAAATATTTTTCTTTTTATTTCAAAAATTCAGGAATTAAGAAAGTGACACAGAAGACTTCTCAATGTCTCACCTTCAAACCTAATTCCTATAATAATATTTATTTAATATTACAGTTAAAAAATTAAATTATCAACTCATAAAAATACAGCGGTTAAAATTGATTCAATCTTCATCTATTTTGATTTAATGGTATAAAATTCATCCCAATTTTTTTTTTCCACTCAAAAAAATTATCTTGTCTACACGGTCCTCAATATCAAACAATTCGATCAACACATTTTTCAATGTCAAACAATCGCATCAATTCATATTTGCTTCTTTTTTTCTCTCTCTTCATTTTAATTTTAAATTGCAAAATCAATGTTCGATTTTAGTTCTTGAATAGTGTCTTATACAAACTAGGTAGGAGATGCCTTGAGAGGCCTTCCCTCATTAATTTTTAATTTTTTAGAAATTTGAAGTATACAAAATAAGCAATGCTACCTATACCTAATTTGCTGACCTTAGAGCACCTTCAACTCTTTCCATTTTTTAGACCCAAATTTAAATTTGGGTAAAAAAATCCTTAAAAATCTTCTCCAATGCTATACTCAAACCCATAGCAAATCAAGGGAGACTCAAATTTTTACTCAAATCAATAGAGACTCAAACATTTACTTAAATCATCAATTGTTGGATTTTATTCTCTTTTAAAGATCTAATGTTCATATTCTATCATACTTTAAATTTAGTTTTGTCCTCTTTTAAACTTGACTTTCTCTATTGGAATACTTTGTATAAAATCAATTTTTTTTACTCAAATGTTGACTCAAATTCGAATTACCCATCATTCATTTAATCTTATCTATAGAATACTATGAATTTTCAGAATTTCTTTATCAACTACTAAAAAGAGGAGGAAGAACGAGAGAAAAGAAAATAGAAAAGAAGATAATTGTTTTAAATCTCGTGCAAGGCAAGGATGGGACCGTTAATAGCTATGTTATAAATATAAAATGCAATTTGCAAGGAACGATTAAACCCTATATATGCCATGAGAGTTTGATAGAAGCAAAGCAACACATACACAAACACCCAAAGAGGGAAAGGTGATGGAGCTATTAGAGCTACTCCTCAAGACCATATTCACCATAACAGTGATTGGCTTTGTAAGCTTGTTTGTGCGTCTTTGTCAAGTTCTTGTTATCAAGCCAGCGAGGGTTCGTTCTGAGCTTCGAAAGCAAGGGCTCGACGGTCCTCCTCCATCTTTCTTGCTCGGCAATGTGCTACATATGCTGAAGGCGATGCGTTCCATGACTTCAAAGGCACCACCACAGGGCAATTGTGAACAAATAACAAGCCATGATTCCACCATTATCTTCCCATACTTGAAGCAATGGCAAAAGCAATATGGTATTGTTTCTTGATCCATAAATGCATGCATGTGCTCACATATATAGTTTTTGTATCCAAAAATGCAAGTATGTGCTCACATATATAGTTTTTGTGGATGTACATGTTAACTGGTAAAGAAGCATGAGTTTCTGCATTCGAATTTGAATGCAATTCGGTTAAAATTCCTAAGGCAATGGCTTTGATGGCCTAGTATTTGAGTCGACCCTGCTTCCAACACTCTCAATTAACGGGGATCAGACTCTGTAACGACGCTTTTAAGGGTCATTGCCTTTGGTTAAAAAAAAATGCCCATGTGAACAAAAATGCATGAATAGTTTAGTTTTCTGAGTGTGCATTCTCACTACATTCACAGGTCCAACTTTCTTTTTTTCCATGGGAAACATACAAACTGTGTATATGAATGATCCTGAGATGGTGAAGGAAATGACCACATGCACATCTCCAGATATTGGAAAGCCAGCCATTCTACAGAATGTTTGTGGACCTTTGCTAGGCCAAGGCATTCTCACTTCTAATGGTGCAATTTGGGCATACCAAAGGAAAATCATAGCTCCTGAATTGTATATTGACAAGATCAAGGTAAAATTTCTAAACGAGTTCTTCAACTCAACAGAACAAACACCTTTTCTTAGTCTATGGTTCCTTGAAGCTCTTTCAACTAATTTTAGATGATACAGACATCTATGTAATCTTAACAGTCAAAGTACTATGACTTGGAAAAATTGATCATGAATGACTTCAATCAAGCGTAATTTCACCTCTAAAACTTATAGTTTTCATGATTGGTCACAATATTTTATGATTAATTATGATTCTTTCGATTACAACTTAGATGATTCTGAAATGGTTATAACTTAACTTTAAAATATTATAACTTTTGATAAGGTACCTCTTTCAATACCATAGTCGTTTACAAATGACTATTGTCGTTTGTTATAATAGTTAGTTGATGTTGTTCTATTATATAGAAGTTCTTGCAGCGGAATCGTTTTCATGCTGAGTGTAACAATTTGTAGGGAATGACGAAGTCAATGGTGGAATCCTCAACTACCATAGTAAATTCATGGATCCATAGGATTGATCAGAGTGAAGGTGGAGTTGCGGACATTAAAATAGACGAGGATATGAGAAGATTTTCTGGGGATGTTATTTCAAAAGCTTGTTTTGGTAGCAATTATTCTGAAGGGAAAGAGATCTTCTCAAAACTTGGAGTTCTTAAAGATTTGGTGTCTGACAAGTTCTTTCTTTTCACCATCCCGGGAATGAGGTATGAACTATTGCTTATTTTAGGGCATCACATTCTTTGTAGACCTAAATCAGAACCTAAAATGGGACTAAAGTTAAACCCTGCAGATATCTTCCAACGAACCGCAATCGAAAAATTTGGAGATTAGGAAAAGAGATTCGCGAGATGATTCTCAATGTAGTAGACAAAAGATTAAAGAGTCAAACCACAAATGCAGATTTGTTACAAATGATAATTGAAGGAGCAAAAAAAGGTGACTTTGATCATGATGAGATTGACAACTTCATTGTGGATAACTGTAAGAACATGTATTTGGCCGGGTATGGTAGTTCTGCTGCCTCCGCAACATGGACCTTGATACTATTGGCTTTGCATCCAGAATGGCAAGCTCGTGTTCGTCTCGAAATATCTGAAGTTTGTGGCAAGAAATTGCCTGATGCTGATGTTCTTCCGCAGATGAAAACGGTGAGTTTTTCATAATTACCATGATCTCCTAGAATGTTTAATCATTTAAACTCACTAATGACTTAAATCTCTTGAATGAATGTTGATCAGTTGACGATGGTGATTAATGAGTCATTGAGACTTTACCCTCCAGGAGTAATTATAGCGAGGGATGTGTTGAAAGAAATAAAATTTGGTGGCCTAAACTTGCCTAAAGGTGTTTCCATATGGAACTTTGTGTCAGCATTGCATCAAGAACCTGAAATATGGGGACCTGATGCTGACAAGTTCAATCCTGGGAGGTTTGCCAATGGAGTCACTGGTGCATGCAAGTTTCCGCATGTATACATGCCGTTTGGTGTTGGTCCTCACTTGTGTTTGGGGATGCAATTTGCATTAACAGAGCTCAAAATTCTTCTTATTCTTCTTGTCTCCAACTTCTCCTTCTCTATCTCCCCCGAATATCAACATTCCCCCGTGTTCAAGACGGTGTTGGAGCCCGAACATGGAGCGAATCTCCTCGTAAAGAGAATATGATGTTATCTTAGTTTGGTGTGTATTGAATCTATATATTGATAGATGATTGATGTTTGCTTGTATCGTGTGATTGTAAGGAGTAGTAGTGGATGAGTGCTATCCTAATATCTCCAGTGGTTACAAACATTGGCGAAAGTGTTGTGCTAAGGTTAGGTGTTACATTGGAACCTATCAAATACCATATGCAATCTATTTTTGAAGTAAGTAAAGTTGAGTTCGAGTAAAAAATGTGTGTTTAAGTGTGAATGTAATCAAGTTTATCAAATATACAATTTCTTCTTTTACTTCCATTATGTTTCTAAGGTTTGATTATATGATTTTAGCCCTCTTACCTACATCAAAATGAAAAAAAAAAATCGTTAAACTAGTAAGTTACATCGTGATTCGCTTAAATGATGGAAGACACCAAATTACTTCCAAAGTTTGTTATATGTGCTAAAAATGGGGGGAAAATTCTGATAATGGGCCTACTCTTGAAGCAATGCTATGATACTTGTATGAAAGATCACATGCTTTCACAAAATACCATGTGTAATCTAAGTAAGGAGGTTTGAGTTATGACTCTCCCACTTTCCCACCTCCTTGACTCTGCAACCCCTCCTCCACCTCCACCTCCACCATCCTCGCAACTCCTTAGCTGCCCCCTGCCATTCCTACCTGCTCTTGACCTCCCTTCCATCCTTCTATTCAAGCACGAATGACTCTATGATGAATGGTCAGGATCGCACCGCTGCTAGTATAAGCTAAAGACAAATCATCCAACGGTTCTGGACTCACGAACTCACAAGCTGTTAGGAAATGATCACCAAAAACAAGGTGCACCAATAAAGTCTTGGACCCAAAACTTTGAAGACAGCTGGGTAGGTGGCAACAAGACCTTTGATAAACCCTTAATGGTGCTCCAAACCAGGTAATGAGACTCAAATTCTATGAATGTTTAGGAGGATGATAGAGTGATAGTGTTTCCCTTCCCCCTAAAGAAGTAGGCAATATCATTCCTCCATTCCAATGAAACAATGAAACGGAATAAGATTCTATTTAACTTTCCAAGACACTACTGTATTTTGTGACATGTAATTTTAGAGTCGCATCACACATCAACAGCTCTATTTTCAAGAAATTTTATAAAATACTAAAAATTTTTCTTTCATCATCACAACTTGATTCTTACATATATAATTTATGTCATAAAGTGTAAATAATAAATAAATATCACTTGGGAAACATCATTTTTGTTAATTATCATATTATTTTATAGAAATATAAGCTTCCTCATAGTTTTATATGACATCATTATTTGTTATGAAAGGAAAATTAATTATCTGGAGGAACTTTATGCTTTGTTTGGTACGATGGAGGAAAAATGGAAAGATAGAAAGTTGGAAGAATGAAAAATTTGAGGGATAGATAAAACATCATATTTGGTAAGGATGGAAAAGTGGATGAATTATCTTTTCTTCCAACTCACCAAAATCAATCCCTCCAAAATTGAGATGAAAGTGGATGAAAAAATAATTATGTATGTTGAAATGTATATTATTTGTTTATATATCCTTTGATATATACATATATATCGTATTTATTAATTACATATTATGTATATATTAATTTTATATACAGATACAATGATAAAATATGTATTTATATTTTTTCAAAAAAAAAAAAAAAATTTTTTTCTACCTTACCAAACTCAAAAAAATCAACATTTCCTATTTTTCATCACTCTTACCAAATAGAAAGGAGGGAATGAAGGGTTCCTCCCTTAAATGATAGAAAGTGTATTACTCTCACTTTCAATCCTTTTATTTTTCCATCCACCTTACCAAACGGATCATTAAAGACGACATTTGTCTTGTTTCTTAAAAGGGTGGGACATTCCTATCCTATTAAACTATAAATAATAAGACTATTAAGTTTACCTATTTTATATCTACCCCACTAGTAATTAAGTCTACTCAATTCTATACCCACCCCATTAATAACAAAATTTATCTCAAAATTCAAGCAAAAAAATGGCTTCAATGGTGGCTGCCGCTAACGTTTTTCTAATGCTACCCTGCATGCAAGGGGCAGAGCCACCTTATGCCCAAGGGGGGCATATGTCTACCCTTAAATTTTTTTTCTAAAATTACCTATATATATTTTAAGTATTTTTTTAATATATTAAATTGTGTCCACCTTATTTTTTAGTCAAGATAAAAAAAGGCATGATATATTCATGAATTTACTTATAATTTTGACATTTATTTTAGTAATTATCACCGACAAAATAGAAAACACATTTTATTGTGTAATCGAATAGCTAAATGATAGCATAATTGTGGATATAAATAATAATAAAGTTAATGCAAGACTTTCAATGTATAAAAATTCATCGAAGTCAATTCTAAGTAGTTTTAATTAGCTTTTGTTTTGTAAAAAGATATAATAAGTCTTTTTTTTTGTCATTTGTATCTATAATGCTTATCAATTTTAGTCTTTTTAAGTTTAATGAACTTTTAAGAATTAAATAGGATGTAATTAAATATAAATGCATTATCCTATTTTTATCAATTGCACAAAAAAAAAAAAAATTAAACTTCTTAAAATATTCCGTGCCCACTCCGTTTTTCTGGCTCCGCCCCCTGCCTGCGTGCATGACCAAGGACTGGATAGCTTCTTCCAGAATGACACTAACGAGCAGAAGTGAATGTGAAATGCTCTCTATTTAGGTTGATGGCTTCGAACTCTATTCATGCTTCTGTGAATACCTACTTATATAGCAAGTCGAAGTGCTCTTGACATTTCGGAGTACCCTTTTATTTTTTATTTTTTGCATACACTTCAGTTGTTCTTCATGATCATGACATGACTTGATTCAGTATTTGTGGCTTCAAATTGAATCAGAAGACTTTGGCAAGGTTGTAATCTATCATCCTGTAACTGAATCCAGCAGATTGTAAATTACATCAAAACTCAGTGAAGTTTATCAATTAATCACATAGATCCCCTCACATTTGAGATATTATATTTAGACCCTTTAAGTTTTATGCACATGTAACACGTAAACCCAGTGTCCATTGGCATAGCCGTTAGATTTCATGATGTCATCATATTATGAAAGCATAATTCCCACACTATCCTCTCTTCTGGGGGCCCAATGTCATTTGATATTTATCCATATTGGTCCAATGCCTTCCAAACTCCGTGTTTGACAATTGTATGGCAGCACTACCCTTCCTGCTACCAACTGTCTCCCCTATCTAGCACAACACGACAATATCCAGGATTTGCCACGTACACCTGCTGGCAAATCACTCCAACTGATTAGCATGACCCAATTGCTTCCATACACAGCTGAGCATTCCACAAATCGGACCCAAGAACAATAAAGCCTCTTTGTTTCAAAAAAATTTCTTTCAATTGTGTTACTTGTCACAACGCTGCAGTCGTTGTCCGTCTGTGCAAATGCGTCCACGAGTGAGTGTCAAGAAAGGGTGAGACACAGAGAGAGAGAGAGAGAGAGAGCAAATATTGCACTCAAGAAGGTAGTTCTCACTAGTTCAATTAAGTAAATGAAGTTAAATAAAGTGGTGGTCAGAGTCTAGTGGGTCAAGGATTATGAATCTAAGTTTGAGAAAATCTGTTTTATCAGTCATAGTTTATCAAGATCATGAGTTTAATGAGCAGTGAAGATAACTGTGAAATTAGCGAAAGGTTTAGGACACTCGCAAAAACTTTCCTGATTATGTTATTATGAGAGACAGAAAGAGCCTTTGATTGAATTCACTGGTTGCAGAAGTCTGTCTGGAAAGTTTCATCTTGTTCTTTGGTATGATGCTCATGAAAGAAGATGAAAGGGCGTATGCTGCATAAGTTTTCAGATTCCATATGATATCCACGCAAACTTGCACCCTGGACTAGAAACACAAATCTATTGCGGTCTAGAATGAACCTAGGAAACTAGTTTAGTCTAGTGTAGTAATTCTAACCGTTATACGTACTCTAATTTGAGGAAGAAAAGCTTCTCGCACATAGATTTATGTTGCGAAAATTACCTTAGGAATCGAATTTGGACCGATATTGACACTCACACTCAAGTTGAAAAGTAAAAGAACAATCACACAAGACAAATCAATTTACATGGGTTGGCAATTGCCTACGTTCACGACAACAACGATCGGATGTTTTCACTATTTAGAGTAAATAAAGAGTATAAGAACAATTGTTCCAAATCTCACAAGTACTCACTCCTATATGATTACTCTGATATCTCACTGGTATCACTCACAGATCTGAGGACACTCAAATTGATACCTGATATCACTCAGGAGAATTCATAACTCTCAAATGTTTGAGCTCTCAAGTTTCTAATGCTTAACTTCTGCCACGACCTCCCTTTATAGAGGGAATTTGGAGAGGAAATGGACAAAGCTTCATATCATTGCAAATCTGCACCTGAACTGCGCATCCACGCTTAAGCCAATTTTTCCTTGCGTAGCCCACATGTTGTCGACCTATGCCTATCACCTCTGCTACTCATTTTGTCAAAATGATGGGGCCCCTTATGTTCATGCAGCAGCCTTGTCATGGCTTCCTTGCCAAAAGTTTCTGGCCACATTAAAGGCTTTGTGTCAGAAAGGCCACAAAGTCAACAATTCTCCACCTTGGACAGAAACCGTTCAAGTCATCTAGAAAATATTTTTTCGATTGTCGTCCCTGATGCGCCTAGAAAGGCGCTCAAACTTGTTGGATGTTGATCAAGTCCAAGAAATGCTCGAACTTAATTGCTAGAACCACCTTAGTCAACATATCAGCCAGATTATATTTGGTGTTAACCTTATGCAGAGAAATCTCTCCATCGCCGATAACCCTACGAACAAAGTGAAACCAAACATCAATATGCTTGGTCCTTGTATGATGAACTTGGTGTTTCGCCAAATGAATGACACTCTGACTATCACAAAAGATCCTAACATGCTTTTGTGATATTCCTAAATCACCAATCAAACCCCGGAGTCATAAAGCCTCCTTGACGGCTTTAGTCACTGCCAAGTACTCCGCCTTAATCATTGACAGAGCAACCGTTGGTTGTAACATAGACCTCCAACTGACTGGACCTTGGGCTATTGCGAAAACATAGCCTGTTGTAGACCTTCGCTTGTCGAGGTCACCAGCATAATCGGAATCTACATAACCACTAATATGAGACTCTGAACTACTGTCCCACTGATAAACCAATCCTATATTCAGAGTGCCACAGAGATACCGTAGTAATCATTTCATAGCCTGTCAATGTTTCTTACCAGGATTTGCCATGTGTCTGCTCACCATACTGACCAAATGTGAAATATCTGGACGAGTGCATACCATAGCAAACATCAGGCTTCTAACTGCACTTGCATATGGAACATGAGACATATACTCACTTTCCTCCCTATTACTTGGAGACATAGCTGCTGAGAGTCTAAGGTGGGCAGCTAAAGCAGTACTCACAAGCTTTGAGTTCTGCATACCAAAACGAGAAAGTATATTTCCCAAGTACTTCTACTGTGACAAACACAATTTACCTTTCTTCCTGTCTCTCAGAATTTTCATGCCAAGAATCTTCCTAGCTTTACCCAGATCCTTCATCTCAAACTCTTTGTTGAGTTGAGACTTCAACTTGTTGATTTTCACCATGCTCTTAGCAGCAATGAGCATGTCATCAACATATAAAAGCAAGTAGACAAAAGAACAATCTGATATCTTCTTGAAGTACACACAATGATCATACTCACTTTTGGTGTAGCTTTGTTTCAACATGAACGTGTCAAACCTCTTGTATCACTGTCTTGGTAATTGTTTCAGTCCGTACAATGACTTCCTTAGTTTGCACACATGAGATTCTTTACCAACAACCTTGAAACCATCAGGCTGAGTTATGAAGATTTCTTCCTCCAAATTCCCATGGAGAAATGAAGTATTGACATTCAACTGCTCTACCTCAAGATCAAACTGAGCTACGATGCCTAATAACACACAAATTGAAGTGTGCTTCACCACTGGTGAAAATTTCTCATTGTAATCCACCCCTTCTTTTTGTGCATAGCCCTTGGCTACCAACTGTGCTTTGTATATGATGTCATTTGTTCCTGGAGAACCTTCCTTCTTTGTGTACACCCATTTGCACCCAATTGCTCACTTTCTCTTCGATAATTTGACGAGTTCCCAAGTAGGATTCTTGTGAAGAGAATTCATTTCTTCATTCATGGCGGTTCTATTCCTTGTAATTATTGTTATTTATTGCCTCTTGGAATGCCAATGGATCGTCACCCACCATGGTATGTGCATAAGACAACATATCTTCAAAACCATAATGAATTGGTGCTTTGACTGTCCTCCTGGTCCTCCCAGCTGCTAAAGATGGTTGTGGTGGTTGTTTTTTTGATGTCCCTTCGTCTGGAACAATATCTTCTAGAGTACTAAGCTCCACCTCCACCATTTTCCTCATCTATCTGAATATCCTTCTGCTTGCTAGAAGTTAGCATAAAAGACTCATCAAATGTCAGATCCCTACTGATCATAAACTTGTGCAATTCAGGGCACCATAATTTGTAGCTCTTCACTCCAGTTGCATATCCAAGAAAGATTCCCTTCTTAGCTCTTGGGTCAATCTTAGTTTCTTTGACATGAAAATAAGTTGAACACCCAAAGACTCTAAGAGAACTATAATCAGCTGACTCACCTAACCATACTTCATGAGGAGTTTTACACTATATAGTTGTTGACGGTGATCGATTGACGAGAAAACACACCGTGTTAACAGCCTCAGCCCAGAATTCTCTATCCAATCCAACATTTGATAGCATACACCTTGCTCTCTCTAATAGAATCTGGTTCATTCTCTCTGTGAATCCGTTTTGTTGTGGCGTTCCCTTGACAGAGAAATGTCTCGCAATATCTTCATCTTCACAGAACTTCAAGAATGGCTGGTACATGTACTCACCACCATTGTCGACTCTCAACTGCTTGACCTTCCTGCCGGTTTGCTTCTCAACCATGGCATTTCACTACTTAAATGTTTCAACGACTTCATCCTTAGTGTTCAGAAAGTATACCCATACTTTGCGGGAGAAGTCGTCAATAAAGGTAGCAAAATATATGGATCCCCTTTTTGAGACTACCTTTGAGGGACCCTAAACATCCAAAGGAATGTAGTCAAGAGTGCCTTTAGTGCGCCGGAGAGCTGTGCTAAACTTCACCTTGCACTGCTTTCCAAAGACACAATGTTCGCAGAAATTCAACTTGTCGTCTTGACGCCACCAAGCATGTCTCGTTTACTTAATACTTCCAATCCTCTCTCACTCATATGTCCTAATTGCATATGTCAAAGATGAGTGAGATCGAATCACTATCTCTTGATGTAGACACTGTTGCATCATCTATCACTATACTGCCTGATAAAAAATATAGATTTCCAATCTTACTCCCTTTCATAACGACCAGAACACCTCAAACAACTTTCATAACTCCACCTTGGGCCACAATCTTGCACCTATTGGAGTCCAGTGCACCCAATGAGATACGGTTCTTCTTGCACTTTGGAACATGTCTGACTTTTGTCAAAGTTCTCACAATTCCATATTGCATCTTAATTCTGATAGTTCCTACTCCAACTATTTTACAGGTCAAGTTATTGCCCATAAAAATAGTGCCACCGTTCACTTCCTTGTAGGAAGAAAACCAGTTCCTGCTGGGACACATATAGTATAAACAACCAGAATCAAGAATCCATTCGTCTGACGCACTTATATTGTGAGGCGAAACTAACAGAACATTTCAGCATTATCCAAATTGTCTTCAGCAACACTAACAGTATCAGACACCTTATCTTTATTGTTATGATTGCTACAATTTTAGAATTGATCACCCAAGTGCAGGTTGTGCGAAGTAATAAATTTTTCGGGAATTCGAGATCGAACCACAGGGAATTGTGAAAACAAGAGACACAAAACAAATGAATAGAAATTGTTTGCAATTTTTTTGAGTAGAAATTTTGGAATCAGAAAATAATAAATTTGATTTTGAAAACAATAATTGATAATTGAAATACTAAAGCATCGGGAATACCCTTTCAAATCCACACAGTAATTATTAATGATTCAGTTTTCGAACTCAATTGAGCATCAACTGAGGAGTGATCCCAATCGGAATATTTAGCGATGATAATATGAAAACATCAAAAGTTATAATTAATGAATTATCTGAATAAATATAAGAAATTTACTTTTAGATCACAAGCATTCACCGTGTCCGGAATCTACGATAAATCAAGCTTTTCAATAGGTAAACCTTATTTTATTACAAATAATAAATCAACTATCATATAAAAAATTCTAATTAATTAATTCAAGCATGAAATAACCAGTTATTTGACTCGCAGAGAATCTCAAGCATTCGATGTACGTGACACAACAAATTAAGAAATTATACAGAGCAAAAACTTTATTAAAAGACAAGAATTAAATTAAAAGAATAAATCATGCATTAAAAAGAACATTGAATCAATAATAAGTACCGTGCTTCATTAAAAGTATCTCCCCTATCTTTAGTTGGGCTTTTAGCAAACCATAAAACTTAGAACAAAAATTAGAAAAGAAAATATGGGAAGAGAATAATAATTCTAATTCTAATCATCCCCTCTCAATAGATGAGAATCTTTATTTATAGTAAAATAAATCATAAATATAGGTAGAAGATATAAGGTTGGCTTGACAAGAATTCTTTTCCAAAAAGAAGTCCTTTAAGGTTAATTCTGGTGCATAAAATCTTGGGGCCCGCGGGTACAAAATCTGTCCAGACTTCGAGCTTGAATTTTGCATATTTAGAGGCTGAATTACGAAATTGTCGTGAAATACACTTTTGTAACCCTTGAAATATTATTTCCATCCCCACAAAAATCATGTCAATCGGATATTGGAGTCAAAAGTTATGATCAAAATACTGAAGACGTGTAAAATCCTTATCTTCTAAGATACTTTCCCAATCCAACTTTAAATGAGTTTTCTTCAAACTTGGACTCTTATAAGGATTAAATTACTGATTTATCTTCCAGTCTTCCTATTTCAATCTTGACTCTTCAATCCTTATCAATTGTGATTCTTTCTCTAGTGATTGTTTCACTTGCCTTATCCAGTATTAATTTAAATCAACAAATTTACCTGCAAAATAAACCAAACAACTAGAAAAAATATCAAACTAGAAAATCAAGGAATTTAACACATTTAATCACAAATAATATGAAATTAACCAATCTTTAAATATAATAAAATAACACTTTTGATGGTTAATCAATGATCATTAGCTTTACGCTTCGGACAATCAGCTTTCCAGTGCCCCTTCTTATGACAATAGTTACATTGAGAATTCTTTCGATCTTTAACTTTGAATTTAGATCGAGATCTGCTATTTCCTAGATTTTTATTCTCCGTCTTCCCTCTAACAAATAGACCCTCCTCCTGAGAGTCGATACTAGGAGTTTTTTTCTGAACTCGTTAGAAAGAAATGATGAAGTAATATCATCGAATTCAATGGTATCCTTCCCAAAGAGAAATGTGGTGACAAGATGCTCGTACGAATTGGGTAGCAAGGACAACAGTATCATTACTTTATCTTCATCTTCCAACATAACGTCCATGTTTAGTAGTTTAGAGACAATTCTACTAAACTTGTTAAGATGCTTATACATTGATGTACCTTCCTTCATACGAAACATATAGAGTTGTTACTTTAAGTACAATCGGTTGGTAAGAGACTTTTTCATCTAGAGGCTTTCAACCAAATTTTTGTGGCCGATTTCTCTTGCATGACGTTGTACATAATCTCTTTTGCTAGACACAACCGAATCGCGCTGCATGCCTGGAGATCGTATTCCTTCTATTTGTCGTCGTCCACATCTTTAGGTTTACCTTCCAATGCTTTGTGTATTCCCTGTTGGATTAGGGCATCTTTGACTTGAACTTGCCAAATCTCAAAATTGTTCCTTCCATCAAATTTCTCCACCTCGAACTTAGAATTCGAGATCTTTGGAAGTTTCGTCGCCATGACTTTAAAATTTGATTTGGTGAGGTCTCAAAAAAAAAAAAAAACTGGTGCAGACAATTACTATTCCACGAATAGTACTTAAATAGTACCTATGAATAGTACTAGTAAATAGTAATTGTATACCGTACTAATGAATAGTATTGTATGAACAATACCCCATATATACAATACCGTATGAACAATATTCGTGTATAAATAGTAACCAGAATTGGTACTGGCTCTGATACCAATTTGTTACGAAAATTACCCTAGGAATCGAATTTGGACCGATATTGACACTCACACTCAAGTGAAAAAATAAAAGAACAATCACACAAGACAAAGTAATTTACGTGATCCGGCAATTGCCTACGTCCACGACAACAACGATCGGATGTTTTCACTAGTTAGAGTAAATAGAGATTACAAGAACAATTGTTGCAAACCTCACAAGTACTCACTCCAATAGGATCACTCTGATATCTTACTGGTATCACTCACAGATCTGAGGACACCGAAATTGATACCTGATATCACTTAGGAGAACTCACAACTCTCAAATATTTGAACTCTCAATTTTCTAATGCTTAACTTCTGCCACGATCACCCTTTATATAGGGAATTTGGTGAGGAATTGGACAAAGTTTCATATCATTGCAAATCTGCAACTGAACTGCGCATCTACGTCTGAGCCAATTTTTCCTTGCGTGGCCTACATGTAGCCGACCTATATCCATCACTTTTACTACTCATTTTGTCAAAATGATGGGACCCCTATGTTCATGCAGCAGCCATGTCATGGCTTCCTTGCCAAAAGTTAATGGCAACATTAAAGGCTTTGTGCCAGAAAGGCCACAAAGTCAATAATTTATTCAACTAATTATTAATCCAAGTGAACTCCATTGGCATCTACATTTGATTCTTAATAAGTCCGTGAGTAATTATCATTAGTGCAATTCATTACCAATTACAATTAGATAATCAGTCCGTGAGTAATTATCATGACTGAAAATCATATTCTTCAGATCATGCATGAACAAAATTTTCTCGTGAATAACAGATAGCTGGAGAAAAAAAGCAAGAGAGTTCATCTGGGTACAAGAATGATGATCCTTTTGTTTCTGTTTTTGACTGAAAGATGGGTTGGCAATAGGTTAGTTTTGTTTTCTCCTCTCCTTATTTAACACAACTTTTACTTTAACAGGCATGATGCCTATTGACTCCAGACAACAAAAACACACACACACACACACACACACACACACATGCTTGGTGGTAGTCTGGTAGAGGAACATGAATGTATTCAATCTTTCTGGAAGCGAAGGACATGGGGAAGGAAGGCATCTTGTTGGGTTTTTATATTTCTTTGTTTGGGTCATTTTGGTCTTTCACTCAGTTCCGTTATCTCTGTTATACAACCGTCCCTACAAGGGGCCCGAGTGCAATATTCCAAACATGAAGTTGTCCATATGATTCTATAATATAAAATATGGCAGATTTCAATAAGATTATTTGATGGTCTCAAATAATTCATCCAACGATCACCAACATCTCTCTCAAAACTATTCACATTGCACCGTGATTTCAGACACAAGTTATCCCTAATAATTGACAAACTTTAGAGAATCTAAATGTAATGTACACTACATATTACTCCCATTGAAGAGAGAATGGATTTAAGGGGCTCTTTGGTAAGGGGGTATTGGGTGGGGGGGGGGGGGGGGGGGGGTTTGGCAAGATGGATTTGAAAAAAATAGCCCAAAGTTCCCCCAAAATTCCATGTTTGTTAGAAAAATTCAGTCCCGGGTTTCCAAACCTGGCCCGTAGCTGGCCTGAAGATTAAACCCATGATCATGGGTTTCGTCAAACCTAGGGGGAGGGTGGGTTTGGAAAGATGGGTAAGGTGTTAAGGATCCAAAAGACAATTGTGCCCCTTAACATTGGTATGAATTGGATTGATCAAGGGTAAAGTAGTCATTTATAGGACAAATAGTTGTTAATAATTATGATATATCTGTGGGTCCTACATGTGTATGTGTTGCATACCAAATATGGGTAAGAAATAGTGATAATAACTGTTAATGTTAATTCTAAGAATAAAAGGCGGACTGAAATTAACTTAAATGAGAAAATAAAAAATTGTATGATAAAGTGTTGTTTAACAGAAAAGATAATGACAAAGTAGAGTACAATTGTATTTAGAGAAAATTATATCTAGACTCCTTGAAGTTTGTCATTTAATCATTAGATCCTTTGATATTTAAAATATTATACACAGACCCTCTAATGTTTGTACAACACTTAGACCCCTCCTATCAATGTCCACTAGTATATCTATTAGTAATTTATACTCAGACCCTCTAAAATTTATAGACATGTAACATTTAGATCTCTCAAATTTAAAATATTATACATAGACCCCTTATTTGTTAGGGAACTAACACATAGATATTATGTCAATTATATTTTAACCTCTTGTTTTTTTTTTATAATTTATTCTAATAGAAAGTTTAATTATATGTATGCAAATGAGCGTTGAATTCGTGCGTTCTTTGATATATTTATACTAATTACTATTTTTTCACAAAAAACTGGAATTTTGTTTAGCTTTTATATCAATGGATGATATAATAGAACATGCAAATGTGTTGATTAGGTTTATTTTATATGTTCGTACTTGATGATGAAAACATTGACCCAAAGTGAAAAGTCCATTTAGTGCAAGTACAACCCATCTTGTCAAGAGTTCTAATTTGAATAAGATTCTATGTATAATGAAAAAATGGATTTTTATTTTTGATTTTATTTCAATAAATGACATAATAGACATGAATTTTAATTGTAAAATTTAAAATATTTTATATTTAATTGTAATATTTTAAACTTAAGGTGTCTAAATATTACACGCTTCAAATTTTAGGGATCTTGATATAATTTACTAATGAATATGTTAACAGACATTAACGACAAGGGTTTCTGTGTTATGCGCATACAAATCTTAAGGGGTTTGTATGAAATATTTTAAATGTCAGTGGTCTAATGATTAAATGACAAACTTTAGACGATTTGTGTGTAATTTTTCCTTGTATTTATGTGGCCGATTTCAAAGGAATTAGCACGACACCCTATCCGAAATCCGAATTTGTCATATTTGAACCGGTTCTTATAATAAAAGTAGCCGACTGAGTAGAACATTTATTGTAACCTCATCATATCTTATCATGCTTATAACTAAAATTGCAGCTAATTATTTCTAGCATTTAGGTCGTTTTCCTCCCTCTAAAGGAACTTACTCACAAAAGGGCCCATGGTGCAAGTAGTTTTGCAGCTAAACTATATCAAATAGCCTAGGACGCAATTCTACTACATTTTTTTGGGTTCTTTATTAGTCATACACTTATTAAACAACCATTTAATAACTATCCGTTCTTTCACAAGCTAACAAAATCGAAATTAGTGCGCCTAAGAATGTATTGATTGTATATATAGGGGTGATCCTCATCGCCAAATATGAGACTCAGTGGCTAACTTAGACTCTAGTGGTCACTCTTACATTTGTTGTTAGGCCTATCAATAGATTAGATTCTGATTCAAATCAGAATCCAATTAACAGGATATAAATTAATATCTTTTTTCAATAATTTGAACCCGAATTTGAATCCGATATCTTATATTTTATAGATTCGAATTTGGATATACCTATATACGATCTAATTATGATCTGATCCGAATTATTTATATATTTTTATATAAATTAAAGGAATTAAGTGATTATTTTAAAAAAATAGTTAAAATTTAGGTATAATTTGTGAAAATATAATTAATTAAATTATTCGAATCAGGTCAAATTTCAAGTTATTAACGAATTCGAATATTGACTACAGAAATAAAATTCATCGAATTATCAGATCGAATTTAAATTTATCTTTTAAAATCAAATTTGAATCCGTCAAAGTCCAATCCGTTGATATCCCTATTTGTTGCCTTCTAAAACTGCAAGACAACCAAGGCGTTGCTTATACAGTTAAACCCTGTAACGATATATCCACGATCAATCGGTTTTATTATTTCATCATCATGAAATAGGTGTCATGGTTCAGTAGTTAAAATAACTTGATAACTTTGCCCTTTTCTACATACACAAGAATATATCAATATTTTCAATTTAACCCCTCAATTAGGAGTAAAATATTAGATGTGACAGTTACACTAACAACAAAAGCTATTTTAATTACTCAAAAAACAACATTTTTTATTTTAACTACTCACTTTTTTAATACACAATCCAACATATTTTCTATATTTTTAACTACTCCTTTTAAATATTATTTCTCATTCATTTTGTATTATTTTTTTTGGAAATAATGAAAGAAAGAAAGAGAGAGAATGGAGAAAATGAGAGAAAGTGAGAGAAAATATTATAATTTTTTTTATATATCGCTATAGTGATACTCTAAATATAGAGTATTACTATAGTAAAATGTTATTTTAAATGTTTTGAAGATAATTTGTTGGAATGGAATTTTTGGGTTAAATAGCTAAATTTTGAAAATTTTGTGTCTTTTAGATCATCTGTTTGAGATGCCCTTAATAGTACCAAGTGATGTAAACTTCCAGTAGAAAAATTATAAAATGTATAAAATAGATCATACTTACTTACATTGAGGTGGTTATGTATACATGACTGAGTGGTTATGAATTTTTCTGAGACTCACTTGCAAACTTGATCACTTATTAGTGGACGGTTATATCACATGACACTGCTAACTTGGTGTAATCATTACACTCAATATTTTCACCTCAACCATGACTCTAATTTCACTTTGCTAAGTTAACTATTGAGTTTTTTTTAACATATTGTCCACAACTACTTGAATTAGTTGCTCACATTACCCTCTCAATTGCTTGAATTTATTTCTACTGCAAACCAAAAATCCATCATTTTTTGGATGAAAAATGTCCAAATCTGAAGTAAAATACACTTTGTTAATGGCTATAATTGGAGTAATATCATAGTTACAAGTGTAATGTAGAAATAGTGATAGTTGAGTGAGCAATATGAAACAATATATTTTCTCAAAACATTGTATCTTTCACAATTACTAGAGATGTATAAACATGACAGTTAATCAACACACTACGGGTAAAACAAAGACCACCCAAAGACAATCAATAGACAACCTGCAGAGTGATAGAAGATAAAGCATCCAAAGAGAGGTATGAAAAGACATGGTTGACCTCAGAGAGAGAGAGAGAGAGAGGTATTAAGCATAGGAATACTTGGGAAATCATCAACAAAACTTGGTGAAAAGAATCACATTGCATGTAACTTACATATTAGCTGCTGCAGAGTTCACCCGAACTATACCCACAATTACAAACTTATACCCACCTCTCTCAATAGATAGAAACCATTTTTCCTTATGTACATCACCCCCAACAATAACACAAGGAAAAAAAAACAACAAAAAACAAAAGGTTGTAAAACCTACCTAACCTTCCTTTTCCTTGTCCACCCTATACCAATCTTTATTACTTCACATATCTAAGACAGGACTAATATTGACAGCCCAAACCCTTCTGCTTATCTCTCTAATTTATACCCAACCCCAAAACATATATAGCTGTGATTCAAAGATAACAAAACAGGCCTACATTACCTCAGCCTGGGTGGTGATGCAAATGACCTTACTGGTCAAACGGGCCTCTGAGCTGATGTACTACCCAATAAAGTAGCCTGAGACCTACCAAGCATCTCGAGCATTGATGGGGTTTGATAAGCTTGAACAAGACTCGACCCATCTGTAGAGTCACCTCGAGCTGTGGCTCTCTGCCATGAATGTGAGCTCAATCCTGACAGAATATATGCCCTCCCTGATGCTTCGTACACATGCCTGCTTGCCATCCTCTCTTGCATTTCCTTGAGCTCAGCATCCAACGCAACACACAGCCGATCATGAGATTTAGATGATACACTTTCAGACAACACCCTTCTGCAGTTTTCGAGGATAGAAATTGCACCCTTCAGGTCTCCCTGCTCAGCAGCCGTTCGTGCTTGTGCCATTGCCTCAGCTGCTTGGAGCCTGTTGCGTTGCCTGTCAACTTCTATCGACTCTACCTCTTGCCCAGCTGTTTCAGTTCTCTTAATCCTAACCTCTTCACTTACTAAAGTGACTGTTTCTTTTGTCAAGGGATCATTGTAAACACATCTCACCTTTAACAATGATGTTTCACTGCTTGAAAACTCAACTGGGACATTGATTGAAACAAGAAAATCCTTCTTCTCATCGGCATATAAATCTCCAACATCAATGAATCCAGCGCGCCCATCAGACATCACACGATTGGGGTAACTTCCTGCTTTTAAAGAGCCAAGGCAGAGACTTGGGTGCACACACTCTATACTCACTTGCAAATCCTTGACCACGACACTCAAAAGCCCCCCAATACACTGTGCAAATGCATCTTGGATCACACCTTCACTCTCAATGAAAGAAAATGTCCCTCCAGAATTCTCTGAAATTAAGTGCATCGATGAAGCATCATGATCAGTACCAAACCCAAAAGCATGTACTGGAATCTTAGCACCTGAATTGTTTTCGCCGTGAATAGACAGAGGAAGAAGCAACTGGTAATTTGGTTGATTTTTACTGCCAAAAGAACCACTGACGGTATATGTGTCCTGCCCATCAGACAAAAGTATTATACTGGAAACTGGGTTCTTTTCCCTTCGGTCTTCCATTACCTTAGCACCCTTTCTCAAGCCTTCAGCAATGTTTGTCCCACCATTTGCAACCAGAGAGTTAACAGCTTGCAATGCCTGCTGTCTTCCAGCATCGGACATCCTACGGAGGGGGAAGAGGCGGCGGGCTGTTGATGAGAAGGCAATGACTGCCAGCCTGTCATTGGGACCAAGATTCTGTATCACAAACCCCATAGCTCGCTTGAGCAAAGCAAGCTTGGTACCTGCCATGCTTCCACTGATGTCAAGAACCGTGACAAGATCAACTGGAGCACGAGCAGTTTGAGAAATGTGGGGCAAGTTAGCCTCATGTCGAGTGGGATTTTGTTGTGAAAGTGAAATAGGAGCTTCGAGATGGATCAGGACAGCAAAGTTATCAAAAGCATTGAACCGTGGGACCGCTTGAACTTCTGGGTACGTTTTGATCTTCATTGTTCTGAGGGAATCGTTATCCGAAGCATTCTTATTTGAGAAGCTTCCCTTGGCAAACTCAGATTGATGATCTAAGGATTCATCGTCATTGAAGACAGCTGGCTCAGGAGCCGGAAGTATTGTTGTGTGCCGATTTCCATTTGCACGAGGAGGAGGGAGCCGGCGAATTACAGCCATCAAAGCATCATTTTGGGGCCAATTTACAGGATTGACTCTAGCCCTTCCTAGGGGATGATCTAAACTGGGAACCTGTAGTGGAATTTCTTTCCACTTTGCTCGGCAAACTGGGCAAACTTGGTTGCCATGTTTTACATTCGATGCAATACAGTGGAAATGGAAGGAATGTGAACATTCTGCAGTGAAAATAGCATGGCCGTCCCCACACTTCATTGTAGCCAAACATATTGAGCACGTCTTCTGAAAGTTCAAAATAAATGCAAGCGAGAATAGTTATTTACTTGACAATTGGTACAATATCTGACTTATTCAGGTACAGAACTACTCAATATTCACACAAACAAAGAAGAGCAAAGATTGTGCACCAGGGTGTATCAGCAAGATTAATTAGATTACAAGAAATATATTATCTAGTTTCTTAGGTACGTTTTACACTCCATAACAAAGCCGAAAAGAGTTAGCAACATGATTAATATGCCAGGGGCAGTAATAAATTAGCACAAAATGATGTATGTACCGGCACAATAGGAACTGAAGTTCAAGCACATGATTGAAAATTCAAGCCAAATTCCAATTTGGAGAAATTTAGAACTAGCCTAAACATGTGCCACTCACCACATCTCTAAGTAAACAATAGCTTGAAAATTAACATCGCACTCAAAGTTCCGGAAGTTATAAAGGAACTTATGTTATATATCTTACATTTTCAATAGAATCACATACATAAAACCAATTGAAAGAGCATCTTAAAAGTCTCAAATGCAGAACAATCTATGCTCTGCAGTTGTAAAAGTGGAGATGTTGAAAGAATATTTAGAAAACTAAGGGTTTCTCATGTGCAAAACTATTTCTAATTTTTCCAAAATGATATTAGTTATGGCATATGATTTGTTGTACTTCCATTTTAAAGATTGATATATGAATAAAAAGACGATTTCACCAGGCTCCTTTGGAGGATCTTTGCAGCAAGGATGCTGAGTGTGTAATTTATCTCATATAGATCATTCAGAAAAGAACTACATGAAAAGTAAATAATAAAAAAAAGTTGATGCAAACTCAGCTCAAACAACAGAGAGAAAAGATCAAAGGTTTGTTCTTTCTCTGCATGAAGGATGTATCAGGAAAAGAAGCAAAATTGTTTAAAACATATCTAGAAAAAGGTTTCAAAAGCAGGTAGACAGAAAAATCAAAAGCTCGAAACCAATCTATCAAAGCAATGGGAAAAATGGGTTCACATTAGATTTTTCTAATTTCTACACAGTTTACCTTTCCTTGTATATGATCAGTCAACAAATGAGGCCATAAAACAAGCTACTTTTCACCCCAAAGGAAAGGGTAAAGGAAAGGTAAAACTGTAGCCTCCACTAACTATTAAGGCAAAATGATTGGGGTCCTGAAAATGACTTTACATGAAACAAGAAATGAAAGAGTGTAATTATCTTTTTACCTAACACATTGATTAGAAAATTTTAGGTAATTTTAGTAGAAGAAGAAGACATAAAACAAGTGTATATGACAATCAACATATTACTGAGATAACTGGAGATTTTTTCAGGTCACATGAAAGACCAATTTTCCAACAAAATCATTGGAACACAAAGAAACAACAATCTTAAATCTTATGTTTTCTATTAGCTATTGCATAAAATAAATCAAAAACCCAGATCAAAACAAAGACTAATCAACGATTAGGGATGGTTGAACCCCTTGATAACCAAGAGGTCTCACGTTCAATCCCTTCCAACACCGTTAACCACCCTTGTTCCTAATATGCTGCCACGGTCACTGAGCGACAGTCGTAGTTGTCGCAGGTCTGAACACACAAAAACAAAAAAAAACAAAAAACAAAACAAAAACTAATCCAACTAATTAGCGGCGTTGCTTAGTTTTCATTTTCATTATTTTTGAAACAAAATGAAGAATGAAACTTCAATATTGTATTCTATTTTGACCACCTCACTAAATCACAACCTTGATAGAATCACATTGATTAGCACAAAATACTCATAGTTTCGCTGATTTTCAGTTATTTTCCTCCATTTTCTCGGCTACCAAACAAAGTCACAAGCTGAAATAGACACAATACAAACCTTAGAAGATCTGCTGAAACTCTTAGACAACCTTAAACCACGCGACGATGGCGTTGGCGTCATCGGCATCGCCGGATAAACCGACGGTGAAAGCAAAGCAGCATCAGAGAGTCTCTCTGATGGAGGCGACGAGTCATCTACAGCTCTAGGAACATACGCACACAGATTCAAACCAAGCGCCAGTTTTACTTTCCTCCATTTGCTTCCCATTTCAGAAACACCCACAAGCACAATCTCTAAGAAGAAGCAGAGTAGATCTTGAAATGCAGACCAGGTTTTAGAGAGAAGATATTGTTTTAGAGAGAGAGAGTCGTGGTGGAACACGAAAACAGAGAGAGGCCGTAGAGAAAGAAAGCTGTGGAGAAATGGGTTTAGTATGGAAGGTTATGACAGTAAATAAGAGGACTGCGTCGTACATGAGAGCCAAAGAAGTAGTGGGTGGTTGCTTTACTCTTCTCCTTGGCCGCCATTAATGTGTATGAGGGGAGAGAGAGAGAGAGAGTTGAAACTGAAATTGAATACAGATGGTGTTGTTGTTCTGTTTGAGTTTGACCTTTGTTTGTCCAGAGTGGTGAAAAGTACATATACACAACTGTCGTGGCTCGTTTGGGTTCAAGTGAGAGAAAATGAGAATTTGTAAATCTTTCTATGTTCCTGAATTGCCCTTGGTTTTTTTTTTTTTTTTTGATTTTTTTTTTGGTTATATCATTTATGACATGGATCGGACCTCTATATGGGCTAAATTACACCCACTAAAATACTTTTCTTGTTTAAAAAATAATTCTACTACCCTCTCAAATTTGTTCATTAATAACATCTAACCAGTTCCAATATTTTCTATTAAGGTGCCTCCATTTTCAAGTGATGCCAATAGTTTCTAGCTAGTTCTACTTATCACATTTTCATTAGTCTTTTGCCCTTGTATCCAACTCAGATTACAAACCTCCACTAGATCAGTTATTTCTAATGTCACTTTGCTCCGGCATAGTTCACCAACTTTTGAGGCCTAATAGTTAGGGTAATAATTGAATCGTGTCATATCGGATTCGTGTAAAATTATTATAAATTTGTGTCAAAATTACTCAATCGTAACATAATCTATTTAAATAATCGTGTCGAGTGGAACAAGTTTGTGTCAGGTCTTTACGGGTTCGTATCAAAAAGTACTTCACTCATATCCGATTCATTTATTAATTCATATCCGGTTCGCGTCGTGTATCACTCGTATATAATCGGCATATAAACGAGTAGTATTGTGTATTTTTTTTGATTGCCTCCACTCATACCCAATTCTTTTATTAATTGTATTGTATCGGCTACGAGCGGTTTACAAAACGAGCGGTTTAGAAAATACTCAAACCCTCTAACTTCGTCTTGTGTTCGTGTCATGTTAACGAATCATGTCATATTTTGACACCCATGAAAACAAATATACTCACATTTAAACCTTCCCAGAAGATCACAATTGTTTAGTTTATATTAAATGATTTTACTATAATGTATTCAAGCTTGTGTCGACTACTTATTCGAACTCATCGTGACGTATTAGTTACGTGATTATGCACATTCATGCTTAAGTCCAATGTCGAACTTAAGTCATAGTGTCACCCTCACTGATTATGCTTTATAGATTTGATTCTTTTGGCCATATTGTATGGTGCCCTAATCCTTTCTAGAAACTATTATGCATATTGTAAAAAATAATAATAATAATTCTAAATAGTACATCCATGACTGAATAGAATAAATAAAGTGGCCCCATCATGATGTGCCATTGTTGGCCATATGTACAAGTCAAATGGTGGGATTTTCCTAATTATGTATTTTAGGTCATGAGATGATAGTTACTCATGTACACACGTGCACATCATCAACAATAGTCTTTTTTTGTTTGGTGCAGCCCATGGCAACCTTGTTGACATTAGCATGTTTACATCATGTGTTTTCAAAATTTTCTATATTTTTTTATTTCTATTATATTTACATTTTATGTTTATATTCATGCTTAATAAGAAAAAATCGTTTCAATTGCACATTATTTAGTTTTGTTATTGTTATGAAAACTATAAAATCACCTGCACAAGAATAATTATTCAATACAATAATTTCATATGTCATTAGTAAGACGAAGTATCACTGTCGCATGACAATGTTGTGTAGCGTATATTTCAAGATAATACACCACGAAGATATTTTCATTTTCATGAGTTATTTCCGACGGATTTATATCTTTATCTTAGACTATCTTTATTTTTGACGGATTTCTATCTTTATCTTAGACTAACACTTTCTCATTTTGTGCTTTAGTGGATACATATGTTTCCATAGTCTTGAAAATACAATTAAGGACCTTAGATTTATTAGGGTAAGCCAAGATAAGAATGAATAAAATTAACTCCAAAGAGTAGCCCAAGTATTAACAGGGACGAGTTGTAAACTCAGACGCACGTCTTGAGTTCGAATCTTGACAATCTCTTGAAACTAGCTAGACCGTGAAAAATTTATTCTTGATAAATATCCTAATCCTAGCGTGGATGACTTACCTTTAACTAGACCGAAGAGAGACTTAATTGAAATGCGTATAAATTGATCCGAATACTCCGGACCGTTGAAAAAAAAAGTAGAACTTTGCGGCTAAGAAAACTATGCCCACGTTGAAATTTGTAAGAAAAATATGTAAATTAATATGGTTGAATTGCAAGCCATCAAAATTGGAACTTAGCAGTCAAATATTGTGGCTTTTAAGAACTTTTCCAATTGGCCATTAGTTGATTTTTCTTCAGCTACCATAACAGATGTATGGACTGTTTTTTGTTGCGTAGACTGTCTCAATTAATTCTTCTTGTTGATTTCTTTTTTTTTTTTAAATGAGCATAGACATGTGTAAATTGTTTTATTATGTAAATCATTTAATAAGTTCTTTATGTACCCATGTATGACTACTATTGTGTTTTAATATTTTCATACATTATTAATAAAGGTGCATGCAGCAATGTTGGCAAGGCTTCTGTTATTTGACTCCATCCAATTTTGACAAATTTGGATGTCTTTTTTAGGGCAAATTACATTTTATATATTAAAAAATTTAAGAATTTTTACTTTGTACCCTAAAAAATTAGATTTTTTATATTGTACTTTCAATGTATTAATAGTGTTGTAATGTTGTTCTCTGTCAGTTTATGTTACTTATTTTGTCAACGTAAATGAGGTCATTTTTGAAGGAATAAGTAACAGAAAGTAACGGAAATGTTACATTGCGACACTTTTAATATATTGAAAGTTCAATGTGAAAAATCTAATCTCTTAGTGTATAAAATGAAAAATCTTCAATCTTTCTAAGTGTAAAGTGAGATTTCTCTGTCCTTTTATCCTGTCATGTTGAAGTTTATTGTGATAACAATAGTGTGATGAATCTCATGTTGCTTTAGGCAATTTGTTGCAAAATATATACTTTGGTAGACAAATTGCTGATACTTTTCACTAAAAAGCTTGCCTTCTTCTCGTTTTCTTATTCAATATTTATACCATACCCTGGAGCCTATACTGACAAAGCTTACGTTATCTTCAAATTGCATGTTCATTATAGTAATAAGAACTAGTAAGCAAATACCTGTATTCCCAAAAATAAATGCAAACATTATTGGGGGTCCTCCCAATCCTGCGGGTTGTTCTGAAAGAAAGACAATCACATGAAATGTTAAGCAACTTCAAGTAATGTCCTTGACTCTGATGTAGTTATCAAGTAGGGTTCAATTCACGGAAATAACACAGTTTGTTGTTTGGTTTTTGGTGGTGCTGTAGTGACGGACTGCCATTTCGAATTAGTAGCTATGGCTTAAATCGGACTTTCCATAGTAGGGGGAACCATGGCCACGCCCAGAGAGAGTTACTACCTACTGGTCGTCCCTTCTCCTTTTTGATGCCAAAAAAAGAAAAAGAAAAAGAAAAGATAATATGATATGCTTAATTGTGACGGTAAAGTGAGAAAATTCTGGGAATATGTGTCCTAATTGGGCGTGTTATATGAATAATTCTAGATGTCACGATTGCAAGTCGGGAATTAAGTTGAGTACAACTATATAAACTATTTTTTAAGCCAAATATATATTTCTCAGACTCTACTAAAAACAAAAGGTTTGTGCACTAAGTAGTTATTTTATTCTTTATAGTAGTATAACTGAAGAATATATATATATATATGACATTGTTTCTCTTTGAAATATACCCTTCCAATTGGTCTTCAATTAAATGGAGGGATGATAATGGGGTTAGTGGTGGAAGAATTCATATCCATTTGAAGTGCTAGGGCATGGGGCATCAAATGATTCACTTGCATACTTTGTCAACGACGAACCTTGGCCCAGCCACCTCAGCTTCTTCAACTTGACAGTGAAGTGCGCCATTCAGACTCCATATTTTTGCGCGCACAGAGAGAGAAAGAGAGAGAGAGCAGCATGATTCTGAGGTTTGAGTGGAGTTCCCTATTCCCATTTGCTTTACTCCCTCAAAAGACCACTTTCGAAAAGAAAACGCTCTATCTTTTTAAGACCCGAATGTTATTCCTCTCCCCCACAAAAAAACATCAACTAGCTAGGAACCAAGAAAGTGACCCCTTTTCATTTCACCCCTCCTTTTGAGAGCACACATGTCCCCCAACTCGTGTGTGTGTGTGTGTGTGAGAGAGAGAGAGAGAAAGAGAGATTTCAATGCAATTAGTAGAGATCCATAAACAGAGAAGCTTCATTACTCCCTTGTGGGGGAAGGGGGATAGGATAGGATTCCCTTTACCCCCTATAAATTTGCCAGGCTTTCTGGGGAACTCAACAAGAGAGAGAGAGAGAGAGATAGAAAGAGATTCACCGTTCAGTGCAATGCAATGAGTAGAGATCCATTGACATTGAATCCTCATACCCCTTTCAGAGGGGTTTTGGGGGTTTTTTTTTTTTTTTTGGGGGGAGTGGGGGTGGGGGAAGAATAGGATTCCCTTTACCACCTCAAAATTAGGTAGACTTGCTTGGGTAAGTCAACTGGCTAGAAAGCTGAACTTTTTTTTTTATTTTTTTGTAATATGGGGGAACTTGTCTTCTAGTGGTCCCTCCCACCCCCCCCCCCCCCCCCCCCCCCCCCCCCCCCGGCGGAGGGTGATTAACAGAAGTAGTTTGTTGTTTGTGCAGGCTTATAAGAATGAGTGCAGAACAATCTTTAGCTCTCATTTTCCAATAACTTGAGATTAGCTTAGAAACACCCATTTGACCATGGTTAGGACTGTTGAAATTTTTGAATACTACCCTATCTTACCCGTGTATATATATATATATATATATATATGTTAATTCCTAAAAATCAAAATCTAAAAATCTAGAAACCCTAATGTTTTATTAATGTTTATGATTTTTTTGTTGTGTTTTATTTGTAATTGTTTATGTATTATTGAATTTATTGTATTTTCTTTAGTGTTATTGTTTTATTGTGTTAGTAAAAAAAAATTTGGTTTATTGTATTAGTTAATTGATGCAGGTTACTTAATTAAATTGTTAAAATGATCCAAAAATTAATATCTAAAATATATGTGTTCACTTGATTTTTTACCCGACTTCCTACCCGATTTTTTTGGATGAAATTCAGGTAGGAATAGTACACTTGATCGTGTAGGGTAGACCAAGAAAAAATTATTCCGCAAAGTATCGGGTAGGAAGATGGAATACCATAATTCTTACCCGTATGATAGGATGAACACCCCTAACCATGGCTTTGGAAGTTGAGCTACGGTTTTACACCGTAGCCTTGAAGGGCATGTTTGTTTTGTGGGTTTGGAGGAGATTGGTGTCCAGGGTTTGGGAAAAATAGTCCATGGGATCTCCAAACCCCATGTTTGGGGTAAAATTTTAATCCTAGGTTACTAAACTCAGCTCGCAGTTGGCCCGGATATTAAACTCATGATCATGGATTTCGTCAAACCTAAATGGTGGATTTGGGAAGATGGGTTAAGGGGTTAAGGATGTAAAAGACAATTGTACCCCTTAACATGAGTATGAATTGGATTGATCAATGGGCAAAATAGTTATTTTCAGAACAAATGGTTATTAATAATTGTGACATATCCGTAGATCCTACATATGTATGTGTTACATACCAAACATGGGTATAGACTGTATTCAATGTTGAATTCCATTTTTGTAAATAATGGTTTGAGTTTGAAAGGGTTTGTGACAGCCAATCCAAATCCTTCTCAAAAATCCATCCAAACAAGTCCGAAGAGCAATTCGATAATTTAGCCACCAGTGCCATTCATCCATGATCCAATATCCTTTCTTAGATGTCCCATGTTAGGTGAACACTCCGGTCCAGTTACCGAAATTTATTGTCAACCATTGATCTTGTGTTGATTGGTTTGTGCTAGCCAATTTTAAAAATAATTAAGTAAAAATAATAATAAAATATATAAATTTTAAACTTTTTATATTATAATAGGTTCAAAATAAGAGATACAATATTGAAATCACCCGTACTATGGTTGAACCCCCATGTTAATAGGGGTGCAACTCGGGCAGGTTGAGAGGTCAACCCTAGTCCAATCCTAAATATATAATCTTCAACCCTAACCCTAACCCAACCCGAGATACTCAATCCGAGTATTGCCCGAGTTTAATTCGAGCGGGCTCGGGCTGAATTCGGACTGATTTCAGGTTAAAAATCAGGTTGAGCTTGGGTTGCTTAATTAGGGTTAATTTTTTGAAGTGTAAATTTGATTTTTTTCAAATATAGATCTAATTTTTTCAAGTAATCTGAGATGAAGGGCGATGCGCAGATGAAGAGAGAGGGAGGAGTGACGAGTGAGAGAGAGATCTGAGAGTTATAGAGGCGCCGGGGTGAAGACTTAAAGTGAAGTGAAAGTCTGAACTCTAAAGAGTGAAGATAAACGTTAACCCTAGTTAAATATATTTACATATTTATGTATATTCAGGTTCAACCCGTTTTAATAATCGGGTTCAACCCGAATATTAACCTGATTTTAATATTCGAGTTGAACTCGACAACCCGAGGTCTCAACCCGAGGTTTGCCCAAATTCAACTTGGGTTGGAGTTTTTTTGCCCAAGCCCAAGCCCAACCCAAGTATTAAAAATTCTAACGCAAGTCCTGTTTTTTTTGAGTTGGACTCGAGTTAAATTCGGGTTGACCCGCCCAAATTGCACGCCTACATGGTAAGGCTTCAAAATGACCTGTGATCCACGGGTTTGCCCATTGGCCTGGTTGGCTACCGGGCCATGAGATCAGCGCAATCCACTTCTTGAAAACCCTCGAAGAGTTTAATAATTAGGTCTGTCAATCGTATCGGGTGAAACGTATTTGTGTCAAATTTTCGTGGATTCGTATCAAAAAATATTCTACTCACATTTGATTTGTTTATTAATTTGTGTCTAACAAATCGTGTTATAGTGGGTTCATATCGTGTATGAATCGTGTATATAACCAGTATCATGTACTTACAAGAAGGTATGCTGGCTCAAGCTTTTGCCTGTCTTGCTCGGGCTTTTGTCTGTCTTTCCTTTCAATTTGGACAAGGATTCTTCCCTATCGCACTAAGAACTTTGATGCTTAGACATGCCTTAGCACGTGAAATATTGTCTTCCTAACTAAGCTTAGTGTTACACACTTCACAAATCCAAGAAATATTTTTTTTGATTTGTTTCATTCAGACCCAATTCATTTATTAATCGTATCGTGTCGGGTCTACCAGTTTAGAAAACGAGTGACTTGAAAAAGGCTCAATCCATCTAATTCCACATTAACAAATTGTGTCATATTTTGACACCCCTTTTAATAATCCAACATAATAGAATTGAGGGATGTGACTTTTAGCTCTTTTAAGGGCCGAAAATACAACCCAAACCATTGGCAAGCAAAAGGTCAAAAATAAGAGAAATTTGGAGGTCGGTCTTCCTGTATGGACTTATTTGGACTTAAATTCGTCAAGAAAACTTATTTGTTATGAAGTCCGTTTTTTGTCAATTTTACCAGACTATCAATTTCCTTTAAAAGTGAAGTGAAACTAAAAATTAAAAAATCCTAAAAATTTTAGAAGTTTGACTAACATTAAAAAAATTTCTCTGTCATATCTATTTATATCCATATATAGGTTAAGATTATATATATATATAGTAACATTCAAATACAAAAAAAAAAAATTATCATTTAAATACAAAAAATAATATTGTTTAAATACAAAAAAATAGTAACATTTAATATTAATATTTTTAAAAAATAACAATAGTAACATGTTGAACAAAAATAGTAACATGCTTAACAAAATAGTAATATGCTTAACAAAAACAGTAACATGTTCAAAAAAAAAATATTAATATGGAACATTGAATAAAATTGAAAATAAAAATAATAGCATTCAAACTCATAACCAGAGGAAGAAACCTCCAATTTTTCAGCATCAAAAAAAGTAACACTGAAAAAGTAACATGCCCGATAAAAGAAAGTAACATGAAAAAAAAATAGTAACATGGTCAATTAGAAAAAATAGTAACATGAAACATTGAAAAATTTTGGGGATTATTTATCAAAAATATAAAAATAAAAATAAAATTGAGAATCAAACTAATAACACATTGAGTAAGTTTTTCAATTTTTTTTTTTTTTTCGAAAATCAACGACATAGAAGTTTATAATGACTAAAACGCAGTAGAAGATATGGTAGTTGTTGATGATATTTCAAACCCTATTGATTTTGATGCTATGAAGGAAGAAATGATATCTACGGAGAAAGATTTATTGTACTGGAGTGATGATCTTCTTTTAACGAGAGAGAGAGAGAGAGAGAATATAAATTTTAATTTTAATTTATGAGTAAATTAAGGGATAATAATTTCTAATTTAAGAAATTAATTTAAAGTTACTTTCAAGGTTTTTAAGATTTCTATAATTGAACAGAACAACACTGTTAAAAGTATTTTGGAGATTTAAAAAAATTGTACTTAAATATTTATTAGTAAGATAAAAAATAGACTTATCATTAAATAAGTTTCTTTGACTGACTCAAATCATTATAAGTCCATTCAAGAGGACTCAATCTCAATTTTCACAAATATAAATTTGTATAAATTTGAAAAAAAAAAAAACCTTATCAAGACCGACTCATCGGATAACTTGTGAAATATCCATTGAATTTAACACTAACCCGTTAAGCAAATCATGATATTATAGACTTTTATTTTGAGATGTTACGTCAAACATAACATACGGACCTAATTTACCCATTGCTGACACTTATCCGATTATCTCCATTATCACCATCATTACTTCTTCCTTGTATTATTTAGAGAATTTTATAGTTCTTAATCTAACTTGAGTGGAGATATGGGTGATGGACAAAAACTAATGCAAAAGCATGGGACATGATGAGGCAGCTTTCTCTGATAATCTTTTTCAAAATACTTTTTTGAGGGGCTAAATCCATGCATATCCATTGCTTTCCTTAATCATGACGTCACATGTGCTTTGATCATCAACAAGTCAAACCCAATCCATGTGGCCAGGGTCCACTTGTCAAATACCATGCCTCAAGATCACCTTTTTACAAGGATTAAGGGTAATAATTTTTGAAAACAATAAAGAAACCCGACAAAAAATTAATAAATTAATCTTGATAAGGACACAATTTACTAATACAAATAAGAAATGAGGTATACTATTGTTTGATACAAATGATCTGATTTTGCCATGATTGACATTATTTACTATTTGATTTTGCTAGCATTAAAATTGATTTTAATTGTATTTAGGGACATGTGAGTAGTGGGTTCAAAGACGGGAATCATGCTCTTAGGTTCATAATTCACGTGTTATGGGGATTAACTCTGATGCAACATGATTAAAAATTATGTGAGCAAGTGTTATGCCATATGAGTCATCAATTAAATACGACATGAACAACATGACTTAATTGCGACCCATACTTGGAATGTATGTACCTAAACTCTAGGTTTTGTGAAAATGAATGCAAAATTGCTGCCCCAAGATTCATTATATTCAATGAAGTTTTAAGGTGTGTTTGATTTAAGCATAGGAAGGATCGAATTGGACAAACTCATCTATTACATACCTATCCATCCGGTCCTTGGATTAATTATAGTGATAATGTCTCATCATCCTATGTTTGGTTCAAGTATTAAGAAGTAATAGACCCCACATTTATCCCACCAAAAACTTTGTTTGGATGGAATATTGAATGATGGAGATGGTGCGCCTAGATCCACGCTACGAGGTCTTGGTTTTGCTTTACCAACTGCATAGTGGTACGCGGTACATTTCCAACTCATTGATAGAGTTGGGTCCGTCGCCAGAGGGTCATTTTCAAAGTTCACCGTCGAGATCAGGAGGTTTCCCGACTGGTTCTCGTGGACAGTACCTTGTTGGTTCTGTAGCATCTACTACTTTGCGTGAGTTTTACTCATATTTTGAGTAGAGGCCATCAAACTATCAAATGGATGAAGGAAACTTAAGAAGAAACGATAAAAATCGTTCCCACAAAAGGCGCCAAGCTAATGGTGCTCGAAATTAACTGGACCGGATTGAAGAACAGACTTGGGTGAAGTCCAACGAGTGTGTAGGTGTCTGGGAGAACGTGAGTGTGGGGGTGTATGTTATATGTATTCTGTAAGAGGAATACAAAATATGAGTGGTTCGTTTTAGCCGAAGAACTAAGATTATGTTCACTGTAAGGGAGACTCTTACTCCATGGGGATTGTATTGCTTGGAGAAGAAGGTTGTTATTACAGGGTGTTTGACTTGAAGCTTTTACAAGACATTGCTTAGGTTTTACTTGGTGGCTCACAGAATGACTCTCTTATGCACTGTAGTCCTGTTGAGTATTTATACAACTGGTAGTTAGGGTTTGATGTTTGTCCTTGTTGGCTAATTCTGTGATTCCTTCTGTATTTGTCTTTATCATGGTGTTGTGGTCCTCAAAGCCTTTCTGAATCCACTATTCGCCGACCGTAGTACTTGATCCGCCTCAACTATCTGTGAGTTTTTGTTCATCAGAGCAGTCAAGTAATGTTCCCTTATCCCCCTCCATCCACGTGTCATGCTGCAGCTTTAGCAAACTGGCCCTGTGCAGGGCTCCTGAGTTCTGAGCCGATTATCGTACCGGACTTATTACTCTGACCTTTCCTGTTATCGGTATGTGACCCAGTTCGTACTCAGGAGAATTCGTTTGGATGAGTTGTTTGGACCGCCTTTTACAAGCTCATAGAGTCTTGAACTCTAAAAAGATCCAGACTTAAATCAATCATTATAGTATATTATTTAGAGAATTATATGGTTCTTAATATAACTTCAGTGGAGATATGGGTGATCGACAAAAACTAATGCAAAAGCATGGGACATGATGAGGCAGCTTTCTCTGATAATCTTTTTCAAAATACTTTTTTTATGGGGCTAAATCCATGCATATCCATTGCTTTCCTTAATCATGACGTCACATGTGCTTTGATCATCAACAAGTCAAACCCAATCCATGTGGCCGGGGTCCACTTGTCAAATATCATGACTCAAGATTACCTTTTTACCAGGATTAAGGGTAATAATTTTTGAAAACGAAAAAGAAAACCGACAAAAAATTAATAAATTAAAATTAATTAATTTTGATAAGGACACAATTTACTAATACAAATAAGAAATGAGGTATACTATTGTTTGATACAAATGACCTGATTTTGACATGATTGACACTATTTACTCTTTGATTTTGCTAACATTAAAATTGATTTTAATTGTACTTAAGGACATGTGAGTAGTGGGTTACATTAAAAGAGATGGGAATCATGCTCTTAGGTTCATAATTTACGTGTTATGTGGATTAACTCTGATGCAACATGATTAAAAATTATGTGAGCAAGTGTTAAGTCATTTGAGTCAACCATTAGATACAACATGACTCAATCGCGATCCATACTTAGAATGTATGTACCTAAAACGCTAGGTTCTGTGAAAATGAATGCAAAATTGCTACACCAAGCTTCATTAAACTGTGTGTAGTTTAGGTGTGTTTGATTTAAGCATTAGGAAGGATTAGATTGGACAAACATGTCCATTTAACCCTTGAACTAATTATAGTGATAATGTTTCATCATCTCATGTTTGGTTCAAGTATTAAAAAATAGTGGACCCTACATTTATCTCATCAAAAAATTCATTTGAATAGAGTATTGAATGATGGTATAAATATTAAATTATTAAAGAACCCTAAGATAAGAGTGATATTTATATCATAAAAATTTTTGAGAGTAAAAATGTCTTTTATTCAAATACATCCCAACCAGATTATTTAAACCGACCAAAAAGGTGACTTTATTTAAGAGGTTGTTGATGATATGAAATACACTATTCATCCGAGTCGGTATTACTTGTAGGTAATAATATCGGGCCCAAAATATGTATTCAAACATAAGTATAAGAGGAATAAAATGAACCCCACATTATTTTTTCCAACCCCTCTTTCCTGATACATAAAATAAACACACTGTGGAGAGGTGTCTTGTGGAGTTTATAGAAAACATGAATCTTTGAGGTCTGTTTGGTTGCATAGATTTTCATTTACTAATCATGAAGTAGAATGTCCATGCTTGGGTGAACAAATCCTTGTTCCATGTTACCAACGACTTGGATTTGCATCACCGGAGCCAATTAAAAGAAATAGTAGTCCATTCTTGTCAAGTATTCTAGTAAAAGCCACTTAATAATGCCATTTCTTTTAATCAGAAAACTGTCACTTATTTTTGTTTTGATTTATATCGACACAAATTACTATTTCAATGAACAATCAATCATTATAATTTTAAAAATAATTTATTTATAATAGATAAGAAAGCACCCAAAAAGAGGATGAAGAGAAGCCTAAATGTTGACATAAGAAATTAAATTTTGCAAGATCGAGAGCGGAGAATCTTGAAAAAATCAAGAATGACTAACTAAGATAGGTCGAGCTGATTTAGACCCACCAATTATTGACAACAATTTAGTAGGGAAACTTTTTTGGTCTTTGTTCCCTATGCCTCTCTATAAATTTGTCATGTTTGGGAGGTTAATGTCGAGAAAATCATAGTTAGATATTATCTGGATTCAATTCAACAAACGTGTGAGGAGAGTGCCACCCAAGCTATGACTATTTTGCACAATAAGACTCTTGAGTATAAGAAGAGCACGAATTTTTAAAATATCAATTTTAAAAATTGTAGAGTAATTTCTAACTTATTTCTCATCTACTATAATGCGGGGGTAAAACCTATGCTAAATGCACTTGCAGACATGTTTTCAAAGCTTTGTATTGGAAGCCTATTTTACAAACATGTTTTTACATTGAAAAGTGAAAATTTAGATCATGTTTTCATAAAAACAACTATAGTTTTAAAATAAGTTAGAAACTACAATAAATCAAAAAATAAAGATTAAAAACCACGATAATTTGAAAAAAATGATATCACATACAAAATTCTTTTTAATTAAATAGTCCCACCTCAGCCAAAGTTGGGGTCCCATATAACCCAATCCTTCCCCAATGACCCGGACTTACCACATTGGTAAGACCATCTCCAATGAAAATCTAAATCCTTCCCCAAATTTATTGAGTGCATTTGTATGTTTTCCAAGAGACCAAGAAAGGAAAAAAAAAAGTATGTGGTGTTTATGGACTATGATTGAACTCATCCTGTTTTAATCTCATTGTTCGTTTTATTTGATAATCTTTTTGTAGAGATGTTGACATGGATTTTGCAACCTTAAGCAGATTCTGGTCAAGATAGAAATTACTTGGAAAAAATCATTCAAGAGAGTGATTTGCTGAAAGAATGGAAAATTACGAAGGGTTAGAGTAGATTGGCAAAGCTTCTATTAGTTTTGCTCTACTCGTGAAGCATACACACGAGCAGATTGGCAAAGTCCAGTGATCATGACCTTGTTTTGCTTATTTCTGTTTTTGTCTTCTTATGCTGCTGAGTTTGTACATGTACATGAGTTTGAGAATACTAATATCTCGTTGTTACATATATGTGAATTATATTTTAGTGATGATTTTTAACTGTATTCTCGTTTCTTTATTATATAAATGTGCGTGTTTGTGTGTGCACGCGCGCATGTGAGTGAGTGTGTGAAGAATGGGTATGTGAGCACGGGCGAAGTCTGGAAAAAATTTTAAGATGAGCACATTAGCGTGTTTTAATTTTTTTTTCAATTGATTGTAAAAGTTCATAAATTCATATTTATATTTATTGAAATTATATTTAATACTTAAAAATTCAGTAAATATAGAAAATTAAAAATCGATATACATAACATGAATAAAAAATAATAATTAAAACTTTTTATCAAGAACGCGACTAATTATTATCACTTACAATTGACCCTGGTATCTTTTTATTATTTGAAAGGGTTACAAATCAATTTTATCAACAATATTTATTTTATACATAAAATTGTGGTAAATATATTTCATTTATGATCTTATAGTTTACTACATAACAACTCGCATTTTTATATAATAACGAAATAACCCTACAATTTAAAAAAATTATAAAATAACCTCAATAAGTTCAAAACATATTCGAACATATCTGAAACGCATCTAAAAGTTAACAATAATATTAGTTGCACCTAATTTGAAATTTAATTAGTGGAGACCTAATGGTTTGTGATCATTTGATAGATAGTGGAGTTTATTGAATATTAAGACTCATTATTAGACATAATATCACAATGCATTAGGTCTTTAAATAAGGTCTTAATAACATTGTTCGAAAAATTAAAAATCATTTAAGTAAGGGTATATTCAAATCGATATCATCAGAACACAATATTAGGATGGACACAATTAAATATATCTAAATTTTATTTCAAAAAAAACATATCTAATATTAAAAAAAAAATTAGGGGGAGGACAGGGGCATGTGCCCACCCTAGCCCAAGGGCCCTCTGAGTATGAGAATTTTGAAGTTTTAGCCATGATAATAAGGTTCACTAAAATTATGCTCGAGTCTTTTAGTGGTGATTTCAAATTATGGATAAAAAAATACACTTTTAGCCACAATTTAAATATTGCCACTAAAAATTAAATTTTAATCCTTCATTTGGTACTTTTTAGTGGCATAATTTTTTTTAATGGTAGAGTCACCTTAATTTGCTGTAATAATTATTGTCACTAATATTTTATTGTGGCTAAAGTTTTCACATTTAGTGCCAATTTTAAAAATGTCATGGCTAAATCATTTAACCGCAACAAATATTGTCACGATCATGATCTAGTGACAATAAAGAAGTTGTCTCTAAAATACAGTGACAATTTTTACCCATTTAGTTGCAATATTTTTTACAACTAAATATCAATTTTTTTTAGTGCTAGGCTCATTAATGTTGCTTTTCCTAAATTTTTTTCCAATAGTTGATAGATATGGTATAACCCGTTATAAATAGTGCAACTTGGGCGGGCTAACCTAATCTCAAACCATGCTCAACCCGCATTTTTCAATATTTGGATTGATGTTTTTAATACATGGATTGGGCTTAAAAAAAAAAAATTTAACCCAAAAGGAATTCAGACAATATTCAAGTTAGCTTAGGGTTGACAGGTTCAACCCAAACCCAACCAAAATTTATGAAACCGATTTAAACCCAAAATTTCCAAAAAAAAACAAATTAAAAACACACACACATAACAAGTTAAGGCATCTGCACCGCACACTTTATCCATTGTTATTAATGTTTTGAACCTATTGTAGTGAAATTTATCAACACCAACAATGAACCTAATTTTTAGTTCAATTTGATTTTGATTACTGAAAAAATAGATTTCAATCAGAATTAGGCATCCCGGGCTCAACCTGAGTTCAAAAATTTAATCACTGGTTAGACTCGGGCTAGAGTTGCTCGAGAATGAGGTTAAGTTGGATTGGATTCAAACTGAATATTCCATATCTTGGGTTAAATTTGAATTAATCTCTCAATCCTCCTAACCCACTCGAGTTACACTCGTACTTATGATCGTCTAATAAATGAGACCCACTAAATAGTTTAAGGAAATTTTTTGGTGGATTTTCAACACCAAAAATGAACCTAATTTTTAATTCAATTTGATTTTGATTAATGAAAAAATAGATTTCAATCGGAATTAGGCAACTCGGGCTCAACCTGAGTTCAAAAATTTAATCACTGGTTAGACTCGGGTTAGAGTTGCTCGGGAATGAGGTTAAGTTTGATTGAATTTAGACAGAATATTTTATATTTTGAGTTAAATTTGAATTAATCTCTCAATCCTCCTAACCCACTCGAGTTACACTCGTACTCACCATCGTCTAATAAATGACACCCACTAAATAGTTCAAGAAAATTTTTTGGTGGATTTTCAACAAGTTGTATCATCAATGATGGATGTGGAAGGACAATCACTACCCAACACATAAATCATGAGGCTATCATCTTCCTACTTTGAGATGATTGAAACGTATTCTCATTAATATTGGCATTGCTTCGAAAATAACAACCAATTCTAATGGATAATAAAAAGATCGAGTTAATATTAAATCCGAATAATATGACCGAATATTTTTTGATGGATAATAAATAGATCGAATTAGTATTAATTATGAACAATATGACCGGATATTTTTTGGTGGATTTCTCTAGTTTCTATACTTTCACATATGTACGGAAAAAAGGTCTTGACAATAAGTCCGCTCCACACTATTAGCCCAACCCATCACATGGCAGTCTGTGGGATGCCCATTAGACATATATCTAGGAACATGGGCCTTTTTATGAGCCCACAACTAGAAAGACAGCCCATTCCATTAAATCGACGAAAGTTTTAAGTGAAAATTTGAAAGAAGTCAAATATAAAGATAAGCACACAAGGATGAACCGGTTAAATAGTAGTGAAAATTGGAAGTGAGTCCCCCTAGATGTACTTGTTTGGAGATAAGTCCGCCAAGGAAACTTATAAGGGGCTAAGTCCATATTTAAAATTATATGTAATGACTTAAGTCCACTTTTTTTTTTTTATCTCAAAAATACCCTTCCTTGAAAGGAAGTTAAATTAATTTCCTATTTTGGAAATTGTTATTCCTTAATTCAAGGTCAATTAAAATATGCCAATAAAATCTCCATCATAAATTTAAAATTCAAATTCAAAGATCTCTCTCTCTCTCTCTCTCTCTCTATATATATATATATATATATATATATATATATATATATATATATATATATATATATATATATATATATATATATATATATATATATATATATATATATATATATATATATATATATATATCAAATTCAAAGCTCTCTCTATATATATATATAAAATCTCCATCATAAATTTAAAATTCAAATTCAAAACTCTCTCTCTCTCTCTCTCTCTCTCTATATATATATATATATATCAAATTCAAAACTCTCTCTCTCTCCCTCTGTCTCTCTCTCTCTCCATATATATATATATATATATCAAATTCATGTTACTATTTTTTTTATTATGTTACTGTTCATGTTACTACTTTTGTTGAGTATGTTACTATTCATGTTCCTATTATTTTGAGCATGTTACTGTTTTTGTTGAGCATGTTACTACTATTATTTTACTAAATATTAATATTCAATATTACTATTTGTTTTGTTTTTGAATATTACTATTTTTTGTGTTTGAATGGTACTATTTTTTGCGTTTGAATTTGAAAGAAATAATTATTATTAAGTATGTTACAATTTTTGTTGAACATGTTACTGTTGTTATTTTTTAAAAATATTAATATTGAATGTTTCAATTTTTTTTTATGTTTAAATGTTACTATTTTTTTGTGTTTAAATGTATTATTTTTTGTATCCAAATCATAACTTTTTTTGTATTTCAATGTTACTATTTTTTATTTTTAATGTTACTATATATATATATATATATGGATATAGATAGATAAGAGAGAGGCAAAATTTTAATGTTAGTCAAACTCTTAACCTATATATGGATATAGATAGATATGAGAGAGAAAATATTTTAATGTTAGTCAAACTCCTAAGATTTAAGAGTTTTTAATTTTTAGTTTTATTTCACTTCTAAAGGGAAGGGATATTATGGTAAAATTGACAAAAAACGGACTTCATAACAAATAAGTTTTCTTGACGGACTTAAGTCCAAATAAGTCCATATAGGGGGACCGGCCTCCAAATTTCCCAAAATAGTATTCCAATGACCCATTAGGCACAGCTCCCGTGGGCCTCCCCTCCACCCATTTTTTTGACCTGCCAACAGCCCAACATCTGGTCGGGCACGGGCCATTAACTGTAGGACCGATCAGCCCGGCCAGGTATCAACCATTAGTTTGACCTATGAGACCATATGGGATGATTTTGTATAGGTTGTGTTGAAATCCCAAAGCCTTCACCGCAGCAATTACCAGTGCACTTGGGGGCTATTTGAATGGTCTTTATTGGGGCAGTGGATTGCATTTTACAAACTCTTTCAAACCAAAACCCAAGATTTTGTACATGGGTTGAACCAATTTATTTTATTCAGTCTCGTGTTTGATAAATGACATAAATATATGTAGGGTTTACGGATTCATGTCAAATCATGTACAAAAAATATTTTTTGTTACTCAATTGACTAAAATATTTATTATGAGAAAAATAAGAGAATGATTATTTTTGTAGTATGTGATATGATAGCAGTTGGCTTAATTGGTACACTAATTTGGGTTGTAGCTCTTTTTAAAATCTTATTTGGTTAGTTTATACTATTGTAAGAAATTATATACAGGTATGAATCTATACACTTAGTGACGGTAAACACCCACATGTTTTTCTTAATATAGTGTTGTAATTATTTTGTAATGCTCATATATGGAATGATGTAAGAATGAACTACATAGATTGTAAGAGTAGAAATAAAAACTTTGGGAGAGGCAATATGGGGTGTATTAGAAGTTTGGAAGTATTTCGTAGATAAAACACATTTTAGAGAGAATTCGGGTAGGAAGGAATTTGACACTATCTTAGTATTTGGACCATAACTTTTTACCCTGATGTCCGATTAATTTGAAAATTTTAAAGTAGACACTAGACTTCGAGGACTACAAAAGTGTATTTCACGAAAAAATTCCTAAATCAACCTCTAAGTAGGCCAAAACTTTCTTGGAAGTTCAAATAAAAACTGGAGTCCGTTCGAACGGGAATTGATTCATTCAAATGACAGTTAATCTCAGTACTTTTGTGTCTAACAGAAACTCTGATAGAGAAACAAAATTACTACGAGCAAACAACGTTCGAATGCCCAATATTACGTTCGAATGTCAAGCCACTAGTTCAAACGTACCATCACAATTTTGAGTATCAGGTCTGCGCCGATTAGACTTTATTTTCATACTATAAATACTTAAGGACGTCTCCTTTAGCCCTATTTCATCAGTTCTTAACCCTAAAGAGCCTTAGAGAGCAAGAGAGAAGAGGAGAAACACAAGATTGAAGGGAAATTTTCACGTTGGAATAGATTAAACACGCTAGGTTTACACACAAACTACGGAATCAAGGTAGGGGTTTCTTCCTAAACTTGTTCATTGAGTTTAGGGTTAATATATATGTATGTTTTGATTCTAAATCGCACGTATATGTATGACATCATTATGTCTTGATTTTCTTGCAAATCATATCATATCTTGAATGAGGTATCGTTTCATAGCCATAAAAAAAACTCTCGTTCTTGTTATCAAAACCCTAGTTTTCAAAAAATATATATTTTACCCTTGATATTCTATTGTTCTTGATTTAAAAACTCTAGTATTTTATTTGAACAATAAAATTATATTTCTTAATGATCTCTTACATATTTTCTTGAGTTGTTCCGTTGGTAAAATACATGTGAAATTATGGTTCTTAGTTTACCTGCAATTTAGTGAATTGGTTTGGTATAGTATCTCTTATGTGGATGTGTTAATGAACATGGGTGACCATTGACCAGGTATAGTATTTTGAAAGTTACATATGATATTTTTTGTAAAATGAGACCAACTTATTTTATAAGTTTTTGTTCGAGCTTGGAAGGATTTTCCTATAAAGCTTAGTGCTCACCCCTTATAAACAACATTTTTTTTCAAATTACGGTCTAGAGGAAGAGCTCGGATTGGATGAGCATGTGAATTGGGAAGCTCAGACAGATGGAGACATGGATCCCATAGTGGACGTTTAGAGTTTTTTCATTTATGTTCTAGTTTGGGAGATTAATTTTGAGACAATGTTAAGGATAATATTTTATTTATTCCGCTGTAAGATAATATTTGGTTTTTGGTTGTAACTGTCTTGGTTTGGCGTATTTGTTTTGGATGATGTTTTAGTTATTATGGATAATGAATGAAATTTCTGTTAGTTATGAATTTTATTAGTTCCTCTCATGATATGAATGGTCACAGATAGTAATGTCTTCTAGGGTGAATTTTGAGGCGTTACAGTGAGTTAATATTTATGTGATATTTTTCTATAATACACACATAATTAATTAATATCTATTTTGTATTTATTTTGGAGAACCAAAACGAATCAAGATTCAACACCCATAACAACATATATATACCTTCTAATAATCGTGAATAAGAAACATAATAGTTCCATATTTGTATTGCGAGAAAAATCAAGTCACAACAAATGCAAATTTAAAGATCATTAAAACAAAAAATTAAAGTACTAGATAGTAATTAAGTAACTTCATACTTGAACAAATAATTTATACTACTCTAAAATGTCAAGATACATGAAAAACTTTATTTGGACACTTTTATCCTCTAAAATTTTGAAAATGTCAAGATCACCATTGGAATTGGAAACCAAACACTTGTGACATTCATCATATCAAATGGGTCATTAAAAATTTCATAATGAGCATTATTGTATTTGCTTAGTATAGATATATCACTCTAATAAATCTTATAATGCCAAAAATATTATATTAACTTTTCATCTTCCAATATTTTCATGTTGCTATTAACTCTATCGTGTATGATGTAGGATAAGCGAAATGTCATATCAATTTGTCTTCCTCCTCATAATAAGTAGCATAAGCTTCTACTATTCTTAGATCTATATCTATTTCTATATTTATATTTATCTATACTTACACTATATATTATACTACTTCTAATCTATATCTATATTACTAATAAAAGGCAGCTAAGTAAAAAACTTTTGAATTCTTATTATATCCCTAAAAGTTCTATAAAGACAATCATATCATATTCTTTAATTTAACTTCTAAACTCCCTTTCTAGGAGTAAGTATTCATTTACAACTATAATGAATATGTAGCTATCAATAGAAAGGTTTTTCATATACTCCCTTCTCACGTATTAGTTATTAACCATGATTTCTTGTTCTTTTGTATTCTAATAACCAAAATCCCATATTTGCAGTCGTCAAATCATGTCCTCACCCATTCAAATTCATGTTACACACAGATATAATATATAAATAAACCAAATTGCTCTTATTTGATTAGCCATTCCATGACTTATTTATGTTTTCTTCACTTCCTTCATAATTTTCTATACAAATATGTTGTCATCCCAAGAGAGAATGGCCTTAATGTATGTAATAGCATTCGTTTCACTGTCAGTCGATGCATCACTTTGCCTATTACTTGTAAAGCACTGAAATATCAAGACTAACTACTTCTATACCTCCATAAATAATAGAAAAAAATAATTGGGACATCAAGATATGTTGGTTTTGGACAAAAAGTTAATGTGCGTAGAAACAGTCAAGCATCTTTCAAAAATCCTATACTTCCAAATTAAGGTTAGCAAGAAAGGGAAGTGAATACTAATACTATATATGAGTAATTTTAATTGTATGATTATGTTTTTCCACTCATTCTTTATTACTTTCAGTTGTGTATTTATTTTATATTTCTTCTACTTAGGTATTTGCTTTGTCATACTTTTGATTGGGTGTTAATTATATGACTTTAGTCCACCTGGTAACTGGGTGTTTATTTTTTGCCTGTACCAATATGAATGAAGATGGAAATGATCTTACCACTAGACACATCTTAAAGAGATGTTAATTTGTCGTCATAAGTATTACATTTTTTTTTGTTTGTGTCAAAAATGTACTTAAAATCATCTCTATATTATTTGAATATATGTGGATATAAGCATGATATTGTTGGTCTCATGCTTTTTTTACTTCCACAAAATATGCAAGTGAATTAATCTCCTTGTTGTATTTTATGTCCTATAGGAAATTAAGGGTGATACTGGACAGGTGTAAAATTGGATAATAGCATGGTTTTGGATATGAATATTTATTACATCTCAAGCAAAATGGCAAGGCTTGAGATGTACCATTAATAAGATGATAAATTAGACTGCAATTTTACTGTGCAATTATCTATGTTCAAAGTTATTCACGTGCAACGCATGTGTCCAAGTACTAGTTAAAAAAAAAATCTTTAACAATTAAAGGCCTCAAAATAAAATAACTCGATAGTAAAAAAAAAAAAAAATCAAAACCACAATATTTTTTCAACTCTTTCTACTTTATCTTTTACAGTTCTCCCTCTTCTTGCAAAGTTGAAAAATCGAGTCTGAAGTCCGATACATTGAGGTGGTGGCCTACTAGAACCAGGAGGTGGACCTTCCATAGAAATGCGGATAGAAGCATGTAAGGATATCCTTTCACAATCTTCCTCAATTGCATTGGCAGAAAAATCAAAATAGTCATCCTCTAAGGATTTCTACCGCAAGACCTCCAATCGCACAATGAAATCATTTATATAGGTGTGCTCCGGATTGATATCCAATTTTTCAAAAGGTCTATCTTTGTAACTTCCAAATCCAGGAATCTGAGAAAGTAAAAAATGGGAGAGTTCCTTTTGTTAATAGATCGACTCAACTCTATCAATTTACTAATTCTGCAGGTCATATGAGTAACCTTTCACCCTCTAATTCCCCATTGAGCAACTATCGACATCAATTAGTTAATGTCATCTTGGAGAAAAACGCCTATAAACACAATCTATCCATTGTGATATTAATCCATCGAATATATCAAGAGGAAAAAAAATGATTCTTTTCCAATTAAAGGGTCATCTAAAGATAGAGCGAAAAGTTGACTCGAACTTAAATAGGGTAGACAAAAAATTGGTTAAACGATCCCACAAGAATTTGCAAATCAACCCCTATCCAATGTACATAATCATCAGATGATGGTGAAAGTGCCCATCAAATAATCCACGTGTAAAAGGGACAAACCTCCTTAACCAAGGTGGTCCGCAACCTATTAAAACACTAATACTATACTTTTATCAAATTTGTGTACCAAATTCTCCATACCAAGTAATGTACCATATGAACCATCGTTAAATTTTTGGTGAGAAAAAACATTGCTAGAATCATGGTTTGAGATGCACTTCTTATTCTACTAAACAATCGTTAATTACATCTCATTCATTGAAAGTAACTAACCTAATAAAACAAAGCAAAAGAAAAAGTAGGAGAATGAAAAATTATCCAAAAGGGGCTTATGTAGGAGAAGTTTTCTTTATAAGAAACTTCCAATCACTACACTAAACACTAAAGGTAATCTATACGCTTGAGGTGATATGCTCTTCAAGGAAGGTCTGATGGGAATGGGGTCATATATAAGTCAATGGTAAGGTGAGTTTGGAGTTCTTGCATTGTTTTGGGTTGTTCTGCCAAAGCTCGGATTAAGATTACATTTCAAAGCATCCAAATTTCAATCCCTTCCCTGCTTTTCAACCAACAACATGTTTATAACAAGAGTTTCTCTTGTTGGCGAGTTCGTTTAGCTTGTCGACTAACCAACGATACTGGCACCTGCAGATTGTACAAAACTTGAGCTAAGAGTGTTCTAATTATCACTCTCTGTAATGGAGCCAATTGTATCCACAAAAAGTATGATGTCATACCTTGGGAAATCCATGACAATTTTCGCATCTATAGAGTTGTTAAGTAAGTAGGTCATCACAGTCATCAATTGGGTAGGTTGTTTTAAGGGAATATTTTTCTTCAATCTTCTGAGCTTCAAAGTCTTCAAATTGTCGAATGGTGAAGATTCATGCTCTAGTAAACTAAGAAACAAGGAGAGAAGCTTGACGCAATAAACGCAAATGAGCATCAAAATTCAAAACAAATAAAAAAAAAACATCTAAACTTCTAGTTTGGATATCAAATTACAATGCATAGCAACTGTATTTCTACCTTAAATGCATATTTTTGACACAAGTTCACTATTTATTACAAATGCTCAACATCAGCTTCGTGCTCGAGAGAAGGCAGAAGAGGTCATTATGACCTAGTTCATTTTTCTTTCTTCATTTTGATGAAGAAAATAATAGATGATCTTTAAAAGGGTTCAAAGAAAAATTACAATGCACATATATGAATAACCCAGAAGTATATTAATTATAGAATGACGTAAAATCTCTAAAGACAATGATAGAGCACAAACTATTCTTTGCAGTAAGCTAAATTGTTGGCATTACCATTACCCTAGTGAGGTGAATGGGGAATTGGGTAGTAGCACAGCACATGAATCAAGTAGAAATGTTAGATTTGGTTTAATGTGTTTGTGATGTCTAAATGAGGATTCAAACTTTATCTTGGCTAACTTTTTTTCTGATGCACCAACTAAACAAAATGATATTTTTACAATCAGGCACAAAAAAAATGTAAATGAACCTCAACCGTGTCAAGTGATGTGGTGACAAATCTAACTTTATGAAGGCAGTGTAGCATACTGATCAAATGTAAGGTGAGCATTTTCTCTCTCACATACGGAGTCTTTGGCAAATACACATCTAGATTGATAATCATAGAATCTAGAAGAGTAAGATCATTCTTGGACAATAACAAGAATCATACGCGTCGTAGTTAAACGAAATAAGTTTTGGGGCTAAAAGCAAAATTTAACACTCATTTTCCCCAGCAAAACCGGATGTGATAGTTAATCTGGAAAGTTGAGAAGCACATAATACATATACTCAAAGTATCCAAATCAAAGGAACAATTAACTATAAACAACTCCACCAATTTTGGACAGCTTGAGAAAAGATTTGGTTCAATAAGTGAGACCATTTTGAAAAGTAAGATTGTGAGTTCTTCAAAAGATAAAGGTTTTCTCAGAGATTGCAAATACCAAAAACTAATTTGAAGTTTCTTTAAGGACTCCAAGGAATATAAGTAGTCTGGGAAGCACAGTCTCTAATATCTTCAAAGTGGAAGTCTAGGTATTCCATATTGTGAGATAATGTGTAGTTGATGAGTTTTTTGAAAAGCCTCCGATTCATTAAGCGTCTACCACTGAAGTCTAAGTTGGTGATCATGAACGAGTGATCACGAAGAGTTAGAACTTAGAACCTGTTGAACAAAGCGGTTGAAAGATGTGAGTTTGTTGAAGGAAGTGCTTTCGAAATTGAGAGTGGAGAGTGAAGTTCATAGGTACGTCCATGTTTTTGAGAAAATACATATCTGGACTGGATGTTTGGTGTCGAGAGATGAAAGAATCTAACTCAGAATACCATCTAGTAGCCTACTCAAAGTATCGTTTTTCAAAACCCTTGTTTTTTTCACCATCCTCGTTCTACTTGTCTTCTTCTTCTTCTTCTTATCACTCTCTGTAATGGAGCCAATTGTATCCACAAAAAGTATGATGCCATACCTTAGGAAATCCATGACAATTTCCGCATCTGGAGAGTTGTTAAGTAAGTAGGTCATCACACTCATCAATTGGGTAGGTTGTTTTTAAGGGAATATTTTTCTTCAATCCTCTGAGCTTCAAAGTCTTCAAATTGTCGAATGGTGAAGATTCATACTCTAGTAAACTAAGAAACATGGAGAGAAGCTTGACGCAATAAATGCAAATGAGCATCAAAATTCGAAAAAAATCAAAAAAAAAAAAAAAAACCATCTAAACTTCTAGTTTGGATATCAAACTACAATGCATAGCAACTGTATTTCTACCTTATATACATATTTTTCACATAAGTTTACTATTTATTGCAAATGCTCAGTATCATCTTCATGCTCGAGAGAAGGCAAATGAGGTCATTATGACCTAGTTCATTTTTTTTTCTTCATTTTGATGAAGAAAACAATAGATGATCTTTAAAATGGTTCAACAGAAAAATTACAATGCACATATATGAATAACCCACAAGTATATTAATTATAGAATGACATAAATCTCTAAAGACAATGTTAGAGCACAAACTATTCTTTGCAGTAAGCTAAATTGTTGGCATTACCATTACCCTAGTGAGGTCAATGGGGGATTGGGTAGTAGCACAGCACAAGAATCAAGTAGAAATGTTAGATTTGGTTTAATGTGTTTGTGATGTCTGAATGAGGATTCAAACTTTATCTTGGCTAACCTTTTTTTGATGCACCAGCTGAACAAAATGATATTGTTTCAATCGGGCACAAAAAAAAAATGTAAATGTACCTCAACCGTGTCAAGTGATATAGTGACAAAGCTAACTTTATGAAGGCAGTGTAGCATACAGATCAAATCTAAGGTGAGCATTTTCTCTCTCTCATATGGAGTCTTTGGAAAATACACATCTAGATTGATAATCAGAGAATCTAGAAGAGGAAGATCTTCTTGAATAGTAACAAAAATCATGCGCGTCGTAGTTAAACGAAATAAGTTTTGGGGCTAAAAGCACAATTTTACACTCATTTTCTCCTGCAGAACCAGATGAGATAGTTAATCTGGCAAGCTGAGGAGCACATAATATATATACTCAAAGTATCTGAATCGAAGGAACAATTAACTTTAGACAACTCCACCAATTTTGGACAGCTTGAGAAAAGATCTGGTTCAATAAATGAGACCATTTTGAAAAGTAAGAATGTGAGTTCTTCAAAAGATAAAGGTTTTCTCAGAGATTGTCAATACCGAAAACTAATTAGAAGTTTCGTTAAGGACTCCGAGGAATATAAGTAGTCTAGGAAGCCACAATCTCTAATATCTTCAAAGTGGAAGTCTAGGTGTTCCACATTGTGAGACGGTGTGTAGTTGATGAGTTTTTTGAAAAGCCTCCGATTCATTGAGAGTCTACTACTGAACTCTAAGTTGGTGATCCTGCACGAGTGATCACGAAGAGTTAGAAGTAAGAACCTGTTGAACAAAGTGGTTGAAAGATGAGAGTTTGTTGAAGGAAGTGCTATCGAAATTGAGAGTGGAGAATGAAGTTCATAGGTACGTCCATGTTTTTGAGAAAATAAATGTCTGGACGAGATGTTTGGTGTCGAGATGAAAGAATCTAACTCAGAATACCATCTGGTAGCCTACTCAGCCTGTCGTTTTTCAAAACCCTTGTTCTTTTCACTATCCTCGTCCTAGTTCTTCTTCTTCTTCCCCATAACCCCACAATCCTTGAACGCCCCTCACTGACGTACACGCACACAATCACCCATTGGAAGAAACCTCCAACTCCATATTCATCTCTCCAACACTCAATGGCTTGGGACTCGCTTCTTTCGCAAAACCTTAAGCTCTTGATACAGTCGTATATATATATATATGAGGTGGGTGGGTTCACTCAAAGATCGGATCACAGTCGAGTCGAATATTGATATATCCAATTCCAAATTCATTAAATGAGATGTAATAGATTCACATTTAAATTTGGGTTATCGATAAGAAAAAATATTAATCCTTTTATCATGAAATTAAATTATTATTTGATAAAATTTTATTGAAATTTAAATGTAATTTACTAAAGTACCACTCAATTTAGTTATTAATTTGGATCCGAAGAAATTATTGATTTTAATATTTAATTTTTAACGGATTCGAATATGAAATGTGAAAATAAAATTATTGAATAATTAAATCGAAAATTTTTAATCAGATTCAGATTGACTGCAATCTAATATAAATCATATCTGACCTGGTGAAAGTCCTAGTGGGTCGGAGATATTCTATTGGGTCGGGGTGATTCCGCAGGGGTGAAGGTGTTAGTTGGCAATCGAGGGAGAGGAAGGGTTGCAGGGGTTTACGGGGGTGGTTGGACTGTTCTCGATACAACCAATTAAATTGCATAAGAAATACAAAGAGTCTCCAATTGGATTTCAATCAATAAAAAAAAAATTTGATTCACTATTTTGTCCTTATAAAAAAAATATAAAAGTTAACATAATCTTTTGTATTTAAATATATAAATTATTATTATAACCCTATGTATTTAAATAATAAACTAATATCTATCATATCATATAAATCTCTCTATCTTTGCAAAACTTTTGAATGATCTTGTTATGCTTTACAGGATACATAAAAACAACATTATTTTTTTTCAAAACCCCAATATTAATAAATGTCGACAACATCATTGATACAATATCATCTCCAATACCCAAATATATATATATATATTCTCTTCATTCACAATCACAATAATTTCGTAAAAAATTACTGAGGCACAAAGTAAAAACAAGAAAAAAAAATCGACAAAAAAAAATCTATAACCCTTACTACTTAGTAGCTCGAATGAATGAATCATAGAAAGAGAGTCCATTTGATGTTTATAATTATGAAGAGAATACAAACAATTAAATTATGCTAAATATGAGATAATTAGTCATAACCCGTGTCTGAAGGCATGATAAAACATAAAATCTCAGCGTTCAAAAAATTAATCTCACTATACTAAATAATAATTTTTTATTTCTTTGATTCTTTGATTATATCATTTAAAATTAATTTTTACCTATTTTTTTTTAAAAATAAAGTCAAAATTTTCTCAAAATATATAACTCGATAAAAAAATTTCAACACTTGTATACTATCATGTATGGACAATCTATGAAATAAAAATTGTGTTAAATTAAATATTAAATAATTGAACATGTGATAAAACTGAGTGATGTAATTTTTTTTGGGAAAAAAAATATATAGGGGATAAAAATTTAACTTCCTTCCTATCTTATTATATAAATGTACACTATCGTGTATGAACAATGTATGAAATAAAAATTATGTTAAATTTTAAATTAATTAAATATTAAATTATTGAATATGTGATAGAATTGAGTGACGTGATTTTTTTTGGAAAAAAAAAATATAAGGGATAAAAATTCAACTTTCTTCCTATCTTATAATATAAATATCTAATTTAGCTACATAATTAAATGTTTTTATGTTTTTTTATCAAATATTTCAACAAAAAAATTTACATTCAACGTACAGGGTGCATTACCAGTGAAAATAAAATCAACTTGAAGAATTTTGATGTCCTCTGCCGTCATTAACTTGTGGATTTTGGCTTCATGAACTAATTTTAGTGTTAGTGAATTACTTGTAAAGACTTTGTCTTCTTGAGGTCAAGTGTTCAAGTCCCCCTCCCCTCCCCCTAAAAAAAAAAATAAATAAATATATATATATTAGTTTTAAAAAATATATATATATGAAATGAATTTAGTAGTTTGAAATAAGATGATTAAATTAGGTGAGAAATGAGATTTAATAGGTGGAAATAGTCTCACCTAAAAATGAGTCTCTCTTGATTTGATATAGATTTGAATATATGATTGGAGAAGATTTTTTAGAATTTTTTATCTAAATTTAAATTTGAGTTTAAAAAATATAAGAATCGGAGATGCTCTGAGTCATGCAAAGGCCGGTCCTATCACACGGGGTAACTAGTCGAGGCTTCCACATGTATTTGAAATTAATCCGACCTATTGACACCCTTGACAACATAATTACGATCATACTCAAGTTCAATTTCCTTGATTTTGGAAACTAGAGTACTTAGCTGCCACTGTATTCAGTAGCCTCAATTGGCTGAAAACATTTTGATCAGCTTACATTGGGTTCCAACAAAAGTTTGACTTCAAGGTGAATCACAAATGGGACAGATTTTATCTTGACCGACTCAATTGAAGTACTAGTGTTTGTTCTATTAGACAACAAAGATCGTATTTTTTTTCACTTCGCTCAAAGAAGAATTGTACTCGTACGGAATTCTTTTGTTTCTCAATATGATCTCTATCTTCATCTCTATTTATTCCTATAAACAGATTTAACCATGATGTACATCGCCTTCACACAGAAGAGGGTGAAAACAGAAGCGTATTATGTCAGTGCTTTGTATTTTTGATGAAAATAGAAAGGTGTTCAAACTCCCGAAATGCAGTCTAGACAGTAGGCCCTCCCCTTTCACTCTTTGGTAGTGTTCAGTCTCTAGGAAAGGCAAGCAAAGAATCAAAACCTTGCCCAATGGAGTTGGATAATATCACCTGTTTCATACCATGGATTACAAATGCATAACCTTTAGCTATTCTTTTGTAAGCATAAAATTCTTTTGACATACAGTAAAAACTCTCCCTTTGATCGAAAAAGAATATATATTTTTTCACAATCTGATTGATGCCAGGAGTCATTTGAGAATCTTCTGTGTTTCCAGTTTTAAATTCAGCTGCTGCAAGTAAACTTCATGAGATAATTCACCTGAATTCTCATCCTGATTCTCAAATGGTCTTCCACCCCAACTCAACATGAATAACCCCATTCTTTGAATCTATCAGATGGTATTTCTCATTAATGCGTCCATTGTGCACAACATCGGCAAGGTTAATTTCAACATGTCCCAATGATTCCTGGAAAATGTAAGAGAACAAATCAAAATTAAAAACTTCAGTGTATGATTGGAAACTAAGATGGTGTGTGGGATGACGATATAAACCTTTGATCGGAAACCAATTCCTGTCCGCTTGCTCATAACTTTGATATGAATTTTCTCGCTCACTGGAGGCTCTTCAAGCATAAATTGGAACTCTTCATTCCAGATCGGGTCACGAGTTCTTCTTATCACCTGAAGAGACCAAGTTGTATTACAGGTACTGAGTCTAAGCCATTGTAAATTTTTTTGTGACGAAATGTTTGTAAACTTGTCAGATGCAAGTGGAATCAATAGAAAAACTTTGTGCATACGCAAATTATTTTGGATAATAATTACTCTATGATTCATATTCAAAAATACATACCAACTAATGGAAGTATAACATGTTATAGCTTTTGCAGCTTAATCCATTTAAATTTGAGGCCTAGTCAGGCTCAAGGAGAGTAGTTTAAAAAGTATTTGTAATGAAAGGATGGTAAAAATGAGCCAAAATTTTCTCAAAAGTAAAACTCACTTTTGATTTCTTCCTTTCTCCTTTAAATAGTATTAACGCATACGGATTGTTGTGACGCTCCCCCTCTACATCCTCAGCTCCTTGGACAGTAACCATAAGTAAACCTGCTCCACCGGAGCTGTCACTGCCGGATGCACCATCCTTTCCACTTTCCTTTCTTACAAATCCATCTAACGGCCCACTGAACCCATCATTATCATCTTTGAAAGGATCATATGTCAGTTCAATCACAATCTGACCTCTGTGCTTCTTCTCTTGATGATCACTTATATCCGTGTTCTTAAACAAATCGAGAGTAAGTTCCTTTGTCTCATGGGGTGTTAACACTTTCAAAGGAACTACTTGCGATCCCAACTTGTCATGTGCTCCAACCTGTGTATAACAGCACAAAGAAATGAAAACAGTAGTGTGATCTCTTCTGAAACTCAACACTGAACTGGAAAATCTGTTGTAAGTTGGAAGTCATTTCGGGTATGCAAGAGGTCAATGTTCTAGGACTCGTGGCCGAATATATTTTTGCCTTTATGTTGAAAAGAAAATAATGCAGCAGCATTGAAGAATACATCACAATATTTTCAGATGAAAATTGGGGAAGATTTCTTAAGCAGAGAGACAAAGGAATTTTCAAACACAACAAAGGTATAATTCTATGTGAAATTTTACATTTGCCAGATGTTCAAATCTATAATTTCAATTGTGAAGCTGAATTAGACATACGTATAACCTAAACAATACTTTTGTCATATCTTAGAATCACTAACTATGTTGCCCCTAATCATGTGAATTATGAGATAGTAAGGTATTGAAAACACTTCCATTGAAGCCCTTGGCCTTTGGGCGGGGATCTCCTGGACATGTCCAGAAAACTGGTACATGTCTGCTTGTACTACCAAGCACTTCAACAAAATTCATGTTGAGCATAATTAGGTGATATTCAGTCAAATAAATTGCACATGGGATTCAAGGGGCCATTTAGAACCCATGTTTTTTCAAATTTGGTTCTGAAATTCTCCGTTCATTCTTATAACCAATGGCTTTGTTGATAATTTTCAAGAAATATTGGCATCAATCAATGATAGCATAGGAGATTAAGGGACAAACCTTGTCCCAGTCGTAGACAAGAATATTTAACATCTGAGACTGGGGTTCTTTCACAATAAGCCTAAAATCCTCATTCCACTCAGGATTCAAGGTCTTCTTCTTGATGGTAGTTTTCTTTGCTGGTAGCCTCTCTTGACTCAGACTGAGCTTAACATAAGGATCGGATAGTCCCAGAAAATCCATCTTCAATAGTTTCATTGCCCGTACTACTTTCACATGCAATATTCCCACGGGCTTCTTTACAGCCACCCTAGAAAAGGAGATATGGAAAGGAACAACCAAAGGTATAAAAGTAGATGTTGCAAGCATAAGAAAAGGAGTTATTCAAAACTTAAATTATATGAAAATATGCAAAATAACATGGCTCAATGTATAATCTCATGGAAGAAGACTTACGTTGAACCATCAAGAATAGGGATTTCAAGAGAATGGGGCCAGAGGTATAGACTTGCAACTTGTTTTTTAATAGTCTCCTGCAAGAAACCATCTCACATAAACCAATATCATCCCAAAACGATCTTCATTTTAGGCAATAAAATTGAGCCTCACTTCTGTCCATTGAAAAAAAAAACTAATGTGGCACCTGAACAAATCGGTATAGGCCAGGTACTGACATGATGTCCCCACCCAGAACTCTCATTCCAAAGTCTACGTGCGGCTGCACAAAAGCAAGGATAAACATCAGGGAGAAATGAACAGGTCCACTTTACGTTAAAATAGGAAAGGTTTAACTGTAGCCAAAATGTAATGCTTACCTTATCCATCAAAGATACAACTATTTTTGCAAAGCACGGAAAGGTAGACACAAGAGGTTTCAGAGATATTCTTGGTGCCGCAAATACTTGTAAATCCACCAACTGAGAAGAAGCATAATCAATCCTCCAAAGAAAACCTTCTTTCTTAGGAACTTAAAACACATATTCTTCTGCTAAGGACTGTATCTTTAGGCTCTTCTGACCTGAATCGTAATTCGCAGAGACAACAATTTCAATGCCACAACTATATTTGAATTGCCAGCCCACTTGATTGATGGTTCCATGACTAGTTCTTTCTCATTTGTCTCATATGTTTTCAGACCTGCCAATTCGTAGAATAATATGAACATTAAAGCACAATGCATTTGGATATTGCATGGCGCATCCTACATGAACAGTTGCAAGAATTTGCAAATGACACCTGATCTTCTTTTCCTGTGTTGGTGTACACTACAACTAGGAACTTCAAGCAAGGTCCAATGTCACAGAGTTTTTCTGTTGACACTGAACCAGAGTTAATTTTGTCAAGTTTGGTATTATTCTAGAGATCTTATTATCATTGAATTTGAATAAAAGTAATCCCTAAAGAGGTACAGGCAGTTCTAGAGTAAGCCCATGTTTATCGATATCGCGCTACAGCCCGACTCCCTCTCCACACCCCCCAACCACCCCCAAAAAAGAAACAACAAAGGAATAAACTGCCAATTTTTTTTTTTGAGATTTGAGTTAGTTTGCTGTCTTCCCAAAAAATTACCCGTCCTGGCATCCCAAATAGCCCAAATCAATGGGGTAACTGCTTTCTAGTTTTGTTGTGGATTTTAAATTCAACAAACAGGAATATCAGGAATGCAAGTGTGGCTTTATAATTCAGCCGGAATTCATAGCGTCTTCATATACAGAAAGATGGACCTCAATGCGTCTTTTTCCAAAACAACTGGAAAGGTTGAGGGACTTAGTGTGCTATGACAGCAGAGCATATATAGTTGAACCACTTGAACATTGAAGCCACAAAATGTTCAGCAAAACAGAGTTAGATGAACAAGAAAATCACTCACCTTGAATTGTTGGAGGAAGAGTTCCAAGACTTAAATTCTCAAACTCTATAGATTCTATCTGAAACTTCCCTATGTACTCCGCAAATATAGGTTGGGCCATGCTTCTTATTGTGCCACAAATTGCCTGTACATCAAACAATCTAAGCTTGCAACTTATCCACAAAACTTAAGCTTTATGAACTACAAAATTACCTTGTCAAGGTAAGGCCACATATCCAAAAGGAATTTGTTTACCCAGTCCACCTGTGCATACACATAAACACAAACCACACCCAATACAAATTAAAGGAACAGGAGAAGAACTTAGGAGTGAAAAAAAATTCAAAAAATGACAAGAATTGTACGAGAGCTTGTATAGCAATACTTACTCGATCATAATCCGGATTCTTCACCCATAGTGGAATCTCAGGCATGATATCATGTAATGAAGTTGTATCTAGCTCTTGAAGTGGCCTAACGACTGGATCCTGCAATTAATATTTCAAGTTTAGCATTCAAGATATAACCACTGATGGATGGAGGGAAGCGGGCAGGGGCAATCACCAAAGGTTTAGAAGATCCTTCTTCTTATACTATTTTTAGCTACAAAAACTCTCAAAACTATATAGGCTCGAGGCCCCCCACCCTCTCTTCCCCCAAGTTTTTTCCCAAAGGTTCTGAGGCCACCCTCCAATGTTAATTTTTTTTATCAATGATTCGACGTAACATCCAGGCTCTTTTCTGGTGGTTTGTCTTGCTTCATTTATTTACTTCAAGGAAAGGAGTGAGGTTATTGCATAGGAATATTTGGTCAACAGTTCTGATGATGTTTAAAGACTTCAAAGTTAAAGCACACGAGCATACTCAAAATTCACAAGAAATGCACACATGGGCACACACACAAATGCTCACACATCCCAAGGCATGTTTTGATTTGTGTAACATATTATGAAGATAAAATCAAGGCACCATGTTGACAGTGGGTTGATACTAAAAAGAATAAAATTTTCATTACATTCAAATCCCATTGCATGTAATGATTCCAAGTTCTTTCCATCAGCTGTGATTATGGATTCAATTTATGCAAGCAACTCAATCGGGAGATAAAGTTGTCCTCAATGCGGAAAAGTAACACAAACTGGGTTCATTCTTCTTCCGAAAATGTTCAACATAAAAGTAATCCAAATCTGAATATACAAAAAGACTTCATATCATAAGTCAAAATTGGTCAAAAGCAATGAAGCATAGCGATTCAGTAGAATATCAATATGCCACAGGCTTTCATTACCTAACCTCACAAGATCCGATTACAGTAAAAAACTTGATTTGCTAACTGCAGAGGTGCTGTTAGCAAAAATTGCATCGTTTTAAACGCAAAATGACGTCGTTCTATTTAGCAAAACGACATCATTTTGGCTAACAGCACCTCTGCTGTTATAGCAGAGGATCTGCAGCCCTACTTTTGACTGTCAACCTGCTAAAACCATGACTTAGAGGATACCTATTTTACATGGCCTTCATCAAGCTTTCTATAATTTGCAGAAAGTAGAATCAAAACCACAATCAGATTAGAGGATACAATCCAAAGGATCACACAGAACAAATATAAAGAACATAAATAACAAGTGAAAAAAAATATATCTTCAATTAAACAAAAATAATTCGAAAAAATATACTGTAACTTCGCCGGCAAATTTCATATAAGCGATAGAAACCCAAAAAGTAAAGACAAACACCATAAACACCCAGATCAAGCAATGTACAAAATGTTAACAATGAATTCAAACAAGAACTAAAAGTCCACAAAGTCAAACTACCAGCAGCAAAACGATCAAGGGACCAAACACATGAGAGAACGAAGACAAAGACGATACCCATATAGATTATATATATATATAAACTGCACTCATCAATCAGATGTTTCAAGTTTTATTTCAAAGTTCAATGATCAAATAAGAACAAGAATATTCCATATATATCATTACCTCTGAATCTTTGGGCTTAGAGTAAACGAAGAAGTAAAACCCAATGAAAAGACCAATTGGGATTCCAAATCCAAAACCAAGGATGCCCAGAAAAGTGCTCAAGAAACCCATGTGTCCTCAACTCCAAGAACCAATGCAGATCAATGAAGAACTCTGGAAAGAGAGAGAGACAGAGAAGGAAAGGAATAGAGAGTTTGTTTTCCAGGCGGAGACTGGCGATGAAGTCTATAAAGAAAACTTAACTCCTGAACATAACGAAGCGCTTCTCAGATGAAACCGCCAAAACAAAGACACGTTATTCTATACTTCCTTCAAAAATACTCTCCTCGGAAAGCTATGTTCTCTGCATTTGGGTCACCAACGTTAAACGTTTTAATAAACGGAATGACACTATTATCCTTCTTTTCTTTATTTAATTTTTTTTACACCGTCAATTTTCAACCTATTTTCAGTCGAGAATAATTTGTCAAATATAACTAGAAAAAATTCACTACCTAATAAAAAAAAATTATAATTCAAGACTAATTAATATATAAAACAATCAAACTAGTTTTAATTTACTTAAATAAAAGCTGAATAAAAAAATAGGACTAAATATATAATTTTTAAGAAAAAAATAGAGGGGACAAATACAATAAATTGAAAAAAATTATGGTAAAAAATATGACATAAATGAAAAAGATCCAAAATTGAGGGGCACCTTGTCCTAATGTGGCTACGCCCTGTTGTCACCCACACGACTCATGAGACTCAAAATATTATTTTTTTAAAATTTTTTCTGTTTTGTATCGAAGACACTTGTATGCATGTAAACCAAAAGGAATAGAAGGTAATCAGTGATATTAAATTGAAAAAAAAAAAGAGAGAGAAAGAATTAAATACTTAAGCACCCTAATCCAAAATTAGTTATTCTAACTTAATGACCATTGCCTTGGCCAGCTCACCAATATTCAAATTTTTTTTTGGGAAATACTATGTAATCCAAATTTGTAATTTAAATTTGTATTCTAAATGAAGGGAAACTATTGGATGAGTGGGTCCCATCAATTTTTTTAAATAGGACCCACTGATCCAATGGTCCCCTTCATTTGGGATGCAGATTTGGGTTACATAGTATTGTTCAATTTTTTCTCATTGTTTCAACAACCCGTCCTTCGAATTCATGGTTGTAAAAATAAAATTTGAATGCATACAAACTACGTGTTATCGTTTAAACGTGAGTTTTATGTGGTGAGAAAATTTATAATTCAAAATGTATAGATTTACTAGTAAAAATTCATGTCTAAACGCACTTTAAAATTTTTTTAAAAAAAATTTTTAATTTGAAATAATTTTTCTTTCATTTATTTTAATAAAAAAATTAAAATCAATATAATCCCTTGACATTTTTGGTAGATTTATCTCTGACATCAATTGCATCATTGTCCAGCATAAAATCATTCAATCTCCCAACACAAACCCGTCAATCTTAGCTATCTAAAAAATTACTTTATTGTTGATTTAGTTTTCCCCCAGATAAGCCGGCCGGCTAACTGTGAAATTTGGAAGTGGATCGGTTCAACACCCAGGTCCCACACTTCCCCCAAGAATATATATTATATTTATGAATCTACTTAAATAATAGAGTATTAATTACATATTAATCAAAAATTATTAATCTAATCTAGTTATTCATGATTTTGTTTATTTAATGGATAAAATAATAAATATAATCTAATATAGTTGAATTATATTATAATATCATCTCTTCAGGTGGTATAAAAGTTGGCTCAATAAGTAGGAATAGAACGTGTTATGATTACTTAATTCACCCTTTAATAATACACCCAAATCACCTTTTAGATCATTGGATTTTGTAGGAAGCTTCCAAGTGTTGTTTGTGGCGACCAGAACAAGAAAATTGAAAGGTTGTTTGTGAGTTGTCTTGAAAAATAAATGCATGGTTGGCAGGATATACCTAGAAATATGCTAACATATGCTCATTTATTTATATTTTATTTTTAAGAAAATAAAATTAAAAAATTAAACTCTTTTTTTTTTTGGTGCTCACCTTGAGATGGCTTTACTTGGCTTGCCATTTGTCAAGATGAGTTTGGAGCAGACCAACTGGTCATGATTGGTTGGAAAGGTTTGGCTTTATTAACCTGATGGGTTTGGTTGTAAGGAGGAAGAAAAGGTTGATTTGAACTTCTTTAATATATTTTTCGATTATATTTTTTTTTGTGTGTCAATTTTCAATTTTCAAGTTCTAAACTTCTATCCATTAAAAAAAAACAAAATTCTAAGCTTCTAGAAAACATAGACTGATTTTCAATTGATGATTCAATTGTAGCACAAATCATATATTTTTTTTCCCTGGGTCTTGCTAGAATCAGAGACCAGAGTCATTGATTCACTTTTTTTTTTTTTTCTTCTAGTCCAAGGATAACTTAGATATTTCGCTACGGGGTGCATAATTTTTTTTAATTGGCGGGAGGAAAATATAACTTATTTCGTTGGTAAGGGCATAATTGAGGGTTATGTTTTGAAATTTTGTCCTAAAAATATTATACTAATGGGCTTTGAAAAAACACCCTATTTCTACATTAAAGAAAGGTCTTCCTAAAGAATTATGGATTGAGTATACGTATAATATTGTTGACTATGTTTATTTGTGCTATTACAAAGTCATAGCAAAAAAAATTGTCAAATGGGTTTGTTAAAAGGCTTTAGAAATAACTGGAGTAGCTCATACTTTTGGTAATTAACTGCAAAATTAATTTCTAATTTTTTAGTAAGTAAAACTAATTATAACTATATATAGTGTACAATGCTAGCTCTAAATCAATTTGAGTATGCGTTCTCTAAATTTTTTGTAATGTTAAGAGTACTTATTATATGTTGATGAGAGGCCTAATTATATGGAGAATCTCACTTGAATTCATAATGATTAAAAATTGCTATCAATGGATAAGATATTCATTTATATATAATAAATTTATATTTATATTTATATTTATTTATACTGCGTATAAATATCAGCATATATAAAACAAAGTTTATTTCATATTTCATCTCTATTTAATAATATTAAGTCAATCATACCCCTCATATCCTTATTAATATCATCATTTTTCCTTTCAAATCCTATCAAAACTCTTCTTATCATAAAATATTAGGTCTCTAACCATTCACTCTACTAATTCTTATTGCTTTAGGTGTTTAATTACAATAATATCTCTAATAACTCAAATTACTGTTTCATAGGTTTAGTAAAAATTAAAATAAGAATTAATTCTTTGACACATAATTTATTTATTCAATTCAATTACACATATAATCCCTATTTTTTATAAGCTTAACAAAAAATTATTATTTAAATATGTTCACGTGCAACGTATGTCGTATATATTACTACCTTAATTTTTATAAAATCAATTACATCCTTATAATTTCATATAATTTTTGTTTTTAAACGAAATTTGACTTTCAAGTTCTTTTGAATTATTTTATAAGTATTATTTGATTTCTAAATTCTTTTGAACTCCTTTATAAGTAGTACACTTATATAAATTTTTTCATATATATGCATATATCTATACAAAAAAAACAAAAACAAAACTATATGTATATTGTTATATACATATAGTTATCAAATTGGATTCTAAGATCAAATATATGTTATATTTAATTTTTTTTAATAATTAGGTTTAAAAAGAAATAAAATATAGATTATTTTTTGATACAAAATTTATCATTTAATTTAATTACACATAAAATTTATATTTTTATAGATTCAAAAAAATATATTATTTAAATTATTGACGTGTAAAGCACATCGTGCATTACAAGTTCTACTAAAATTATTGATATGTCATCTATTATTGTAGAAAATTACAGATAATTATATTAGAGATATCTAAATCTAACTATGCCTCTAAATTTTCCAAATGTTTGGGGAAAAAATAGCGCGATTAGATGATAGATATATAATAAATATAATGCTCCGTTTGATATGATGGAAAAATGAAAGGATGGAAAGTTAGAAGGATAGAAAGTTGGAGGGATAAATAAAACATCATGTTTGGTACGGAAAGAAAATAGGAAGAATAGAAAAGTGAATGAATTAACTTTCCTTCCAACTCACCCAAATCAATCCCTCTAAAATCGGAAGGAAAGTTGATGAAAAGTTAATTATTTGTATTGAGATGTATATTTTTTGTCTATATATCTTTTAATATATACACATATTATGTATACATTAATTTCATAAAAAAATACAATGATAAAATATGTATATATATATATATATATATTTTAAATAAAAAATAAAAAAATTTAAATTAAAAAAAAAAATATTTTTTCCATCTTAACTAGGGTGAAAATTTTCGACTCAACACGATGACACAACTTAAACTCGACACGAATTTTTTGACACGAACTTGATTATAACTCGACACGAATTTGAAAATGACCTGACACGCGAATAAGAAATATAAAATGCTCATATTCAGTTCAACCAGTCAGACGCAAAATTGACACTATCAACTCGCACCTCGACACGACACAATTAGTTAATGAGTTGAGTTATATTTGACTAATGTTCGACACACATATGTGATGACTCAATACGAATCTGACACGACATGACTTGATTATCACCCCTAATCTTAGCCAGCACAAAAAAAAAAAATTAGTAATTTTTATTTTTCATCTATCCAATCAAATACAAATGAAGGAAAGTGTATCATTCTTATTTTCCTTCCTTAAAGAATATAAAATGTACCCTTCCTATTTTTCATCCTTCTTACCAATCAGAACATAAATGATATAAGTTTTGATGAAATTTTTAGAGGGATGGATATGATATGAAATAAGTTGGGATTAATTAAGTTCAAAATTTAATCACTAGATATACCTAGCCAAAAAAAAAAAAAAATAGAAACAAAAAAAGGGCGCCACGTGTTCTCAAGTGTGAACGCATTCATAAGATTCAGTTTTTTAATGTATATGTCATGGATCAGTTGGATTTGCTTGCTTTGGGGAGGGTGATACCTAGACATATGCTAACTAATAAGTCAGAGACCCACTTTTGAGATTTTTATCCTAAATAAAATGACAGACATTGTTCTGCCTTAAAATTTTAATAATACGTGTCCACATTACTTTCCATTCATTCTCGATACCCTATGAAACTTTTTTTTTTAAAAAAAAAAACTTCAAGAAGATTGTTGAGTGTCTTTCTCTCGACATATAAATTTATAATATAATATAAAATAGAGCAGATTTTAATATTTTTTTTTTTGGTGGAGGAGAAAGAGGGGGACTTGAACCCTTGATCTCATGAAGGTAAAGTTTTCACAAGACAAGGGTTTCAATAAGTTCATTCGATGGTCTCAAATAAACTCATCCGACGGTCTCAAACAGACTCATTTGACAATCTCAAATAGACTCTTCCAACGGCTACCAACACTCCTCTTAAAATCATTTACATTGCCCTATGTCTTTAGACACGGGTTACCCCTAGTTCAAAAATGAATTAAAACAACACCAGTTGTGGATGCCTGAAATGAACTTGGTCTTGATACTTCATAATCCCACTTGCGATAATTCATGCCTGAAACCACAATACAACATAAAATTCAAGTGTCTAAAATATCGATCTCATTATATTAAATATTAATTTTTTTTTCTTACTTTTTAATTAATTACATAATTTAAAATTAATTTATACCAATTTTTATTTAAAAAATTAACAAAATTTTCTCAAAATATACGATTTCATAAAAATATCAACATGTATATATTATCGTACATAAACAATCTCCAAATTAAATAATTTAATTTATGATAAAAATAAGTGATGCGATATAAATTAAATTAGTAAGAAACATATATGAAAATAAAATTCAAAGTGCTAGTTATCTTATTATATATATTAAACAATTTATCCTAATGTTATATTATGTTTGGTACGATGAAAAATGAAATAATGAAAAGTTAAAAGGATGAAAAATTGGAAAGATAAATAAAACATCATGTATGGTAAGAAAAGAAAATAAAAAAGTGAATGATTTTTTTTTTTATATTGAAAAGTGGATGATTTTTTTTTTCCAACTCACCAAAATCAATTCTTTCAAAATTGAGAGGAAAGATGGGTGAAAAATAAATTATTTGTATTGAAATGTATGTTATTTACCTATCTATCCTTTAATATATGCATATATGCATATATCATATTCATATATTACATATTACGTATACCTAAAAATTATATACAAATATAATGATAAAATATGTAGTTATACTTTTTATGTCCTTCTACTTTTCCAACCTATCAAACACAACAAAATCAATTCTTAGCACTTTCTATCCTTCTTACTAAACACAAAAGAGGGAAAAAATGATTCATCCCTTGAAAAATAGACAGTGTTTCACTCTCACTTTTTATTTTTCTATTTTTTTATTCACCCAACTAAACACACCATTATGGTCTATACTATACAAAAGGATTAGTCGCATTTGGATTTTTGCCTCTTGTTTGTAATGTCCAATTTTCCTAATATAAGTTCGTGCAACCACGTTTTGATTTTGTATGAAGTTTGTATATGTTCCATGTAAAACTCATCAACATCATTCAAGTCGTCCTTCTTGTCGTTGTCAACTACAAACCAAAGCATAGCATTTGGTGCGACAAACAACCAAGATTGCAATTATTAGATTTCGAAAACGATTTAAACTCTTAAAAACAAGGAAGGATAAATTATACTTTGACCCCTTCAATTATGAACTTTACCTCGTCAACTATTTTAATTATTATACGTTGCTTCAATTATAAATATTCATTATTTTTTTGGTCGAAAATTATTGACGTGTTGGGATAATGTGAAAAAAATCAAATAGTTTGGGAGTCAAAACGGAATAATTTTCTGTGAAATATGTATTGCGCATCAATAATTAAGGCAATGTGAAACTAATCACATAGTTGTAAGTTGAGAGTACAATATGAAAAATATGATAGTTGAGGCAATAAAATAAAAAATAAATCATATTTGAGAGAGTCAAAGTGTAATTTGCCCAACAAGGAAGTCATACGTATGCAATCAGCTTAATTAGAGTCCAAGATACAGAAAAGTAAGGTACTAAAATAGGTTGTCTTTTCACCTGTCACCAACTTTTGCTATTATAGATTAATTTGGAGTAACATCTTAAATTTTTGAAATTCCTTTTTTTATGAATTGAATATTTCATTTAAATAACGACAAGGTTAATTCACCTAAGAAAAAAAAAAAGGGTGCTAGAGGCCCTATTGTCTATGTCTTCGAGTCAAACAAAACCTTTTGAGATCGAGAGAATGAATTTTCAAGAAATTTCACCTCTGTCGATAAATTTTGATGAGCCCGAAATTAACTGGGCCAAGCCCGATAAATCAAGAGGGGCCCACGTCACCGGAGCCCGAAAGGAGGAGCCCAAGTCAACAAGTCAAAGAGGAGCCCAAGTTAAAGAGAAGCCAAAGTCAAGGAGGAGTCAAGGGGACACCCCAAGGGCGTCGCCCAAGGGAGGCCACCCCAAGGGGATCCCTTCCCTCCTTTGTCCCATGCTCCCTCTCCTGCGCAACCCGTGGAGTCCTTCGCCCTCTTCTCCTTGCCACTCCAACCCAAGTCCAGTCCACTACAACTCAAGTCCAACCCAGCTTAGAATCTTCATCCGACGGAATAGGAGCACGAGAGAGAGAATATCGGGATACGCACGGAGATCTAATCCTATCATAACTATACTTACCAAAATAGTAAAATCCCTCTCCCTCACGTCACCGCCTCACTAAATCTATATAATGTAAGCCCTCTCCACATAAAGAGCATGCTTTTATGACCCTCAACACCTCTACAATACCTCATTCCACACACATTGTTGCTCTCTCCCAAAGCACTATAATACTCTCGGAGTTACTCTCCCGATAACATTGTTCATCAATAAAGATCTCCGGCCACCGCAGCCGTTCCCGAGAGTAGAATAGGTCACCCGGACCGAACCACTATAAATCTGCGTGTTTGCTCTTATTTACTGTTTTGTCATTAATTGTCTGTTTACTGCTCACTAATTGCACCCGTTCATATACTCGACTGTTGATTTTGCGCAATACCAATTTGTGCATCATCAGTTTGGCATCGTCTATGGAAACCGACTAGTTTTCCATTCTCTTTCAATCCATGACGATCACCACCAGATCAATGTCTCAACAACCCGGAGACAACAACCCGGCCCACCGGGAGGAGGCTCCGCCTCCCTTCGCACCTTCGGAACCATATGTTACAACGACTGGGCAACAACATCTTCTACAAACTATGCAATTGCTGGTGAAATAGAACCAGTAGATCATTCAGTTCATGCTCACCCAGGGAGGCGCTGCACCTCACCCAGTAGGAGCAGCCCCACTCCCTCCAACAGGAGAGGAGCACCAACCCATCCCTTATGGGAATCAGGCAGCCCCTCGCCAGAATGCCCCAAGGCCACACCAGGTCGCCCCTTGCCCAGCAGTCCCACCTCAGCGCGCAGGAAGCTCACGTGTACCTCCTCCACACGTGTCTTCGCAGGGGAACGAAGACAGAGAAAACCAATACGGTGACCATGAAAGCCAGTACCATCACACGACTGAAGATGTCCCCAACCAGTGGGACGAGAAGATTAGAGAGGTGCAAAACCAGCTCGGTGATGCCCTCAACGCCATCAAGGCCCAGACGACTGAGACCGTGGATCACCTAGTAAGGCGCACTGATACTCCATTCATTGCTGATATTGCCAATTACCCCTTGCCCTCGAAGTTCAAGATGTCCACCATCGAGATCTTCGACGGCACCAGAGACCCCCTCGATCACCTGGACACCTACAAATCCCTCATGCAACTCCACAACGTGCCTGAGGAGATTATGTGTAGAGTCTTCCCTACCACCCTCAAAGGATCTGCACGCTAGTGGTTTGTAAAGTTGAGTAGATCATTTGTCTCCCACTTCATTGAGGGACGCCGACACCAGAAACCAGTGACACACCTGCTCCCCATCAAGCAGGACAGAGATGAGAGTCTCAGAGACTACCTCGCTCGTTTCAACAAGGAGGTCCTCTAGATTGAGGAGCTAGATGATAAGGTAGCCCTGGCCGCCTTCATCGCTGGTTTGCGTTCCTCCATTTTTATGTTCTCCGTCGGTAAGAAACCGCCCTCTAACATGCCCGAGCTGTTGTCAAGGGGCACAAAAGTATATGAAGGCCGATGACGTCACTAAGGCCCGTCGAGGTGAGTCCTCCCAAGGAGGGGAGAAGAAGAAAGACACCCACGAAGACAAGTGGGAGGCGGAGAACAAGAGACAAAGAACCGAGAGAGTCTCTGTCAAGGACCGTCTCGGTCCGTACCCCCCGAGAAAACGACAGCCTTTCACACCACTCAACGCATCGGTGGAGCACATCTTATTCCAGATACAGGATGACCCCACGCTCTGCTGGCCCGAAAAAATGAAGTCCGCCCCAAACCGCAGAAATCACAATAGGTACTGTCGCTTCCACCGCAACCATGGCCACGACACTGATGACTGCTATAAGCTCAAGAGGAAGATCGAGGAGCTCATACAGCGTGGCCAGTTGAGGTAATACGTTGCTGGCAGAGGACAAGCCCCACCACCTAGCCGGGACCAGGACGATAGAGAACGCCAGCAACCCTTCGGAGAAATTCAGACAATCTCCTGAGGACTAGGATAAGGGGGCGACTCCAACTCTGCCAAGGAAACCTTCACCCACCTATGAGACACCGAATACCTCAAGATTTTCTCTATTTTTTATTGTTGATTTATTTTGTTATTTATTATTTTTATGAAATAAAACTTTGCGATTGTCGTGTCCATAACTATCTTGTTTTCATTTTAAACAGCTTATGACCTAGCAACAAGGTAGACAAAAAGACAAAAGGCGCCCAACACCAGGTGCCCTCCTCATCTCCATATCAATGGAATGAGCCTCTGACGCCCAACTCCTCAACACCATCCTCATCTCCATCTCAATGGAATGAGCCTCAGGCGCCCAGCTCCTCAGCACCCTCCTCATCTCCATCTCAATGGAATGAGCCTCTGCCACGGCAACCATCTATCCAGTTTCACACTCTCTCATAAGTCGCCAAAAGCTCGGCCTCAATAAGTGTTACTCTTTCATGAGCCAACCTCAACTGCTCCGCGGCATCCTCTCGTACCTGCCGCCCGAGCCCAACTGCTCCGCGACATCCTCTCATGTTTGCCGCCCGAAGCCCAACTACTCCGCGGTATCCTCTCATGCCTGCCGCCCGAGCCCTTATTGCTCCGCGGTATCTTCTCGTGCCTGCTGCTTGAGCCATACTTGCTCCGCGGCATCCTCTCGTGCCTGTCGCCCGAGCCCTACCTACTTCGTGGCATCCTCTCGTGCCTATCGCCTGAGCCCTACTTACTCCGCGGCATCCTCTCGTGCATGCCGCTCGAGCCCCAACTGCTCTCCAGCAGCCCCCATGCTTGCCTCTCTGATATCCCTGGGAGTTACAGACCTCCAAAGTTGCTCCTTAGCCAAAGTCACATCGAAGCATGAACACCGAACCACTACTAGAAGCAAGGCAACTAGGTGAAACTACAATCCCCGTAGAAACTGCACTGGAGTCTCAACTCATATAGCGGTACAAGGGCTAACTCTGGTACACACAGAAGTCACAGTTTGAGAAGGAGTGGGAGCACCATCGGGACCCACCTCCCGGGAAGCGACCTGGCCATCGTATCTTGACCGAGAAGCACTGGGGGCACCAAACCTCGGTCTCTTGGGAAGAGGGGAAGACACCACCTAAAAGCACAGAGAGTCTCCACCATTGCCCTATCAATATTGCGCTTGCAATCAGATAAGGTTAAGAACCAGTATAGCCGAAAGCCATCATAGTCTCCCTCTATGGCAAAAACCCAGAATGTCGATTCATCGCCCATGAATGCTTGACAGCTGCCTGCTAGAACGCAGCTAGCTCTCCACCATTGTCGGTTTCACTGAATTATGCTTAAAACTCAAATTCAGAGAGAAATAAGAATTTTTGGGAAATACCTGAATTCATAACTGTCTCAAAAAAAATACCCGAATTCAAAAAAAAAAAATCACCTCAAACGGACAACCGTGCGCAAAGTTATGGTCGTTCGAAGTTTTGTCGTACCAGCGCCCGTGCCCAGCACCTCAGGCGTCGCCCACTCCATGCCCAAAGGGGGCGCCACCCATTCCATGCCCAAGGGTGCCTCCAGTATCCCAGTAGCGCCTTGGGCGCCGCCTGCCAAGTTTCCACCGACGTCGCTTTCTGCACCTTGTCCCTAAGCATCACCTTTCCCATCTCCAACATGGGTGCCGCCCATTATGCCTCCAACCTGGGCGCCGCCCAATGCACCTCCAACATGGGCGCCGCCCACTACACCTCCACCATGGGCGTTGCCTATGAGATCAAGGGCGTGGACTCCTTGCTCCTCTCTCCCCTACGAGCCTTCAAGCCACTAGTCTTCATTGCCTCACTTCGATTTGGAAGGAAAAGATCAGAGGAAAAAAAAAACTAAGGAAGAAATTGTGTTGAATAGTGAGAAACAGTGTTGAATAGTGAAAAATGGTGTTGAATAGTGAAAAATGGTGTTGAATAGTAAACTAAAAGGAAGCCAAGAAAAAAAAAAAAGAGGAAAGTCAGCGCCCAAGGGGGCAATGCATCTGAGCCCACAAAGAACACCCCATTTCCTTCTCTTGGCGCCGCCATCAGCAAAGGTCACCCAGTCTCCAAAGAATGAAAAACAAGGTACTGTGGGGAGCAAGAAAAGCTCCTACTCGCCCAAATGAAGACGAAGTACATGCCCTCAACCCCTTCCTCTCACGAAAAGTCAGAGGCTTGGAGCATGGGGGACAAATGATGAGCTCGAAATTAACTTGGCCAGACCCGATAAATCAAGAGGGGCTTACGTCACCGGAGCCCGAAAGGAGGAGCCCAAATCAACAAGTCAAGGAGGAGCCCAAGTTAAAGAGAAGCCAAAGTCAAGGAGGAGTCAAGGGGACACCCCAAGGGTGCCGCCCAAGGGAGGCCACCCCAAGGGGTTCCCTTCCCTCCTTTGTCCCATGCTCCCTCTCCTGCGCAACCTGTGGAGTCTTTCGCCCTCTTCTCCTTGCCACTCCAACTCCAGTCCAGTCCACTACAACTCAAGTCCAACCCAACTCAGGATTTTCCTCCGACGAAATAGGAGCACGAGGGAGAGAATATCGGGATACGCACGGAGATCTAATCCTACCATAACTGTACTTACCAAAATAGTAAAAGCCCTCTCCCTCACGTCACCGTTTCACCGCCTCACTAAATCTATAAAATGTAAGCCTTCTCCACATAGAGGGCATGCTTTTATGACCCTCGACACCTTTACAATACCTCCTTCCACACACATTGCTCATCTCTCCCAAAGCACTGTAAATACTCCCATAGTTACTCTCCCGGCAACATTATTCATCAATAAAGATCTCTGGCCACCGCAGCCGTTCCCGAGAGTGGACTAGGTCACCCGGACCGAACCACTATAAATTTGCGTGTTTGCTCTTATTTACTGTTTTACCATTAATTGTCTGTTTACTGCTCACTAATTGCACCCGTTCATATACTCGACTGTTGATTTTGCGCAATACCGATTTGTGCATCATCAAATTTGACCAAAAAAAAAGAAGAAGATTTAAGTTTCAAATTTGAGGTTCTCGATTCCCTACTCATCAAGTTGGTCAGGGAATAGAGAATAGCATTTTGTAGGCCACCAAAAAAAAATATATGGATCCAATAGTTTAAGAAGATAAGAAACATATAGACTAGTACAAAACTTCATACAAAAAAAAAAAAAAAAAAACCTATTAACCCGTACAAATTACTTTAACAGTTGAATAATAGTATAAAATTCTAATTTAGTGGATATACTTGATTATTTGGCGAGTATCTAAATTTTGTGTTGCAGTCTTGAATTGAAGAGTGTGTCCTTGAAATAATTCTCCATTTTTTTTAAAAAAAAAAGAAGATAATTTGACTCAACTATGATAGACAATGTGACTCTGAAAGAATGTGATTCTATTGGGTTTATGGATATAAGTTTGATAGTAGTGGGGAAGATCACTTATTTATTTTGATTTGTATATTTTTGACAACAATTACAAAGATATAATCATTACCAAATATTTTTTTTTGTTTAGAAAAATAAAAAAACAAATTGAGAACACAGAGACACGATTAAATTCTATTGACTTGTTCCTCAAGGTAAAATGGAGTTCTGTGTTTTTGTTTGTCCTATTTTTCAGATTGTGGGGGTGTTAAAATCTAAACATGTACGACCTTACTTATTCGAACCGACGTGAAGTTCTAAAATCGTGACTTTTCAGGCGACTGTAGCGAGGCATAAGATTACCTCTAGGTTCTTTTCTATGCCTTGGAGCTTAAAAGATTTTAAATAATTTCACCAAATAGAGACGTGTAAACACTACTGTAAAGTAAATAGCGGGAATGCCACATAATAAATAAATTAAATTCAAATCTGTAAGATGAAACAAATACTAGATTTAGCATTAAATAAAAATGGTAAAAGATCACCGGAGCGATATATTCCAGAAAAAGTAAAGGTTGCTTAGAAGCAAAAAACAAGTAAAAAGATAAGTTGGCTCCGTGAAGAGTTTTTATAATTGATCGTGGAATCCTTTCTCGTTGACCTAACCTCCGCTATTTATAGAGATGTCTCTCAATCATTGATCCATCTTTTTCAGCTATTACTTGTGGTCATGGCCTTATGCCTTGAGATACATGAATATGTGTTAAACCATTTCTAACTAACGGCTCATGATGTCAAGTTTCTTCGTTTTCTGGATTCCAAGGGTCCTATTTCTCTAACTGTCCTTTCAATTGTGGACTCTTGCTTGATGAAAATCGTTGTTGTTCCTAACCTCCTAATATCATCCCTTAATGTATATATGACTTATGTGTGAAAAGAGTGTCACTCTCCCTCGGAATGATGTGGAAAATAGGGCAGCGAAATGGTGGATGAATGAAGTGAACAAAATATGTGTGGAAATGATATGTGTGAACAAAAGTGTTCCCCAAGCGCAAGGAGTCTTTTGCTTGTCGTGTTTCTGAAACACCTCGCATTTTTCTTTTATATATGTATATAGATATATAGTAAATATTTGTTGTAAAAATATGGATATGTGATGATGTATGCATGAACTATGTAGATTGGAAAAGTAGCAATAAAAAAATGTTAGGCGGTGTAATAGGGTATGTATTAGAAGCTAGGAAGATTTTCGGAATGAAAGCACATTTAAGAGGAAACTTGGGTAGAAAGGATTTTGGACACTTTCTAGTATTTTGATCATAACTTTTTATTCTAATGTCCGTTGGCTCTGAAATTTTGACAGTAGATAGCATACTTCTAGGGATACAAAATAGTATTTCACGAAAATTTTCCAAATCAATCTCTAAATAGGCCAAAACTTCACTGGAAGTTTCAGAAAAAAATAGGAATTCCGTTCGAACGTGAATCGACGTTCGAACGTGAATAAACGTTCGAACGAAAGTGCGTTCCAGTACTCTTGTCTGATGAAAAAACAAAAGTATTGGAAGTGACGAACGTTCGAACGCCAACGACGTTCGAACGTGACTTGCGAATTCTGGGTTTCAGAATCGCACACAGGAGGCCATTTCTCACCCTATAAATACATAAGGACGCCTCCATTAGTCCCATTTCAACATTTCAAACCCTAGGAAGACTTAGAGAGGAGGAAAGAAGGGGAAAACACAAGATCAAAGGAGAATTTGCACCTTGAAGAAGATCAAAACTTCAAGTTCTTCAAGAACACTAAGGAAGAAGAAGGTAGGGGTTTTCTCTCACTCACATACATTAAGGCTAGGGTATTTATATATGTATGCTTTGGCTATCAATGATATATATATGCTATGGAATCATCATCTCTTAGGCTTTTTTGTAAAGATTACATGATCTCTTTGCTTGCTTTAAAACCCTAGTTTTGGAGAGTGATGGATTTTCTTCTAAAATTCTTCTTTTATTATTGATTTTGAAACTATAGTGCTTTATGTTGAGTGATAAAATGATGTGGAATGATCTCTTGTAATTTTCTTAAAATGGGTTATTGAAATTGTCACATTATAAATTTGGGGATTTTTGAGATATGCTTGTAAAATGGGAAATTGTGGATTTTGTCTTTATTTGGAATTGAGGGTGAATTGAGAATATTTTGGTTTCCTCATTGGTATGGTTGTTGTGATGAACTTGGATTGTCATCGAAAGATGCCGTAGAGTGTTAGAGGTTAGTCTATCCCAGTGGGGGTGAGATGGTTTCCTAACACTTGTAGTGGATTGTCATTTGGTAATGTTACCACTATCGTTCACTGGAGTTCGAACAAGGGATGATATACTTTTCCTGGGAAGGGACTCGTCACTGCCATTGTGATGGTAGACGCCGTTTTTTAAAGTGTTTGTGATTGTGATGGGGATTGGTGGACTAGGTATAATCGTTGGGTAGATTCATGAGAAGCAATCAACATACATGGTACGAGGATGAACCAATATACATGGGATGATGGGTTGGATCGTCTTGGCCGGTGCATTGGTATGGGACAAGGCATCGGAAGGCGCCCTTCCTAAATGGCTTAAAGTTGAAAATGGTATATTGTTATGAAAGTTACCTTAACCTTTCACTTGATTATTGTTACGGCTTAAACTTGAGATTTGTTTAAATGTCCTCGTTTTACTTCAAATATTATATATGTTATTTGTGAAATGAGACCGACCTATTTTACATGTTTTCTAAACCTTGTTTGGGTTTGGAAGGATTTTTCTACAGAGCTTCGTGCTCACCCCCTACAGTTGAACATTTTTCAGATTTGGTGCCAGAGGATGAGCTCGGTGCTAATGAGCCGGGCTATGGAGAGGCTTCACTAGAGGGATACTTGGATCCCGAGTGGGACATCTAGAGATGTCGTTTACTTTTGTTCTAGACTAGGATATTCATTTTTAACCTTGTGAAGTCTAGTTTTCTTTTGTTATTTCCGCTGCGCTACATTAGTTGATTTTTGAAATGTAAAGGCCAAAGATGGCATATTCTTTTGGGATAATGATGTAAGTGTTATGAATGATTTTTATGAAGTCTTATTTATGAAGGGTTTATTTTAGTGCTCTCATGATGTAAATAGTTTTTAATATGTAATGCCGTCCAGGGTGGTTTTGGGGGCGTTACAGTTTCACTTAGAAAAATATTCCAAGGTCGTCTCCTCAGGGAAGGAAAGTTCAAGTGTGTGAAGGTGATTTTGTGAAAGAAAAGGAAAATGTAAAATCTTTTGAGTTTTGAGTTTGGTTTGTGATAGTGTTCTTAATGAAAATGAAATAAAAACAAGTGTTGGCTAATCCGAAGGGTTCATTCCAATGGGAATGCCAAGTCGACTCGAACCCTTCCTCTAATGGTGCATAGATGAACGATTGATTCGTGGGAAGCGAGGGACGAGATGGAAGTGAGGATCCAAGCATAACCCGTGACAAGTCTACGAGATATCAAAAACTCACACCATGTCCTCTCTCAACCCAGTTTAACCGAACCATCGTATACCGAGGGGAGGAAAACAGATGAGTTGAAATGGCATACCCAAGAGGAGGTCTCCCTTGGATTAGCCAACTTCAAGATTTAGCTACTCATGCTTAAGGTAAAGATAACAATGTAATGAAAATACATTATGAAGAAACGAATATTAGAGCTAAACATAAACAAAATGCACAAATATAACTTCCGGATAATGTCAATCACCTTTTGCTAAAGAGTGAATGAGAAACTACTCACTCTTCATTGCTTTGGTAAAGGTAGAAAAGTAAGTGATGCTCATCCCTCCAAGTAAAGGTATTACAAGGTAAGAAAAAATTACACAAGGAGCCGATCTTAGACAAAGAATGAGTGAATCACGTTCCACCCTTCACGGCTTTGGTAAAGCTCTAGAAAAGTGGAAGAGTTTCACTCCTCTAAGGGAAGAAGGAAGCTCAACAATGGAAGTAAAAGAAAGTCATAATACAAGAAAGTAAAGAAAACAATAACTACTTGGAGGGTTTTTCACAACCAAGATAATACAAGAAGGTAAAGAAAGCAATAACTACTTGGAGAGTTTTCCACAACCAAGATCATACAAGAAAGTAAAGACAGCAATAACTACTTGAAGGGTTTTCCACAACTAAGATCATATAAGAAAGTAAAGAAAGCAATAACTACTTGGAGAGTTTTCTATTACCAAAAGGTGCTCTTTACAAGAAAATGATACAAATGAAAAGATGATCTTTACAAGACCCAAGGGGTGGGTATTTATAGGCAACAAAAATGCTCTTTACAAGCCCCAAGAAGATGCCATTTACAAGCCCAAGAAGATGCCCTTTGAATTACACTTTGATCTCCCTTTGTTTTGAGTTTAATAATTGACACCCTATAGTTTGTAGCTTTGATGCACAAAACCCTGAAAATAATAATAATTAATGTGTTATCCCTAATTCACATACTAACCCTAATTTGACTTATTAATACATAATTTAATTTTGTTTAACTAACACAATTGTCTTATTAACTTAATTAAATTATGCATTCATTAGGGTTAATCAACTCTCACATACTCACTTGTGACCGTCGGATCCCTTCCACATGTAGCCCTCTGATCTTCCTATTTTTGGTCGTAAACAATTTCATAGCTTTTCAACATGCATACGTACATTGGCTATACCAGATCTAAAGGCTTTCAGGAAAGGGATTTTGAATAAAATTACTCCAAATAAGAGTAGATAAGCATATACACGTAATAAGATTTGAAAGGGTAAATTACACTTACACCCCCTGAACTATTTTGTATTTATTGCCCATTATCGTTCAGTAATGCTGCAATCGTTGTGTCTCATACTTTACGAGTTCATGGCCGTCACCACAACCTTGATCCATGAAATGGATCGACTTTCGATAAAAGCAATTTTTTGGAATCTTTGAATTCAATTACAAGCAACCATCAAATTCAATATATCTTTGAAATTCAAACAAAAATACAGTTTTGAGATTCAAATTTAAACAAAAATACATTTTCAAAATTGGAGATTTAGGGTTCAAAGATCAATTTCAAAGATCTCATAAATTTCGGGATTTAGGTCAAAAATTGGAAACCTAGAATTAGGAATTTAGGGTTCCGAATTTCGACTAAGAGAAGGAAACGGAAGAGAAGAGGAGAAAGAAGAGAAGAACCCAAAAGAGAAGAGCTGGGAAAAGTCCACAGAGGAGAGAGAGAGAGAGAGAGAGAGAGAGAGAGAGAGAGAGAGAGAGAGAGAGACATCATTTATATGCTACAATTTATCTTATAATTTATATTTTAATTTTTAATGATAATAAATATTTTAGCTATACTTATACTGGGTAAAATTATTCTTATTTGTTTAGACAACCAGCACCATGAATATTGAAAACCTTTATTTACCGTGGGATGCTATGTTGCGTTTCAATTGTGCGTGGAATTAAAATGGTTTAGGGTTTGGGGGCTGAAACGTCTGTTTCAACAACTCTGTCTCTCTCTCTCTCTCTTGTTCGCTCTCTCTATCACCCCTTTCTATCGTCTCTTATCTGACATTAAGCCACCACTGGCCCCAACCACTATGTACCAACTGTTTGTCATAAAACTGATTGTTTCTTATTAAAAGAAGATTATTTCAATAATGACGGTCCTAGCAACATAATCATATCCATGAGCCAAAAAAATAAGAAAAAAGGATTAGTGCTATAATGACGGGCCAAGAAAAATCGAGTTTATCTGTGATTAGTGGACCGGGAAAAAACGGGTATTCGTCCAAACTCACCCTGTTTGGACTGGCGATGGACCATACGTATTGAACGGTGAATGTATACGAGGATATTCGTATAAACCCATGCGGGGATGGACTGAATCTCATTCCCGCCCTGCTAAACCCGTTATATATATATATACCAAATAAAATAATTAAATAAAACACACATTTGTTATACATATTATTTTTGTGAGTTTTTATGTTTGATCAATTTGTTATATAATGAGTTTTCATTCTTCTTGCAAATCCATTTGTAAAGTTTTATGATTTTTTTTTAATTTTTTTTTCTTAATGTCATAGAAATTAATTTTTATGAGCGAGGACAATGGCGGGGACAGGGACGGGAACGGATATCAAATTTACAGGCGGGGCGGGGACATGGATTAAAATTTCTCCCGCTAACGGGGGTGGACGAATATTTTTGAAACGGGTATGAGGATGGAGACTATTACCCCAGCCCCGATCCACCGTCATCCCGATCTGTGATGCTATGCTTCAGCTTCAAACTGTTGTAATTTTCGTTTTAGTTCTATGTTCAGGGTGTTTGTTCATGTTCTGTGTGCTGATTGTATGTTCAGGGACTATGTTTAGGTTCTTATTTCAGTTCAAGTTCTGATTATTGTAATGTTCATTTGATCCAAACCCGTTGGGTAATGAACCCGAAAAGGCTATAACCTACCGATGCAATCCAGAAGATGCTCAAGGAAATGTAAATTCGAAGATATGAAAGATAATAGAATTGGCTTTCCATCAAGACAAATATCTGTATAGAACCTTGCATTATTGTATTTTGATTTTTATTTTAAGTTAGTTTGAGTCAATTTGCTAGAATTAGTATTTTATATGTCATTTTAATAGTTTTTAGACTCAAGGGTATTTTTGTAATTTTAAGAATTTTTAAAATGTGTCATTAGGGGTGTCAAACGTGTCGAGTTAAACGGTTACATGTCGGGTTGAACGGGTGACGGGTAAAAAACATGTAAACCCGTACACGACACGTTTAATAAACGGGTAACACGACATGATTCGTTTAACCCGTTTAAAAACAGCAAAAAAAAAAAATATATATTTTAATAAATTTTTATACTCTATTTCTTTGCTTTTAGCTATACTTTCTTCAATTAGAAGGATTCCAACCAACAACCCACATGAAAGCCATACCACAAAAATTAGCTAAAACAAGAAGGCCCACTACTTTTTTTATTGGCAACTAAAACCCCCTCTCTCTACTCCTATGTCGACGTGTGACTAAAGAAAATGCAATTCAATGCCTCAAGCTGTAACCCTCCTGCGAACGGGCAAAATGTAAGTTATGCACACTCACGTCATAAGAAGAAAGCATATGTTAAGAGGGAAATCAAACAAGAAGAAAATAAAATGATTTAATTCCTCTCAGAATTGAACGTCACATAAGTTTTAGCTGGTGGGCATAAAAATGTCGAGGAGGGAATGGACATAACAAATTTAGGTCAAATGTTACGACTTTCAGCAGTGTTTTTAAAACCCGGCCTGGCCCGGCAGGTTGGCCAGGTGAACTGGTGAATCGGTGCTCAAATTAGATCGATTCGAGCAAAAGATCGTTTATGCATAAAAATCGGGAACAAACCGCTGAATCGGTCAAAAATCGGTGAACACGTGCGAACTTGACGAGTTGAACCAAATCGGGCGGTTTAATTAAATTTATATAAACCTCAGATTTTTTGCACTTTTCGGCATTTTGTGTTTTTGCCCTTTTGTTTTGCCCTAAATCGCTTCAGACGGACCAGACCAGATCAGCGGCTGCCTCCCACCAGCGACTCCAGCCTCTACCCCCAGCAGGCAGCACTGCAGCGACTCCAGCGACGCAGTCCAGCCTCCAACAGCACGCAGGCAGCATCGACTCCAGTCCAGCCTCCAGCCAGCACCAGTGGTCTAATCGTGTCCTCCATCCATCAGATCAGACTCCACAGAGTGACCATCGAGTCCACCACCGACTGACCATCATCGACTCGCATCGAGCAGCAAGGTCCACCAACGTTTTGCTGCTTTTTCCTATATATTGTGCTGCAATTGCCACGAATCATCAGCCTCTTTTAGCTAGACTGAAGAAATTAAAATATTAGTGATGTGGTAGTTTGTGAAAAAGACTTTAGGCTTCTTCTAATTTAATTTAGTGCGAAGGTGGTGTGGACGCCTTGACTATTGACTCCACCATTGAAAACACTCTCTATCTCTCTCACTTTTTCCTTTTCTTATTTTCCTGGAAAATTTAGTAGTGGTTTCTTATTGACCCGAGTCTAGGCAGCCGGTGGCTCTATCTTTCTGGGAAAGTTCTTCATCGCTTAGGTTGGGACTTGTTCTTCATCACTTAGGTTGGGATTTTGTAAAGACGAGATAAGGCGTCAAGTAGTAATCATAAATAATTTCTATTTGTTGAGAGATCTCATTTTGGAAAGAGAAAGACGATCTCAATTAATCAAATATGTCTATTTGGTCCCTAATGCTCTTAATTTGTATCTATTTGATTTGCAAAATTCTGAATTAAGTGTTTGATTATTTTACTAGCTGTGATGCAATTTGGTTTGTAGAAGCTATTATCTTTTAAAATAAGCTGCAAGATTGTGAACTTGTAGATTGTTTATTGCAGTAAGAGCGTTATGAATTGTGGTATTGAACTTGTGGCTTGTTTGAGATTCTTATTGTTCATTATATATAATTGGGTTGCAGATTAGTTAATCACTTAATTGATAATAGTGGTAATATTTGTATATTCAAGTGGAACTAGGCAATGGCTGAATAATTTATTTTCAGTTTCGTTTAGTTGAGTCCTTATGTTATGCTCATGTGCTTCGTTTTGTTTTCATATGTCTTGCTTACTACAGTTTGAATTTGAAGTTTGAAGTTTGAACTTTAAAGAGTGCAAATTACATGGATTATGCTTAGATTGATGCATTGTCGAAGAGTTGGACTTAGACTTGGAGCCTTGAATTCAGTTGAACTTCAATAGAGGTATTTTTCTCTACTTAACTTTACAAGTTGTATTGAAAATTGAATACATTGAAATTAGATACATATTTGATGATTTTTCTCTGCTTAACTTTACATTTTTGATGTTATTTTTATAATAATTGTGATTTTTAGCCTATTTATTAGTATTTATAATTTTTTTAATTTTTTATTATATTACCGGTCCGACCAGTGACCCAACGGTTGAACCACTGACCCATTGACTTGGTCCCTTTGCCGGGTTGATGTTTGGGCCGGGTTTTAAAACTATGATTTTCAGTTATGCAATATGAGATTTTAGGGATGCTCTAATTGAAGGTAAATCAAATTTTAATTTTTTATAGAAATTGGAATGTCAGTTCAGTTAGTAGACATTTCCCTTTTTCAACTTTTTTGGAAAGTCCAATAGCCATTTTGTTTCCATACATTTATAAGCACTCTCTGAGTTGTGAATCTTGAGTATTACTGCAGCCTAAACGGCGAACAAAGCAGGTTTCCGTAATCTGCAAGCCACAGATGTACAAACT